>JBCNJP010000025.1:72644509-72711112 GCA_039602395.1 Deinandra increscens subsp. villosa
TGGTATATTTAACACTACCTTTTTAAAAACTCTTTTTTAATAGCTTATAAACCAATAAATACCTTAAAAAACATTTATCTACTTAAATAAGTAATCTAATATGGATTAGTAACATCTATTTGCAAACGTGGGACGAACGAGGTGATATTTTGACCTGACATCGGTGGCCGCCATCCTCAAAACTAATAACTTCCCGATCAATCCAATCCAACCTCATCTTCACCTCACCACCAAATTCATTCACAAAATTTCATTTTTATTTCTCAATGGATTATTCATCTTCACCCTCGCCTGTAAATTGGAAAGCCCTAGATGCTTTGGTCATTGAATTCGCCAAATCCGAAAACCTAATCGAAGAATCCTCTCCTCCTCCTCCTCCTCCTACTTCTCCCTCCTCTTCATCCCCATCTTCATGTTCCTCTTCGTCTTACCAATATCGTCTCCTGATTCTCCAAATCCGACGGTTATTGCAATCCGGTCACATCGATTCCGCCATTGATCTCTTACGCCTCCACGCCCCGTCCGTTCTCGACGATCACCGCCTCCTTTTCCGCCTTCAGAAGCAGGTGCACGATTTGATTTCTTTTGCTTTGAATATTCAAACTAATCTATATGCTGACAATTTTGTTCATGTTTTCACTGGTGAAGAGATTTATTGAGCTTTTGAGGAAAGGAACCGAAGAGGATCGCGATTCTGCACTTAATTGTCTGCGGAATGCACTCGCTCCTTGCGCTCTCGATGCCTATCCTGTATGTTTCCAATTGCCTGTTATTATATGATATTTGGGTTTACCATGAATGTTTCCAATTGCATTGGTTGTGACATGACTCTATTCTTGATTCTAAGGAAGCATATGAAGAATTCAAGCATGTGCTGCTTGCCTTTATATATGATAAAGATGATCAAACTTCTCCTGTGGTGAATGAGGTAAGAATTCTGTATGAATCAGTTACTATAAAGAATAAACTGTATATTGTGGAGTGATGTGATCTGTTAATTCTCTTTGAAAGTGTTGCATCTTTTTATTCAAATTTTAATTAAAGTAACCTTGTTACCCTATTATACAGGTGTTGCCATCTTTTATAATTTATATATATATATATACATGCTGTTCAATGTCATAATGTTCTTAATTCTTAGTGGGTTCTGAATTATACTTGATGATTGCTCAGTGGTCTGAGAGGAGGCTGTTTGAACTTGCTGGATTGATGACATCTGTATTAAGAGCTCACTTACATGCATATGATCCTGTTTTCTCGATGGCAATCAGATACCTAATCAGGTATTGTAGTTGTTTATATTTTAGAATCACTTGTCAGCAATTCTCTATCCCCCACTCCCAACTCTTTTCTCAAGTGGCTTTGAGCCTTTTTATTGATATCCTACCAATCTTTTAGCATACACAAGGGATTTTGCCTTCGCCAAGGGATTTCTTCCCCGGTAACAGATCTTACTGAGAGGTTGCTGCTTGAGGAGCGTGATCTCCCTGCCACTCCACAAGAGGGTTGGTTTGAAGCACCCCCGTTTGATGAGGTACTCTTTGTAATTTAAGTTTTTTGGATTTCAGACCTTCACCTTTCTAACATGATAAGTAAGTGTGTGAACATTAAAGGTACAAGTGTCATTTTTTGTTCCCCTTTGAAACTCATAATTTTTGCTTATCTTTTTATATCTGAGATCAGGTGGACATACAAGCCCTTGCGCATGCTGTTGAGCTTACAAGACAAGGGGCAGTTGATAGCTTAAAGTTTGCAAAGGGTGATCTATTTCAAGCATTTCAGGTAAGCTTATTTTATGACGGTAGTCCTGACCTTTAAAATTTAACTATTAATGTCATGTTTCTTGATATGTCTAGCTTAGCAAGAAGATATCCATTTATTCAACTAGTAAATCAAGTATTGGTCAATGGAAATATGGAATACATGTGATAACTGTTTCAGTGTTCACTATCTTTATGAGTATGTGAAATTTTCAAATAAATTGCAACCCTTCTTACGAAATGCCTGTTTAATAACTGCATATGACTTCTTGGAGCTGATTTCCCTTCATTCCAGGATGCTCAATATTTTTTTGTTTGATTAAGAATTCCAAATGATACAAACAAGCACACATTTCATTTATCCATGCCTTAGGTTTTAATAAGCAAAGCAGAAAACCAGCTCGTCTTTATTGGGTTTTTAGTACTCGTTTGATGTGCATACGTAAATCTGATATATCAAAATAACTAAACATCATTGCAAATTAATGCATTTGGGTGTGCATTTATAAGTTCTTGCAAGCATATCATATTGCCTGCCCTTTCCTTTTCCATTTTCATGCTTTGCATAATACTTTGTTGGATCATGGATGATGAAAAAAGTGTTTGATTAGATTCTAGATTTGGTCTAGAATCACGTCACACTTAATATATATTCCATCCTGTTGCTCCAATTAAGGTTATACATGTAAAATGTGTGCATATATTCTTTGCTAGTATTGCTTACCTGATAGAAAATAAAAGACCGTCTTAGCATGAAACTGGAGGAAATTAATTTAATAGCATCTGTTACAGAATGAAATATGCCGTATGAGATTGGACATCACCATGCTCGATGAGCTCATTCATGAGTACTGCGTCTATAGGGGCATTGTCAACTCTGGTGGCCCAAACACTTCTTGTGAGTTACACTCGAATATTTTATTCAGTTCCATTTTTTACTTATTATATTGATTTACTTGTGATACATCATTGATTCAGCCCAAGGAATGCAGCTAGTACACAAACCATCGGTTTCAAACCAAACCGAATCAGAATCTACTTTATCTGCAGACTTCTCTCTCGAAGTCAGAAGTGGATCTAGTAAGCTTGCTGACACTGACAGGGATTCACCTGGAACTGGTGATGCCAGCATTCAGAATCCTGAACCTGAAGAACGATACCCTTGTGGTAGTACGGTCAGCAACCATGAAGACTGCAGTACCAGTGCAATGTATCAACATAAAGCTTCTAAAGTCCTTCAAAGAAATAAGAATCGAGGAGTCGGTGAAGGGAATAAACGTAAGAGGTGGAAGGGAAGACATGAAGTACAACTTAATGCCAGTATGTCAGAGGAGCAGCAGGTATGCTTTGATTTTGGCATAAATTTATTCTGGTGAATAGAACTTGATTTGCTTTTAACTTTTGTGATGCAGGTTTCTGAAATATCATCTGCTGTTGATGCTAGTGGTGATAAAGAGGACAAATATGAGATTATGCTAGGATTAAAGGAGTTGGCTAATAAAGGAATGGCTGCTGAGGTTGTAGAAGAAATAAATGAAATGGATCCTACCTTTTTCTCTCAAAATTATATTCTTCTCTTCCAACTAAAAAGGGTGAGTGATATATTTATTGGTTAAATCCAGTCCCTATCAACCTAAGCACACGAAGTAAAAGACAAAATAGAATATAAATTTAAGCGGTTTTGTACACTGTTGATTTTAAGCCGTGTGTGCTCACTGCTCAATGTAAAAGATAAAATTACCCTAGTTAGACTCATGAAGCAAACTTCTGACTCTTGACCTTTGCCACTGGTTCCAGATTGAATTTCTGAAGCTGGTGAACTCGGGTGACCATGCTCGTGCGCTAAAAGTTGCTTGTTCTCATTTGGGACCTTTAGCAACAAGAGATCCAGCTCTATTGAAGCCCTTAAAGGAGACTATGTTGGCTTTGCTTACACCTAATGAGAATTTTTCTGGGGAAAGCCTGCCCTTTCATGCACTTTCCACTTCACTCCAGGTCATTATTCTCTGCTTTATCTATAATGCTCATATCATGACTGCCAGAATGAAATGCTTTGTTATTGCTAATATTGGATACTAGTGGATCTTAATCCCCAATCTGGTTGATGCTGCTCAAAATTTTGTATTCTTCAAACATTGGATATTGTTATTAGTTTAACAGTCTTACTTCCTGGAAGCTACTCTCTTGAATGCATATTTGTCTTTTGTACCTTGACTATGACACTATGTTCTGAGCTCATCAGCTCTTGTAGCTTCATATGCTGAGATCGTTGAAGGAAGTTTATTGATGTTTGATGTTGTATCTATGTTCTACTTCTACTTCGGTAGTGAGGTTGCATTTCAATAACCTAGTTAAACATCCTTCCTATCACCATATGTTTTCAAAAGTGCTTGTGACGTACCTAAAAACCTAGAAGCAACAGCGTAACTCTTTTCACCTATTAGTTAGTGTTTTAGGACATAGGAGTCTGTCCTCTATGCATGAGCTACTTGTACGACACAATCAAATGATGCACACCGATTTATTTCTGATATATATGTTAATGCTTGTGTTTTAGTAATTAGTATAAATTGATTCAAATTTCTCTTGTTTTGTGTTTTAACAACCAGAAATGTTTTTTGCAAAACAAGTTCGCCTTGTGTTGTGTGTGTCTTCACCCCTAGAGGCCTTGGGGACCCCGGACCCTAACGCCTCAGAGTGCCTTACGCTTTTAAGACACCTTTACCACCAATGTGTATTTCTTCACTTCTCTTCCAACCTTTCAACACTTCCCTCACCTGTTCCACTCTACTCTACCAACATCACATTTTCACTTTTGCCTTCTCCCTTTGTTTATATCTGTTGTAACTTGTAAAGAATGTAATCAAACGCAAGATCTCATGAACAATATTTTACTGTGAATAGGCTGCAATAGGTAGAAAACTGGGCATCGAAGAACCTCAACTTATGAAGATTATAAGAGCTACCCTTCACACGCATGACGAGTGGTTTAAGCTTCAAATGTGCAAAGATCACTTTGAGGGTCTGCTAAAAATCGATCTTTTAAAACAAGTCGATTCTTCTCTGCTAACTGATTCTCTTTCCAAGTCCTTGAGTGCTGATCTATGCAACAATACTTCTTCACAAGGTACTGTAACTTCCAGCAGCAAAATGCATGAAGATGGCAGCAGCCCTGCTCAAGTGTCATCAACTGGTGAAATTGCATCTGATGAAACTGCAATACTCAAAGTTATGGTGAGTCCTCAACGCTCATTACCTTGGGCCCACAGTGATTATTTGTCAGTTTTAATAAAAAATAATTCGATAATTCAATTTGTGCAGGAGTTTCTTGCTTTGCCCAGGGCGGATGCTATACATCTCCTAGCGCAATACAATGGGAATGCCGAAACTGTCATTCAGCAGATATTTGCCTAGTATGTATGCATGTGTGTACAATTGTACATTAATAGAAAATACACATCTTGTCCAATGGATGCAACATTTATGTTTTGTATAATACATTATTTCATTCATTTGCAATATGCATGCCATATCTGTACTTTAACCCGTGGTGACAGCTATTGTTGTAGAGAAGGCTACATTTGGTTCATGACGCCATGTGAACAATCACGTGTATTAAAGTATTTAAGACGTTATGATGGAATAAAAACGATGTTTGTTTGACGGTGTCGTTATATGTAGCTGGTACTCTTGTATAAAGAATAAAGAGTTAATTACTTGATGGTCTTTGTGGTATAATATTCATATTGCATGTCTGGTTCTTCCTTTTACTCTTTAAAGTTATAGGTTTGCTTAGTGCTCACTTGAGTCATTGAATGCAAGTCCTTTGGTGGACTTCTGCTGTATTTGGGTGAAGTTTTTAGGAATTGTTCAAAATACTCCTTGGAATATTAGAAGTAAAAAAATAAAGTTTAAGGTGTGACCCACATGATTTTAGAAAATACTAAAGTAGTTAGATTATGGGTCGAGTGTGGAATACACACCTTCTCCAATTAAGCATTTAAAAGGGTGTATTTGGAGGTGTCTATGTCTCTTTCATATCCCTCCCCTCTAGCCGATGACATTGCAGTGTCGTCGGAACGTGTGAAAACACGGATTCATTGTTGTCGGAATGTGTCAAGAACATGGATTTAGAGTAATGTATGTGCTAAAAGAAGCAGAGAACCAATTCATGAAAGTGTATGTGCTAAATGAATAAAGTAGAGAACCAATTCAGAAAGTGAACTCGAGTGGGTTTTTTTTCTTTAATGTAAATGGTGTTCCACACAATAATTGGATAGAATGAGTTATGAGCAAATATGTAAAATTTAATAGTAAAAATAGAGTTTAGCTGAGTTATCGGTTTTCAAAGAAAGTAAACATGTCAATTGACATTGTATTAAATGCTAGGAAATCATAGTTGATTTGGGATGAAAGCCATCAAGCTCTTAACTACATGGATGTAAATAGTTATGTGTTAAGTATACGTAAGAAGTTTGTTTTGAGTAAGATCGATAAGAAATAATTTTAGTCATTGAATCTTGATGTAATAAAAAAGGAAGGAGAGTCATTGTGTCATTGTGTCAAAATGTTTATATCATTGTGTTATTGTGTCAAAAGTATATATAGTGTTGGTATATATAAAATTAAAAAAAAAAGTTAATCTTTCGGGTTTTGACACCATATGACACAATGATCTGAATATTTTGACACAATGATCTTAACATTTTTGACACAATGACACAATGATCTGAATATTTTAAACACAATATGACACAATGATCTGAACATTTTGACACAATGACACAATGATCTGAACATTTTGATAAAATCGAACGAGTAAAAAAATTTAATTTTATATATAACAACACTGTACGCGTTTTAAAGATAAAAAAACACTCGTTTTTATGGTGTAATTTTATAAAAAAATATATATCGTATCTAAGAGTTATGAAGGTTTAAAAAATAGGGAGGAATTGATAAAAAAAATCAAAAATGCCCTTTCATATCTTACTTTCTTTAGTTTTTCTCTCTAATTTACCCAGGAAAACTTTGAGCCATAGATCTTTATTTAATTGAAGATCTAATGGCTATAATTCCTTTTTATCCAAATTAAACTTCTCACAATAACCTAAACTTCTCACAATAACCTCACCCCGTATACGTATGACGTGCTTTTTAGAACTATAACTATGTTGAGGATTATGAGAACCACTTTAAATCTTGTACTATTAATTCCACAATTGTTTTTCAAAATGTTTGTAACAAGATGTTCCGAGCGCCGCTCCGCGCGCGGTGCGGTTGGATGGCAAGTTGTTGGAGAACCGCTTGCATTGAAGCTATGTGTTGGGCTGTCCGGTTTTGGAAAGTTTAAGGTTAAAAGATTGAGGGAGATGGGATGATAATAAGAAAACAAACCTTCGAAGCAGATAAATGAATTTATAAACCCGCATTGAGAAAAAAAATTACTTGCAGGGCAGTTTCATCTTAATCTCAATAACATCATAATTAATAACAAAGCAAATAAGATAAAGATTGTTGCTACTGTATCACCGGACTCATTTTTTGACCCGTTACACAACCCAATCCTTCATTAACCAATTAGCAGTCTAGGGTAAATCAATGTACCTGAAGCAAAGCAACAGGTTGTTTATTTGTGGGAACATACCGTCTACCCCTCGTATCTTTCTTGAACTCCATGCTGAAGATACTAAGAATACCAAAGCACAGACACTTAACATATTAATGACCACAAAGAAATGGTTAGAATTCCATAAATATGAACAAAAGCGTTGAAGGTTCCATTGCAATGGAACATACTACAGTTCCATAAACAACCCTAAAAACCTTGACCCATAAAGACATAATTTGTATCCATCCTATAAAACAATCCGGGACAATACTTACTAAAATTATATGTTTCGTATTCGCCATCCACGCATCTTTCACTTATCTTCAAAAGATTGTTATTATTTTTTGTCTATGCGCTCCAGATCTTCTACTTTGCTGACGTAGTCTGAAATGATATATATTCATAAATCAACCAATATAGTAATATACTAACAAATCAATTAGAAGATTCAAATACTCTTAAGAAAAAAAACTTATTTTGATGAATATCAATTTATTGAACTCACAAAATTGTAGGTGGGATCCGAATCTCCAAGCCTTGAATTTGGATTGTCAATCACAAAGGCATCAACATTGTCCCGAATCCAACATCAATAAGAACCTGCAAACTGAAGATATACAAATCAAGTTCCTTACACACATTTTCAAAAGCCCATGTTTAACAAACCATGAAGCCTAAACTTACTACCAGAACACCTAATCAAAGCTTAACAAACTAAACGACGATCCGTATTGTCATTTCGTTATCTCATCCTGCATCGGAGCCAACAAAGATTAAGAATCAGCACATATACTTAAGATAACATAAATGAGCACATGAGCAGAACCAATGTTGGTTGCGATATCCAAATCAACCAAAAAGAATAGTTAATGTAGCATTGATATTGATAAAAGACTTATTGATTAATGTTTACCAAGTAAACTAAATGTCAAGATGTTTATGTAGATGAAACCCTGCAAACCTTGTTGAGATTTTAAAATAAATCTTCCAGGCAAATTGCACGGGCACAACTTTGTATCTCCTGTAATATACGAAACAAACAAAAAAATAGTTAATATAGCATTCATATTGATATAAGATTTAATAATAAAGGTTTATTAAGTAAACTATATATCAGCATGCCTATGTAGATGAAACCTTGCAAACCTTGTCCAGCCAAAAATACATCAATGGCTCAGATTAATCAAGTTAGAAAGAGTCATTAAAGATCATTAGGAGGCTCAAGTAACAATACCAGTTTGGCTGCGAGAGACATGATCTCCGCCTCGCCTGAACAATGGTATTTGCAATCTAGCACAACCTATTTTCATATAGAAATAATCATCATTGCCATAATCAAGGTAAAAACCCATAGAGCCAAGATAAACCAACAACACAATCGATAAGCATCAATGAAAGGGATAACAACATCACAACCAGTTCAGAGATAAATGATCCCTTTAATATGCATTGCCTTAGATCAGTACAACCTCAATAATCATAGCAAACTGCCCTGCAAATTCAAAGTAACCATCAGCACACCTAAAATAACCAATCCAAATGATCATAACAAACCCTTTTTCGATTTGAAAGACAAATTTGTTACAAATTGCGGCTCAGAACATAATCATCATCGCCTAAAGATGTCATAGCAAGCATCAACATCCACGCGAACCCTTCCAATTTGAAAGTCATATTGGTGTAAAATGAAGGCTCGGAACGTATTCATCATAGCCTAAAGATAGCATAAAAACCATCAGCTTTAAGTTGGGTCAGATAACAAACACCATTCAATTTAAAAGTAAGATTGCCTTAAAATAAAGCTCAGAACATAATCATCGTATTCTCGGGAGATGTCAACGCAACCAAGAGCAGTCTTAAGATAGCTCTGACCGTAACCGATCATCGCAGCACCAACAATTAGCACATATTAACTTTGAACCAAGACATTAGAGATCATTTACCCAACAGCGACTAAAAATCTTCATAGCTTCAGATGCAAACTGGTAATCAGGAAGGATCTCCTATCATCATATTTTCAAGTAGAACTAAATCATTGGAAAACCATTTAAACAAAAGCTTGAAAACCCCAGATTTCAAGAACATGAAGATAGTCGCAATTCAAATCCAAAACAAAAACTTTTCAAAACAATAAGAGCCAGATGTGGATTTTTGAAAACCAAAACGCAAAGACAGAAGCTGGTAATGGGTCAAAGATTTAATCTTGTATTTAACCTTTCAGATCTGAAAAATACAAAAAGTAAACCGAAAAACGATCCAACTGAACAGCAACCAAAAGTCGTACCTTCACCGGAGAATCGACATCGTAGTTCAGGCAGAAGTAAACATACATGAGATACACCACAACGACACAACTGCATGAACGGTCGGAAGCAAAGCCGACCAAATACTGCTACCGCCATCATCAATAAGAACCCTAGTTAGGGTTAATGTCGTTTATGAGGGGCGTACCACTGCTTAATCGGGATAACCACTGTTAAGTACTTGAAAAGCATCAAACGAAATGGACATTAGAAACAAAATCCCCAAACCAAAAAAAAATCAGGCTGACCTTGATGAGCATCAGTGATTTAGAGAGATAGAGTACCGGTGATAGTGACGAATGGTAGAGAGAGATTAGCGTGCCGAAGCCGGAATTTACCGCTAACGTCTTCTCGTCGATCTCTCGGGGTCAATTCTCCACCATCATCTACCGCCTCCATCGCTTTCTTCTCAAATCGGAAAAATACAGACATGAAAGATGAAAAAGGTAGCGATGGGTAGGTATGGGAGGGCAGGTAAGGAAACCAAAGCATCAACCACTTGTACCAAAGGCATCACAAATATAATATCACATTATATTTGATCTTGGTGCATAAAATACTTGTAACTTGTGTATTAGGAATATAATATGACATTCTATTTGATTTAGAAGTTGTATTTTGTTTAGGTTTTATAATTTTAATATCGTTAAGATTCGTTTTAAAAAATATCATATATATAGCCTTTTGTCAAATGCATGCAACGGCATATTTAAGTAGGACACTATGTAGTCATAGGAATAAAGTGTTTTTTCACATTCATATAGAACTATATATACGGATTTTTTTAAGTGAATACATTGTTTTTTCTAATAGTGAATAAATATTAAAAATTTGTTTCAGGATTTACACAAAAAATGTTCTGTCCCAAGTGGTTGCTAGTTCGAGCCTTTGTACCACCATATGTTTCTTATTCTTATTTTTTCTTGCAATTCTAGTCAACTCCAAGATAAAAAAGCTCATTATTGGCTAATAGCCCAATCAAAAGTAAACAAATCTAGTGGCCCAAACAAATAAAAGCAATTGTTTTACTACTATTGTCGCTTTTATTTATTAATTTTCTTTTTCCAAATCGAATTTAGTACTTCTATAATTCTTTCATAATTCATCCGCTTGTAAGCATTCAATCCTTATATAGGAAAATCAAATTCATAAAATTTTAAGGTTTCAAAGATTGTTTATTTAGTATTGCTTTAAATTCTTCAAGGTTAGTCTTTAAAATGTTTTTTCTCCTTTATATTTTGTTTTTTTCAAATCTGAAATCTTGGTGAATAAATAGAGAAAAAGTTCGGTCAAAGATGTAATGCAAGTATGCAACGTATTCAAAAGAAGAAAAATCATAAGGAACAATCATAGAATGTTTTTAATTTGTAAAGACTATCGTATCTATATGATGTGTTTTTTAAATTGTAATGACGGTGTTTTCTATTATTTTGTCTTATTTGTATTACGTGATCGACCCGACCCGACCCGACCCGACCCAAACCAAATTTTTTATGTATGTTTCTATGAAATTGAAGCATTTAAAAAAAGTGACAATATTAAAAAAAAAGTCATGGATCCGTCACTAAATTACATGATGCATGTACTTTATGTGCACATTACATTACGTGCATATACACAATCATTTTATAGTATTTTAAGAGAATTGAGATTGATGAGAGATGTGATAAAATTAACAAAATAATTAAAGATTGAAATAAATCATTGATTTTTAGCCTCAACATATCTTTCATTGATTCCATACTACAAGTCTTACTCAAATAATAATACAAAATTTAAGTAGTTCTCACAGTTCTTAATTATATTTATGGTTTTAAAAAACCGCGTCTATATATATATATATATATATTATATATATAAATATAATATATATATATATATATATATAAAGAGAATATTTTATAGAAATAGTAACCAAGTTTTCTAACTGTTTAAGTAAAATCATAAAAAGATTTGTGTATCTATAGAGTCACTCGACTTTTATTAGGTGTTCTGTTCTTCTATAATTTTATTATAAATGTTAAAATTTTATAAGTTAACTTAGCTAAATGAAACATATGGTTGATATTTGGTGTTTAATTTCTTCGAAATTTGATTTAAATTGAACAACTATTAATAATATTCATATATATATTTTTAATTTTATAAAATTTTAACCTCCTATTTGAAGTTATGTAAAAAAAATCATCAAATAGTAATACTATTCATATATTTTTTTAAGGCAATTGGATTTTAATAATCCAAACTATAACCTATTGGCCGATAATAATCAGCAGTCTCAACTTTCATTTTCGTTATCAGAGCAATCCCAGTAGCATAATCATTATACATTTGATAACGAAAATGAAAGTTGGACTGCTGCTGGCAAACTGATAGTTTAGATTATTATCGGCCAATGAGTCATAGTTTGGATTATTAAAATCCAATTTGCCTTTTATTAATTTTATAAAATTTTAACATCTATAAAAATATATAAGATTGAAACATTTGATAAAAGTTGAGTGACTTTAAAAGCATAAATTTTTTTAGTAACTTTAGTGAAATACTTGTTAGTATCTTATTGTTACTATTTTATAAAGTTACCCTAAAATTAAAAAGATGCGGTTATTATTCACACTCAGCGATGTTTATTTTATTGATAATAGCATTCACGATGGATTCTGACTGAATTCTAAAATTTAGACAAAACAATGTATTGACTAGTGAATTAATAGTGTTTAGATTTTTTCATCAATTCGTTTTCTGATCCTACGTAATTAATCATCTATAAAAGATAGTTGCCGTTGAAAGCGCAAAAATTCGAATCAGTGGGACATAAAGATGAATAGATAAAAAGTGCAAAGCTACATTCAAACACTAATGAAGTTGTATGTGTTTGGACAAATGTAGCTAAACACAACTCGCTTGTTGGGTGTTTGGCTTTATGGAGTTGAGCAATGTCTTTTATTTCGACATGCTTTTGTCGACCACAAACCTACATTTACATCTTACAATGTTTCCATAATGTTTGCCATCAAATGTGAAGTATAGATATTGTACCTTATATAAAAGATCTCATAAATAAGGTCGTAATCCGTAAACGAATCGAATGTCTAACGAGCTGTTCAGCAGAAAATTCTTTTACGTTTGTTCGTTTAATAAACGGACATGAATAAGAAATTTCGTTCGTTTAGTTAATAAACAAACATGAACAGATGTCGTGTTCGTTTATTTGCGTTCGTGAACGATTGGTAAGCGTTTGTTTATGCTTTTAAGTTTACATAGTAATTTAAAACTTAGATCTTTATAACATTATTACGATGTAATTTTTAGATACTATGTGTAAAATGATTCAGAATAATCGTTACACAATCATAAGCATTAGATAAGAATACAAAATAGATTGACAATCTAACCGAATCGAAGACGCAGTAAATAGATGACGATCCGAGGCACGATCCCTGAAAATAGAAGAGAAACCGGGCTTGTGTTTGACACAATTTCCTTAAACAGATTCGCTGTCTGTTCCCAGGGTACACCGATTCGAAGCAGCGTGTACTGTCGGACTATGATCCTTGCGTGAAACGTGATCGGAATGAAGTAGCGGACTATGAAATGTGATACATGTATATGTGTATTATGATCGTTAAACGGTTTATACAGTTTTGGGAGCCAAAAAGTCTCTTCTAGAACCTGCTACCCGACTAGCGCGGACCCAGTGTTTCGGAGTTGCATGCGTGTTCGCAGGTCGCGTGGACACAAGTTCAGGATTTCGACCCAAACATCCCTTATTGTACCTTATATATATGTTATTGAACACAATCAAACTAGAGTTACATAGTTTATTTTAGGGTTGTACATAATTCATTCTCATGTAGCTAAAGTGTAAATTGTATTTCTATTTATTCCTAGTTATCCTCACACCGAGGATCATTCGATCATACATTTATCTCATGGTATCACTCGCTTAGGTTTCCCCCCTCATTACCTTTTCCCTCCTCGCTTCCTCTTTCCCTACCCCCTGCCGTTTCAGTCTACCTTCCTCTCATCTCCGGCGACATGTCGACGTATTCCTCCACTGATAATCCCCTTTCCATGAATGTTGTAACATCCGTTACCCATAATTCAGATTATTACAACTTTTGCAGAAGATACGCCCATCAACAGTTAAATAAAAGAAAAATAAAAAAAAGTTGTCATGTCATCATGGCAACGTGTTAAAAAGGTAAAAAATAAAAAAAAACTAGTTTTAGAAACACAACAAAAACTTGAATGACTTAAATGAAACAAAAAAGTACGAGTGACCAAATTAAAACACTTTTTAAAGTTGGTTATCTTTTTATAAAGTTTATCCGGTTAAAAACGACCCAAAAAAAATCATTGGAAACCAAATCTATAATCTCCTATCTGAAAAAAAGAGGTAAGTAGTTTCAAAATGTATATTTTTATTTAATATAAAAACTTAAGTCAATCAATAATAAAACTTGAAAAGAAAATTATAAAGGGTTTCAAAATTTGTTGAAATGTGATAGTAGTAACTAAGACATTGACATTCTAGCTAGATTTAGTTTGAAAGTCCAACCTTTTCAAAAATATCACACTTTATAAATATAATATATATCAGTATTAATATTTTATATCTTAATACTAATAATAACTAGTTATTACCACTTTGACCCGTCATAATTTAATAATTATTATTAGTTCTATAATATGCATCCAAACCTAACTACAAAACTTCCATATCACTAAAAACAAAAACAACGGGTCTACTTTTTTTTTAACGGTGATTTCAGATCATTGACGGGGGCATTACACTACTCACTTCGATCATCTCTACTTCCAGGGTGACAGAGACTAGACACGTATAAAAAAGCTTGTACATCAGCCTTACACTCAACCATGACACTAGTTCACTACATACACATTCTCAAATCTAATTTCGCACCTTCTGTAAATGGTCGTTTAACAACATGTTGAACGATCATTCGTGTTACGGTTTGTTAGAAAAACCGACTCTATCTTTCACATTAGTCCATAAATTACTGGTCGGATGAGAGTCCGGTATATCATTGGATAGCCGTTCAGGTCCAAGTTGATAAAGGATGTGATGTGAAATTAACAAAATGAATGAATGTATGTATAGCAAAATATAAATAAAAAATTAAATGTTCTATTACCAAATCCCAAAGAGTTGGGGCCACAATATTATACCTAGTGCCTTTTATAAAGCCCCACTCCACCACCTCTATATAAGCTCCATCGATCTCACCACACCTTGTTTCTTTCATGAGTGACTATTCTCACCACCTCTTATAACTAATTTCAAATGGTGAGTTTGAGTCAAACTTGTGTGTGTTACTTGTTACTCACGTTATGTCTTGCAAATGTAGCATTCCAAATCACACAAGTAACTTCAAGAAGTGTCAAAGAAAATACTACCAAAGGAAATGCCAAAAGTGCAAACCTAGTTCCAGGTAAAGGCGCTAAAGATCATGATCGTCTAGACGCTTTTCGCCCGACCACACCTGGTCACAGCCCTGGCGCTGGCCACTAGGTAGATTCAATTCGCGGTGTTTTATATATTCCTTTTCTGTTTTGAGATTTGCGGGTTCTTGTACATTTGGTGTGTTTCTTGATGTTTTATGATCGATTTTCAAGCGTTCTTGATTTTTATGTTTTATGATCGATTTACATGTAATGGATTATGCTTCAAAAGTTCAAGATATTTTGACTTGCACAAACACAATGTCATTATCTCTCGAAACACCAAAGTGTTTTTACGTAGACCGCCGATATCAAGGTGTACATGTACGTAGTAAAACGTTCCTCTCTAAATGGTTTGACGGTTCTAGTCCTATCATTTATCATTTAGGAGTATGTTTAGAGTGTCTCTCGGTTCATTGACCTACAACTTTTTTTTTTTTTTGAACTTTTGACATAATTGAATCCGACTTGGATCGTTATGTTTGTGAGTTTAGGAGGTACAAAGCAACATATTTGTGGTGGTCTCTTTTATGAGTGCACGTATGTTGAAAAAGCTTAAAAAGATAAGAAAAAGGGAAAATGCAAAAGCCGTACTCAACAAGCAAACATTGTCATCTTGCGTTACATACGGATCAGTCTTTCCTTTAAGTCTTTCCTTAAATATGTAAAAGTTTAGGCATTTTGACAACATGTAAAATGAATTCGTCTCTTGGTTTAATCTTGGTTTAAGGGCACGGAAAACGAGGATTAGAGATTAGGGCCTCTTGAAGTCAGATGTTCTATCTTGACTCTAGGGTTTTTTTTATAGTGATGAGTTTCTCTTAGGCTGTCCGTAATGGGACGTTACTGGACCCAAAAAGCACCCATAACGCCCCTCATAACGCCCACCCCCACTACGCAGGGGCGTTATGGGGCGTTATCAGGTCAAAATCAGAGAGGGGCGTGAGGCCAATAACGCCGAGAAAGGGGAGGAATCTTGGAGATATAGCCGTTGAACGTAATGATGGTGGGGCTTTATGGGGGCTTTATCCACTACACCATAAAGCCCCATAAAGCCCCTTGTCCAGTCAGCGTCCACATGGCGGATAATGCCCCATTTGGGGCTTTATGGGGCCTTAACCATTACACATAGCCTTAGGCTGATGAAATAATGGTAGTGTGAATGATGTACGAGCTTCCCTTAATTGAGGACGTATCACGAATCAACTTTAGCCGTTAAAAAAAATTAATAACATTTAAAATGATAAAATAATAAATTGATATTATTGATTAGGTTACCTTGTAATTTATTATGGAGAAAGTTTAATCAATCTATTGGTTTGTGGTCTCACTACTAACTTTTGACAGATTCTAAGGACTATATTTAACATGGGACAATTGCTATTGTTTCAATCTTTCTTTATCAACGTTTGAGAATTTTATTAGTAATCGACTAGTGAGAAACTAGACATAAAAAAGCAAGAAATGACTAGTGAGAAGCTAGACATAAAAAAGCAAGAACATTTCTTGTAGTCCAACTTTCTTGAGGATGACGCTTATATTTACCTTTACTATTAGCTTATATTTACCTTTACTATTATTTCATCCCGGTGGCCGAACCAATTCCAACCTTATTAGTTGGAGTTTCAAGAAGCAGCATACAATTGCTCGACTGGTATAGATGCCGAGTATCGTGCTCTTGCTCATTCTGAGTATCGTATCTGTTTTATAGGTGTTACATATTGATATCCCTTCTCCACCTACTATATGGTGTGACACAATCTTGGGGCCACGTATCTAGCAGATAGTCCGGTGTTTCATCAGCGCACGAAACATCTCGAGAATGATCTGCATTTTATTTGTGATATGGTCACAGCTCAGACTCTTCGTATTTGTTATGGTTGTAGGATCGTGATTCCTTGCTAAAGGAATTATTACAAGATTACTTAGGTAATAGTTAAGAATGCCGAAATAACTCAACTATAACTACCACACTCAATATGGTAATTGTTCAGATATCACAATCAGCAATACAGAACACAAGGTAATAACAAATACAACTCTACTATTGTATTGATAATCATTGTGAGTAGAATTGTGGAACCGATAGTTTACATGAAAAACAAATACAATATATAGAGCCTAAGGATTCAATAAGAGCCATTGATACTCTAAGATGATCTAAAACATCTATTACAACAAAACATAATACACGGATACTTAAGTATTACACAATAGGCTAAACTACTGAAATACAGTTATACAACTGCTACAGTGCAAAGTGTCTGGACTCTGGTAGTTGGTGGAGCATGCTCTCTGCAACCGTACTATTAAACGTACATTTTTCTATTAAAGTTGTCTTGTCTGTAACCGTAGGATGTACAAGTATAAAGTCAACTGTCGTATCAACCTCCTTCCGTAAGAACTCAGTTCATCCGGATCCTTGAACACTTCCGTAGGAATACTGCAGCTTATGTCTTTCCATAGGAACAAGGCCTTGCTAAGCGCACTAACTATCCATAGCAACCATACTTAGTCAAAAGCAAACATCTAAAGATTCCATATCCTTACAATCTCCCCATAATATGATGCTGTCAAAAAAAACTTTATGTAATCAAATTGAAGAATTTCTTCTTGTACCAGGAACATCAATCCTTCTATACTTCTCTAGCCCACACCTCTCTAACCTTCATATCTCTAAGTATCAGCTCAGCAATCTCTTGATCTTGCTCATCCCATTGACGAGGACTAACAATTTTGTGTCTAGTGTGATTACCATTGGCTCTTAACTTCTTAGGCTATGTGTAGTGGTAACCTCCCTTCCTTGGGGGTTATCTGCCATGTGGCGGGTGACATGACAAGAAGGATTAGCACAAAATATGGTGTAGTGGAGGGGAGGGGGGGGGGTGTATATTTGATGGTGTCATTTTATTAAAGAAAAAAAACTAACCGGTCAAGTGATAGCCTCAAAACATGGACCAATAAAAAAGGATGGGGTGTGGCGCCATGTGTATGACGCCAAAGGGGGGTTTGGGGTTTATAACGCCGGGCCGTAATGGTTTTGGGCGTTATGGGACACTATGGGGCTCTATGACGCCCCCATAAAGCCCCACTACGGATAGCCTTATGACATGGTAAAACTGATCTTCCTCATCAAAATACAATCTCTTGATAGGACAATAGACCTTCAGTGGCCGAGTAATAATGAGTGATGTTTTCACCTTTCAAATGCCTTTTGAGTTGAGAGAAGAGCATATCTTCTTCTCTGGTTATGTCATGTTTTTCTTCACCTCACAAATATTCACATCTCTTAGCTCATCTTCAGAAAGAGTACTCACCACTTCTCTCAAACTGCCAAACAATCTGAGGTTGTTATCAGTGAGAATGTTGAACTTGAGAGAGTTTGCATCAA
The DNA here is from genome assembly GCA_039602395.1 of Deinandra increscens subsp. villosa. Taxonomy (NCBI): domain Eukaryota; kingdom Viridiplantae; phylum Streptophyta; class Magnoliopsida; order Asterales; family Asteraceae; genus Deinandra; species Deinandra increscens. The sequence goes on from JBCNJP010000025.1 coordinate 72,663,041, forward strand.
ACTTCCAATCAATCACCTTCCCCTGTCTCTTTAGCTCAGGTATGCTCTCCATAGTAGAGGGTAGTTCAGCTATGTACTTTCTTTTGCCAAGTGACTTCTTTCTTTGGGATGTAAAGGTTAGTTTTGGGTAGTGGATCAGGTGTAGAGTGTTCAACTTTAATGCAAAATAAGCTTAAGAAGAAACACGAGGAATTTTGGAACGATTTTCTCATATCTTTAATGCAAAATGAGATTACAATTTATAGAGGAAAATCACTACTATCATAATCCTAAAATTATGCAAGAAATGAAGAAATGCAATTAGTAATCCTAGTTACATGCATGCAGGTGACGAATGGAAAACGACTAAAATGGAAATGGTCTAACTTTATTAGGCTGGAAGGACTCCAATCTTCTTGACTAGGTCGGTTATGGCTATCGGTTCACTACCAGGTCAAGTTTGCTGGGTCGGGTCAGGTGATTCAAGGTGCTTGGAGTCTGTTCCGGTTTGGGAGCAGCCGGTGCCAAGGTTGTATCAAATATCCTATTAATCTATGCCGCTAGTTTGAAGAGGGTAGTCACTCATACGATATTGGAATCAGCATATGGAAATTAGTTTGTTAGAAGATGAAAGCATCTGATGATACAATATATAAATCAATGGTAACTGCATACATGTTTTTGTTTTATCTAGTTAGGAAACTGATGTATAAAAAGGAAGTATTTCCCACCTTTAACTGCAGCTCATCCAAACACAAACTCAACTCATCTATCTTTACACCATAAACAAATGTTATTGAGGTTTATTAGCAAGGACCCGACTCGAGACACCATGCAAGAGTTTCACAAATCCAAGGAAACTGAGCTTTCCGTCCGTGTGTCTGATCCAGTCATGAAGGACTGCGTGAACGGGAACCGATGGACTGAGGCCGAGTTCCTAGAAATTTTAATAAAACCGCGGTTTTAATAATCAAATTAAGATCTTGAGAGAATTGAGGAAAATGGTGAGGTGTGACTTACAGATGCGAGTTCTTCAATCATGATGGCTCGGTTGCCATCTTTCTCAAAGAGTTCATAGGCACAACGAGCGTGTTGTTCCCATCTATCAAGAGCCTCGAGCTGGTAGATGTTTATGGCAGCTGCACAAAATTCATCATAATCCATCCTTCGGTATTGAAGAGCACTAAGCTGTGAATCAATAAAACATGCATGATGAGTCGATGATCCAGAAGTATGCAGGTGGAATGACGGTTTTGTAATAAAAAGATATTAGCAATCAACTTACCGATGCTAGGAAATCATGGACTCGTGATTCCTTCATGGCATCCGTAGCGTGTTTCATCAAGGCCTGAGAAGGTTTTTGAGAGCTTAAGAGGCCCAACAATTTTACTTTTTCGATAAGATGTAATAAGTGCAACGGGTACTCACTGCTTTGATGCTTTCCATGCTTATAGACCCGTTTTTGCTCGGTTCCAGCAGAGAAAATTGCTCCTTTAAATAGAATAATTCATCTACAGTCAACGTCTTCGATAAAGCCTACAAATTGGGAGAAAAAACATTATTATTAAATGAAACAAGAATTAATAATTCTTGACACTCGTCAAATGACCAAAATATACACACCCGTAAAGCAGCTTTACGAAGAGCAGAAGAACGCATATAAGCCTTCATGAGTCTCAAGGTCGAGATATCAAGAGGCACTTTCACTTCATTAGCATTATTTCTAATCCATGGATGACCTGGCTCCATATCAGATCATAATCAATTCAAGATTTACCAATGAACCATTGAACCATTAAACCGCATTTCCAACGACAGAAACTAAAGGGTTGGGAGAAGCTTACAGAGGGCTTGAGCAGCCGTCAATCGTTTCTTAGGATCCTTGTTTAACAAACGTTTAACAAAATCTTTGGCCTCAGACGATAGGGCGGGCCAGGGTACTTCATCAAAACTTGGATTTGCTTTCAAAACAGCTCTAAAAATCCCGGATTCAGATCGAGCCCAAAAAGGACGGCTGCCACATAAAAGAATATATGCTATAACACCAATACTCCATACATCTGCCTCGGTACTGTACGATCTATGTAGAACCTCGGGTGCAACATAGTATGCACTACCCACAATATCATTAAGCCTTTCATCTGAAAACCATCACATATTGCATAAAATCAAGAGACACAAACAAAGCAACAAGAATAAATACATGTATGTGAATATATAAATACATGTAGAGAGAGTATACCAGGCTTCACAAAGTCCGACAAACCAAAATCTATGGCCTTAAGTGGTGAGTTTTCATCCTTGGACGTAAACAAGAAATTCTGAAGCAATATTGAAAACGGTTAAACAAAGAACCGCCTAAAAGATAAAACGTTATCTAAATGTTTAAACAAGTTAAACCGTCACCTCTGGTTTCAAGTCCCGGTGAACCACACCTTGAAGATGACAAAACGCAACGACATTCAATATTTGTATCAATACATCTTTAGCATCATCTTCTGAGTATTTCCCGCCTCTGGAAAAACAAATTTCAGACCCAATTCATTTAAGTAAACACGTATTGACCAATATTTTCTATACCCTCTACTCTCAATTGTCAAAGGCAATAAACATGTTACCTCGCAAGTATTCTATCCAAGAGCTCTCCTCCTTCACATAACCTAAAACCGTTAGACATATTTAAGTTTACTAACAGTTGGCACGAAACATTGAAGAAAAACTATGAACAAAGTTTAATTGCAGCACTTACTCCATCACAACATAGACTTTTTCATGATCTTCACAGGCATCATAAAACTTCACTAGGTTGTTATGTCCTGTCAAAGCCCGCAATATCTTAACCTCCCTCCTCACATCTTCAATGGCTATGGCAGTTGTCATCTACAAAGACATTAAAATACAATTAAATACTTTACAAATGCAAGAAAGTATATAAAGCATATTAAAATCTATTTCATTTACCATTGCACATAATTGAAACAATATACTTAAACTATTTGTCACCTATTTAGAATACCATTTCAGAAATGGCACTTATCTTTTAAAAAAAAGGATAAAATCTTGCAAAAGCAATGCCCAGAGGATGGACAATCTGATAATTTTGTTTGAAATCCTTAAATTTTGAAACTTTAATGGGCTGATCTCATGTAAGAAGTTACAACAGTCTATCTATACTAGATTTCACCATCTAGTCTAATCTGGCATGTTTCATTACTCAGATTAGTTCAAATCATAACTGAATCAAGTACTCAAAAAGTCAAATATAGGAATAAAAAATCATACATTTGATCTAATCAAATCAACCTCAGATCTGATCACTCCAAAATACAGATCAGTGTGCATCAATTAGAAGAAATATGAATAAACAAACCTTGGATTTAGGAATAACTTTGACTGCAACTTCAAGACCCTTCAATTCACCCTTCTTGAACTTACCTTTACAAGTGTACCCAAAGTGCCCTCTCCCTACCTCCTCACCAAGCTCATATTTGCTCCCAAAATTCTTCGAAAACCCGAAACTTTTATCCAATCCAGAAACCCCTCCTCCCACCTCGCTCCCCTCCGGAATCGCCGCCTCATTCGGCTTCACGGAGCCCTGCCGCCGTGCCAACACCGACTTAATGTGTTTCGCCGGAGAAGGAGGGGGAAACGGCCGCCGGAAGAATCTCCTTGGCGTCGAATTAGAGCTCCCATTCGGCGCCGGAGATTTCGCCGGAGACGATTTCTTCGAGAACCAGTTCCGACCTGGACTTGGACTATAAAACGGAAAAAATGGAGACTTTTTTCCTATCTCGGATTCATCCTTCGTGATCTTGTTATTCGACGTCGTTTCTTCTACCTCCGTATCGTCATTATCGTCTTTAACCGGAATATCGACGTCATGGTGGCCGGAAAATTTGGATCCTGTCGAGGGTTTAGAGGTACAACCTCCCATTTGGGGGTTACTTCCTCTTCAAAAATCCACCCTCAAACAGGAAATTAACAAGTTTGGGGGAAAAAATTCTAGCTTTGTTGAAGTAAGTATAGTATTGTATGATGATAAGTGTTTCGATTCGATTCGATTCGATTCGATTCGATTCGATTAGAGTTTTGAATTTGTTCTAGGGTTTACTGCAGTTTTGTCTTGGTTGTGGATAAAGAAAGAGAGAGGGGGGATTAAAGGAAGGAGATCTGTAATGGCGAAAAATATATGGAGAGAGAGAGAGAGATTACGTCTGTTGAAATTTGTGATTTTGGTTACTATATTTAAATGACTTGTAGTAGCGGCATTTAAACCATATATATAAAATAACCCATGGACCACTTGGGTTTAGCGTAAGCGTATTGTGTGGTATGGTTTTTATGATTTTGTTAACATAGATAGTGACTTAACTCATGGTTTTAGAAGGAGGGCATGGTGAATGGTGATTAGTGACGTGGTTGTGTTACGTGGAGTTATTGTTATTTTATTATTTTAAATAAAAAGAAAATAATATGGCATCAAAAGATTCAGCAGTCCACCACATAGCGTCGCAGCCCCACCAGTCCATCATATAAGGGTGGGGCGGTGTTCCACGCTGTCAGGGGCGGATCCAGTGTTGGGGCACCGGGTTCACAGGAACCCAGTGACTTCCCAATTTATAGTGTAAATACGTACCGAAAACGACGGGTAAATCCGGATATTTTCATCCAGTGAATCCATATATATTTTCTGAGTGAATCTGTTTACAAGTTTCACTATAGCTCAATTGGTAAGGCGCATGGATTTTGTACTCGAAATCCCGGGTTCGATTCCCGTTTCCATCCCCATTTAATCCTTTTTTTTTCTTTTTTTTTCCTTTGTTTTCCTTTTTTTTATACTTACTATTTTTCTTTTAATTAAACCCTTATTAGGGTTTCAAACAGACCTACGTTTTCTCATATGGCAGCTACCAAAAGTCATTCTCCCAAAACCTCTAATTTCCCGTCGATTGTCGTTCTCCCAAAATTACCCCAAAATCGTATCTGCCCCCATCTCCGCTCCGCTCTCCTCTGCGCCTCCACCTCCGCAGTCCACCCCGCCCTCCATCTCCGCTCCGTTCTCTTCCAGCGACAAGCGACTTCGGACCTCCGGCGACAGCAGGGTAGCGGCTTCTCTTTGTAAGTTCTCCTCCAAAGTTAATTGATTTTTAGTTGATTTTTAGCAGGACAGGGCATAAATCTTAATTGATGTTGATGAGAGCAACCTATTAATTGATTTTTAGCCTCTTAATTGATTTTTAGTCTAGCGGTTAATTGATTTTAATGTTTTACAATCTTCATCTTAAATTGATTTTTAGTCTAGCAAAGTTGTTATTGATTGTTTAATATTAATCGATTGTTGAATTATGATTTAGGTATAATGAGTATTGAAATATTTTTGACAAAAACACCATCAAATGTTGAATCGTCTTCGAGTGATAAATACCCAAGAATAGACTTGAATGAATTTCTGTATGATCCAGGCCATATTTGTACTTTTGTTATGTTTGTTCCGTAATTTCTAATGACAATTGTTTGATTAATTATTGTAGCTTATATTTGTATTGTTATTAACCTTACCTGACCCGAACCGAACCGACCGACCCGACTAATCCGATTTCTTTTTATCTTTATTTGTTACGATTCCGACCGCAGAAAAAAAAGTGAACCTAGTAAAAAAAATCTTGGATCCGCCAGTGCACGCTGTGGTCCGGTGTGGTGGGGTGCCACTTAGACCACGCCCACACACCCATACCGCATGGCCTAATAGTAAGATGAGTATATTAAATAGAGGGTTGAATCCACTAAAAACACATTTGTCTAAAAATAATAGGAAGTGATCTGATTCATTAACTTTATAAATCAATGGTTGAGATTTTAAGAGCATTCAAACATAATCTTTATCTTTATCCTTATAATTTACTTAAAAACTCTAATTTCATAAATTTTAAATTTTCACTTTAAAAACTCATACATTAGGTTCTTTATCCTTATCTCCATATAAAAATTTGGTAAATATAAAAATTTATTTAGTAGATTGGAAAATATAAAAAGAAAGAATAAGGATAGAGATTCTAATGTAATGATAAAAATACAAAAAAAAAGTTAAAATTTAATGGTAAGGATGAGTTTAAAGATCCTACTGTGAATGCTCTAACTACAATAAAATAGGAGAAAAATAAGAGGTGGAAATGTATTTTTGGTATAATCTCCTTTGTTGACATATTTTTTTTAGTTTCCCCCACTTTTTAAAATGTTTATGACTTTTTCATACGACATTATTTTTTATAAAAATTACATCATAAAATCGAGCATTCTTTTTATTTGATTTGAGTATAGTATCGATGTATAAAAAAACTAAAATGATTTTTTTTTGGAGTGTATTGTTTTGTAATTATATGTATTGTTTTGTAATTATATGTACTGTTTTATAACTATCTGTACTGATTTACGTAATATCAATATGATTTTTACAGTTTTACATTGTACGTTCTTTATGTATATAAAGTTATAAACAATGCATTTTGAGTTTTTCAAAAGCAAAATAACACGGAACATTGTGTTAGTTTGCATTAAAAATGTACTGATTTTATAATGCAAACATTATTTGTACTGTTTTGTAAATATATATACTATTTTAGGTTAAGGAAAAATTATTTGTACTATTTTGTTTTAGGACTAAAATGTTTTTTATTTTTATTTATTAATTGTGTCATATGTCAAAGTTCTAGTGGTTGATATTCCTTTTAAGCAAAATCAATTTTCTATTTGATCTAACCCCAAGAGCATTCATAGCATGTTTTCTATTCTCATCTCCATAATTTAACTAAAAAAAACAATACATTTTTTCTACTTTTAAATTAAAATAATAATTTTTATGCGTTTATCATTATTTTTTTCTCTCTTTCACTTGCAACCACTTTAAATAATATTTAAAAAAGTATAGGGAATGAACAACGTTTTTCAAATATAGAGAGATGAACACAGTAATGTTTTCTCTCTCCTCTATTCACAACCAAACCTCAAATTTTAGGATTACACTCACACAAATATAGGAAACCTAAATTACAATTTTATCCTTTATTTTTATAAAAATTTGGATTGGATCCTTTATATTTTTTAATTTCATTTTGTGTGCTTATTTAAAAACCTATTTTTATTTTTATCCTTTAACCTAACAGCATCTATTAACTCCGTTAAAATGTGGAATTGTATTTAGGTTAATTAATATCAGGGACTATTTCTGTATCTAAAACGGTCTCCTTGACCTGTCAAAATTGGAGATTTGAAAAAATAATATCTGAAATTTGAAGAGATTCAAATGTGTGCAGTATCTACTCCATTAAAATGTGCATGAAGATGAGTATAATTAAAGAGTGTATGTCTGACATGAAGATGACGAAGAAATGAAGAATGCGGAACGTTTGTCTAGCACCAATATAGTATATGTATAGTCAAGTGTGAACTTTAGTTAAACATAAATAATGAAGTTCTTAGCTATGATATCCAAGCATTCGAAGTAAAGGACAAAAGGTAACCGGAGATGGTGGCGGGTGGTGAAAGAAATGGATAGCGTACCGATGTAAGGTTGATTGCAATGGTTACCTTGAGGGGGGAGGGGTTGATGACATGGCTTCAGTGGCCTGCGGTGCCACCACTGCGTGCGCCGTGGTGAAGTAGCTCGGTGGCGAGCTCGATTATCGCCCCCCGTGGTTTGAAACTCGGTTACTTTCTTTATTTTATGGTTCTATGTTACTTTCTTTATTTTAAAAAAAAAAAATCTAATTAATTTTACACCTCTATATTAACTCAATTTAAACACACACACACTCATTTCATACCCATTTCACACCATCTTAAAAAAATATCTTCTTCATCGTCTTCCTCGTCAACGTTCGATTCCGACGACGACACGGCTATGTTGGTATTTCTTTTTAAATGTATTTCTGGTGGTAGTTCTTGAAATGTATTTCTTTTTAAATTCTAGGAAATGTATCTTTTCTTTTTTCAATCTAGGAAATGTATTTTTTTTTATTTTGTGAAATGAAATGTATTTCTTTTTAATTTTTCTTTATATTTAATTAAGGAGCATTTACATATATCCCCTTACTAAGTCATTTAATTACATATATACCCAAGTCTAAAATTTAATTACATATATCCCCCTCTTGATATGAAATTACTTATCTACCCTTTTAATTAAAAAAAAATTTAAACCCAATCCGTCTCCTCCTCCCACACACCTCGACGGCGACCATTGCGTCCTTCTCCTCCCATGACGGCAATGGCAATCAAAACCCGAGATCTTGATGGTGACAGCTAATACATCCACCCTATTGACGGTGACGACCATTCGATTTCAATCCAGGTTTTTGGAATGGCAGCAATGATTTTTGGAAGGGCGACAGTTTGATATATGGGAATAAAAAAACAAAGGAAGCAGCGATTTCAATCTAGGTTTGTTAGCAATAGCTTCCTTTGGTTTTATGGTCATTCGATTTCATTAGATTTTTTTGGTCGTTCAGTTTTATGCTCATTCGATTTTATGGTTCTATGTGTTCGATAGCAGCAATTTAGTGATTTTTTACTCATTCTATTTATGCTTCATGTATGTAATAACTTTAATATCAGAATATCAGATGGCCGGGTATACACTTGAAATTGTGATTTAGAATTACACATACAGATGGGTATGCACTTTAATATCAGATATATGGATGAGTATGCATTCAAGTTTTGGTTCATTTGTTAACAAAGAATTAAGTGGGCTCTTCTCCTATTTGTTTTCTAATGTCCGTTGAACAAAGAATCTATCTCCAAAAAGTCTAACTGTTTGGTATTGTAATGATAAAGATATAGAAGGTAAAATATGTAATTTTTTAAAAATAAATATGTAATTAATGATAACTGAAGGGGAAAATATGTGAATATTAATAAGGGTATAATAGTTATTTAATAAGTTTTTTAAATGAATTGAGTAAATATGTAATATATATGTTTTAGTAAGGGGATATATGTAATTAAATTTTAGGCTTGGGTAAATATGTAATTAAATGGCTTAGTAAGGGGATATATGTAAATGCTCCTTTAATTAATTGAATAAAATAATAATAAAAGTAAAGTAAGGGGAGTGAAAGGTGAAAAAAAAGGTATTGGGAGTGAAAGTGAGAGGAGTGAGGATGCTGATGTGGCGCTGAGTTGGCAAAAAAGTAAGTGAGGGAGTGCAAGGTGACAGGAGACAATTGCACTTAGCCTAAAAAATTTAGATAGGAAAGCGATAGAAGGGGACATAAGTTTTACATGATTAACCCTTGCATTATTTACTAGTGCTAATTATATGTTACCTAATAGCATGTGAGGAAAATGTCACAAATTAAAGATATGGATGATGTTAGCTTAAAGTACAAAAATAGAAAATATTTTTTTAAAATAAGGATAAAGAATTAAAGTAAAAAATATAAAGGACTCGATCTAAAATTTTATAAAAAGTAAAGGACAAAATTTATCATTTACTCTAATAAGATACAAAGTCTTTTTGATGAAGGGTAAAGTTTAAACCTTGGTAATGAATGAGTGGAATAAAAAAAACTTTGTTGTTAAAAAAAATAATAGTAATATAAAATAACTATGGATTCTAGTTTAGTGGTAGCTTGGTGACTTCTTTTAAAAGAGGATATTTGTTCGAACCTCGACGCATATGTCGCATAACCCTAGAACACATTGTTAGCAACCCACGCTCACCCACTATTTCACCTATGTAGAAGCATATTCTTATGCTACGTTGTGTCTCGTGTATTGTATCTATGTGAGAGCGTATGTGTGTGTGACTATGAGGGCAGCGGACCAGTTGGTCCTGCGTACCAAATGGTCCGCCCGGACTAGATGGTACAGAGGTGGTACGCAACTCAGTTAGTGTCACCTATAAATAGGTTGACTAGCTTAGCATGTTAGAACTTCTGGTCATATCATCTCCACTAAGTGTGTGTTTCTAAGTGTGTTCTAGAGAGAGAAATCAAAGCTTTGTGATTGTTCTCTTTGTAAAATCAATAAAACAAAGCTTATTTACATTCGCGTGCACTAGATCGATCGGTTCATCCAGTAGTAAGATCGTTACTGTGTTTTACAAGTGGTATCAGAGCAAATTCAGGTTGCTCTGCTGGTTTGAATTGATCGAAACTTGATTTTTCTAGTGAGAGAAAGTGGGTTTCTATGGTTTTTCATCAAATTTCTCTAATTCCGAGTGTTTCCGAGGTAAAAAAACGATTTCTGAGTGTTCCTAGTGAGTTTTCGCACCTTACTGATGTATATTCTAGCTCAAAACATCAAAAAACTCGAAAAATTCATCAATTTCAGTCCGGTCCGCCACTGGAAATTCTGGTCCGCCAGAAGAACAAATCTGGTCCGGAAGACAATCTTAAAATTTGGTCCGGGGCAGTTTCAGCGGACCATTTGGTCCGCCCTGTACCATTTGGTCCGCCGGGAACACTTGGTCCGCTGGCAGTTTCTTAAAAGTGTCATAACTTTTGCATCGTAAATCGCTACGAGAGCCATAAGTACTCAAATCGATCGTCTCGACGAGCTCTACATTGTTCGTTCAAAGTTGATTTTTAAAATCAAATTCTAACATCTCCGTTTTCGAGTTTGAAGTTTTGTTATCCAATTTCACAATTTTCAAAATGTATGCAATTGATGCATTTATTGAGAGACATAGTCAGAATGTGCCGAAGTTGATAAATCTTGAAGATTATCATGGTTGGGCAACAAATTTTAGAGCATATATTGTTGACTTGGATAAACGGTTATGGTTACCGATTTCAAATGAATATTGATATCCAACAACTTTTGGTGGTCAGTGTAAGATGAGATGGAATTTTTCAATTGAAGAAAAGGAATCATACGATCAAAATGAAAAGGCCAAAGCACTTGTTCGGTTAGCTTTGCCTATAACTCTTAGAAATCAAGTCAGAGATTATGGAAACGCAAAGCTGATATGGGATTTTGTAAAGAAACAGTGTGAAGAACATATGTCTACAATTACTCAGAAAACGGTTGATCAAGAGTTGAAGTTTAAAGGTAAAATTGAAGAATTAGAGAAGAAAGAAGCGAAGTTATCTAAAGAGAATAGTGCTCTGAGAAAAGAATTGGAGGAATGGAAAAATAAAATTCATGATGGTTACGAAGCAAAAATTCAACAGAGTGCATCTTCCTCGTGTACAACGTGTACTGCTTTTGTTAAAATTAAGGAAGATTGGTTGAAAGAAAAAGAAGTGTTACTTGAAGAATGCAATAAAGCTAAAGCTAATGAAAAGGAAGCTGTTGAAGATTTTGATGCTTTATTTGCAAAATGTTATCCTCTTCAATAGAAATATGAAAATGTTAATAAAATTGATGTTGAAGCTGCTGATAGAATAATCCAACTTCAGGAGGAACTCACAAAGTTGCGTGATGAAAAAGGTGAGGTTCAAAGTCAAAATGACATTTTGAAACAAGATGTTGCATATTATAAGAAACAGGTAGAGAAAGTTACTGCCGAAGTTCTTGCTGGATGTGACAGAATGTATAGTCAAAAGCTTAAGTATAACGAATTGTCTGAGCAATTGATTGCTTCTCAAACGGAATTACTGGAAGCTAATACAAAGGTTTCTGAGATAAAGATTGAAATGCTTGATCTTCAACGAAAACTTGAGAATTGCAATACATCAAGTGTGTTTCAGAATTATCTGTATCATATGGAACGAGATGGAAAACCAAGTAAAGATGTTGATAATCATGCAGTTCCTGATCAAGTGATTGATCTGAAAAAGCCATCTAATGATGATTTAAGTCAAAAGTTGCAAGATTTTCCTGAAGGCGATGGTGTTAAGTATGGAAAAGCACAAAAGTCAAAGACTAAGAAGAATAAAAAGGCGGTTGATTATTGCAAAGGATTGAAGTTTGATTCCAAGTCTACATTTCTTGATAAAGAAAAGATTTTTGAAGGGAATCCAGGTCATGTGAAGATTCCTGATTTTTCTAATATTGTGATTGATGAATCTTTACTAAATAAGGAAGTTGGTGTTAAAGCTATCAAAGACGAATTTTCTCGTCTAGCTTCACAAGGGCATTCTTTGAAAGAACATCCTAAGCAGAAAAATGGTGGTTTGGGATATGAAGAAAAAGAAGTTCCGATTAATGATTCCAACAAGAAGAAGTTGAAAGATGAGCAGAAACAGAAACAGAAACAGAAGGTGTCTACAGAGAAGAAGCCTCAGTTTTGGAAGAAGAAAGTATCTTCACCATCTGCAGATGAAAAGAGTTCTTCTGAAGATTCTTCTTGCATATCTGATGCTACACCACAAGGCGGTAAAAATTCAGATTCATTTTATTCTGCTAATTCTAACAGGCTTTATCATCAAGATAAATTCTTTGGTTATGGAGATGATGTTGGTTTTGATTTAAGAATGAACTTAGAAGGTTAACGGCTAGTTAGCACATTGTTTGGGCACATGTTGTCTATCAAAAGAAAGATGAGGGGTGTAATGTGTAAATTGAGTCTAATCGGTAGTTAGAGTTTGTTAAGCTGTAGTTTATGTTTATGTAGCCGTTTCTTTGTTTATTAAGGAGTGATCTTGTAATTCATTTTATTCATTCAATAAAATTTCCAGTTTCCTTGTCAAATTTGAGTTTCGATTGATCATTGAACTCTTTATTTGGTATCAGAGCATTCATCGCTCTGGATTCCATGGTCAATCGACTGAAATTAGGTCGTTCTTTGGCTTGAGAATTGGGGATTTTCTGATCCCTCAATTTTCCGATTCAAGATTCATCGTTTCATTCTTTCACCTCGTCGACCGTCTCCGAATCGCCCTCGCAACCCAATTACACCGCCGCATATGGCTGATGGTGGTGCCGGAAATGCTAACCGGAATGTGGTACGTGAAAACTATACCACGATTCCTCTGCAGTGTCCGATCCTCACCAATTCGAATTATATGATTTGGGCTGTCAAATTGAAGGCCATCAATGTGCATGGCCTATGGGAAGTGATGGAGCCAGCAGCAGGTGCTGTAGTTGATCCTAAGAATAATGCATCTGTTATTGCTTACCTTCTTCAAGCCTTACCTAGAAGAGATGATTTACCAAATTGCAGGAAAGGAATCTGCAAAAGAAATATGGGATTTCATCAAGACTAGGAATGTCGGAGAGGAGAGAGTCAAGAAAGCAAGGCTGCAAACTCTTAAATCAGAATACGAGGCATTGAGAATGAAGGATACAGAATCAATAGATGAATTTACTGGAAGATTAGGAGAACTTGCAACCAGATCTGCAAACTTAGGAGCCGAAATTCAGGAGAGTAATTTGGTCAAGAAGCTATTGGAATCTGTACCAAACAGGTTCCTACATATAGTAGCTTCAATAGAGCAGTTTGTAGATTTGGAAACAATGCCATTTCAAGAAGCCATAGGGAGATTAAAAGCATTTGAAGAAAGAACATGGATGAAAGCAAAGGGATCATCCCAGAAGGAAGAACAATTGCTCTTGACCTATGCAGAATGACAGGCCAAATCCAAAGGAAACAAGCAAAGGAATAAGGGAGACAAGAATGGAAGGAACAAGGTGCATATTGAGGAAACCCAGGGAACTCACAACAAATGGAAAGGTAATGAGAAAGCGGTTCAGAATCAGAAAAACTCTAATAGGCCCAAGAAGGATAAATCAAAAATTAAGTGCTTTAAGTGTGAGAATCTTGGACATTATGCAAGTGAATGTCCAAGAAAGAAGACAAGTGATGAAGAGTCAAATCTGATTGCAGACTTGGATGATGATCCTGCACTGTTAATGGTTTAGGGTCCAGAATCAGGAGAAGAAGAGGTTCATTTGAATGAACTTGGTCTTGTACCAGAAAATTATAAAGATTCAGAGGAGTCAATGTAACACCCCAAAATCTAAAGGTAATAAATATATATGTTTTTATATATTTTTATGTGAAAATATGTGTCGTATATGTGTTTATGTGATTAACATGTTAAAATATTAAGAAATGCGTATTTAAAGTTATAACAATAAACTATGCATAAGGTAAATCGGGTTAGATTATTTAAAAAGAAATAATATATGTTTATATGTTATATGAATGATTAGTCACCATGCTAGGTGTCAATTCTCATGATTAGTCACCATGCTAGGTGTCAATTCTCATGCTTAGTCACTAGGACACTTGTAAGAAGCATGTGAGACACTCTTGGCTATAAATAGACCATGGATCCATCCATTTTTCCTTGCTAATTCACCTAAAATCAACCTAAAACCTCTAAGAAACCTCAAGAACACCAAGAACACTCTAGCTTGCATTTTTGAAGATTCAAAGGGAGTTAGGAGCCCATCTTCTGGAATAGATCAAATTAAGGTATGTTTAACATAATCCTTCAATTAGTTGCATGATTCATAACACTTAGATATGCCTTTTAAGAATAATGCAAGATTAAGGTTCTTGAACATGTTTTGTTGAGATTGGGAGTTCTAGTGGGAATCATGGGTTGAAATTTGGTATGAAGCCTTAAAATAACATTTTTTAAGAAATCCTTAAGTTAATTTCATATTTAAAGAAGGGTTGGTATGGTTTCACCATGTTGGTTTATCAAGAACAAGTAAACCAAAAACAAGAACATAAACATTGGTGTTTTGATCATAGTAATTCCGCCTCCTGGTCGTGATAACGCCTATACGGTCGGTCATGATCATCACCAAACTAAAACACAAATATGGGTGATATCTCATAGTAATCCCGCCTCCTGGTCGTGATAACGCCTATACGGTCGGTCATGAGAATCACTCATCAAGGGCATAAAGACTTGGGCAAGGGTAATAATATTCAACAAAAGAACATAATTATATATATATGTACTAAGTATATATAAGTTAAAACATTGGTTTTGATAAAGTATTGAATGTACCGAGTTACTCGGATATCTAGAAGTTGGTGCGGACTGGAAGGGTGGCGCCTGTACACTGGGGTTTCTGGCATAGTGGCGTTGTCGCATAAATCCCAACTGGGACATGACATACGCTTCACTGGGCGATCCCGAAGTGAGCGTTTACTTATAGGAATGCACCTCTTCATAAGTATCACTAAAAGAATACTTTTTCTCATAAGGGGCAAAACGGTTATTTAGACAAATGGATGTTAAACCAACAAGAGATTGGGTTTAGGATAATGGGGTTAGCCTTAATGACCGCTTGTAACCTCTAGGATGTCTTGCTAGGGACATCACGTTAAAGCAAGTTAGTTTCACGAAGGAATAAGGCAAGAAACTACTTCGCAACCTAAGGTGAGTTCTATGAGCCCTCTTTTAAATTATTTAAATGCTTTAAACCATTTTGGGCTGATATACATAACGTTCTGTGAAAATACTTTCAATTGTTATAATTGCATGTTATATGTATTGATTGTATGGTGATGATTAGAGGAAAGATAGATTGCCATTTCGGTGTTTCTAGTAGAATAGATTAAGGTTGGTAATCGAGAAAAGATTGGTGAGTAAGGAGCTTCTGAAACAAGAAGTTAAATAGTGTTGTCCCAATGGTGTCAAAACCAAGCGGCGTCAAAGCCAGAAAGCGTCAAAGCCAAGCGGCGTCAAAGCCAGATAGCGTCAAAGCTATATAGTGTCAAAACTAAAGGGACCATTGATACACGATGTGTTCGTAAAGCAAATAGAAACACTATTTCCCTAAGATAGCATTTAATATGAGACAAGGATGACAAAGCAACAGAAGGTTAGTCTATACACGAGGTTAGAATATGTGAATATATGTGCTATATGCTTTGTGTTTGATTGTCTAATTGCAGAAATGTGTTTGACAAACCTAAGTGCCTTCGAAAGGTAAAGTTTTCCCAAAACGTAGAACTCACCAGCGTAAGCTGACTTGTTAAGTTATGTATGTCAGATGAGGCTGGACCTTCGGATCGAAAACGGAAGGCTGAGATGTGAGCAGGAACTAGGTGGCATATACTATCAAGACAATGTCAAGCTATCAAGAGAAGACATTTTTGAAAACTGGCGTGGAGATGTTTATTTCTCTTTTGTATTTGTCTCTCTTACTATGTAATACTTGGCATATGAATAAAAGTTTTTATTTCCGCTGCTTTAGTTATCTCTGTTGTACCTTGTGTTCATGAGTAAATCCGATGCGTGACCGCTCCTAGGGCCAAGTCTAGGAGTGGGCGTCACAGTCAAACTCAAATGAAGCCATATGGTACCTTGATAATGGGGCCTCAAATCATATGTCAGGTAATGCCTCTTTGTTTTCTGTTTTGAACACTAAAATTACTAGAAATGTTAGGTTTGGTGATGGGTCTAGAGTAGAGGTTAAGGGTAAAGGATCAATAATTCTAGAAAGCATAACTATGAACCAGAAAGTGTTAAGCAATGTATACTATATACCTCAGTTGAGAAGCAACATCATTAGCTTAGGACAATTGGCTGAGAGAGGTTGTGAGAGCAGGATCAAAGGAGAATTCTTGTGGTTATATGACAAGAATCAGAACCTTTTGTTGCAGGTGCAGAAATCTCAAAATAGGTTATATAAGGTTTCTTTAAGGAAGGGTACCTCTAAGTGTTTGCAGGTTAGAATTGATACTTTAGAGGGATTGTGGCATAGCAGGTTGGGCCACACAAGTATGTTGACCATTGAGTAGATGACACACAAAGATATAGTGCAAGGGGTACCTAAGACTAAAAATGTGTCACAAGTATGTGATACATGTATGATAGGAAAACAGGTTAGGACATCATTTCCTAAAGAATCTAGTTTTAGGATAAATATTCCCTTAGAGCTTATATCCATGGACCTATGTGGTCCTATAACACCTCAAACTAAGACATGTATTAGATATTTCATGCTAATAGTGGATGACTTTTCAAGATTCATGTGGGTTTATTTTCTGAAACAAAAGGATGAGGCTTTTGATGTATTTAGGAAGTTTAGAGCTGAAATTGAAGGAAAGTTAGGTTCTAAAATTAAGGCTGTTAGATCTGATAGGGGAGGAGAATTCACCTCTACAGAATTTAATAGGTATTGTGCTGAAAATGGCATCAATAGGCTCTTGACTGCACCTTATTCACCACAGCAAAATGGTATGGTGGAAAGGAGAAATAGGTCAATAATGAATATGACAAGGTGTCTATTAAAGGATATGAATGTTCCAAAGGAATTTTGGGCTGAGGCAGTTAGGCACTCTGTATATATCCAAAACAGGCTTCCTACTAAGATCTTGAAGGATAAGACTCCCTATACTCTTGTGAAAAATAAGAAACCTAAATTAGGACACTTAAAAGTGTTTGGTTATATAGGTTTTGTGAAGAATGTTAGCCCTGGTATTAGAAAATTAGATGAGAGAAGTATTCCTATGGTACATTTGGGTTTGCAGGAAGGAACTAAAGGTTACAGAATGCTTGATGTACCATATGGCAAAATTGTCATTAGTAGAGACATTAAGTTTGATGAATCTAGAACATGGGATTGGGATTCAAGAACTAGCAAAACTCAATGTGCTAATGACTTGAGCACTGCATGTGGGAGGAGTTGTGACATAGGAGATCTAGGTGATGAAGTTCTTAGAGAATATAGTGATTTAGACAGTGATCATGATGCTGAATATGATCATCATCAAGATCAGGTTGAACCCCAAACTAGTTATAACCAAAGTGATCCTAGTACATCAAGGAAATCTGGTAGAGTTAAAAAGGTGCCAGAGCATTTTAAGGACTATGTGTTAGATAATAGGCTGAGGCAAGTTGAGCAAACTCAGGAAATAGGGGAGCAAGTGGCTTTGTTGCTTGAGCATTCTGATGAGCCTAGGACCTGTAGTGAAGCTGCTAAGGATGACAAATGGATGATGGCTATGGGAGAGGAGATAGTTGCCATAGAAAAGAACAAAACATGGGTTTTAGTTGATTCTCCTAAGCAGTGTAAACCAATAGGACTGAAATGGCTTTATAAGATTAAAAGAGATGCAAAAGGATTAGTAACTAAGTATAAAGCAAGGTTAGTTGCTAAAGGCTATGTTCAACAACTTGGTATTGACTATGAGGAGGTTTTTGCGCCTGTAGCTAGAATGGAAACTATCAGGTTGATTCTATCATTTGCTGCTAGTATGAGTTGGAAGGTAAGTCATTTAGATGTTAAGGCTGCCTTCTTGCATGGAAGGTTGCAAAAGGAGGTTTATGTTAAGCAGCCTGAAGGGTTTATTAAGAAAGGAAGTGAAAATAAAGTGCTAAAATTAGAAAAGGCTTTATATGGTTTAAAGCAGGCACCAAGGGCCTGGAATATAAAGTTGAATGAGGTGTTGACTGAACTTGGTTTTACTAGATGTAGACATGAACATGCTGTGTATACAAGGAACTATAAGGGGCATAAGATCATTGTTTGTGTATATGTAGATGATCTTCTTGTTACTGGTAATGATAATCAGGAGATAGAAAAGTTCAAAAGGAGAATGTGTGATAAGTTTGATATGTCTGACCTTGGGAAACTTAATTACTATCTAGGATTAGAAGTAAGTCAAACCAGTGATGGTATAGGTCTGAAACAATCTGCATATGCTGCAAAGGTTATTAAAATGGCATGAATGGAAGATTGTAATGAATCTAAGACACTCATGGAACCAGGTTTGAGACTAAGCAAGAGTGAGGGAGGAGAGGTAGTGGATGCTTCAAACTATAGGAAAATAGTGGGTTCTCTTAGATATTTAACTCACACCAGGCCTGATATCACTTTTCCAGTTGGATATGTAAGTAGATTCATGCAGGAACCAAGAGAGGCACACCTCAAGGCTGTGAAGCACATTATCAGGTATCTAAAAGGGACAATGAATTATGGCATTATGTACTCAGCAGGGCAAAAGGGTAAATTGACAGGGTTCAGTGACAGTAATCACATGATGGATGCTAGTGATGGGAAAAGCACCTCAGGAGATGTGTTTTTCTATAATCAGGCTGTGGTTTCTTGGCATTCTCAAAAGCAGAAGACTGTAGCTCTTTCTAGTTGTGAGACAGAATTTATGGCAGCCACAACTGCAGAATGTCAAGCTTTATGGCTGTCAAGGTTCTTGGAAGAGTTAACAGGGGAGGAGCATCAGAAAGTTAAGATTTTGGTAAATAATAGATCAGCTATTGCCTTGATGAAGAATCCTGTCTTCCATGGCAGATCTAAACATATCAATCTCAGATATCACTTCATCCGAGAATGTATTGAAAGAGGGGAGATTGAAGTGGACTTTGTTAGTGGAATAAAGCAAAAGGCTGATGGGCTAACGAAGGCATTAGCCAGAAACAGGTTTGAGGAAATGAGACAACTGCTAGGTATGCATGAATTCACTTAATTCAAGTTGATATGGGAGTTCATCACATCTCATACACAAATCAGTTTTGATCCCTGGTATGAGCTGCTAATGATGATCGATCATGACACTGAATTTGGTGATTCTGATGTTGCAGAAACTGGTAAGAAATCAGAATCAGGGAGGAGAATGTTGGTTTTGATTTAAGAATGAACTTAGAAGGTTAACGGCTAGTTAGCACATTGTTTGGGCACATGTTGTCTATCAAAAGAAAGATGAGGGGTGTAATGTGTAAATTGAGTCTAATCGGTAGTTAGAGTTTGTTAAGCTGTAGTTTATGTTTATATAGCCGTTTCTTTGTTTATTAAGGAGTGATCTTGTAATTCATTTTATTCATTCAATAAAATTTCCAGTTTCCTTGCCAAATTTGAGTTTCGATTGATCATTGAAATCTTTAGATGATTCTGGTTTTTATGATTCTCCAAAATGTTTTCCAAAATTTCAGAAACCAAAAAAATTTAAACCTGTGATTTCAAAGGTTTATGATGAAGGGTCGACTGATCAGTTTGGAAAACCAATTTCAAACAGTAAAATTAATCATCGACTGTGTTATGTTTGTCGTGAGAAGGGTCATTATGCAAATAATTGTCCTACGACAACTAACAATTCATCATCAAATGCCAAACATACAAAGTATGTTGATCCTGATGGCATTATTTTTAGTGAACCAATGCCCAACACTACATTTTTCTGGAAAAAGAAACTTAACACAGACACGTTGGGTAGTAGTTCTGATTGTCACTCATCAGTTGACAATGGTTCACTAGAAATGTTAAAACCAAAACAGGAATGGAGACTAAAGGTTGTCTCAACAGCCAACACTGATTTTGTTGAAGACACTGGACGACCTATCACAAATGGGGATGAGAGTCGGGGTTTTACAAACTTATTATTTTCCAGTGTGTGCAGGTATTTAAAAAAGACCTGTTAGTGATTGCCTAATTGCTGACAGTGGAATACTTGTGATTGATTTAAGTTAAAATGCATCGTTCCTATCTTTGAAACACAAATTTTTACAAAAATCATTTTCAAAAATGTGTCAAGTGTTGATTGATCATTTTCATGTTTGTTTTTCATTTTCTTGTGTTCATATTTTTAGGGGGAAAAAATTTGAAAATTCAAAAAAAATAGTGTTTGTTTGAATTTTAGGGGGAGGAATTGAAAAAATATAAAAAAATGGAAAATTGAGAAATTGATCCGACAAAAGCGAGAAATGATGGTACATCAGCATATATGTTATCTGCCATGGATAGATTAAGTCTAAAGGCTGTAGGTACTTGCATAATCTGTGAATGTGCATGACTAATCTGATATCTGCAAGTAAGATATAAACATAAAGCTTGCCTGATGATCTTTGGTTATTTGCTTCTTGATGAATGTTGTGTGATGATTCCAAAAATAGAATAAAGAGCTTCTTGATGAATGCTGTGTGATGATTCCAAAAATAGAATAAATAGATATCTTGATGAATGCATGTTTTCATTTTGCAAAAATTTCAACTTGTTTGATTTTCTTTATTTTGTCAAACGATCGGCCTTTCTCTGCGTATCGAAAGATCGACCTGATTGGTGTTCGTTTGACGTTCTGCTTTATTTTCTTTGGTGTTTCGTATAATCCACCGGACGTTCTCTGCGTGTACGGGAGTACCGACCTGATTGATGTTGGATTATACAATTTCTGCTTTATTTTTATATTTCTTATTTTCCTAAACAATCGGACATTTTCTGCGTGCTCACAAGGCCGACCTGATTGTTGTTTGTTTAGGGTTCTGCTTTATTTTTGCATGACTCATCAAGGATGATTAAATCTCTAAGAAAGTTGGATTTATATGATAAATATGATGATTTGCCAGTATTTCTGATAGAGTGGAGGCCGAGTTATCAGTGCATGATAAAATTATCTTAAGCATATCTGAAAACGATAAAAAATGATTGGTGCATGCTGAAATAAACATAAATGTTGTATTTGCGATTATCTTGGCTTGCATGCTGATTAAGACCGAAATTGAAATGTGCTAGATGCATTATGTCTGATATGATCTCGTGTCGTGATCTTTCTCGCAAAATACCAAAAATAGAGTGTAATTTTGTATTGCATTTATATTTCCATTTTAGTAAAATGCAAAAAGATTTTTGGTGTGTTTTAGCCTAGCTTTGAAAAATCAAAAATATTTTAGGTGTGTTTTGATCTAAAGTTTCTAAAAGCCAAAAAGATTTTATTTCTTAGTTGTTTTCGATTGATCAACACTTGATACAAAATCAAAATTTCAAAATCAATATATTGGATTCTCAAAGAGAAGTTTTGCACCAAGATTAAATTATTTTTAGAAATTCAAAGAAAATCCGCACCTTTGTCTTCTAAAGTTGCAGGTTTTTGTGTGTCAAGACTCAAGAATGGTGAAAGGGGGAGTTTGTTATATCTTTCACAAGTGGATCCTGAAGGTCAAAGATTTATTCAAGAATGATCCAGCCATGTAAGCTCTATTTCTGACAAGATTTCAAGTTGACGATCGGATGCAACATTGTTGAAGATTGAAGACTAGTTAGAAAAGATACACTACACGTTAAGGGGGGTTTGTAGAAGCATATTCTTATGCTACGTTGTGTCTCGTGTATTGTATCTATGTGAGAGCGTATGTGTGTGTGACTATGAGGGCAGCGGACCAGTTGGTCCTGCGTACCAAATGGTCCGCCCGGACCAGATGGTACAGAGGTGGTACGCAGCACAGTTAGTGTCACCTATAAATAGGTTGACTAGCTTAGCATGTTAGAACTTCTGGTCATATCATCTCCACTAAGTGTGTGTTTCTAAGTGTGTTCTAGAGAGAGAAATCAAAGCTTTGTAATTGTTCTCTTTGTGAAATCAATAAAACAAAGCTTATTTACATTCGCGTGCACTAGATCGATCGGTTCATCCAGTAGTAAGATCGTTACTGTGTTTTACAACCTAACCACCTTCTTAAATCATGTTGTGTAATATCAAACATGCGTCCATAACTCTGGCGATCTTTTCTCGTGTCATCGCTTGGGCATGTCGGTTAAGTATTACCCATTGACCCTTTAAACACCAAACACTCGTTCGACGTCTTTCCTAGCAAACTCTTGAACTTTCTTATATTTTTGCTTGATGTTGACCGGGTTAGGATACTCTTAAACAAAAGTAGACCAAGGTGGGCAGATCCTATCGGCAAAGTAATAACCTCGCTTGTACTTACGACCGTTAACATGAAATGGACACCTTGGTGCAACCCCGTGCATCTCGTTAGTAAACAAAGGGGATTGATTAAGTACATTAATGTCGTTGTTCGAACAGTCAACACCAAATTATCCATGCCAAATCCATTAATCATGTGATCGAGGTCGCTGCTTCGAGTATGATCCTTGGGTATTTGTGATCACCCCGATGAATGTCCTCGACATTCCCTTTGACAATTTCTCTAAACCAAATGCGTAAAGTAGATGCTACCGAGCATCCTCAGGATGGGATGATATGCTACATGTGCTTCATACAAAAGTGCAATGGTGTGGCTAGTAGGTGAAGTACGTTTTAAATGGTGACCCAATATAAAATAATTGACATTGTATATGTTACTAAATTTACAAGTAACTAATAAATGAGTCATGGAAGATAAGGGTGTTGCGGTGAAAATAAAAGTATATGGTTAAAATAGACAAAAGGGTTAAAGTACAGGGGGCAATATGCAAATAATTGATTAAAAGAAAAAAAAATGGTTTCTCTCATATGGAGGACGCAGAAGACGTTTTGGGAGGGGAAGCTAGGGCTTTTCCGGGAAAAATCAAAATTGAGGGTTAAAGCTAATGGAATTGGTGGAGAAATTCGAAATCCAAGCTAAATTCTTCAATCTAAATTCGTTTCGTACTTCCTACTTTTTTTAAGATGTCAAGTAAGTTTTTCTCTCTAAGTTGGTTGAGTTGGAAATCATCTAATAAGTCAAATTGATGAATGAAAATCTGGTGTAAGAGCATTCATGATGTTAATGAAGCATAAATTTAAGGTTTCGTTTTACATATTCTTGTGACTAATAGTGGAGGATGAAAAATGAGTTTAACCCACTTCTTGAATTCAATACATGTCCATGGGGAGGGGTTATGTTTGTTAAGTAGACCCTAAGTATACTTGATTATATAATGAAGATGGTTAATTTTACATAGAATTGTGAATTGTGATACAAGTGTGTAAAGAATGGGTAAATTGATATGTTAAACATGTATGCGAAGGATTAAGTGATTTTAGGCACACCAAATGTTTATGAAAATGTCCCAATGAAATGTAAACTTGAAAGTATGTGGTTTTGAACTAAGCTGAGTTGTGGGGTACTACTTGAGTGTCATAGATATTCATATGAATGTATTATCTATCTTAATGCCCAAGTAAATTATTGGTGATCTAGAAAAATTTGTATCATCAAGGAATACGAAACTGAAAGCAAAAAGGGTAACCATTAATTTGTTTTCCTATTACAAAGTAAGTATTATTATGTATTAATCGTTATAACGAGTAAATCCTCTTGTGGACAATAATATTTGTCCAATTAAGTTGTTGATGAATGGGATGGATGTAGGTCTTGATGAGTGATAATAACACGTTTGGGTTAAGTTGAAAAAAATGATAGTTGTTTAGACTTTAGATATTGGTTACAACATTAAAGAAGTGTATTAGTGTAGTATGATTCATGACCCGTTTTGGTTTAGTTGAAATTGATTTATATGTGAGTGAAGTTGGATACATTCGGGTAAGAATAGAAGTATGGGGTCCGATAACCCTAGTAGCACCCTCCGGTGAAGTCGAATAATTCATCTATGATCATTATGAACATACGGGTAAAAGTGGATATAAAGATTGCATTTTAAACAACTAGTTATTAAAATACGTTTATTTCTATAAAACATACATATTTTTCAAAGTATAAAGAAAATATCAAAGGTCTTGTTAAATACTTACAAAGTGTATTTTAGAGTTAATAAGTCTTTAAAATACAAAGGACAATCTAAGTCTTTTTTTTCTCTTTCTAAATATTTAAAGGTTGTAAACATTATAACTTTCAAACGCGAACTCGGTGAAAATATATGTTTTTCTTGACAAGTATATATTACATTATTTTCATCACAAGGATACGTATATATTCTTTTTTGGAAATAAATATGCATCTGACTAAAACAATGACTATCACCATACTAAACGGGTTTTCACTATCAAGACTTGACTAAACCTAGTGGGTAATATAGACGTCGACTCAAACGTTCGGATCTTAAGTTGTCTTAGATGTTTCTAGAACACGGTTAGGTCATCACTATACTCGGATATCTGCATACTTGGATCATCTATGTTCAGGTGAGTCTCATAGCTTCTCATTTTAATTGTTTATTAAAATAATTTGGGGGAAGAATACATTATGTACTTTTTAGACGACGGGCATGAAACTTTAGCACACTTACATATTACATGAGTTGTTCACTGTCCAGACTTAAACAATTGTTCTACTCTCACACATAAACACGTGAATTCACCAACTTTATGTTGATTCATTTTAGCATATTATTTTTCAGGTAAATAAGGTGCATACTTGTGTGGATGGCTACTTGTGTGGATGCCATACTAGGGACCGCATGGGGTCATGGTCACATACATTCTTTAATTTGGAGATTTCATTATATAACTTCATACTAGATGTCATGTTTTTAAATCTCACTTTCGATGTTTGTGAAACTCTAAAAAGTTTTCTTTTGACATGTATTTCCGCTACCATTTAAAACAATGTATTTCAACGACGTCTATTTTACAAAGTCATTTAAAGTTCGTTCAAAGTAATCAATGGCTATGATCTATGAACGTCGCATGCCCGCAAAAAATCGTCAAGACGGGGTGACAAAAATGAAAAAAAAATGCTATAACCTATTGGTCTGGGGATGAGGATGAAATGGTTTTTTTAAATCAATAATTTCTTAAGGTTTACAATTCAAACACCCTTTAAGTTATTATAATTATAATGATCACCTTGTTTAAATCTAATTGGATGTGATAATTCTAATCATTGATTCATGTTTGATTCACAAGCAATGCTTTTCTTAATTTTGAACTTGTAGGCACAAGCCAATTTGGCCGTTGATAATATTTAAATGACAATTTGGTTGAAAACAATAGAATCATATCTTTTATAACAGATAAATTAAACGTTCTTTAAACATAACTATTATGGAATTAAAACTTTCAATCAATTAAAAAGAAATACTTTTATCAAACACAAATTATAAAATAGTAACCAAGTTTGAGAAGTGTTCCAATTAAATCACTTTAATTTTTTTTCCATCTCAAAAACCACTCAACTTTGAAGTTTTGTTCCAATCTTGTGAAAAATATAGATTAGTGATGATGTGTCAATTTTTTTTAAATAAATTATATGACATGGAAATTATGGATGATAACATAGAAATTAGAGATTACATGGTATTTAACTTAAATAAAAAACCTAATAAACCAACGCCAACAATTAAATGGGCTTCTCTGGACTTTATTAATGAAAACCAATTTCATAAGAAACATTTTACGTAGAAAGCAACAGTATTTGACCAAGTTTTTCAAAATTAAGCTTCATATTGTTGAAAGAAAAGAATGATGGTTAACTCTATTTTTTTTTGTTGGAATACATTTTTTTATGACGGAATACTGGTTAGCTTTTTTTTATTATTTTGTTTGACTAAAAGAAAAAATGATGGTTAATTTTTCTCTTTTATGCGGTTCAGCTCTATCTTTTTCTATTTTTAATTAGTTTAAAGTTCTATTGGTGTCTTCAATAAGTTCTATAAATGCCATGTAATCATCTTTAATTTCCAAGTAACCATCCATAATTTCCATGTCATATTATTTATTTTAAAAAAAATTGACACATAATCACTAATCTATATTTTTCATAAGATTGGAACAAAATTTCAAAGTTGAGTGGTTTTTAAGATGAAAAAAAAGTTAGAGTAACTTAATTGGAACACTTCTCAAACTTGATTAATGTTCTATAATTTTTTCCCTACCGATAAACTATTAGATACATCGGGGAGGGATCTACGCACAACACAAATTATTGCGAGAAGATAAAGAAGAAAGTTAAACCAATTACAAATTTTCTTGTATTTATTTTTTTGTTTGTATTAAAAGGGTAATTAGTAAATCTAGTTTTTATATATCGATGATAAAACGGAACTTACTCCTCTATTTTAGGAAAACCTCAATATACTTAGCCTACACAAACAAAGGGTGGGGTTATTGTGAGAAGTTTAGTTTAGATAAGAAGGATAAGAAGTAATCATAGCCATTAGATCTTCAATTAAATGAAGATCTATGGCTTAAAATTTTCCTGAGTAAATTAGAAATAAAAACTAAAGAAAATAAAAGATGGAAGGGTATTTTTGACTTTTTATCAAATTCCCCCCATTTTTTAAACCTTCATAACTTTTAGATACGACATTATTTTTTTTAAAAAATTACACCATAAAAACGAGCGTTTTTTATCTTTAAAACGCGTATAGTTTTGCTATATAAAAAATTAAATTTTTTTCACTCTTTCGATTGTATCAAAATGTTCAGATCATTGTGTCATTGTGTCAAAATGTTCAGATCATTTTGTCATATTGTGTCAAAATGTTCAGATCATTGTGTCATATGGTGTTAAAAACCGAAAGAGTAATTTTTTTTAATTTTATATATAGCAGCACAATATATATACTTTTGACACGACGACACAATGATCTGAACATTTTGACACAATGATGTGTCAGAATGTTCAGATCATTGTTTCATATGATGCCAAAAACCGAAAGGGTAATTAATTTTATATATAACAACACTATATATACTTTTGACACGACGACACAATGACACAATGATCTGAACATTTTGACACAATGACACAATGATGTGTCAAAATGTTTAGATCATTGTTCATATTGTGCCAAAAACCGAACGAGTACTTAATTTTATATATAGCAACACTATATACTTTTGACACGACGACACAATGACACAATGATCTGAACATTTTGACACAATGACACAATGAGCTGTGTCAAAAATCGAAAGAGTAATTTTTTTTTTCATTTTTTATATAGCAACACTATATGCGTTTTAAAGATAAAAAAATGCTCGTTTTTATGGCGTAAATTTTTTTTAAATAATGTCGTATTTGAAAGTTATGAATGTTTAAAGAAAATGGGGGAAGTAGATAAAAAGTCAACAAAAATGGCTAAGACTAAAATACCCATCCTTCTTTTTTTATTAGATCAAGATTCAATGGCTGAAATTCCTTCTTATCTTTCTTACCCAAAACAAACTTCTCATTTGAACCTCTCCCCACAAACAAATGGCCCACACAAGGTTTAAAGTTTATAATGGCCCTCCTGAAATACTAACTTACACATAGGTCTCTCGGTTCGGTTTAGTTTTTCGATTTGGTTCTTAATCTACATGAAAACGAAATGAATCGTTACTTTTGATTCTGTTTTTCTAGTTCGGTTTTTTCAGGGTTTTTTCGGTTCAGTTTTGTCGGTTTTCTTGTTCCACTTCGGTTTTTTCGGATTTTCTAACCCCTAATACCACCCCTTTGATTTGGCTAACCTTCTAACGACTTTCCACCACCAGAATGGCTATTTGTCATTAGTTCCCAACGCACCCCCACCCTACCCCAAAGGCTAAATTCTGTTTCTTTCAAATCTATATATATCTAACCCTTTAATCAGTTTCTCATACCGTTAGTGCTATAAACAAATCAAACGAACACGAACATTGGCATGTTCCTGGTCTTTTATTTAATTTTAAGCGAACACGAACATGAACATTAGTCGAACAATTTTTTTGATGTTCGTGTTGGTTCATTAAGAAATGAACATGTTTGTGTTCGTTTAAGTTCGTTCATTAAAAGCTAAACGAACAATTCATGAGCATAAACGAACATACATGAACACAAACCAACATGAACAAACATAAACGAACAACCAAACAACTCTAACACATATTATTCAACAATATCAATAATTAATCGAAAAATCAAAATCAATGCGTAAGGTTAATTATGATTTATAAATAATTAAAAATTATTAATAAAATCAAACACACATAAACGAAGGAACGTGATATGTGTTCATATTCGTTCATTTAACTAAGTGAAGAAAAAAAAGTAAACTTCGTTTTTAGTCCCCAACGTTTGCATATTTTAACAATTTTAGTCCCAACTTTTCAAAAATCTCAATTTAGTGTCTCACATTTTTTTTTTCAATTTTGGTTACAACATTAACAACCGTTTAAAGAGCCGTTAGACTGCCCTTACATGGTCTCCACGTGAGAGGTATTTTTTTTATTTCCGTTTGTTTTAAAGTATGAGTTAAAACAAACGGAAATAACAAAAGTACACCTCATGTGGGGACCACATGAGGGTAGTCTAACACCTCTTTAAATAACTGTTAACGTTGAGACCAAAATTGAAAATAAAATGAAATGTGAGACCCTAAATTGGGATTTTTAAAAAGTTGGGACTAAAATTGTTAAAATGTGCAAACGTTGGGGACTAAAAACGAAGTTACTCAACAAAAAATTATGTTCGTGTTTGTTCATGAACTTACCGCCGAACGATTCATGAACTGTTTACTGAACGTTCGATTCGTTTACATGCCTATACACCATTCAAAACCTATCTCTACGTACAACACATAAAAATGACTACATCTTTTAGTTTGGGTTTTCTTTTTCTTGAACGGCAACGAGATATATTATAAACACGCGGCGGTTAAAAAACGCTAACCAACCACCCAAAACAAAAACTTACACAAACAAAAGAGGGTTATGAAGCCACCTAACCAAAGACATACGACAACTCTTATCTCTAAATATAATCCAATGATAAGAAAAGTGGACGATAGAGTCAAACATGAAACGAATCTTCAGATCGTCCTTCTTAAATACCATCTCGTTCCGTTCCGTCCATATAACCACCAAACACAAAACATAATTTCTTCAATAAGATTTTTGTGTTTCTTTGATAACCGACACTCGTCAAGCCAACCATATAAATCGAGGGGAATCATAAACTCCAGCCTTGTTAAGGAGAGCCAAACACAAATCGAGCTCCACACTTTCCTAGCAACATTGTAATAGCCCAATAAGTGATTGACCGTTTAGCCCAATTTTAGTTTGGGTTTTCATCTTCAAGCTAAGATGATAATACTCCGTCCACAGTTACGAACAATGCCGCTTTGCTTTTGAGTTTAACATTTATCCGTTTATGTCGTTTCGCTCATGATCTTCTTGTAGAGCACTATTTTGCCAAAACAACCTCGTTATAATGCGAGGATTTTCAAACATGTTTTCAGATGTATAGAACATTGTTTCACTGGATTGTTGACGACATACAAATGTTTGATCCTTATATTTAGATTTCTTACAACGATCGATGTAAAAGATCTTTCACCCCTTTCTAAAAATATACATTGGTCATATGTCAATTTGCATACGGGAAAGTTCCCGACACTATGGACGAGTATTCACATATGTCCACATGAATACAACATTTTTGAACTCTTATTAAACGTTACATTAACCCTCAACGTATTTAAATTTGACATGTATAGTTAAATTGAAATCGAAACCCAAATTTAACAAAGTAAAATTTTAATCAAACAAGTGAAAAGCGTGTGAAATAACAAAGTTTATAATTCAAGTGCATTGGTTCTGGTTTCTTGTAATCAGTCACTAATTAAACACCGATCTAGTCCATTATATCCGATTGGTGATTTCATATTATGTGAATATATACCGATTTATAACCTACCTATGAAGTTTATTGTGTCAATATCAGTTCACAACATATATATGAAGTAACATAACATGAAACGCATAAAAAATTATGTTAGTTTGAATTAAGTTAATTATCTCTCTAGCGCACATTTATTCAATTGGTCGGGTCCACGTACATAAGGATGTTTTTTTAACTTTTGATATATATTTGAATTCATGACCTCTTCAGCCAAGTGCTCAAACACCAACCTCAGATGATACCGTTAGAGTATATTACGGGAATCCTTTGTTTCTGAATGAAATCCTTTACCTTTCTCATTAACAATACAACCCTATATATACAAAGTACATTTACAGAACGCACCCTTATACTAAATACATAAATACACAATACAATAACTAATACACCCCCTCAGTTGGAGCGGGAGGAGGACGGACGCGCAAACTGTCTCTGAAACTACAAAATAACAGTCGAGGAAGGCCCTTCGTAAAAATATCAGCGTACTGGAACTCGGAAGGGACATGTAAAACGCGAATATCACCCATACGAACCTTTTCGCGTACAAAGTGGATATCAATCTCGACAACTTTGTGCGTTGATGTTGAACAGGGTTGCCAGAAAGGTAAACAGCAGACACATTGTCACAATACACAACCGTCGCAGTGCGAAGTGGAACATGAAGCTCAAGTAATAAGTTACGAATCCAACTGACCTCGGCAACGGCATTAGCGACCCTCCTATACTCAGCCTCAGCACTAGATCTAGAAACAGTGGTTTGCCGCTTCGAGGACCAAGATAATAAATTATCACCCATAAAAACACAGTAGCCAGAGGTCGACCGACGAGAATCTGGACACCCACCCCAATCAGAATCAGAATAAGCAGTAAGAGAACTGATCGTAGTGGGTGAAATGCGTATCCCATAATCCAATGTGCCCTGAATATAACGCAGAATGCGCTTAAGAAACTGATAGTGTGCCTCCCGTGGGGCATGCATAAACAAACATACGTGCTGAACGGCATATGAAATATCTGGTCGGGTAAATGTGAGGTACTGTAGTGCCCCCGCTAAACTGCGATATAACGTATCATCCGCGAATAATGGGCCATCCGTAGCACTGAGTTTTGAGTTCGTGTCACACGGTGTGGCCGATGGCTTACAAGAACTCATGGAGGCACATTGAAGAATATCACGGGCATACTGAGACTGATGCAGGAAGAGACCAGAGGCATCCCGAGTGACTGTAATACCCAAAAAATGGTGAAGTGGCCCCAAATCTGTCATGGCGAACTCAACAGATAGTGTGGCAATCAAAGAGCGTAAAAATCCGGAGTCAGAAGCCGTGATGACAATGTCGTCCACATATAGTAGTAAGTATGCAGTGTGTACACCGTGGCGATACACAAACAATGAAGAATCAGAATTGCTACTCCGAAAACCTTTAACTAATAGAAAAGTAGAGAATCGAGTGTACCATGCCCTGGGCGCCTGCTTTAGGCCATAGAGAGAACGCTTTAACCGACATACATGATCAGGAAAGTCTGGATCATAAAACCCGGGGGGCTGCTGCATAAATACGGTTTCTTGTAAATCCCCGTGTAAAAAAGCGTTCTTCACGTCCAACTGATGGATATGCCACTGTCTGGAAACGGCTAATGATAAAACTGTACGTATAGTAGTCGGTTTTACAACCGGACTGAAAGTCTCCATGCAATTAATGCCAAGCGTCTGTGACTTGCCATTAACAACAAGTCTGGCCTTATACCGTTCCAAAGATCCATCAGATTTGAATTTGTGCCGAAACAACCATATGCATCTAATAATCGGTTGCCCTGGCGGCCGAGGCACCAACTCCCACGTTTCATTATCCTTTAATGCCTTAAATTCATCAGCCATGGCCTGTCGCCAGTGTGGATCATGTAATGCTTTAGTGTAGGATGTTGGTAAAGGGGATACGGGAGGTGGGGTTTCGGCATTAAGGTTAAGGCGAGTGACGGGTTTGCAGATCCCAGCACGGGCACGGGTGGTCATAGGGTGGGGTTGCGGATTAGTGGCGGGGTCGGTTTGGTGTACGGGTGGTGGAGGTGTGGTGACCGTAAGTGCGGGAGAGGGAGGTGGCGAAGTTGGACCGGGTGTGGGCACGGTTTGGGCCGGGGGAGGGTTGTTCGGATTCGGGCCAGGAGGAGGGCTGGGCAGATGTGGTGGTGTGGTTGGGCCAGGGGCAGCATTCGGCGGAGGGACCATCGGGTACGGGTCAGCATGGTCAAAAGGTCGAGACTGAGGTGATGGTTCGCCAAAGGGAAAGACGTGTTCATCAAAGATGACATGTCGCGAAATATGGACCTTATCAGTGTTAGGATCGTAGCACTGATAACCTCTGAAATTGTTTGGGTAACCCAGAAAGATACAGCGCATAGACCTGGGGGACAACTTGTTGGTTTGAGTGGCGGAGAGGTTGGGGTAGCATGCACACCCAAAGGTGCGGAGATGGTCATAAGAGGGGTGACGAAAATAAAGGGCAAAAGCTGGTGTGTTAAAGTTTAACCGACGAACAGGGATAATGTTGATAGGCTGTAGTATGGCGGAAGACGAGCTTGCATGAGCATGGCACGTATGATATCGTTCAGGCGATGTATCATCCGTTCGGCCTTACCGTTTTGTGGGGACGTTTGAGGGCACGAGAAACGAAATGTAAGGCCATGTTGATGTGCAAAATTGTGGAATTCCCTGTTATCAAACTCACCCCTAGGTCGCATTGAAATTGTTTGATAGTGTAACGCCCGAACCGTTAAAAGACTTGTTTTAACGTGTGTAAATACGTCCCAGAAAATTTCATTAATTAAATGTGCTTATCATGCAAAAGGCTGCCCGTTTAACCACTCGTTACGTTCATATTCATACACATCATTCTTGTAAATCAGAGTACACAGTTAAATATTCGTAGAAGACATAATTAAACAAGTTACGCCTCCCAAAATAGATGAGATGTTCGATTCATCGTGCTCGAGTTCCGCCATGACCCGTCCTCTTTCCTACTTGTTTCCTGTCACCAATACTAGTAACGTATTAGTATTAATGACATAATAGTAACCAATCAACACGAAACATAATTTCTTTAAAAAAAGACAGCTTGCAAAATCCGTAGGCTACCCTGATCTCGTAGCCTACAAATCACCATCTAAAAAAGACAGCTTTCAAAATTCGTAGGCTGCCCTGATTCGTAGCCTACGAATCACAGATTCTGCCCCCTTCCTTCCAAGCTTCCATAAAAAGACAGCTTTCAAGATTCGTAGGCTGCCCTGATTCGTAGCCTACGAATCACAGATTCTGCCCCCTTTACCCCAAACTTCCATAAATCTCAATTTCCACCACATCTTTAGATGTCATACCATCATGAAATCATTCTATAAGATAGACTTCAATTTCCATTTGCACTAAGTGTCAAATAACAAGTTGGAAAGTGTTAGTGAACCCGTTCCAACCCGTTTGACCCATTACCCCCACTAGTAACAAGGAAATCATCAATTCCTTCACCCACCTTGTTTCCCACCTATTACCCATTGCAATGTAACATATAGTTGCAATCTAGTAACTTACCTACACCCCAAGGGGTTTATACTTGGAATCGTATTCAATACGATTCCCGTCTTACCTGAAGGTCGTACTTATTGGATCTTAAATCCGTTTTGTTTTCTTACCCAACCGGGTTAGAAATCTCCACTTCCTAAAGCGGGTCATAAAACCTACTTTACATAAACATTCGTTGGTCTACCCATCTTACCCAAACGGGTTTTATTATACACTTTGTATAACACACATGGGTGTTATCCATCCTTACCTAAACGGGTTATTTTACACAGTTTGTATAACACACATAGGTTCTACTCCATCTTACCCAAGCGGGTCATAATACACATTTTGTATAACACACATCGGTGTCATTCCATCTTCACATAAACGGATCACCTTACACAACTTACGTGATCATACTATAATTTATCCATTTTTACTCAATGGTCAACTTACACACTTAACTAAACACACCTTAATTTATTCATCTTAACCCAAACGAGTTCATTCAACATACACTATATTAGCGTACTTTGGCTCATACATCCTACCCAACCGGGTCATTTCAACCATCTTTACCCAAACGAGTCAATATCTACATCTTACCCAAACGGGTCAA
This sequence comes from Deinandra increscens subsp. villosa, assembly GCA_039602395.1. Lineage (NCBI taxonomy): Eukaryota > Viridiplantae > Streptophyta > Magnoliopsida > Asterales > Asteraceae > Deinandra > Deinandra increscens. The sequence continues at coordinate 72,697,362 of JBCNJP010000025.1, forward strand.
TATCTACGTCTTACCCAAATGAGTCAATATCCACATGTTACCCAAACGGGTCAATATTTACATCTTACCCAAACGGGTCAATATCCACATCTTACCCAAACGGGTCAATATCCACATCTTACCCAAACGGGTCAATATCCACATCTTACCCAAACGGGTCAACATCTACATCTTACCCAAACGGGTCAATATCTACATCTTACCCAAACGGGTCAATATCCACATCTTACCCAAACGGGTCAATATCCACATCTTACCCAAACGGGTCAATATCCACATCTTACCCAAATGGATCAATATCTACATCTTACTCAAACGAGTCAATATCTACGTCTTACCCCTAATGAGTCCATATCTACATCTTTTTATAACCACACTAAATCCTCGGAAGTTCACCCCGACCCACCTTCTTTATCTAACATAATATATGGTTTATAGATAACCAGAACCATACTTGCTTATTAGGATAAGATTACTCACATTTTATCATGAATAATCAAAACACATCTTACGTTACCTCAAAAGTGTAGGCTTTAGATTTTTTTTTCTTCTTTTCCTTCCCGTTGGTGACTTGAGCTTCCACATTCTTCATCTATAATTATTTAGATGTTTAGGATATAATTTCGCAATATGAATTACCCTAAACATTCACAACCCAATACTCTCCAACTTGACACAAAAATCCATTAATTTCAATTCAATTATTCTCATAGGCATTTTATCAAACACCTAGAGTGCATACTTAAAATCCATTCACCAATCATCATATTACTCATTAGGTTAACCCAACCTAAGTTTCATGACATAAACATACACTTGGTTCCAATGTTGCAAAAGACGCTAGGCGGTACCTAGGCGGTCAACTAGGGAATTAGGATTAATCGGCCTAGGCGGGGATTAATCGGGGATTAATCGGTCCTAGTAAATTACAAAGATTTATAGATTTTCTAGAGATTATATATTGTAATATGTCAAAATACTAAAAACACTTCAAAAACTAGTAGTAATAAAGACTTCTAATATAAATATATAAGTGAAAAAAAGAAATTAAATTTTTTTTTTAATTTAACCCGATTAATCCCCGCCTGGCCGCCTAAAACCCGCCTAAAACCCGCCTAGAACCCGCCTAGCCGCCTAGCGCCTAGCCGACTTTGACCGACTTTGACCGACTTCGACCGACTTTGACCGATTTTGACCGATTTTGACCCAGGGCGCCTAGACAGCCCGCCTAGCAAAAAAGCACTACGGACGATGCCCGCATAGCGCCTAGGCGCCGATTAATCGGCCGCCTGGACCGCTTTTTACAACCCTGCTTGGTTCCCACCAAATATCCTCTTGATTCAAGACATCAATTCATCCAACCGATTTGAAACAACATAAACCCATGTGTACATACTTAATTTCGAAAATCCCATTCCCATGGGTTTAAACCTCCATCTCAACTCAACACATACAAGGAAATCATATATAATCAAGCATGCAACAAAGTCTTATGTAATAGTTGGACTACTACATCCATACACAACTAATTTTCCCCAACAATTTGACCTCTAGATGAAGTTCACAAAATTATACAACTTATTAGGCAACTTACTTGACAATGAAACCAAGATTTGAGAGGAATTTCGTGATCTAGGAAGCCCCTTATATCATATTGTGGCTTCCCCCTCATCAAATCCGCCATCAACAAGCTTAATTTCGTGAATTGCTCAAGAACTAGGGCTCACCCTTCTCTTCCTTTCCTTGGTCGCGATTCTTGTGTCTGGGATAAATTCCCAGACTTGTTTTACTTGACAAATTACACTAGTGCTCCTCCTAGTTTCTAGCTTTTATTATTTTTGCCATAAATAATAATATACATCCAACCCCCTTTACTTCCATGGTTAATTCATTGCCCACCCAAACCTTGGTCACTAATACCATTCCAACTAACCATGTCGGGTAATTTTTACGGCGCACACTTACCCATAATATTCTACTCAACCGAGTTAAATAAGACCGACTAAATAGGTTTTTGGGACGTTACAACTCCACCCCCCTTAAAGGGAGTTTCGTCCCCGAAACTATTCATACCCGTAATCCCGATGGGGGTACTTTCGCTGACCATTAATCCACAACATGCATACCTTTATATTTTGGTCTTTCCCCCATTTCATAATACCATTCAACCTTGTGTGAAGCTTCCGTTACACACACTTCATACTTATTCCCCATGAAATTCAAAACTTACACGTACATTCATTAAATTATACGTGTCACCCATAATTCACTACATTTTTATACAATTTATAGATTCAATGGAATTAAGATTCCAAACTATACCTCCTTGTCCTTTTTCATAACTCCATTCACTTTTGCCTATCCATGGTTCATTCGTCACATAGGGCCTATTCGTCCCCTTTCGTTTCGGTACCTAGATACCCATTTTTTTTTCCAACTAGTCACGAGGGTGACTATTATAATATCAGTCAACCCATGAGTTTCATTCAACCTCCACTTTAATACATGCTTAGAAATCAGGCATGCTTTATACATCGTGTCGTTATCACCTACTAAAACTCATGTCTTCCTCCACTTAAGAGCACACATATACCCTTGCTCCAGTTTGTTTATTTAGAATTTAGACTTTTCACCACGAATTTACAACATTTACTTTTCTACTTGTATACACAAAGTAGAATTCTCTACTTACTACGTATAGCTTGATCCCTACTTGTTATCCCCAAATAGATTTTCCTTTCACATAGTCTATCCGCTTATATTATTCCATTTTTCAATCATCAAACGAAATTTCCCCACCATTATTTCCTCATCCCTGCAACCGGGGTCAATTACAACTAATGATCACTTATGCTTTTGACAATCTTTTGTATGCCCCTCTACTCAATTAACACAAGATAGAGGTCTTGCACAAGAATCATATGCGTGCTTAATCCTACATCGTTAACTCGAGTAGAATCTCACCACTTGGTTCTTACATCGCACTTTTTTTTTTCTACATGTTAATACATGTATAGCCCTACAACCTTTTCAACTCACTTCGGCTTTGTTATATGAGTTGCTATTCTAATTCGGAATTACGTTTCATCCACTTGACACCATGTGCCGTTTATCAACTTTGTGACATCATCCACTTGACACCATGTGCCGTTTATCAACTTCGTGACATCTGAATTAGCTGAAATCACAATTTCTCACCTCGGCACATCATGCCACTTTACAATTCAATAGCTTCTTTTTTTTTCTTTTTCTTTCCAGGACTTACATTTCCTCCACTCGGCAGTTCGTGCCATCTAAGAATCTAGTGATTTCTTATCTAACTAGAAAATCACATTTCTTCAACTTGCATCATGCAACTTATATTTTCTCTGTTTGTTAACGCCAAACAGGATTTTCCCCACTTATATTACTCCACTTAGTTAATACAAAGTAGAGGCTCACCACTTCTAGTATAGTCATGCTTGGTTCTACTAAGTTATACTAGTAGAATTTTCTCCACGTTTATCATTCACACACTTATTTCTACATAAGTAGAACTTCACAACCTCTTAATATTTCCCCCTTTCTCCACGTTGTTATTACAAGTAGAGCCTCAACAGTCCCCACTTTACTCTAGTTGTTACAACTAGAGTATTAACATGTTGTCATACTTTATTACATTAAATCATGTAACACACCGGATTCTATATTGCCAACATAAATAGAATTTATCCACTTTAAATCATAACATACTTCTATTCTGTATTGTTAACTCAATAAGAATTTAGCCACTTAACCACATAACATTCTTTATCTTACACATTTCATGTATGTAAGACTTCACCATGCCTAACCGCATACCATACTTTTATTCTATGTTGTTAATCATCAAGTAGAATTGCACCACTTAACCACATAACATTCAATATTTTATATTTTTCATACATGTAAAATTTCACCACACCATCCACATATAATACTTTTATTCTACAGTGTAAAACACAAGTAGAATCACATTACTTAACCACATAACACACTCTTTATCTTACACATTATTCACGCATGTAAGATTTCTTCTTTTACATACTTAATCTTCTTAATATTATAAGTAAAATTCACCCCTTGCTTTGTCTACACACGCGGGTATGGTGTCTCAAACACCAACCTTCGTGTGGATTTCTCCACCTTTTTAAACATTCCTATTCGGGTTGTACGTATCATGTACACTCGAACTTACAGTAGATTAGTTCAACCACAACCATTTGTATATCTTCATGTTAAAATAATCTAAAATAACTACCCTATTTGTTATCTCAAATAGGTTACTTCCACCATAATTATTTAATTCATGATTATCCTTCATTGTTTAAACAATGTAGGATTCCCTACACTTTCACATATTGCTTGTTCCCCTTAAGCCCATCCGGCCCATTCTTTGTCTAGACTCGAGGGTATAGTATCCTAAACACTCACCCTTATGCTTGACCTCCCCCCTTATTAAACATTCTTACTCCTTCCATACGTATAAAGTATGCTCAAGTCTACTCCCTTAGACCCATCGGGCCCCCTTTTCTTTGTCTACGCACTCAGGTACGGTGTCGTTAACACCAACCCTTGTGCTTGACTTCTCCCCTTATTAAACATTCTTACTCGAGTCATACGTATAATGTACGCTCAAGTTCACTCCCCCTTTGTATACAATCTTACTTGAGTCGTACATATCGTGTACGCTCAAGTTCACTCCCCTGTTGGTTATTAAGTTAAAAATAAAAACAACCAAAACATTTAAATCACTTACCGGGTCATGCGATTGAGCCTCGAACCGAACATCTCTTCACCCCCTTTCGCTAACCAAGAGCTTTCGGTTTGAGTTCAAGTGTCCCCTCAACACTTGAATCTCTCAAACCTCGGCTCTGATACCAACTTGTAACGCCCGAACCGTTAAAAGACTTGTTTTAACGTGTGTAAATACGTCCCAGAAAATTTCATTAATTAAACGTGCTTATCATGCAAAAGGCTGCCCGTTTAACCACTCGTTACGTTCATATTCATACACATCATTCTTGTAAATCAGAGTACACAGTTAAATATTCGTAGAAGACATAATTAAACAAGTTACGCCTCCCAAAATAGATGAGATGTTCGATTCATCGTGCTCGAGTTCCGCCATGACCCGTCCTCTTTCCTACTTGTTTTTTAGTCACCAATACTAGTAACGTATTAGTATTAATGACATAATAGTAACCAATCAACACGAAACATAATTTCTTTAAAAAAAGACAGCTTGCAAAATCCGTAGGCTACCCTGATCTCGTAGCCTACAAATCACCATCTCAAAAAAGACAGCTTTCAAAATTCGTAGGCTGCCCTGATTCGTAGCCTACGAATCACAGATTCTGCCCCCTTCCTTCCAAGCTTCCATAAAAAGACAGCTTTCAAGATTCGTAGGCTGCCCTGATTCGTAGCCTACGAATCACAGATTCTGCCCCCTTTACCCCAAACTTCCATAAATCTCAATTTCCACCACATCTTTAGATGTCATACCATCATGAAATCATTCTATAAGATAGACTTCAATTTCCATTTGCACTAAGTGTCAAATAACAAGTTGGAAAGTGTTAGTGAACCCGTTCCAACCCGTTTGACCCATTACCCCCACTAGTAACAAGGAAATCATCAATTCCTTCACCCACCTTGTTTCCCACCTATTACCCATTGCAATGTAACATATAGTTGCAATCTAGTAACTTACCTACACCCCAAGGGGTTTATACTTGGAATCGTATTCAATACGATTCCCGTCTTACCTGAAGGTCGTACTTATTGGATCTTAAATCCGTTTTGTTTTCTTACCCAACCGGGTTAGAAATCTCCACTTCCTAAAGCGGGTCATAAAACCTACTTTACATAAACATTCGTTGGTCTACCCATCTTACCCAAACGGGTTTTATTATACACTTTGTATAACACACATGGGTGTTATCCATCCTTACCCAAACGGGTTATTTTACACAATTTGTATAACACACATAGGTTCTACTCCATCTTACCCAAGCGGGTCATAATACACATTTTGTATAACACACATCGGTGTCATTCCATCTTCACATAAACGGATCACCTTACACAACTTACGTGATCATACTATAATTTATCCATTTTTACTCAATGGTCAACTTACACACTTAACTAAACACACCTTAATTTATTCATCTTAACCCAAACGAGTTCATTCAACATACACTATATTAGCGTACTTTGGCTCATACATCCTACCCAACCGGGTCATTTCAACCATCTTTACCCAAACGAGTCAATATCTACATCTTACCCAAACGGGTCAATATCTACGTCTTACCCAAATGAGTCAATATCCACATGTTACCCAAACGGGTCAATATTTACATCTTACCCAAACGGGTCAATATCCACATCTTACCCAAACGGGTCAATATCCACATCTTACCCAAACGGGTCAATATCCACATCTTACCCAAACGGGTCAACATCTACATCTTACCCAAACGGGTCAATATCTACATCTTACCCAAACGGGTCAATATCCACATCTTACCCAAACGGGTCAATATCCACATCTTACCCAAACGGGTCAATATCCACATCTTACCCAAATGGATCAATATCTACATCTTACTCAAACGAGTCAATATCTACGTCTTACCCCTAATGAGTCCATATCTACATCTTTTTATAACCACACTAAATCCTCGGGAGTTCACCCCGACCCACCTTCTTTATCTAACATAATATATGGTTTATAGATAACCAGAACCATACTTGCTTATTAGGATAAGATTACTCACATTTTATCATGAATAATCAAAACACATCTTACGTTACCTCAAAAGTGTAGGCTTTAGATTTTTTTTTCTTCTTTTCCTTCCCGTTGGTGACTTGAGCTTCCACATTCTTCACCTATAATTATTTAGATGTTTAGGATATAATTTCGCAATATGAATTACCCTAAACATTCACAACCCAATACTCCCCAACTTGACACAAAAATCCATTAATTTCAATTCAATTATTCTCATAGGCATTTTATCAAACACCTAGAGTGCATACTTAAAATCCATTCACCAATCATCATATTACTCATTAGGTTAACCCAACCTAAGTTTCATGACATAAACATACACTTGGTTCCCACCAAATATCCTCTTGATTCAAGACATCAATTCATCCAACCGATTTGAAACAACATAAACCCATGTGTACATACTTAATTTCAAAAATCCCATTCCCATGGGTTTAAACCTCCATCTCAACTCAACACATACAAGGAAATCATATATAATCAAGCATGCAACAAAGTCTTATGTAATAGTTGGACTACTACATCCATACACAACTAATTTTCCCCAACAATTTGACCTCTAGATGAAGTTCACAAAATTATACAACTTATTAGGCAACTTACTTGACAATGAAACCAAGATTTGAGAGGAATTTCGTGATCTAGGAAGCCCCTTATATCATATTGTGGCTTCCCCCTCATCAAATCCGCCATCAACAAGCTTAATTTCGTGAATTGCTCAAGAACTAGGGCTCACCCTTCTCTTCCTTTCCTTGGTCGCGATTCTTGTGTCTGGGATAAATTCCCAGACTTGTTTTACTTGGCAAATTACACTAGTGCTCCTCCTAGTTTCTAGCTTTTATTATTTTTGCCATAAATAATAATATACATCCAACCCCCTTTACTTCCATGGTTAATTCATTGCCCACCCAAACCTTGGTCACTAATACCATTCCAACTAACCATGTCGGGTGATTTTTACGGCGCACACTTACCCATAATATTCTACTCAACCGAGTTAAATAAGACCGACTAAATAGGTTTTTGGGACGTTACAGATAGGTTTAGTGAACTGAGTTTGAATTAGTTTGTAAAATTTGGTGAATGTGGTAAAAGTCTCGGATTTGAATTTGAGCGGGTATACCCAAACATAATTAGAAAAATTGTCAATTAGCACCATGTAATATTTATAGCCCGATTTACTCGCAATTGGTGAGGTCCACAGGTCACAATGTATAATATCAAACGACTGAAAAGTAATAGACTGTGAATCAGAAAAAGGTAATCGTTTGCATTAGAAACTTGATAAGTGTGACACATAGACGGACACTTGTCTTTATTACATTTGATAAAGTTGCGAGAATTTTAAAAATCTAAGACTTCAGCTCCTAGATGGCCAAGTCAATTATGCAATAAATGAGAAGAAGATAAAGTCATGCAAGCTAATCCATGTGTCGTCGGTGGGGAGAAAAGGTAGAGATCGCCCGTGCTATTGTGGCGGGAAAGGAGCCTGCCAGTTTGGAGTTCCTTCAAAGAAAAACCAAAGGGATCAAATTCGACACTAACATCGTTGTCTTTGGTAAATTGGCGAACCGACAATAAATGTTTAACAATATTAGGGGTGAATAAAATATTTTTTAGTTTATAGGTGTGAGGGGGTATGTGGTGTAAAGCATCACCTGATCCAAGCACTGGCCACGTATTGCCATTGCCAACAAAAATATAAGGTATTTTAGAATTAGAAACGGGTTGTTGGAAAATACCTTGGTTAGTAGTGAGGTGTTGCGAGGCTCCGGAATCCATTACCCACGCATTAGAGGGCTGTTGAAACTGCTGGGCCTGATAGGCAGCCTGGCCCAAATCTGTTGGGCTGAGTGCATCATATGCGGATGCGAACTGGGCCTGAGGAGGCTGATACTAGGCTGGAGGGGCTGCGAACTGGGCCTGCTGATAGGTGTTGGGCTGTTGGGCTGGGGCAGGATAAGGAGCAGTGGGCCAAGTGGGCTGGGGACCGTAATTCGGTTGGGTTGGGTAGGGTGAGGGTGGGGGATAGTACTGCCAGGTAGGTGGTGGGGGCGGGTAGGGTGGCTGTTGGTTGTTGTTTCGGCCGCGAGAGAAATTCCGACCGCCGCGGTTGGTGCGGCGGCCTCCTCTTCCACCGCGGTTTTAAAACCGGTTTTGATAGGTAGCGTCGGGAGGGCGACTTTGGTAGTTTGGGGAGGGATCATAGGGTCGGTTTTGGTTAGTGGTAGAGGCGGAATTTTGGTAGGGGGGGGGGGTTCGGGTTTTGTGTTGGGTTTTGCGAGGAAAGGAGGGCGGATTGAGATGGGTTTTAGCGAGCGGCAAGACGTTGAACCTCTAGCAAGACCATGTTTCTGGCTTCATCCCACGAGGGACTACTTTGATTAATAAAGCTTGCCACGGTGTCATATTCCTGAGGTAGCCCACGGACCAGTTGCAACACCTTATGATTTTCATCGACCGTTCGTCCAAGATCATTTAATTGAACAGGAAGATCATGGATACGTTGGAAATAGGAATCCATGGACGAACATGCAACGAGAGTGATGGTAGAGAATTCTTGTTCCAAGGCAGCAGCGCGGGAACCTTTATTATTCTGAAATATTGCCTGCAATTTAACCCAAGTCTCTCGAGCAGATGAGTTAGTATCAATAATACGAACCAAAGTTTCATCACTAATGGATCCGTAGATCCATTGTAGCACGACAGAGTCAATTTCTGACCAAACCTGATAGGTTGGATCGGTTGTAGCAGGCGATGCAGTACCGTCGATGTGGTTTGCAACTTGGTACGCTCTGACTTGAACCTGAAAAAGTTTCACCCATTGGGTGTAGGTGATTTTAACACCATCGAGAACACGTACCTTCTGCTGGATATTCGTTACCGTGTATGCATGACGAAGCTTCTCGGTCAAAGCCTTAACAGCGTCGGCCATCGGTGTGGGGGAGGCGGGACGATCGACTTTTGCAACGGAGTCGTCGGCGGCAGCGAAGGCGGCTTGTAACGCCAGGTAGGGCCGGCGGAGGTGGTGAACCCGTAGGTCACGGTCGATCGAGAAAGAAAGGGAGGAAAAAAAGGGATTTTGTTTATTGTGGCTGTGATACCATGTTTGTGAATGAAATCCCTTACCTTTCTCATTAACAATACAACCCTATATATACAAAGTACATTTACAGAACGCACCCTTATACTAAATACATAAATACACAATACAATAACTAATACCCTTTATTCACTTTTGAAGTTTCCTTTGAATCTATTTTTTTAATTTGCAAACCACACGTCATTTAGCCCCTTGGCTGCCGTTATGCGACCCGGGTTTAAATCCAAGGGATGACAGTTTTACCCCAATTAAGTGGTTCCAGGTGGAGTTTCTGTCAGGAGAAAACTTCAGGAGGGGGTGTCTTGTTTCTCACATGAGGTCCGAGTGTTGGACATAGCTCCGCAAGGGTAGGTTTACACGTGAGAACAAGGTCACCTGATCAATGCCGTTCCAAAAAAAAAGACATGTAATTACCCTCAAACAATTCCTCAGGTGTGTATTCATGATCATTTTAGTGACGATCGAGAGTTACTTCATCCGTTCGTTTATATACTCATGAAACAACATAGTTATAAGCTATGCTGATTTAATAATATATTGCACATCCATAAGGCCATAACGGTGAAATTTTAAAAAATTCAAATCCACCCATCCAAGTTTCTAATTAACAAACTCTCCTTATAAATATTCAAATCTTTAACTCCAAAATTCTCCTCCATAAACAAGTTAAATGGACTATCCTATTTAAAAATATATAGTTTCCTTCTCTAATTTCGAATCAATCTTAGCAAGGTTACTACCCCTCACGGGACCTATCGCGCTAGAACCAATGATTTCTTGACTTTATATCATCATTTTGCTTATCTAATTAATCTCAAAATACAATGGGACCTCTATCATTATGTTCTGTGGACACTAATGGTCTCGCTTTCATTGCACTCCTTGTGTCATCACTTTGACCCTTTGCATGTTTGCATCTCTTTCACTGCCAATGCACAATTGAGATGTGGTTCAAGTAATGTGTGGTGTTTGGGCAATTTTATTAAAATTAAGTTTTTTTAATGATAATATTGGTCCTTCATGTTTATTTAAATGTAAACAAGTTTAGTTAATGACACGATTAGTCATCCATATCAGCATTTACTAACGGTGTTAGTTTTTTTAACGGAAATATTATTAAAAGAAATAGGGTGTAAAGGTATGACTGTTATCCGCCAAAATATTAGGTAGGATTATTATTTGTCAATCATGAATAAATAGGATTATTTATTTCCATTTTTCCATAAATGAATGACCTTAATTATTTTTTATGAGTTCTCATAACACGGGTATACAAAACAGTTGCACTGCTATGACGAAACATAAAGAAAACGGAAATATAAAAAATTACGCAACGACGTTAAAATTAGAAGTCGAACGTGTAAGGTATTGAGCCTGATACCAAAAGTTATGTTACACAAATTTACTCATTACACCACCAACTTTTGTGTTAAATTCATTGAGTATGAAAAATAATTTACTATGCCGATCACGTGACAACCACCGAGGCCGCAACGTATCAGAAGAAATTACTGTTCATAAGACTTCACAATTATTATATAGTATAATGCTAGTATAGTAAAAAGGGAAATTGGATTTGAATAATCCCAAGTTTTATCAATTGGTCGCCATTAATGCCAAGTTACGAAATGTTTACTACCGAGCCCAACTTTTAACCTGTTTTCCTACAACGATCCCTGACTAACGGAAACTTAACGACGTCAGTTTTTATGAAACTTGAGATTATTATCGGTCAGTTGATGAAACTTGAGATTATTGTCGGTCAATTTATGAAACTTGGGAATATTTTTTATGAAAGTTGGGATTATTATTGATGAAACTTGGATTATTTAAATCCAATTTTTCATATAAAAATTTTCATAAAAAAAAAATAACGTCGTTAGCTTTCCGTTAGTCAAGAATCATTGTAGGAAAATATGTTAAAAGTTGGGTTCGGTAGTAAGCATTTCGTTAGTTGGAATTAATGCCGGCCAATTAATGAAACTTGGAATTATTTAAATCCAATTTCCTAATAAAAAGGAATGACCTTCATTATTTTCATAGTTTTTATAAAAAATAAGAGTTTTTATATAATAATTCTCATTTAAAATTCAACTATTATAAAAATGATATCTATTTTAGGTTCCATGGTGAGATAGTAACCCTTGGGTCTTTGAGAGGACAATGGAAGTGTTTATCCCAATGGGTCATGAAGTAAGCAACCTTGTTAACCTAATACCAAACTATATTTATATATAAATATAATCTGTAATCGTATCTTTTCTAGACCAACTACTCTTCCTCCAACAAAATCCCGATGCAGATGCTATCATTCTCTTTCTAAGAGCAATTTCTTCCATCAATAACACTAACATTATATTTGTAATAATTTAAACCCTCATCATTTTTAAAGAAAAACAAAATCATGCTACTAGGCTACAAAACTACAGATAGACGCGTCATAACTTCACTTCGATGCATATTCACTCTATCAAACCGATCTTTTATAGAGAAACCGAAGAAATCAGAATATGCATAGGTTGGTTACAGATAATTGTCTCAGAAGGTATATTCAGTGTAGATCCCGTTTGAATATTATTTTTTCTAACAAAAAAATTATTAAACCACAAACCGACATACCTTACACTTACAAGAATTTAGACCCTAGTCACGTTTGATGTTATCTTGGTGTTTGGTATATCTCATCTTTCTTATAATAGAAAAGAAGAAAAAAAGAAACAAAAAACTTGTGAGAGGACTCACGAGCTTGAAGCTTTATGGGCACTTTGACATTCAAGTTAGTTAAGGTGACGTTAGGTAATGAAATTTTTTAATTTACTATACAAAATACAATTTGTGTGTATCGATGGTTGAATTAGACGTAACAATTAGGATTCTTTCGTTAAAGAATGCTATCAAAAGTCTCAGTCTGTATTAATGAGTCTTGACGTCTAACATTAAACAAACTTCAAATTCATTAACGTATTTAGATGTTGCATCTAACGATTATTTGGTAGACGTGCATATATTATTTTCCCAAGATTTTTTATGGCTGAATATTGGATAATATAAGCGTGTCTTATGTAGTGTGATTAGACAACCAATGTTAGAACCGTTCTTCTCATAAATAGTTTAACTCAACATACCAAATTAGTTTTTCAGCCATTCTTCTTATAAACAGCTTTTTATCTCAATGCAGTCATTCCCACAAACAACCCATTAATTCTACACATCACCATTTTTTAAAAATATTTTAATATAATAAATTGTTTTTTATTTATATAATAATATAAATTAAATAAATAATCAAACAAAATAATTAAATAATTACATAATTACTACTTTTAACGGCTGTTTTTTTCTAACGGCTATATGTTTAAGAGTTATATTTGAAAACCCTATATATATCAACTTCTGAGATTCAGTTCATTACACAATTCACTTCTCAATAATCACAATTCTAAACTATGTCAAACATAAAAGTGTATTAAAACAATTTTATAATCTCGTTTCAACACATTTGAAGGATGTGGTGGACATTATGCACAACGGTTATCAATATTGTTCAACCTCCTGCTCATGTTCAACCTCCGGCTCCTGTTCTACCTCCACCCCTTGTTCCATCTCCAGCTCCAGTTCAATCTCCTTCAAACCCATGAGTTCATTACCCATGGGAGGATGATGATGATGTAATGTGGAATTGGGTATTTGATTACTATTTGCCCCAAAACCACTGAAAGAGCCACTTGAAGACTATTACAAACTGAAAGATGATGTCCAGCTTGAAGATGAAGACCCGATGGATTAAGAACGACCAGAAGGGAGTATGTGTCTCATGATCCATGACACATT
>JBCNJP010000025.1:72711612-72777491 GCA_039602395.1 Deinandra increscens subsp. villosa
TTTATTTGTTTAATTTAATACATGCAAATAGCGGGATAAATTTTATATTGAGTAAATTGTAAATTTCGTCCTTGTGGTTTAGAGCAAATTGCAAAATCCTCCAAAATAAAACTTTTTTGTATAGGACACTCTGTGATATGAGTTTATTGCAAATTTAGTACAAAACACTAACTGTGTTAGAGATTCCAGTTAAAATCAGGGGTACTTTGGTCCTTTTAACCAAGGTATAACTACCAAATGTTTTTAATTGATTACAAACAATATATATAAGTTAAAGGGCCTTTTATGTCACTTAATCAAAATAATATATATTATATTATATATTTATATTATATTATATATAAAATATAAATTTTCCTATTTTCTTAACAAAACTACCACCGGCACTCCGGCAACCTTCACCCACACCACCGTCGCCGCCGCCACATCACCATCATCGCCACCGCTCACGTAACCACCGACTTCAATTAACCCTACCATTTGCTCTTTCTAGGTTCACCAAAAATCACAACACCACCATCGCCACCGAATCATCCCTCCGGCCGCCACGTCTCTCCCCCAATTATCTCTCGTCTCTCAGTCTCTGTTTTCAATCGTAATGTTGAATCAAAAACAAAAAAAATCCAGAATCAGATTTGAAAACTAGTGTTTGACAAATGAGATTGAAAAAAAAAAGTTGAAGAAACCCATTTAGCTTCATCACCATGAGCTATAATCGGAAATAATTAGGAAACCCGAAGTGTTGAAATAACCTACTGAGCTCCAGGTTGATAAAGAAACCCACTTAGCTTCATCACCATACGAACTGTATATTTTATATTCAGGTTGTGGAAGGTTAGAAAACAAAGATTCAGAAGGGGTTGAATCACATCTCGATTAAGAAAGAAAAAACCCATCGCATTATCACCTCCTCAAATTCAACCGATCTGGCTCGTTCTCCTCCGTCGTAGATCCGATCGGTTCAATCATGGAGTTAGTAGAGGTGGTGGTGGTGACGGTGATGGTGACAGTGGCGGTGGCGGGGTGACGGTGGCGGTGGCAGTGTAATTTAGGGTTTGTCATGAAGGAGGCCAAGGATAAAGAAGGGCTGGGTCTTTAAATTTAAAATTGCAATTTAAATTTTAAGTATTGTAAACAAATGCCCCTTAACTTTTAAGTAATTGTTATACTTGACTATATGCATTAAAAGATTGTACTTAGCACTAATAACTTGTATCTTAGTTTAAAAGACTGAAATACCCCTGGACATAACAGAGATTCTCTAACGAAGTTAATGTTTTGGACTGAATTTGCAATAAACCCATACCACAAAGCGTCTTATGCAAAAAGGTTTCGTTTTGGATGATTTTGCAACTACCCCCAAACCACAGGGACGTAATTTGCAATTAACTCTTTTATATTTAAAAAAAATTGCATATCTTGATTTCTGTTTAAATAAATTGAAGTTGTTTTCCCCATTACTTAAAAAAGGAAGAAAAAAATGTTTCGATTTCTGTAGCAAATTTTAATTTTTTTATGCTAACATTAATTCATACAACGTTACTCTTTCTTCACTCTATCAAGTACACACTTTGGCTATCCGTAGTGGTTAAACTCCTCTGTTGGGCGATTTTCGCCATGTGACAGATAACATGACAAGAGGCTTGATCACATAATGTGGTGTAGTGGTTAAACCCCATGAAGACTCGTCGTCATTACACAATCCTTCATATTCTCCCATCTTCCAGCGTGAAAACTTTCACGCCGATCCCAATTTCTTTTACTTTTAAAACCATGTACTATTAACAGACATCAATAGTAAAAAAAAAAAAAAAGGCCATCGACCTTTAGAACAAAGCTGAAAAAAAGACAGCAAAAACCTGCAAAAAAAGGAAATAAATATGCAAAACTTTTATGATAATTATTATCACTTAAGTATTCAAACTTTTTTAATAAAGTGATTCAAGAGGCTTTTATGGATTTTTTGGAGGAGTTCTAGTCTGTTTGACCCAACCCATCTGTCTTGTTAGAGATAAAAACACGACCCATATCTGCACGTTTAAAAGTATATGGTTTCAATATGCTACCACTGTCCAAATCCTGACACTAAACATCAAATTTGATTGTAGTGGTATGTTTAAACCGGATGATACTTTTCCTCTTGAGGGTTGTAGTTTGAATGTTAGAGAAAACAACATCGGTTAGGATAAATTATCAACCTTGAATACATTCAATTTGAAATTAACAACCAATAAACTATTACAGTGATATGAGGCACATGGATTATTGGTTTTCTCTACATCAAAGATTAAAGTTGATATCCAGTTGGGAAAATTTATGTCTGCAAACTTAGTAACCCCTGGTAATGAAAATTATCTTAAATTTTGATTTAAGACAGGTTAAGCATTAACAGAAACAAAGACAGGGATTCCCACATACAAATCGGAAAACGAACAGGAAAAAAACCAACAAACCAAATGATGATAGACAACCTTGCACCTAGAACCAAGGCTCACCCTTTGTGTCATGCGTCTTTGACAACTATGTATACACCCCACACACATAGGATTGTTCATTATCTGAAAAAGCATGCTATATAGCATTTGAACGGCTGCACCAACCTCTTTCGATAATTTGATCCTCGGAACAGTCAAGATTCTTCTGATTGAAACAAAAAGGTAAAATTTCACTTTTTATAATCAAAATATGAACAATTAACTTGTTTCAGTTTATAAGTAAGCTATATTTTCATTTCCTTCTCATATTTATATTGCAAAAGCCAATGTTAAAGATAACACCCGATACAAATCTAAGAATGCAACTTTCTAATCACAAAGATATCACCATTGCAATATGTGAATCCAAGGTTAAATTGCCATCAAAAATTCATAGGCCCATAAAAACTTATTACTGACTACGATAGTAAGATACACCTATATAGATGAATAGGTTAGTAAAATAGATGATGAACAAAAACAAACATAAAGACAAAAATTGAATAAAAAACAAACAAATTGATATTTGATTGATCATTTCATTGTAAATGCCGACAACGGGCCGACGAGGAATTGCAAATTATGCTTACGAGTTCATCAAATGGTAAAGTCAAATACGAAATCGACAGCAAATCAACCATGCGGAGAGAGAGAGACACGCAAACATTTCTATAAACACTTGGTGTGCTGTCATATTTCGATTCAATAAAAACCAAGTGAAGAAAGTAGTTATTACTTGGTAGGGTCGAAGAAGAAAGGGACGCGATGCCAGAAGCCCAGAACCGTTCTGATCGTGATAACCGACTGCAACAAAAAACACAACTTTTAGAAAGATTAAGCCACTAACCTCGGTATAATTTAAGCCTGCAACCAAAAACCCTACAAAAACAAAAAAGCATGAATTGCAAAACCATCTGAAGAATTGTTTTGTGCATAGAAAAGAGAGCAGAACTCATACATAGATGAGGAGGAAGGGGATGAAGCGACAAGAAACGGCTGGATCGATTGAAGTTGGGAAGAAGAGGGAGCAAGGATTTAGGGTACAGAGGAGGCGCTAAGCAGATGAAAAGGTTAACGTTCACCCTCATTAAAGCGTACAAGTGGCACTATGAAACAAAGGACACGTGGTATGTCTATACTCACACAGATCTTTCTTTATTAATATAGAAAGATGTGTTAAATAATAGAAGACTTAATACTATAAATATCTAGATTGTTGGTATTAATTAGAAGTCACAGATATTAATAAGAGTGAAAAAAAACGACCACTTTTATTGATAACAATTTCACACACACGAAACATATATAGAAGGAAGGCAACCTTAAATAATCAAAGGGAAGTTCAACAGACTTCATACTGATCTGTATATGTTCACAAACATAAAGACTTATTCAAATAAAATTACATGCATACATGTGCTTAACAGATAGATGACATGGCATCAGTGGGAGTTATCTTCAGCACGAGTAGCACACAAGTTGTTACATGGGACTGAAACACAGAACAAGAGTGAAATGCACTCCTTAAACGTTGTTTCTGGAAAAGTGAACCCATCATTGTATTTGTATGCCACATCCACCATTCGTGCAAGATTAACGATTGGCGCAAGTAGATCCATTGGGACCTCCGTTGGCTTAAGACATCCCTCGTTCATATCTTTCCATGCACTTTCAACAATATTTTTTATTTCCTTGACAGCTGCTTCTTCTGACACCCCAAACGTCTTCATATATGCATCTACACCAGTGGCTGTTGGAGCTCTTTCACGCTCAAACTTCATTTCAAAGGGAAATGTTAATAATTATGAACTCGATGGCATGGCAGGAGAATAAATAAATAAATAATTAATTAAATAAATAAATATGAGAGAGATTATTGTAAGAAGTTTGGTTTGAAGAGGAAGGATAACAAGGAATCATAGCCATTAGATCTTCATTTAATTGAAGATCTATGACCCAAAGTTTTTCTGTGTAGAATTAAAGAGAAAAACAAAATATGGAATAACATTTTATATTTTTTATCAAGTTTCCTCCATTTTTATTTTAATATATGCGCGTGTGTGAATTTATAAGTACCGCAAAACTCATGACATCGTCGTGGAGTCTTCCAACTGATTCTGAAGTTGTCATGATCTTTGGATGACTTTCATACCAAGCAAAAGCTTCTTGTGTGACAATTTTGCCCATACCAATCAAAGCAGATTTAGAGAGAAGTGTTGATCGAATCCTGAATCGTTAATATAATAAACAGATAATAATGATAAAGATTACCTGTAAGCATCTGGTTGAGATCAGCAGTAGTTAGGTTGTCCATCCTGTGAGTAGCCTTGGTTCCCCTTTAGGGTGTATAGCTAATGATGGTGTAAGGTTTCGTGAGGGTTCACGAAACAGAGAGAGAGCCGAGAGAGATGAGAGAGAGGTCGAAAGTTTTGTGGTGGTGATTAACCTTTTAATCTCTCCCAAAGGGCTATATTTATACACCCAAGGGGAAACCCTAGTCTATCTAGAAAGGGTAATTACGTCCATCAAGTAATACCAGATAGGGTTAAATACGTAATTGATTATTTAAGATAAATGATTAAAGGACATAAATAAGATTTATATATACATATATATATATATATACGTAATACATATATATATATACATAAATAAGATTTATATATACATATATATATATATATACGTAATATATATATATATATATATATATTTAGATATATATAAATTATGTCTAACATTCTCCCACTTGGCCGAATGATCATTTATATGAGGTATTAGATAAGTCTGATCAGAATTTAATACTCATTTCAATTTTAAACCAAAATTGCAGCAGAAAAATACAGTCATAGAGTTGATTATCCAACTCAAGACCCCCATTAATCATACTACAATCCCAAATTTAAAATTCAACATAAATTCAGAATCAATTACCAAAGTAAGCCCTTTCTGTTGATTTATAATAAAACTGTCTATATGTCAAAAGGCATGCATAACATATTAAGAGACAAAATCAAACGTATGAGGAAAATTTATAATTAGTCATTCATATTGTGATATGCTTGGTCATTAGTAAACCTCGTCTTCATTATGAGCTCTTAGAAAGACTTATGAGGATAGACCTTAAATTATAGGATCCTTAAGCATATCATGAATGTTTTCAATACAAGAAGTTAGTTTCCTCTATTTGTTCTTGAATGAACAAAACTTGTATCGAAAATTTAATGCAGCTCCGCTCAAAACTGTTACTGTTTTAAGAAATTAGGGTAGCTGACTTTTATCACAATGAGTCTTCAATATGTCATTTATCTGGAGTTGAGGAGTCTAATGATAAATTTAGCAACAATGACTTGTTGTTATCATTTTCTTATGACTCTTCCATGATTTATTAGACAAATCTGTCCACAGACATAAGGATATACCCCTGAGTTGACTTTTAATATCTTTTGAATACAATAAAGTCAAAATTTAGAGATAGTCAACTGCTTTAAGTTTCTCACTTCTTCTATAGTTCAAATTATAGTCTTTCGTTTCTTATAGATATTGAAATGCCATTTTAGATGCTTTATAATGAACTACTAAACTTAGGAAATGATTTTAATCATTTCTGGTATTTCAGCAATGTAGGCAATATCTTAAACGGGTATAGACTTGAACATAAGATTTAATTACTTGAACCTTTATTATTAGTCTCCTAGAGTTACAGATTGAGAGTGACGTTGCATGTTGTAATCTAATGAGACTTAATTAACGTCTCGTTAGGTTAATCTTGATGTATTTTGATGCTTATTGCATAAGAAGCATCTTCAAGATTTTAATGTCAAAAATTATGCGAGAATAAGTCGCTTTGACTCATGCAACAAGACTAATATATTATTTGCCTATATATAAGGGCAAATGCAGTATTAGTTGCTCCCACTCATCTTAAGGTAGCTCCATTTATCCACTTATTCTTGATGAAGAATGATTACATTTGTAACATCATCAAAATTTAAATTCACTTATGGATTTTGCTTACATTAACCCTTTATTTGAATATACTCATCTTAAAGACTAAGTGTTCTTTAACTTTCAGGCTTGAACCTTAAGTTTAGTTTATGAACATGTCTTTATGTTAAGTGAGTATTAAGGAAAGATATTTTATAGGTCCATTAAATGTCACTCATAATTATGAGTGAGTAATAAGGACAACGATAATCTCTCAAAGAATCATTTAGAAAAGGAATTCTCAATAGCCTTTAGAAAACAATCACAATTTATAACGTTTTACTTTCTCCTTTCGGATTTCAGTTTAGCTATGGAAAACTAAACGTCTAACGCTATTCTGATTTAGGGAGTTAAGCTCATTATAGCTTTATTCCATCAGATGATTGATTGTTAATAATGGCTCTTAAATCAGAGATACGATTAGTAATCTTTCCAATATCCATGTAAGCTTTATTAAGGTAGGTTCATAATCATCAAAGTTAATAGGAAGCTTCATGCCTTGATGACCTACTAAGCTGGATCTAACGGGTTGAAGCAAAACATTAATAGTTTCATAGATTTCCTCTTGAGCATTTAAGTCAGGTATATTAGGAGTAACATTATTTTCTAAGTGTGTGGAAGTGGATCAGTGTTATCGCAGCGTGGTGTATAAGAGGTGTAATTAGAGTTAAATTCAGAGTTACATTTAACTTTATCTCTCCCCCCGCCTTTTGTACTTCAGGCAAGTCATGGATAAGGACTTACACTGCTCCCACTGACCTTAAGGGACAAGTCATAAATAAGGACTTGGACTACTCCCACTAATCTTAGAATTCCTTAGGGACTTGGTATGCAACATGCTTAGTGTGGAGGATTTTTAAGGTTTAATTAGATACAAGAATAAATAATCAGTTATTTGAGTGATAAATGTTGTATGCCCAGATATTTCATTCTAGGATAAGGTTCACCAATATGTTTGAGTTTTGGTAAGTTAGAACTCTAGTGGAACCTTATTTATTCCCTTAACACATGTATTTTCTTTGTTAAGTTCTCACTTATGTGATAACAAAGATTGTGAACATTTATTATCTAGTTATAAGTTATAAAGATTTCAATCCACGTAAGGACAACTAGATAAGAAGAACCAACAACTTTGAGAATTCAAGGTAAATGTGATATTGTCATAGCCATGTGAAAACTTATAACCGTCAATGTCTTACTTTAGTAATGATACTAAGTTTCAAGTGATATTGGATCATAATAAGGTATCATAAAGTGTAATACAATGACAGTTTTTCATGGTTTATACAACTATGACATTTATTTTGTCACTTACTCTCATTATAGTTGTTTTAGGGTTTATTTCTAGTGTATTGATTGTAATAGATCTTTATAATACTAGTTTTAGTTCACTGTGTTAGTTTGAAAATTAATGGGCACAATCATCATTATTGATTATCTTTTTTAGCCAGTTGTTCCATTAAGGAATTAGAACTGGAAGCTTTCTTGTATCTTATAATAGAAATTAGAACTATCCTCCTTATTTAAGCTATTTTATTGTATAAGGGTTAGTGATAGTGAGGTGAACAAATCTGCTTTTCTAGTTTAAGGCATTATTTATCCTTTATGCACAATGCTATAAAGCACTCATTTTCATGATGACTAATTTTAAGTAGCATTTAATTGTGCTAAGAAAGAATTCACTAGAAAAATGCACTAGAAAAGTTTAACTCGAAACATGTGTAAGCCTTGTAAGGGTCATGTTTTTCATTTATTATGGTATGTTCACTAAATCATTAACCTAATTTACATTTTGTAAAGTGTTTGCATACATTTAAGAAGTCCTTTTGAATTTCTATTACTCACGCGATGTTTAGATTAGGAAATCTGAAACATCTCCCCTGATATCCTCTGTTTAAAGGGATTTTGATTATCATGATAGACAATTCGAATAGAGTTTTACTCGCTTTTAATGTTTTTATTGTAAAACCTCTTATGAGAGAGAGTAATTAAGAGTCTTTGTCTTAAGAGATAATCAAAATTATTTTGATGAGAGGAAAATCTTTATCGAAACGTTTAGTGATTATATATTTAGAGTGGATAATTTTATGGAGATTAAAGGTTAAATTAGTTCAAAAGAAGATCTAAGAGTGAGTCTAAGGGGTACTTAAAACTAAGGCACAATAATAATGCATAATGATATACGAAGATGATGTACAATCATTAACTAAGGCATAATAATAAAGAATGCACAAATTTAAATTAAGGCGCAATAATGAGGCATTCTTATAAATAATAATGTGCAAATATAAAACAAAAGAAGATGTGATATAGTCTGTTACATCACCAAAACAACGGACTGGTTAGGTTCTACTTAAATGAATCAGCTTTCGCGTTGGTTACTTGCCTATCACCTAAGCATTATGAACTAGATAAGGGTATGTGCATAAAGTGATGTATCACATCAGCGTTGGCCAGAAATGATACACCATAAGCTTTATGTACAAGTTAGTTTCGCTGAATACATGTGCAACTCAT
The DNA here is from genome assembly GCA_039602395.1 of Deinandra increscens subsp. villosa. NCBI lineage: Eukaryota > Viridiplantae > Streptophyta > Magnoliopsida > Asterales > Asteraceae > Deinandra > Deinandra increscens. The sequence goes on from JBCNJP010000025.1 coordinate 72,720,591, forward strand.
CAGCGTTGGCCAGAAGAGAAACACTCGTATACGAAAGGCGAATGCTTAATTCTTAGTTGATAATCATTGCAAAAACAACGAATCAGCGTTGGCCAGAATCGAGGTTTTAAAGATGTTATCATTTTAAGCAAATAAATTAGTTTAATTTAAAATAAGTTAACTAGTATTAGAAATAATAATGACATTGATTAAGGTAGCAAATCAGCGTTGGCCAGAATTACTACATGTCAATAACTAATACAAGTTAATAAATTAATCTAATTTTATTTTAAATCAGTGATAATAAGTTTACTTGTGAGAAGAAGTTAAACGACATTATATAGGTAACAAATCAGCGTTGGCCAGAATTGGAACCTTTTTAGATGTCTATTATTAACTGTGAATAACACAAGTCAATTAGTTATCAATTTAGGCTAATAGATTAGTTTAAATTAAAATAAATTGCCTAGTATTAGAAAGGATTAGTGACATTAATTAAGGTAGCAAAACAGCGTTGGCCAGAATTACTACTTGTCATTAACTAATACAAGGTAGGGAAACTAATCTAAATTTTATTAGGTTTTGTAAAACATAAAATTTAAGGTTTTAAACAAAACAAATCTAATATCCGGTCGAAAAGGGGTTTCCGATCGTAAAGGGATACCCGATCGAAAAGCGGGTATCCGATCGGAAAGTCGGTATCCGATCGCGAAGGGATGCCCGATCGAAAAGCGGGTATCCGATCAGAAAGTAGTCGATCGAAAAGTAGACTTTTCGATCGGATAGAAAAGCCGGTCGAAAAACCGTATGGCCCGATCGAAAAACCGATCGAAAAGCCATATGGTCCGATCGAAGAGCAGGGACAAAGCCACATGATTCGATCGTAAAGTAAGTCGAAAAGCCACATGGCCCGATCGAAAAGTCGATCGAAAAGCCATATGGTCGGAAAGTAAGCTTTTCAATCGAAGAGCAGGGTCTAAGCCACATGATTCGATCAAAAAGCCAATAAAAAATAAAAGGCCGGTAGAAAAGCCGGTAGTAAAGCCGGTAGTAAAGCCGGTAGTAAAGCCGGTAGTAAAGCCGGTAGGAAAGCCGGTAGAAAAGCCGGTAGGAAAGCCGGTAGAAAAGCCGGTAGTAAAGCGGACTTTTCTATCGGATCGAAAAGTGGACTTTTCGATCGAGTATTGGTATCTCGATCGAAAAGACAATAACCTCTCGAAATCAGTGAGGGTTTGATTTTAAAACCGATTTAATTTATTTGCTTAAAGACGAATTAGGGTTTCGAGATTTTTAGACAGAATCGAAAAACCCATATTGATTTCGAGATTAGGGTTTCTTAACGAATTCAGATTAATGATTCGATTGAGCAACATATGCTCTGATACCACATGTTGATCGAATCCTGAATCGTTAATATAATAAACATATAATAATGATAAAGATTACTTGTAAGCATCTGGTTGAGATCAGCAGTAGTTAGGTTGTCCATCATGTGAGTAGCCTTGGTTCCCCTTTAGGGTGTATAGCTAATGATGGTGTAAGGTTTCGTGAGGGTTCACGAAACAGAGAGAGAGCCGAGAGAGATGAGAGAGAGGTCGAAAGTTTTGTGGTGGTGATTAACCTTTTAATCTCTCCCAAAGGGCTCTATTTATACACCCAAGGGGAAACCCTAGTCTATCTAGAAAGGGTAATTACGTCCATCAAGTAATACCAGATAGGGTTAAATACGTAATTGATTATTTAAGATAAATAATTAAAGGACATAAATAAGATTTATATATACATATATATATATACGTAATATATATATATATATATATATATATATTTAGATATATATAAATTATGTCTAACAAGAAGATCATGTGTAGAAGTAGTTAACCCAGTTTTCATATACTCTTCAAATGATGGCACCTTTCCAATATGTCTCCATTCAGCCTCTTGAAGGTAGGCTCTAGCCAGTTCTTGAAACTAGGTTCATAACAGATATGAAGAAATTGAAAAATAATAATATAAAACAGTAAGTATGAAATAATTTACGGGCCCTTCTAATTCTATGCCACCTCCAAACTCAAACGGCCATTTAAGAAAAAACCTCAAACTCTTGTTTAAAAATTGGGGCCATGATGCTAGCCCTAACCTTCAAATGGTAGTTCGACGAAACAACAAATAAATGGCGTTTAAAAGGAGGGCGAGCCAACAATTGAATACGATGTGAGATTAGCTTCTGAGTGACTGACGCGTATAGTGTCCGTCCCCTTATTATTTACACGAAAGCAAAATGTAAAGTGGAACATACAGCTTTTTTTGAAGATCCGATGAGATTTATTGTTCCGTGTTGAGGTAGTTGTTTGTTCAGTTCAGCGTACTCGTTTAGCACAAATTCGTAGAATGGTCTAATATATTCGGGAAGTTGCGACATAGCACTCAAGTCCCACCCAAAAGATTGATTAAAACAACAATTAGTATGATGAATGAAATCTAATTAATTATGTTCTTGATAAATTGATCCCAAAAATTCAATCATGTGTGCCTCAATCATAGTTACGAATTGAATACCTATTTATTGCATGTGTTAGAAGTCGCATCTCTTCAATGGTAGCATATGCATCATATGTGTCATCTAACACCAACACAAATAGTATAATCTTTGTTGTTATGATTCGGGCTTGGGAGTAATAAGGCTCCAAGAATATTGCCAAAACCCATGCATAGCACTCTGGCACTCTATCTCTCACATAAGATGTTTCCACTCGTGATTCCAACTCCTTCCACCACCTAAATCAAAAGTATTAGTTATACTTTTCATGACATTTAAATCAAAATATGTTAACTTACTTGGAAACAGTTGCTAGTTCTTCCTTTTGTAGGAGTTGCAAGTAGTTGAAGTGCACTTTTGCAAGAGTTAGTAGTGAATCATTGTTAGAAGTTAAGCTCAAAAGTGACAAGTGTAATAAAGTTCAGGGACTGAACTTGTAGTTTTCTTTTATTACCGTTAATTTCTGTTTTAATCTTGTTAGCTTACCGTTCGTAATCGCTGTATAAGTAGATTAGGTTGTTGATTAATAAAGATTGAGCTTACGATTTCCCCAATTCAATTTCTAGATTCTTGGCCTGATTTCATTTGGTATCAGAGCTTGGTCTCGCCGATCAGCTCTCCGATCAATTGAAGATCTCCGATAACAATTGGAAAGGATCGCTGATCCTCTGAAGGTGTCAAAATTCATCGATTCATCTCATCGCCGAGAAGGCCATCGCCTCAAAGGCCAAGAACTCCGACGACTCCTACGTTTAATCAGCCACAACCTGCAATGTCTACATCAAATCCCCCTCCGGTTAGAGATCATGCCCCAATTTCGCTTCAATGTCCGGTGCTCTCCATGACGAATTACACAATATGGGCAGTAAGAATGAAGGCAATTCTCAATGTACACGGTTTATGGGAGGTAATTGATACTAACTCTACCACTATAGTTGATGAGAAAAAGAATGCAACAGCGATTGCATATCTTTATCAGGCATTACCCGAAGATTTGGTTCTTCAAGTGGCCAAATATGATACTGCAAAAGATGTTTGGGTTGCAGTAAAACAAAGGTTCATAGGAGTAGATAAGGTAGTCAAGGCTAGACTGCAATCTCTTAGGAGTGAGTTTGAGTCTTTGAGAATGCAGGAAGAAGAAACTATTGATGATTTTGCTTCAAAATTAGGAGGATTAGCCTCTAGAGCAAGCAGTTTAGGAACACCTTATGAGGAATCAGTGTTAGTGAGGAAGTTTCTTGATTCTTTACCTGATAGGTTTATACATATAGTGGCATCAATTGAGCAGTTTGTGGAATTAGACACAATGCAATTGCCTGAAGCCATAGGTAGATTGAAGGCTTTTGAAGAAAGGACTAAATCAAAGGCAAAGAGTAGTCAATCTGTTCAACCTAGTCAAGTTAAGAATGAGCAACTTTTACTCACTTATGCAGAATGGCAAAATAGGCAAAAGACTACTGGAAAGGATAAGAGTCATGCTGATGGTTCAGGGAAAAAGAAATGGAATAAAAACAAGTCTGAAAAGGGTAAGAAATCTGTAAAAGATAAGTCAAAAATCAAATGCTTCAAGTGTGATATACTTGGGCATTATGCCTCTGAATGTCCAACCAAGAATAAACATGAGGCCAACTTACATAGAATTGATGAAGATGAGGAAGAGCCTCAACTTCTAATGGTTGCTGTCAATGAGAAAAAGGAGTTTGTGTTGTTAAATGAACACAAGGTGATGCCTGCTAAGTACAATTCAGAATCAGAAGGAAAAGAGGGTGAATGGTGGTATTTAGATAATGGGGCATCAAACCATATGACTGGAAGTCAGGGCTGTTTTTCTAAAATTGACAGGAATGTAAGTGGCAGTGTAAAGTTTGGAGATGGTTCAAGTGTGACTATAGAGGGTAAAGGATCAGTGGTTCTTGAGTGCAAGAATGGTGAACAAAGAGTGCTTAGTAATGTGTATTACATACCCACATTAAGAAGCAATATCCTGAGTTTGGGTCAAGTAACTGAGTCTGGATGTGAGATTAAAATGAAAAACAATTTTCTATGGATGTATGACAAGGAAGGTGTCTTGTTGCTGAAAGTTGGAAAGTCTGCAAACAGGTTGTATAAGGTACGTTTTTCAATTGGTAATCCTATGTGTTTTCATGCTAATCTTGAACAGGATTCATGGCTTTGGCATGGGAGACTTGGGCACATGGGATTTGAATCAATGCAAGCCATGGTGTCAAAAGGATTAGTAGAAGGAGTACCACAGGTAGATCACTTAAAGAAGGTTTGTGAGGCTTGTTTGGCTGGAAAGCCAACCAGGTCTTCTTTCCCAAAGGAGGCTAAGTATAGTGCTGATCAACCTATGCAAATAGTGTCTATGGACCTATGTGGCCCAATATCACCAACTACCACAGCTGGTAACAGGTATTTTCTGCTGATAGTTGATGATTGTACAAAATTTATGTGGGTATATATGTTGAAGTCAAAGGATCAAACCTTTGATAATTTTAAAAAATTTAAGGCCATAGCTGAAAATGAGTCTGGTCATAAAATAAAATTGTTAAGATCTGATAGGGGTGGGGAATTTACATCCAATGAGTTCAATACTTTTTGTGAAAAGGAGGGTATAACTAGATGGCTAACTACTCCTTATACACCTCAACAGAATGGGTCTGTTGAAAGAAGGAATAGATCTGTTTTAAACATGACTAGAAGTATACTTAGAGCTATGGATATACCACAAGAATTTTGGGCAGAAGGGGTAAGACACTCTGTTTATATTTTGAATAGAATTCCAACTAAATCTGTCAAGAATAGTACACCATATGAAAAATATAAAGGCAGGAAACCAAATTTAGCACATTTAAAAGTTTTTGGATGTGTTGGTTATGTGAAATCCAACCAACCAGGCTTGACAAAATTAGAGGATAGAAGTACACCTATGGCATATTTAGGAAGTGAACCAGGATCGAAAGGACATAGAATGTATGATGTTCAAAAGGGAAAAGTGGTGGTAAGTAGAGATGTTGTCTTTGATGAGACTAAAAGAGTAAAATGGTCATCAGAAAATACTGATTTAACTAATGGTACTAATGTTTGCAATGAGTTTAGTGTTTGTGATGAAGCAAGTGCAGGTGGGTATGATTATGGGAGTGAACCTTATGTGCCACATAGTGAAGAAACGAGTTCTGTCCGAAATCATGATTTAAGCCCAAGACAGGAACAGGAGCAACCTCAAGAAGGAGTGAGAAGGTCTGCAAGGGTACCAGTTTTGTCTACTAGGTTGGCTGATTATGTGTTGGATGGAAGGGTGAGGTATGGTCAACATGTAGAAGAGCAAGAGGAGAGGATCCAATTGCTGCTGGCACAAGAAGGGGAACCATTAAACTTCAGTGAAGCTGTTAAAGAAAAAGAGTGGAGAGTAGCAATGAATGAGGAGATCTTAACAATAGAGAAGAACAAGACTTGGTTCTTAACTGATCCACCTGTTAGGTGTAATCCTATAGGACTTAAATGGGTTTACAAAATCAAGAGAGATGCTTCAGGCAAGGTTACTAAACACAAAGCAAGGCTGGTTACAAAGGGGTATGTCCAGCAACTTGGGATTGATTTTGAAGATGCCTTTGCACCAGTGGCCAGAATTGAGTCCATTAGACTGATTTTGGCATTAGCAGCCAAGATGAGGTGGTGTGTGTATCACCTAGATGTGAAGGCAGCATTTCTACATGGAGATCTTAGAGAAGATGTGTATGTTAAACAACCTGAAGGCTATGAGAAAAGGGGGGGTTGAACAGAAGGTTTATAAACTTGTGAAAGCCCTATATGGTCTAAGGCAGGCACCAAGAGCCTGGAATCACAGGTTAGATGAGGTGTTGAGGGAAATAGGATTTAGAAGATGCCCAAGGGAGCAGGCTATATATGTAAAATTTGTTAATGGGTCACTCATCATAATTGGGATTTATGTGGATGATTTGTTAGTGACTGGAAGTAATAAAGAGGATGTAGATGAGTTCAAGAGCCAAATGAAACTCAAGTTTGAGATGACTGATATGGGCAAATTGTGTTATTATTTGGGAATAGAGGTCAAGCAAGATGATATTGGTATTTCTATAAAACAGTCATCTTATGCATCAAAGTTAGTTAAGATGGCAGGATTGGAAGATTGTAATGAAGTGAAAATTCCAATGGAACCAGGGTTAAATCTTTACAAAGTAGAAGGAAGCCCAGTCATAGATGGAACTGAGTATAGAAGACTAGTTGGGTCACTCAGGTACTTAACACAAACGAGACCTGACATCACATTTGCTGTGAGTTATGTGAGCAGGTTTATGAGTGAACCTAAGGAACTGCACATGAAAGCAGTTAAGCATCTAATCAGATATGTTAAAGGAACAATTCATGAAGGAATCAGATACAAAAACACTGAGGGTTCAGGACTGGTTGGGTTTTGTGATAGTAATCATTTAACTGATACAGCAGATGGGAAGAGTACTTCTGGAAATGTGTTTTATTTTAATGATTCTGCAGTGTCCTGGCAATCCTCAAAGCAGAAAACAGTTGCTTTATCATCATGTGAAGCTGAGTATATGTCTGCTACCTCAGCAGCTACTCAAGCTATTTGGCTGCATAGTCTCCTAGAAGAAATAACAGCAGCTAAGCAACAGGTTGCCACACTCTTTGTGGACAACAAATCAGCCATTTCTCTAATGAAAAATCCTGTTTTTCATGGACGTTCTAAGCATATACAAACTAGATTTCATTATATACGGGAATGTGTAGAGAAAGAAGAACTAAAGGTTGAGTTTGTGAAGAGTGGAATGCAAAGAGCAGATGTATTAACGAAACCATTACCAAGAGGGAAATTTGAAGAAATGAAATTTATGCTTGGAGTGGAAAGGATTGAATAAAAGGAATTCAATCTGTGAATGATGTTAATGAAGCACATTAGTATGTACAAATCCTGTGGATCACTGGCATGCAATGATGTGGATTTGATGTTGTTTAAGATTGAATCACTTTTAGCTTAGGGGGGAGTTTGTTAGAAGTTAAGCTCAAAAGTGACAAGTGTAATAAAGTTCAGGGACTGAACTTGTAGTTTTCTTTTATTACCGTTAATTTCTGTTTTAATCTTGTTAGCTTACCGTTCGTAATCGCTGTATAAGTAGATTAGGTTGTTGATTAATAAAGATTGAGCTTACGATTTCCCCAATTCAATTTCTAGATTCTTGGCCTGATTTCAATCATATCTTGATATTTCTTCTTTAAAATGGAGCAAATACTTTCTTGCTTCTACCATCGGATGCCCTCGGTGAAACGGTCTCTCCAACGCATATCTCTGTCGGGGTGCAAGACTGCCTTCTATGGTTTTCAGTTTAGTTGTAATGAATGCAATGGCTTCATCTAGAATAGATTCTCCTTTTATTCTTAATTGGGCACTCTCATACAAACTTATCATTCCCCTCACATCTTTACTAATGGCTTCCTTGAATTCACCCGTGCTAAAATCCTTGAATTTGTTGAGCACGTCTACATAACCAAGAGGGATGTTACATAACTTTGGGGTGTTTAGTGTTCGATTTAAAACTGTACAAACCAGGTTGGTTTTTTTCTTTAATTTTTTGGTTAGTGGATTTTAAAATTTTCAAGCCTTAGCAACTTTTTTAATTTTTTTAACTAATGAATGAGTTAAATAAACTAATGAGCTAAAACTTAACCGAATAGTCAACGTATATACATTTAACTCAAGAGTCAAAAATTAATTTTGTAAGTTTGCTTGACAATACTAATACTCATCTCTATAATTTATACTTTTATTATTATTTTTCTCTCTTTTTCACTCACAATCATAATTAAATAATATTTTTTATAACTTTATCATTACTTTTTATCTCTCTTTCAATTGTCAAATTTTAGCAAATCACCATTTTTTTTTTGTCAAATATACATATTTGTTAAACTTTTTCTCTTTCCTCTATTCACAACCAAACCTTAAATTTTACAGATTTACACTCACATATTTTTTAGATAACCTGCCGTGAATGCTCTTAGGCATAAGCAAAAAGGAACTCTTTAGAAAAAAAAATATAGTGTTGATAACAAACATACCATATATTCCTCCTTATATATTTCATGGCCTATTTTATTACTTGTTAAAAGGCCTTGTGAGCTCAAATCATGAAAACAAACTGGAACCAAACAATTAGTAACAGCTTGATTTGGTTCGTTTTTTAATTTGAATGGTTCGATTAGGTTCTTCATAATAGAAAAAAAAAATCGTTACTAATTAACTATGGTTTGTCTCACAATTTAACCAAGAAACCATCAAATCGGTCCATAAATAATGAACTTCCCTACATAATTTTAATTTTAACAAAACCATTGATCAAAAAGTCTTTGTTTAAGCAAATTTACCACAAGAAAATCGGTAACCAAAGCTTCTAAAGACTTGAAAGTGAAGAGTTATTGTAAAGAGATCTGCTTGGTGGTAATCTTGCAAGTTAAGCTGGTTGAAAAGTACATCAAGTTGGACATCAAACTCAATTTCTCATTTGAATCAATGGTAGAGTCTAAGATCAATCTTCTGAGTTGTTCTTTCGGCTGCTCCATAGCTTTACCATATGTTTCCAATTGCTACAAAATGAAACAATCATACGTATTAATTAGCTAGTGTATCATTGTGGGCCTGAAGTTTGCGATATGATCGAGATCCTAATTACCGAAATGTCAAGAGAGAATGATAGGAAGCGATCGCCCCAAATGGAACGAGGAAAGTTGGCCAAGGGGCGTGCGGGCTCTCTGGTGGTTTTTTGGTTAGCTTCAATTGTTGTTGCCATTTGTTGTAGTGGGTTTATGTCTCGGATACAAATTTATGCAAGTGTTCAGTATTATTTATAGACCGGATTTAAGAGTTTAAAATAAATATGGTATTTGAAGTCAAATATGTAGGGCAAGTGATTTGGACACAAAAGTTTTCCATATGTTTTCTTTGGTGTGATTCTTACATGTTTAGATCATCGTTAGTTAGTGATAGGGTTATGGTGTGTGATCCATTAAAATTCCTTAAAACACCGCCCCTCTAGGTGTTGTGGGCGTGTTTTGGGCTCTCCATGACTCTAATAGTACTTTTTGCAATTTATTTTTTTCCTATTCTTCTCCCCCTCCTCCCTCCCCTCAAAATTGCACGTAATCTCCACTTTTTTAGAATGAACCCCAAATTCACATAGTTAATTAACATTCACACTATCATTAATCAACTATACATATTTTCCACTATCACACCATTATCTACATAACATCCTGTATGACACCGCCTATTCCATCACACAATCACACCACTACGAATGATATTAAAAAGTAGACATTCTATATATATATATATATATATATATATATATATATATATATATATATATATATATATATAGGGGAATGATCAAATAAAAACAAGATGTTATTGCGAAAACAAGAAAACAAATATTAAAACCTCTATAACTTCCTCATACGATAATATTTTTTTAAAAATATTTGCACCAAAAGTCTTAAAATTATGTCACCTTTAATTCTGGGAAAAAAATTAAAAATATAAAATTTCGTGATTTTTTTATTATTGCACATGTGCAATAATACGTATTAATTATATTACACATGTGCAATATTAACAAAAAAACGTTAATTTTTTTTTAACTTTTTCCAGAATTAAAAATAACAGAATTATAAGATCTATGGTATAATTTTTTATCAAAAATATTAACGTATGAAAAAGTTATAGAGGTTTTAATATTATTGCACATGTGCAATAATAAATTTTTATTGCACATGTGCAATAATAAAAAAATAATAAAAACGTTGATTTTTTTTTAATTTTCTCCAGAATTAAAGCTAACAGAATTATAAGATTTATGGTGTTATAAAAAATTTTAACATATGAAAAAAGTTATAAAGGTTTTAATATTATTGCATATGTGCAATAATAATAATAATAATTATTATTATTACACCTGTGCAATAATAATTTTTAAAAAAATTTGATTATTTTTTAAATTTTTTCCCATAACTAAAGATAACATAATTTTAAGGATTTTGGTGTAAAATTTTTATAAAAATATTAACGTATGAAAAAGTTATAGAGATTTTAATATTTGTTTTCGTGTTTTCGCAATAAAAGTTGTTTTCACATGATCCTTACCCTTATATATATATATATATATATATATATATATATATATATATATATATATATATATATATATAGGGTGGGGATATAATGAAAACCAAGCCACTTTGGAAAACCTAGAAAACCAATCCCTTGGCCCTCATGCTTCCACATCACTAGTAAATCTTGAGTACAAAAGGCATAATTGTCAATTCAACCATGAACAATTTCTGGATCCTGACAGCTTTCTTACACACTTTCTGCAACATTCTCTCTCTTACTTTTTCAATTACCAAGACAGATTGGTTACATATGTAACTTTGTTAAATATATAACAGAATTTTTCACTGCATGTTACATATGTAAATTTATCAGGATATGTATAACAAATAAATATAACAAAATAAATTTTATTAATTTATAAACAAACAATTACAAACAACAATAAACGTTACAAATTTTTTTATACGAACCGACATATCTAAAAAATTATCAAAAGAATAAACTAGCTAACAAAACAAATATAACTACCTAAAAAAATATATATATATAAAACCCTAATTGTGCTTCATATATTGATATTAATCTTCATCTTTGATGCAAAATCCATTCACCTACGAAAAGAAAACTAATCCATTAGTTGTTGATGCTTATTATAGAAGTGTTACATATGAAACTCAAGACTTGCATATGTAAACGAGTAGTTACATGTGTAAACCAACACTTAAATTATGTAAAAAGTGAGTTACATATGTAAACCAAGAGTTACATATTTAATACAAATTATAGAAGTGTTACATATGAAACCCAAAACTTGCATATGTAAAGGAGTAGTTACATATGTAAACTAACACTTACAAAATGTAAACAGTGAGTTACATATGTATACCAAGAGTTACATATTTAACACAATTAAATTTACAATTGTGTATTGAAACAAAAACTTACATATGTAAACCAAGACATACATATGTAAACCAAACACTTAAAATATGTAAAAAAAATAAGTTACATATGTAAACCAAGAGTTACATATTGAACACAATTAAATTTACAATTGTGTTTTGAAACAAAGACTTACATATATAAACCAAGACTTACATATGTAAACCAACACTTAAAATATGTTAAAAGCGAGTTACATATGTAAACCAGGAGGTACGTATTTAACACAATTAAATTTACAATTGTGTTTTGAAACAACTATTCGTTTATGAACTCTTATTAGAATCTTTGTCGCGCTCTTATATTGTGTACTAGAAGTGTTACATATGAAACCTAAAGACTTACATATGTAAGCCAATAGTTACACATGTAAACCAACACTTAAATTATGTAAAGGAGTAAGTTACATATGTAAATCAAGAGCTGCATATTTAAACCAAGACTTAAAATATGTAAACAGTAAGTTACATATGTAAACCAGTACTTACATATGTAACCTTTTATATGTAACTCACACAACATGGAAACATAAAACATGCACACAAACATCAGGAAATACTGAAAATATATCGGAGTCAAACACGTAGAGCTTACACATATGTAACATTTTTGTTATTTTTATGTGTTATGATAAATATTGAATTAAAGCCGATTTTTCAAAAAAAACTTAAAAAGGAAATGATACTGAATCACGAAGGGTTGATGTCATCAAAAACTCAAACCCAACATAGAAGACTCCGGAGAATCTAATGATGCAACGAGCAAGAGTCCGGCTAACAAGACAACTTCCAACGAAGTAACAACACAAGTCCGACGAACTAAAACCACCGTGAATCAACTCTACTTCTTCGCTAACTGCCCCGAACTAACATACACAACTGCTCAACAACTTTTTCCGGTCAAAATATGCAATTCCGGCCAAATGTGTTTTTCCGGCGACTTTGTAAAATTTCAGACAACCATAACTTGATCAAAACACAACGAAAAAAAATTCCGAAAGTTGCCTTGGATTCGTCTTGACTAGGAGAACAATTATAGCACCATTGTTGATATGTTTTGGAAACGTTTTTCATGTCCAAATATTCAGACTGGCGAAGAAGATGACCGGAAAAACTGAAAACAACTCTAACGTTAACGAAACTTAAAAATTAAAGGGAAGGTAGGTGGGTGATGGCGGAGGTGGTAGTTGGTGGATAGTTGAACGGCGGTGGTGGTTAGTGGTGGTTGGTGGCGGAGGTGGTAGGTGGCGGATAGTTGAACAACGGTGGTGGTGGTTGGTGGCGGAGGTGGTAGGTGGTGGATAGTTGAACACTTGAACGGTGGTGGTGATGGTGGTTAATGGCGGAGGTGCTAGGTGATGGCAGAGGTGGTAGAAGATGAACAAAGGTGTAGGTAGATGTTGGAGGAGGTGGATCATCTTGATTTCAAATTAGAAAGGGGAAATGGTTGGGAAAATGATATATTAATTCATTTGAAAAATGAATGATGTGATTTGAAAAAGGTGGTAGATGATGACATGATGTCTGCAAAAAGTAAAAGTCATATTTTTTCTTCTTCCAATTCTACCCTTTTTGGCATAAAGACAAAAATCTTAGACATTAAAAAAAAGGAAAAAGAGATAAAAAAACAACAACCATTGGATGATGGAGATCAAGGGCTAAGAAGTGGTTTGCCAAGTTTTCCCAACTCAACTTGGTTTTCATTTTATCTTTCCTCTATATATATATATATATATATATATATATATATATATATATATATATATAGGGTAAGGATCATGTGAAAACAACTTCTATTGCGAAAACACGAAAACAAATATTAAAACCTCTATAACTTTTTCATACGTTAATATTTTATAAAAATTTTGCACCAAAATCCTTAAAATTATGTTATCTTTAGTTATGGGAAAAAATTTAAAAAATAATCAATTTTTTTTAAAATTATTATTGCACAGGTGCAATAATTTTTATTATTATTATTATTGCACATATGCAATAATATTAAAACCTTTATAACTTTTTTCATATGTTAAAATTTTTTATAAAAAATTGCACCATAAATCTTATAATTCTGTTATCTTTAATTCTGGAGAAAATTAAAAAAAATCAACGTTTTTATTATTTTTTTATTATTGCACATGTGCAATAAAAATTTATTATTGCACATGTGCAATAATATTAAAACCTCTATAACTTTTTCATACGTTAATATTTTTGATAAAAAAAATTGTACCATAGATCTTATAATTCTGTTATCTTTAATTCTGGAAAAAATTAAAAAAAATAACGTTTTTTTTGTTAATATTGCACATGTGTAATATAATTAATACGTATTATTGCACATGTGCAATAATAAAAAAATCACGAAATTTTATATTTTTAATTTTTTCCCCAGAATTAAAGGTGACATAATTTTAAGACTTTTGGTGCAATTTTTTTTAAAAAATATTATCGTATGAGGAAGTTATAGAGGTTTTTAATATTTGTTTTCTTGTTTTCGCAATAACATCTTTTTTTTATTTGATCCTTCCCCTATATATATATAGGGTTAGGATCCTGCGAAAACACATCTTTTTGTGAAAACTGTGAAAACACTTATTAAAACTCACGTAACTTTTTCATACGTTAATGATTTTTCATAAAATTTGCGCCAAAAGTCTTAGAATTACGTTATCGTTGAATCTGGAGCAAAATATTAAAAAAAACTGAACGTTTTTTTCCCGTGTGATGCACATGTGCATCATATAATTAAAAAAAGTTATAAAATGCTATTTTTTTCTTTAAATCTAAAGATAACACAACTATAAGATTTAGGGTGTAATTTTTTTTAAACTATTAATGTATATCACATGTATGAGCGTTTTTTTGGTATGATGCACATGTGCATCATTCAATAAAAACGCAAAAAAATGATGAAATATATGACATATGGTGCCGACTAAGAAAAAAATATATTAACTCATAGTAAAAGTATGAGTTTTTTTTGTGATGCACACGTGCACCACACAAAAAAATACTAAAAAAATAAAAAAAGCGTTAAGTTTTTTAAAACTTTTATAGGATTGAAGATAATATAATTTTAAGACTTTTGTTGCAAATTTTTAAAAAAATATTAACGTATGAAAAAGTTATGTAGGTTTTAAGATTTGTTTACGCAGTTCTCACAAAAAAAGGTGTTTTCGCAGGATCATTCCCCTATATATATAGTCAAAAGTTAATTGTAGACCCCTTAAAAAGTGTAAGCCCCATAGACCCCTTTATTGTTCTATAAAACTCACTAAAATTATAAAACGCATTGTTGTTGAATTTGGTCTTTATTTTTATTTTTTTTATTTTGTCATATTTCTATCTTTATATTTTAATTTAGGGTTTATTTCTTATGTCTTTTAGTTTTTTCTTTATTTTTTATTTTCTTAATTTGAAATTATAATTTTTAGTGAGTTTTATAGAACGTTGATTTTTTAAGTTGCAGTGAGTTTTAAAAAGAATGAGTTTTAAAAACAACAGTGAGTTTTAATCTAAAGAGTGAGTTTTATAATTTGTAATGAGTTTTTTTTATTTTCAATGAGTTTTAAAGAACATCGATTTTTAAAGTTGTAGTGAGTTTTAAACACAACAGTGAGTTTTAAAACTCAGAAATGAGTTATAAAATTTCTAGTGAGTTTTATAGAATAATATACTTTTTTCAACAACAATTATATTTCATTGTCACCAACAACTTTCTAGGTTTTCTTTTTGATTTTTAAAAACTTATCGCATAAAACAAACAAACCAACAACAATGAGTTTTATAATTTTTAGTGAGTTTATAGAACAATATAAGGGGGTCTACGGGGTCTACACTTTTTAAGGGGTCTACAATGAACCTCACCCTATATATATATATATATATATATAGGTTCAAATGAGAACTTTTTGTTTTGAGAGCTTTTGAGAACTAACTTTCAACCACAAATTTCAGGGGGGCCACTACAATTAATGGGAGGGGGGATACATGTAAATAAACTTGTGTCTCAAATTAGTTCTTTTTAGTTCTCAAATCAAATTCATTCTTAAATGATCATCTCCCTATATATATATATATATATATATATATATATATATATATATATATATATATATATATAGAGAGAGAGAGAGAGAGAGGAAGGTTAAAATGAAAACCCTCTTGAGTGAAGCAAAGCGTGGAACCTCTTAAAAAACAGGGTAAAAATTTATTTTTTTTCTCTCAATTTTTTTTATGGTAGTTCTTTAAGTTATATACTACTCTTAAATGAAAAAAAAAACAAAAAAAAAGCCAACTAGATTTTTTTTAAAAATATATCAAAAAAGTAAATGTTACATATGTTACTTCCGTGTGTACCTGTAAAAAAAAAGAAAAGTAACATATGTTACTTTTTTTTTGAAAAAAATCTACAAGGTTTTTTTTTACTTTTTTCTATTTAAGGGTAGCCTATAACTTCAAGAAACACCATAAAAAATTTGAGAAAAAAAACATTTTTTACCCCGTTTTTAAGGAGATTATGGTGATTCTCTAACTTAAAAAACACCCTTTATGAAAAAAAAAATAAAAAAAAATGCCGAGTAATTTTTTTTAAAAAAATATTTAAGAACCGATTTTTTTGCAAAAAGAAGTTAACCGGCCAAAAAAGACGTTCAAAATTTGTTATTTTTTTTAAATGTATTTTTTATAGATTCTACATTAATATTTGATGGTTTTGGTGAAAAAAAAATAAAAAAGCGCCTAGAGAATTTTTTTTAAAGAATTATTTACAGATTTTGTTACATATGTAACAAGGCATTTTACATATGTAACAGGTAAATGTTACATATGTAACATGACGTAACGTCAGATTTCGGAATATTTTTTTAAAAAAAAACTACTAGACGTTTTTTTGATTTTTTTTTCACCATAGGGCGTGTATTAACGCATATAATCACTACAAAAATTTTGAAGAAAAAAAAACGTTTTGTGGTAGTTTCCACGGTTTTTCCAACTCAAAGAGTTTTCATTATATCCATTCCCTATATATATATATAGGGGAAGGATCCTGCGAAATGTAACATCCCAAGATTCAGGTAATTGCATAACTGATAGTTAATGCTAATACTATACTTATATTACATGTTTAATGAGTTAGAATATTAGGAGATACATATTTATGTGTTATATATATTATATATGAGTTATATGAATATATGCATAAGGATATATGTGAATACATAGTTGCGAAGTTAAAAAAATGGATAAATACGTGATGATATACGTTATTAGGATCATCGTTTTATGTATCTCGAGAGTTAGAAATATTTAAGAATATATCCTAATATGTTTTAAGACTTAAAATGATAATACATTAAGAGTATAAGGGTTAGAATGGCATTAAACCAAACATAAGGGACCAGAAATATAAAATATCAAAAATATCAAGGCTGGGCATGGCATGCGGGCCGCATGCCGGTTCGCTGAATGTCGATGCGGCCCGCATCGACGGATTTCTGCACATGGTCGGGATAAGATAAGCTTCAGCCCCTTTTTAGCCCATACACGTGTCATTTTCGATCAGATTATCACCATAGGACGTGTCATGACCCTAGGGCGCACCTATCCCTTATAAATAGCAGCCTCAATCAATCCATATCAGTTGCGAATTTCATGAATTAAGCTTAGAAAACCCTAAAACGCTCAAGAACATTCAAGCAAGCAATTCGGTTGATCCAGGAGGTATTAGAAGCTAAATTTCTGCAGTGGGTCGTTATTAGGTATGTATTACAAAAGCCCTCAATCAATTTCATGATTCATAACATCTAGATATGCTTTTTAGAAAAGATCCGAAATTAGGGTTCTTGAGCATGATTCTTCAAAATTGAGGAATCTGTTTGGAATTAAGGTATGATTTTTGGTATGTAAGCTTAAAATAAAATGTTTTAAGAAAGCCCTAAGTTTATTTCATGATTTGAAAAGGTTTGGTATGATTTTGAGAAACGGGTCAAAATTAGGGTTTTCTAGATATTGTTTTGCTACAATTAAATGATCGGGATTGAATTAAGGTCCCATCTTTTGAAGTATATCATAAAATGATATTAAGAACAGAAGCCCTAAGTTTATTTGATAATAAAAAGAGTTTTGATGTTAGTTTGAGAACTACGTCAAAATTAGGGTTTTGAAAGATAATTATCAAGTATTGGACTATCTATAAGGAATTGGGAATTGGTGTTTTGATCATAGTAATTCCGCCTCCTGGTCGTGATAACGCCTATACGGTCGGTCATGATCATCACCACACTAAAACAAAAATATGGGTGATATCTCATAGTAATTCCGCCTCCTGGTCGTGATAACGCCTACATGGTCGGTCATGAGAATCACTCATCAAGTGTATAAAGGCTTGGGCAAGGGTAATAATATTCAACAAAAGAACATGTTTTTATATAAAGTATATATAAGTGCAAATTGTGATAATTAGTAAGATATACCGAACTATTCGGGTACTTGGAAGTTCGTGCGGACCGGAAGGGTAAGCGCCTGTACACTGGGGTTTCTGGCATAGCGAGGGTGTCGCATAAATCCCAAATGGGACCTGGCATCCCTCACTGGGCGATCTCGGAGTGAGCGTTTACTTATAGGAATGCGCGTCTTCATATTATCATCAGAAAAGTTATATTGCCTATAAAGGGCATTTTGGTCATTTTGACCTCTGAGAAAGTATAATTTAGAATTATATAACATAGAAGATGTTTATAATATAAAGCCTTGTATTAATGCAACCCGATACATGATTAGGTTTGGATCAAGGCCTTTAGTGAAGGTTCTGCCTAAGATTATTCAAGTAAAAGACAGAGGTGAGTCTTTCTCTCACTGGGCAATTACTTTTTATGAAACGGGATGTGTTGTTCTGTATTAAATTGTATATTTGACTACCATTAGTATCTATAAATGTTGAGGCCTGAAGGGTTAGATACGATCTTGGAAGAGGGCCCATGTGACACGTACAAATAGGTAGTATGCATACAGATAGACCTAGTTGCTTGGACGATCATTCCCGATCTTGATTCTGTGACCCCTGCCATGGATATACATGTTTATATGATGCTGTAGTCAACATTTAATTACATATGAACTGCTACGTTTATGAAACTCACCAGCAATGAAACTCACCAGCATTATGCTGAGCCCCAAATGTTGTCTTTTTCTTTTGGACGCACATCTTAGGTACCTTGTAGTAGCAGATAGCTAGACATGGATGGGACGAGGAAGAAGCTAGTATAGAAGTCTGAATTTTGGTTGGACGAAGACATAGACTTCTAGTTTCAAATAAGAACTTCAATGTTGTATTATCTTTGTACTTTGTAGATCCTACAACTTTTGTTATGAATAAAGTTAAAAGACTTCCGCTGTAAACTTTGATTAGTGCCATGTGCTTTCTTTTATTCGATGCGTAACACTCCCTAGTGCTTATCCTGGGATGCGGGTGTTACACGAAAACACCATTTTTTTGTGAGAACTGCGTAAACAAATCTTAAAACCTACATAACTTTTTCATACGTTAATATTTTTTTAAAAAATTTGCACCAAAAGTCTTAAAATTATATTATCTTTAATCCTATAAAAGTTTTAAAAAACTTAACGCTTTTTTTATTTTTTTAAATATTTTTTTTTGTGTGGTGCACATGTGCATCACAAAAAAAACTCATACTTTTAGTATGAGTTAATATCATTTTTGTGTGGTGCACATGTCATATATTTTCATCATTTTTTTGCGTTTTTATTGAATGATGCACATGTGCATCATACCAAAAAAAACGCTCATACATGTGATATACATTAATAGTTTAAAAAGAAATTGCACCCTAAATCTTATAGTTGTGTTATCTTTAGATTTAAAGAAAAAAATAGCATTTTATAACTTTTTTTAATTATATGATGCACATGTGCATCACACGAAAAAAAAACGTTCAGTTTTTTTTTTAATATTTTGCTCCAGATTTAAAGATAACGTAATTCTAATACTTTTGGCGCAAATTTTATGAAAAATCGTTAACGTATGAAAAAGTTACGTAAGTTTTAATATGTGTTTTCGCAGTTTTCACAAAAAGATGTGTTTTCGCATGATCCTAACCCTATATATATATATATATATATATATATATATATATATATATATATAGGGTTGGGGTATTTTGGAACCCATTTTGAGTTGAAGAATCGTTGGAACCCGGTCAAAAACGCGGTTAAAAAAATGTTTTTATCTCTTAATTTTTTTATGGTGGTAGTTTATGTTATAAACTACTCTTAAATGAAAAAAAATCAAAAAACCGCCTACTAGATTTTTTTTTAAATATAAAAAAAGTCTAGGTTACACATGTAACTTTTGCGTAACTGCAAATATATGCATAAAAGTTACAGATGTAACTTTTTTCGTAACTGAAAATCTACTAGGCGGTTTGTTGATTTTTTTTCATTTAAGGGTAGTTTATAATATAAAGAACCACCATTAAAAATTCAGAAAAAAAAAACATTTTTTTTACCGCGTTTTTGACCGG
Source organism: Deinandra increscens subsp. villosa (assembly GCA_039602395.1). Classification (NCBI taxonomy): domain Eukaryota; kingdom Viridiplantae; phylum Streptophyta; class Magnoliopsida; order Asterales; family Asteraceae; genus Deinandra; species Deinandra increscens. The sequence continues at coordinate 72,740,736 of JBCNJP010000025.1, forward strand.
GTTCCAACGATTCTCCAACTCAAGGTGGGTTCCAATTTATCTTTTCCCTATATATATATATATATATATATATATATATATATATATATATATATATATAAAATAATAATTTATAGGAGCTTCTCTTTAATAATTACAAAATAACAACAATAATAATCATACCTAGTAAATTTAATGTACCTGAATAAAAAAGACAATAATTAAAAAAATAAAAAAGAACAAATTAATTGTACCTGAAATCAAACAATGATGAATCCATTATTTTTTGTCAGCGGACACAAATATTAAAAGTTAAAAAACAAATCAGTTAATGATAGTTTATTTGGCATCTAAAATACTAAGGGGCTGTTTGGTTCATCTTTTTCGTTCAGTAACAAATGAATAAGAGGTTGTATGGTAAAAACGATATTGTCTTTTTCGTTCAGCAAAAAATCTGGGGCATGATGAAACAGACAAAAATGTCTTTTTCGGTCAGACAAATTCCATTCAGACATTCGAACCAAACAACACCATATGACAAAAATGTCTTATTCGGTTAGATTAAGCCAAAAATAAGCTGAACCAAACAGAACCTAAAATTAGTGAATCCGAACATCTATATTGAACAACACAACTAAAAGTCTAAAAATGTAATTTAATTTGATAATATTCTAGACCCTTACTTTAGACTTTTAAGCCTTTAAGTAGATGTCAAGTTGTAAATTTATTCTAAACAAGTGTTTTTAGTTTGTGCGTTGCGACAATAATTTATTGAACGGCTAAAAGTAGCACATCTGCCATTCACAGGATTTGAATGTACCCACAATCTTTTGGTTGGGGAGCTATCACTTGATCATCAAGTTGTTCGCTTAGAGACTAAACAACAAATAAATGAATCTAAACAAAACTCGATTTTTATTTAAAAAATCTAACATGATTTAAGTGGTGTTTGTATTTTTTGAAAAAGCTCTTCATGTTCTCTTATGTCTGCGCCGCGCAGACCACGCGCAGACGTTTAGGTCTACAAACTGTTTGTTTTTTTCGAAGACGTTTCATTAAAAAATGTATGCGCAGGCTCTTTTTGGTGCAGATGTGGTCCAACCACTTCTAACATCTTCTAACTTTTTCTTTAAACTGTTTTTTTATAAAAAAATATATTTTTAAACAGTTTTTTAGAAAAAACGTTTCTATTTGTTTAAATCGTTTTTTTTTATTTTATTTTTTTTTCTAAAAGAACTTTTTCAAAAGTTTTTTAATTTTTTAAACAGTTTTTTAAAGCTTCTTTAACCAATTTAATTTCTTTTTAAAACTCCTTCTAAAAAAATGTTTCAAACATTTTTTTTAAATGTTCTTCAATTGTTTTTTTTAAACCTTTGTAAATAGTTTTTTAAACTTTTTTTTAAAAAGTTTAAAAAAAAAACGTTTTTTAAAAAAACAATTTTTTTAAAGTTTTGTTTTTGAAACGTTTTTAAACGTACAGTTATTTAAAAAAAAAATAGTTTTTAAAAAACTTTTGTATACAATTTCTCAAAAAACTTTCTAAACAATCTTTTTAAAACATTTTTAAACAATTATTTAAAATAAACGTTTTTAAATTGTTTTAAAAACGTTTTTTAAACAGTATTCATAGAACTTTTTTATAATTTTATTTAAGAGAAAACTGTTATTATAAAAAGCTATCGGTTGGAATATACAGAAAGAAAATCAAAAGGTTTGAATGGTAATTATCTATAAGTTTTAAAAAAATTAAATTTCAGTTTATTTTAGCAGTTTGCAGAAGTTAAAAAACAAACACTCTTCTTCTTACAGAAGACGACAGAAGGTTTAGTCCACCTCTTATACTACAGATGTCTGCAGATGTGATTCGCAAACTGCAGACATTTTATCTTTAAAAAAATAAACGGCACCTTAGTCTTAAATATAAATTTAAACTCTAAAGCTAAAAATAAAATAATCAAATGTCATAAGAAATAAATATAGAGTAGTTATAGAGAAATCCAGTGAGTTTACTAGAGAAACCTAATTTCTATGGTCGTTTTGCCCAAAACGGTCGTTTCAGGCGAAACGAGGTGACGAGTCGCGACGACAACCTTAAAATTAAGGGGGGGGGGGGGCCCTTTTCCACAAATCGTATTAAGGTCGTTTTGTTTGAAACGGTCATTTTGGGGTCGTTTCACATGAAACGGCAGTAAAAAATAGATGAATATATCAATTTGATGGGTGGATATATATCTACAGCCTAAATATAAAACTATCAAAAATGGCTTTTGTAGGGATCGAACTTTGGTACAAAATGCTTAAATATCAAAATGAAAAGATAAGAAAAAAATAATATTTAGAAATTTGTTAATCTATGAAATATCATTTAAATAACCTTAATGTAATCGCTAATTACATTCATGGTGAATACAGAGTTTAAGAAAAAAAAAACAGAATGATAACAAAATTAATAGAAAAATATTATATAAGCAAAAAATATTAAAAAGCTAAATACCAAATAAATTATGAGATATGTAAAGCTAAAAAGCAAATCTTGAAAAAAGTCTCTAATTACACACCCTAAAAAGTATGTCTCAACATCCCTATACTACTTTGAATTAAATGTTCCTAAGCTCATGTTTAAATGTAAGTCATTTATTATGTACTTAGCATTTATTTATTTCGTATGTATGTATTAAATGTTTGTTATCTTTTTTCTTTTTGAACGGCTAATACACACCCTCTAATCTACTTTTAAATTACATCTGAAACACCATTATCAGGGATTGAACCCATGACTTCCAGGTAAAACAACGCCTTACCACCTCTCCCTTAACCACTAGGACAAGGGATTATTGGCAAATATTTGTTATCATTCATGTCTTTAGGTGGTAGATGTTTGGGTGTTATTTCAAGTGTTTCAAGTCATGCCATCTTGCTAACTTTGGTCATAGTCTAGTGAGATGGTGTGATGATGTTAACATACTTAGGCATGACCATACGTCAAGTGTGTAAGCATCATAGATCATTGGATATGCCTACTTTAACACGCTATGACTTGTCTATAGTTTATTGTGGAGAAGTGGGGCATGTGATAAGAGGCTTATAAGGTATGATCATACGTCAAGTGTCTTGTCACATGAACTCATCCATGACTTATATTCTAATCTTTTGTATTTAGACATGACCATACGTCGAGTACCTTTGATTGTTTAGCAGTCTATGTTAAATAAAATATGGCATGATCGTACGTCTAGGGATTTTAGCATTTAGGGTTCTTTTTAGCTTACGACTTGAAGCACTATGACATGACCATACGTTTATTTTGTTGAGCCTTTTATTCTACATAGTTTTGATGTCTTTATTTTCATGTTAAGGATGTGACCATCATGTATTGCTTTTTAATATCACCGAGGGATTTGATTTGCTTAACAGAGCGTCGGTCCACTTTAGTTAGCTAATTATGTGATTTGTTGTTGTCTGTTTTTTTTTTCATATCTTTAACAATTTGCTAAACCAGCCATATTTGTTGAGAGTCACCAAAAGTAATTCGTTCCTAAGTGATAGTTTTTATACTTGTTGATTTACATCTTCTCATTTTCTCATTTTAGCTTGTTTTAGTTAATCACAAAAACAAACTGAAAAAACATATAAGGATCGATTCTATGGATGAGACGGAATTTTTGTCATATATTGTGTTGAAAGTTTACATAAACCGAAGGAGTATACAAACGATTAAGCTCCGGGGGAGGTCGGACAGAACCTCCCCTCTCAAGACATTGATCGGAAAGACACTGGACAAAAAATTTACAAAGAAATACAAAGATGAAACTATTTATACTATTCATTCTGTCCGAACTGGATAACCTCCGAACTCTGTCCGAGCTTCCTCCGAACTTGGAGTTCGGACCACCTTCGGACACCACCGAACACAGAGTTCGGCTAGAGTTCGAAGCACAGTTCATGTCTTCAACAACTCAGTCTGTTAGACAATTCGAACAGTAACGGCCACACAAGGTTCATGCATCAACACAAACAAAACTAACTTCAGTATTGACTAGGATCTAGTGATGATTGACTATTGGGAGCTTCTGAGCCCTTGGATCGATACTTGGTTACTTATTGGATTATACTATTATGCTATAAGTGAATGTGTCTTCGTGTTGAGTTGGTTTATTAAGTTGTCTTTTTATAAATCTAAGACTTACAGCGTGCCCAAAAAAGTGAGCCTATAGCAACACTTATAAAATTGAGCCTATTGCAACACTTATAAAAATATAAATCTTCTATTATTACACTTAATGAATTATAATAATAGGCTCATTTAAAAATGATCGTATCGCAACACTTATAACGTGCGCAAAAAAAGTGAGCCTATTATAACACTTACTAAGGACGTGTTTGGCGCGCCATAAGCTAGCTTATAAGCTAGCTTATCAGCTAGCTTATAAGCTAGCTTTTTGACGTTACCAAACGGAGCTTTTTATAATAAGCTAGCTTTTTTTAAAAGCCCCGTTTGGTAACCTCAAAAAGCTAGCTTATAAGCTAGCTTATAAGCTAGCTTTTGAAAAGCTAGTTGGAGTAGCTTTTCAACTAGCTTTTCAACTAGCTTTTATAATATTTCCAATTTTACCCTTCCTTAACTTATAAATAAATATCTTTATTTATATTTATGACATGTACTTTTATGTCATTTTATTTTTTTAAGCTAGTTTATCAGCTAGTTTTTACCAAACGTTATTTTTTATAAGCTAGCTTATCAGCTAGCTTATAATTTATCAGCTAGCAGCTAGCTTGTCAGCTAGCAGCTAGCTTGTCAGCTAGCTTATCAGCTAACAGCTAGCTTATCAGCTAGCAGCTAGCTTTTCAGCTAGTGCGCCAAACACAGCCTAAAAATATAAATCTTTTATTTTAATACTTAATAAATAATAATAATATCACTACAAAAAACGAGTCTATTACAACACTTATAAAAAAAAACTTCTGTTAGATAGTTCAATAGTTTTATTGAATGTTGCAATAGACTCATACTTTGATAGTGAATATTTCAGTTATATATTATTTTAAAACATAACTTTATAATAAATATTTATTATTTTTTATTTGTATTTTAAATATTTACTATTTCTTATTTCACTAACAAACGTTAACATCTAACATGCAAATCTTCATAAAAATCTATTGTTTACAACAAGCATGTTACATTTTATTTTCATAAATTTTCACATCTAAAGGATTTACCTTGTTGGCTTGTTTCATGATAATACGGTATTTGTATAAGTTTTTGTTTAAACGTATCTTATAAATATACAACGCTCTATATATACACGTATGTTTAAATTTATGCTTAAAAATAATATTATAATTATATATGAAATTATTAATTACTTTATTCTTAGATATCTCACGTAATACAAGAGTTATTATAACTAGTGTTGTATACAAAGAAATAAAAGATTTTTAAATATTAGCTGTAACTTTTTATTTTTTTATTATTATATATAAAATGTAACATCCATTATAATAAGTAACTAGAGTTTATAAATTATATTGCTTTTATTATTGTACATGTGTAATAGAGGTGTTTCTACCTAGTAATAGTAATAGATAATAATAACAAGTAGACAAAATGGAACGACAATATCTTCGATTCTATTGTTTTATTTTCGTTTTCTTGGTATTCCTCTAGAATTGTTAGTAACTCGATGCGTTGGACGGATTGGTTGATCAATCCTTTACTTTTCATGTAATTTTGCTCTAATTTGAGCTTTATTTATAAATTTACTGCCGTTCCAAAAAAAAAAAAACAAGTAGACAAAATGGGTCAGTTGTGATGTGCTTGAATTAGTTTTCTAGTTATAGATTAATCCTTGCTTTGCTTGCGGATTGTCTTCCGGTTTGGGTAAAGTAGTTAACTTGTAGGGTCAAACTTGCAATTTAATGTGATTGCTTAATTGCGGTCATAGGGTTAGTTGATAATTAGTTAATTGAATCTTGTATGCTGCTAGCTAAATAGACTTAAAAGGGTGATAGCTATTGGGTAGTCGGGTCGGTTAACTGTTTAGGATCGAGTTGTCCCAAAAGGAAATTCCCTAGGTTAATTTTCTAACTTGCTATTTCGAGTTGTTACAGTTGGTCAATGGTAGCTCCTGTTAGCCTAAGGTACCTTAGATTAGATTCGAGGGTGGTTAGATTTAGCTGAGGTAGGAAGTACCCACAATGTGAACTCCTGTTCGGGCGTTAGAAAGAATTACTAGGAAGGACTTAAAATGTGAACTAGGATCAATCAGAATTGTCAAGGTCAGGTTCGGTTATAGGTATTAATAGGGATTTCAGGTGTAGGTGATGTCTTCTCGCATTTGATAGTCTCCTCAAGGTTTGTCTTGCTGTTGAACGTTAGTGTTAGTTAAGTTAGTTAATTAAATTCTAAATCAAAAACCCCAAATTCAATTACTCAGTATTTCAATTTCTTAGGTCTAAGTTGTCTATAGAGTGTCTCTAGGGTTCGATATTCCCGGTCTTGCCTTAGCTTAGCTACAATCCGACATGTACACTTGCCTTAGGGTTCGGTTTAGTTTAGGTAGTTTCGGTAAAACTAGGTATGTCTAGGTCTAGGTTTAGGTCTAGGTTTTGTTAGTATTTTTAGTGCACTTCCGAACACATCACTAACCGAGAACATGGGCGGCTCAAAGGATTTGGGGGCCCCAAGTGAACTAACATTTTAGGCTCAAAGGATTTGGGTAATAATAAACTATATTTTTCATGATTAGTAGAGTAAATTATTTTTTTTTCTTATCGCACGTGAAAAATTATGATTAGAATTAATTTAATTTCTAGCTTTATTCTATGTAAATTGTTTAATAAAACATTTAAATATATTATTAATACGTAAACACAAATGTATTAAATAAAGTAAGGAAATCAAATAAAACAATAAAAGAAGTAAAGAATAGGTAAACACAGGGTGCTGACGGGTGGTGTTGTGTTCACACCTGATTACGTAGGTGGCCGGAGATTGGGTTGTGTTTAGATCTAGGGTTGTCGTCATGAATAGGGATGTATGATATACGTGTAAGAGATATGGTGGAGATTAACAAAAGTTTTGAAGATTGGTTCTGTTTTCTATTTTTTAATTCTAAAGGTATATTGGTCGATTCGTAACAGATTAGTAGAATTTTACTAATAGTATTAATAAAGTGGCTGAAGAAAAAAAAGAAATCACATAATTAAACTATTGGATGAAAATAACATGTTTGATCGATCCATAGTAACGAAAATAAAAGTTTACTCCTTTCATTAAGAGAAAATAACTCGCACAATATAACAAACTTTATTTCATACATTTTGTTACACCCATAGAGGGGGATCTGATCATCATTCCACCTTTGGATAGGTGCTAATCTTTGTATGTATACCCACATCTAATATTATTAGTCATATAGAGCATATGCATAAGGGCTATCAATAGCCATCTTACGAAAAGGAAGATACGAAATTATAACTAATAGTCCGATCCAATACACCAGCTTCTACATGGGGACCGAAACACATATCAAGAGTGTAATATATTCCTTAAGCGTCTTTTCTGGAAAAGTAAAGCCGTCATTGTACTTGTACGCTACATCTATCATTCGTGCAAGATTAACAATTGGAGCAAGTAGATCCATTGGGGCTTCCCTTGGATGTAGACATCCCTCATTTATATCTTTCCATGCATTTTCAACAATATTTTTTACCTCGTCGATGGCTACATTTTCTGACACCCCAAAAGTCTTCATATATGCATCTACACCTGTGGCTGATGGCGCTCTTTCACGCTCAAACTTCATATGATCATAAAATGTAATTTTAGACTAGATAACAAGCGTTTTAATGGAATCTAGCTAGTTTTAATGGTACTTTAATTTTTATGAATGTAAGGTTCAATTTTATATTTGGAAAGTTGAAATAATATATTGAATTTATTTATAATTTATATATTGATTTAATCTAATGTTGACATGTGGACATGATGATGTGAAGGCCTTAGAAAAATGTCATGTGGCAACCATTTTATTGCTTTATTAGGATTAAAGATACTAAGTAGGATTTTGTACCTCAACGGTCATGATATCATCTTGGAGTCTTGAAATTGACTGTGAAGCTATCATGATCTTTGGATGACTTTGGTACCAAGCAAAAGCTTCTTGGGTGACAATCTTGCCCATACCAATCAAGGCAGATTTACACAGAAGGTCATGTGTAGAAGTAGCTAACCCTATCTTCATATACTCTTCAAATGATGGCACCTCTCCACTATGCCTCCATTCAGCTTCTTGAAGGTAGCCTGCAGCTTGTTCTTGAAACTAGGTTCACAAGATATAAAGATTTAATTATTTGCAAGTAAGAATTTGCATTGAAGCATAATGTAGAATGGAAGAAAAATCATACAGCTTGTTTTGAAGCCTGAATTTCTCCTTGTTTACTCATTTTAGCATACTCTTTTAGTATGATTTTATAGAAGGGTTTGATATATTCCGGAAGCTGTGACATAGCACCAATGTCCCACCTAAAAGATTGATTGAAACAACAACTAATTAATATCATATCATACTAAATGCACATGAGTTGCAAAAAAAAAAACACATTTTCCATAAATATTATTAACATTACATTATTCCTACCTGTTTATTGCATTGGTTAGAAGCCTGATCTCTTCAATGGTAGCATATGCATCATATGTGTCATCCAACACCAACACAAGCAGTATAACTTTTGTTGTTATGATTCGGGCTTGAGAATAATAAGGCTCCGAAAATAATGACAATATCCATATATAGCACTCAGGCACTCTATCTCGTACATAAGATGTTTTCACTTGTAATTCCAACTCCTTCCACCACCTAAATCAAAAGTATTAATCATACTTTATTTTCGTGGGATTTAAACTAATCAAAAGATCATAATTAACTTACTCGGTGACAATTCGTAGTTCTTCCTTTTGTAGGAGTTGCAAGTAGTTGAAGTGCAGTTTTGCAAGAGTTAGCAGTGAGTCGTATCTAGATATTTCTTCTCCGAAATGGAGCAAATACTTTCGTGCTTCTACCATCGGATGCCCTCGGTGAAAAGGTCTCTCCAAAGCATGTTTCTCTCGGGGTGCAAGACTGCCTTCTATGGTTTTCAGTTTAGTTGTAGTGAATGCAATGGCTTCATCTAGAATAGATTCTCCTTTTATTCTTAACTGGGCACTCTCATACAAACTTATCATTCCCCTCACATCTTTACTAATGGCTTCCTTGAATTCACCCGTGCTAAAATCCTTGAATTTGTTGAACACATCTACATAACCAAGAGGGATGTTACATAACTTTGGGGTGTTTAGTGTTCTTTTTAAAACCGTACAAACCAGGTTGGTTTTTTTCTTTAGTTTTTTGGTTAGTGGATTTTAAAATTTTCAAACCGGCCTTAGCAACTTTTTTTTATTTTTTAAATAATGAATGAGTTAAAAAGGAAAATTGGAATTAATTAATCCAAGTTATTAGGTATTGGCGGATAATAATCCGAGTTCCAATATTGGCCTACAATAATCCCAATTATTTGGGTCTTGGAATTCATTGGGCCGCCGTTAATTTTTCACTAACTCCGTTAGTTGTGTGCTGACGTGGCACGTGCCACGTCAGCAAGTATGATGTCACATCACCTGCCACGTCAGCAAAAATGATGCCACATCACCTGCCACGTCAGCAAATACTAGCGGAGTTAGTGAAAAATTAACGACGGCCCAATGAATTCCAATACCCAAATAATTGGGATTATTGTAGGCCAATATTAGAACTCGGATTATTATCCGCCAATACCCAATAACTTGGATTATTTAATTCCAATTTTCCTTAAATAAACTAATGAGCAAAAACTTAACCGAATAGTCAACGTATATACGTTTAGCTCGAGAGTCAAGAATTAATTTTGTAAGTTTGCTTGACAATACTAATCCTCATCTCTATAATTTATACTTTTATTATTATTTTTTTCTTTTTCTTTCACTCATAACCATAATTAAATAATACTTTTTATACCTTTATTATTACCTTTTATCTCTCTTTCAATCCTCAAATTTTAGCAGATCACCAGTTTTTTTGTCAAATATGCATATTTGTTAAACTTTTTCTCTCTCCTCTACTCACAACCAAACCTTAAATTTTACAGATTTACACTTATATATTTTTTAGATAACCTGCTGTGAATGGCTTGCTCTTAGGCATAAACAAAAAGGAACTCTTTAGAAAAAAAATATAGTGTTGATAACAAACATACCATATATTCCTCCTTATATATTTCATGGCCTATTTTATTCAACTTGTTAAAAGGCCTTGTGAGCTCAAATCATGAAAGCAAACTGGAACCAAACAATTAGTAACAGCTTGAGTTGGTTCGTTTTCAAATTTGAATGGTTCGATTAGATTCTTCATAATAGAAAAAAAAAATCGTTACTAATTAATTATGGTTTGTCTCACAATTTAACCAAGAAATCATCAAATCGGTCCATAAATAGTGAACTTCCCTACATAATCTTAATTTTAACAAAACCATTTATCAAAAAGTCTTTGTTTAAGCAATTTTACCACAAGAAAATCGGTAACCAAAGCTTCTAAAGACTTGAAAGTGAAGAGATATGGTAAAGAGATCTGCTTGGTGGTAATCTTGCAAGTTAAGCTGGTTGAAAAGTGCATCAAGTTGGGCATCAATCTCTCTAGAGAAAAGATATGTCAAACCAAGACGATACACATAATAAATCAAACTCAATTTCTCATTTGCATCAATGGTAGAGTCCAAGATCAATCTTCTGAGTTGTTCTTTCGGCTGCTCCATAGCTTTACCATATGTTTCCAATTGCTACAAAATGGAACAATCATACGTATTAATTAGCTAGTGTATCATTGTGGACCTGAAGTTTGCGATATGATCGAGATCCTAATTACCGAAATGTCAAGAGAGAATGATAGGAAGCGATCGCCCCAAATGGAACGAGGAAAGTTGGCCAAGGGGCGTGCGGGCTCTCCGGTGGGTTTTTGGTTAGCTTCAGTTGTTGTTGCCATTTGTAATAGTGGGTTTATGTCTCAGATACAAATTTATGCAAGTGTTCAGTATTATTTATAGACCGGATTTAAGAGTTTAAAATAAATATGGTATTTAAAGTCAAATTTGTAGGGTAAGTGATTTGGACACAAAAGTTTTCCATATGTTTTCTTTGGTGTGATTCTTACACTACTTCAAAAAGTGGCTTTGGCCACGGTTTTTTTTTACACATAGGCACTGTTTTATAAAAAACGTGGCCAAAGGTAAGAAATACTAGTTTTAGCCACACATATTTTGTACCCGTGGCCAAATATATAGCCTTTGGACCCTTTTAGCCATGTATTTTTTTGTTTATGTGACAACAACAATCAGGTGCAGTCGCTTTAGTCACTGTTTTACAAAAACATGTGGCACTTATTTGTCACGATTAATAAAGAGTGGCGAAATGCACCAAACGGCCACGGAATTTTTATGATTTTTAATTCGTGTGACCAAAAAGGAATGTATGGCCACGTTTAAATAATGTTGTGTGACGGAAGAGTAGATTTTATTACTTATTAAATTAAAAAAACAAAACTATTAATTATATATTATACGTGGCTAAATGTGAGCAATGGCCACGCTTTTTACTTAGTTGTGTGGCTAAAAATTAGTACATATGGTCACTGTTATTAGGTTGTGTGGCTAAATAGTAGGTTGTGAGTGACAAAAATCTATTACTTATGGCCACATATATTAACTGTGACTAAATAGTAGCCAATTTTAATTAGTTAATTATCTGTGGCGACGACGGATATCATTACTAGAAGTCAAATCTTTATCTACCACCTCGAGTTTCGGATATAAATCATATAATTAATTAATTAATTAACTGTCGATCGTCACCATATACGCCGTTAGCTCTCTCAGCTCTCTGTTTTTTGGTTTATCACCACTTTCTGAAAATGTGGCATTTGCGTCCTCTGAATGTGGAAGATAGCCCCGAATATGGTGAGTAATCATCTAAATGACTGAAATTCAAATGCTTTAATGTGGAATTCACGTCTCTGATTTGGTTATTTTTCTTGAACAGGGGAAGAAGATTTTAGTCTGTTTACTTTGGTGATCTATCACCTAGGGTATTTTGCGAGCCTCAATAGTCGGATACAATACATCGATGGGAGGGTTCACTACTTCGACGAGGTGGACATTAACTCCTTCTCGTTCGATGACCTAGGTCAAATGGTGTCTGACCTAGGTTATGACTTGAACGATTTCGACACCTACCTGAGGATCCCAGGGTTGTCCCTGGATTTTGGACTGGTTCCATTCACTGATGATCCGAGGGATGTTAGGGCCTTGGCCCTGCACGTCATGGACGAGGAGGTCATATCCATCTACCTCGATGTAGATGTGGAGGTGTCTTCCTCCTCCTCCTCCTCCCCCTCTGAAGGTAGCTACCCATGGAGAACAGGCCGATATGACGATTCAGACAATTTCTCTAGTGGGAGCATGTTTTAAGTTTATGTTGTTTTTTTATTATATATATTTGTAATTAGTTAACTGATATCACATCTTTTAGATTATATATGTAATTAATTGTATGCATCCGATGTGTCTTTTGACTCTTCTTCCTGAAGAATTCTAGCTTGTTCATCCGGTTGTCTTCTACATATATTAGGTTGTGTGACTAAATATTAGTGTATTATAAGGAATTGTCTTCAACCACAATGATTTTAATTCACTAGATAATGAGTTTAAATACATGGGAATATCCTATAGACTACGAACAGAAATAACAACTTTGGTTATTTATAGTATATATAGTTCATCCTGAAGAACTCTAGTTTATCCGGTTCATCTTGAAGAACTCTAGTTCATCCTGTTCTATTACCGAATAATTAGTCATGATCCTGAAGAACTCTAGTTCATCCGGTTCTATTCTTCTTCTTCTCTAATAAATAACTAAAATTGATCCTGTTTAATTATAAATCATCTCAGTCTGCCAAGGCAGTGAAACAGTTGTCTAAAAATGTCATACGGTTCTGTTCATCTGCTCTCATTCCAGATGAACTATTCTTTTTGAGGAATTCTAGTTCATATGGTTTTGTTCTTGTTAGTTCATACGGTTTTGTTCTTGTTCCAATTTACTGAAGAATTAAAATCTATCCAGTTTATAAATCCTGTCATCCACTATTAGTCAATCAAAAAATTATAAATTGTACGTAGCAAACAAGGCTTGAAACCTGGGTCAGTCAAAAGAAAGGAACAAACTACAAGATTAAGAAGAACCATTGAGACAAAAGTGTTAATTGGTTATATTTTAACCAGAACTTATTTAATTACTCGCATCGCATAAGAAATAATTGATAAACAAACTTTACGTTGCTAAAGGTAATAAATAGACACGGTTAAAACACGATTTACGTAAAGGTAACAAAGTATACACGGTTATCTTGGCCTGACCTTTCCACTATTATTCTAAATTTGATTGTTGCAAATAGATTTTATTGTGAACTGATGTATTTTTATTTTATTGTGAACTGGTTAACCATCCTGGAGAACTTTAGAACTCTATTTTACCCGGTTCATCCTGAAGAACTCTAGTTCATCTTCTCTCAATACTCATGAACTCTTCTTCCTGAGGAATTGTAGTTCATCCGGTTTTGTTCTTCTTCCAATTTAGAAGTAAAATTTATCCTGTTTATAAATCATCTCATCCCACCATATCAAAATGCCAACATATACTAACATAACATATGAATATATACTTCATGTAAGATCACATTTATGAGTAAAATGGAGTCTGCTACGATTCATTGAAAATGTGTATGTTATTATAATAGAAGAAAACTGGTTAACCATCCTGAAGAACTTTAGAACTCTAGTTTATCCGGTTCATCCTGAAGAACTCTAGTTCATCTTCTCTCAATCCTCATGAACTCTTCTTCCTGAGGAATTGTAGTTCATCCGGTTTTCTCTTCTTCCAATTTACTGAAGAAGTAAAATTTATCCTGTTTATAAATCATCTCATGCCACCATATCAAAATGCCAACATATATACTAACATAGCATATATATGAATATATACTTCTTGTAAGATCACAGTTATGAGTGAAATGGAGGTCTGCTATGATTCATTAAAAATGTGTATGTTATTATAGATGAAAAGTGTATGAAAAATTAACTGTAACAACTTATGTTAACATACTAACTGGAACAACTTATGCAATTGTACACAAATACAGGGATCAACTCGATCTTCCAGCCAAGTTCATCCGGTTCCCATCTTGTTCTCCTCTTCAATAGCTTGTAACCGAAATTTGGCCCTGTGAAATAGGAGACTTTCATGATAGGTCCGGGTCATTATTCCGCTCTCAGTATCACCAATCCTGACAATATCTCGTAACTCATCTTCAGAAAGCCCATTTAGAGCATCTTCTAAGCTTCTAATTGTCTCGCCATGTTCACTGGTGAAAATGTGATACATGTATGTTTCTTTCTTATACTCCCAGTTGGTGACCTGTTTTCTCTTAAACACGACATGAAGCCTGTTAGTTATCATTATTAAATGGATTCGTTCTTTGTCAACCTGGCTCCATTCTGGATCTGGAACTGTACTATGCCTTGTGAATGACCCATCAGCTCTATAGACTACCAACTTTCCATCCTTATCAACTTCAAGCGTCGAAACAGGATTGTCAATGCTGCTTTGTGTGGCTTCATCTACTTCCCTGTATAAGTCATCCAAATACATCTTTATCCTCAGCATTAAGGATTCCTCTTGTGAACACGCACCCTTCATATCACCACGTAACCGTCTAACATCACCCAACTCATGGTCAGTGAGGTTGCACATAGCTTCTTCAGCTGTAAACTTTAGTACCTCATCTGAACAGCTGGTTGTGAACAGGTATACTCTGGCTTGATCATCATACCTCGAGGAGATGATTCTTTTCCTTTCAGCATGGACATCTCTGTATTCATCCTCCTCATTGATCACTTTTCATTTTCCCTTCCTAGCCACCGACTTCATTCTCTTGGTGGGTGGTTTTTCTGGTGATTTGGGTGGAGATGAGGGTTTTCGTGGTTTAGGCTTTAATTTTACAGGTTCAGGTATATAGGGTGTGAAGTTGTCTGCTCTAAACTTTGGTGGAATAGGCTTTAATGTTACAGGTTTAGGATTTTTTTCTGGTCTACTAGTTCTAGCAGGGTTTCTTCTGGTTTGCTGTGAGGCTAGAGTTCTATTCAGATCAGAAAATGCACCTGGTAATGAGGGAGCAGTGGGTTGTGAGGCTGTGGTGGAGGGTTGAGATGATGAGAGATGAGGATCAGAGACAGTGTCAAACATTTCCTTGATAATGTTGATCCTTGGCTTCTTTTGCTGAGTAGTTTGCACAGGAGCTTTACTCTTCTTTTCTTTGAGGTAGCTGAGACCTTCAGGATGTAAGGAGTCAAACAGAGCATGCATACCTGGTGGCCTTTTCACACCAGTAACTCTTTCCTTTTCAATTTGGCTCTTCCTGATAGCATCATAGTCGTTTCTCAGCCTTGGCAATTTTCAAGAGTTGATTTTTTTGGGTCCTCCATCATGATTTCCTTGAAGTACCATTTATGAATCAGCAAGTCATCCTCCTCAGATAGAGTTTGATATCTAGTACCTTTCTTCTCTTGTTGATCCTGTTCTAAAGAGCTATCAACAAATCTATTTACATTCATCTCCTTGGCTTGATCAGCTCTGATGACTAGGATCATGTACATCCGCTTGATCAAGTCATCACCCTTCATATCATCAACCCATGCATCAGTGAAACACTCCTTGCTTTTGAGCATTACACTGAACTGACCTAGGAAAATTTTGTTATCTTCATTCTTCTTCATTTGAATTCTCCTCTACTCATTTCTTAAGACCTTTCTGTACTTGTCAACTTTGTCTGAAAGACCTTGCTCTTCAGCTTTCGCAATTCTCTCTTCTATGTACAGATCAGATCTTCTCCTTGCTGCATTGATGAATAACATTAGGTCTGCATTGTTGATGACATACTCATAAATACCTCCTTCTATGAGTAGTCGTTTCTGTTCTTCAAACTCTGCAATTTCCTTCTGTTCTTGGAACTTCTTTTGTATCTCAGCATTTTCCTTTTCCAACTGATCAATCAGAGCCTTTGTAACAGGGTCCATGTCTTCTCTCTGACCTCCTGTGCTCTGATTATCATCATTCTTCATGTCAGTGAAACCAGAGATAGTTCTCTCATCAAGAGAATCATCATCAGCAGGTTTTGGAGACTCATGAACAGGGGCGCAGGATAGTAGGGGCAAGGGGGGGTGGCCGCCCCCCCGAAAATTTTTTCGCGAACTAGGGGGTATATAATTTCCGTGTATAAAATTTTTTATATAGTCGGTTTCGACCCCCCATATTAATTATAAAATTATTTTTATACACTAAGCCCAATCTAGGTTCATAAAATTGATCCATAAGCTTAGCCCATTTACATTTAACATAAGCCCTACAAGGAGTTGACTAGCCCATTAAAATTGATATAAAAAAATTACCGGAAAAAAAAAGAAGGAAACAAAATAGATAAAAAAACCATCGTCCCTCCATCTTCTAACCTATTACGTACGCTTCCTCCCTTCCTGCAATCCTGCCTTCAGCCCTTCGGCCCCTTCCTGCTTCCTCTAATTCTCGATTCCTCTAAGGCTCTAACAGTAAGTTTTCCTCCCTATATATGGTTTAAGTATATATGGTTTAAGTTTTCCTCCCTTCGGCCCCTTCCTGCTTCCTCTAACTCCAAAATTGAATCCTTTTTTGCTTTGATTAACCGTATATATGGTTTAAGTAGATGGATTTTTTATGCAGGTTTCATTGGTTTTAGGGTTCATCAATTTTATGTTTAGTTGATGTTTACTTGTTTTTGCTATTATACTAGGTATTTAGATTAGATTTGGGTTGGTTATTTGATTTATTTATAATTTTTGTTGGTGTTATGGTGTAGGACAAATTTGTATAGAAAGAATGAAGAACAAATCCATTACTTCATATTTTAAAAGAAAGAATGAAGAACAAGTAGGAGGAATTGATGAACAAGAGAGTAAACGTCAAAAAGGCTCAACAAGCGAACCGGTTCAACAAGTTCCTGAAATTCCACAACCACAAGTTAATACTAATGAAGTGGATGTTAATAGCCTAGAAAGAGATCCTGCTAAACGACTAGCAATGTGGAAATATCCGGTTAAGGTACGGGAGCAAGTAAGGCTAGGATATATATCATTAAAACCCTATCAACCTAAACTTGAAGAGTATAAGCCTAGAGGTCCAAAGAATAATCTTCGTCGATTTCATGCTACTTGGTTTGACATGTTCCCTAATTGGTTAGAGTATTCTCCAAGTGAACACAAGGCTTTTTGTTTTCTTTGTTATTTGTTTAAGGATAAACCAAATGAGAAAAGTGGTCATAGTGCATTTAGTTCCGAAGGATTTGAAAATTGGAAAAAGGTTAATGATGGGGATAAGTGTCCTTTGTTGAAGCACACTAAATCTAAAACACACAAAAAGGCATTTGTGTTTGCTACCAATTTAGTGAATCAAGAAGCACACATTGAGAATTTCATAGAAAAACAAAGTGAAGATCAAATAAGGAAAAACCGTTTAAGATTGAAAGGTACAATTGATGTGGTTCGTTGGTTAACATACCAAGCGTGTGCTTTACGAGGACACGATGAATCTTCCAATTCAAAGAATCAAGGTAACTTTCTTGAATTGTTAAAACTATTATCTTTTTATAATGATGATCTTGCAAATGTTATTTTGGCAAATGCTCCTTTTAATTCCAAGTATACATCTTCCGATATCCAACAAGAAGTTCTTAGTATTATTGCAAATAAAGTGAGAAGGTTTATACGGGAAGAAGTAGGGGATTCATGGTTTTGTGTCATGGTTGATGAGTCACGGGATGAATCGAAAAAAGAGCAAATGGCCATAGTCTTAAGATTTGTTGATGCGAAAGGGGTGATACGGGAAAGGTTCTTGGATATAGTTCATGTCCAAGATACTGTTGCGGCGACTTTAAAGGATAGTTTGTGGAATAGACTTTCGAGTCTCAACTTTGATACTGGAAAAATTCGTGGTCAAGGTTATGATGGTGCTAGCAATATGAGTGGGGAATGGAATGGATTACAAGCACTAGTTCGGCAGGATAGTCCTTATGCATATTATGTTCATTGCTTTGCTCACAGGTTAGTTGTTATACTTGCTTTATTTATATAATACTAAATAGTAACTAACTTATATACTTGCTATCTTTTATAACAGGTTACAACTTGCATTGGTTAGTGTCTCAAGGGAAGTTGATCCGGTACACGAGTTCTTTACAAACTTAAGTTTTGTAATAAATGTGGTTTGTGCTTCTAGTAAGCGTCACGATGAGTTACAAAAGGCGAAGGCAGATGAGATTAAAGAATTACTAGAGTTGGGTGAAATCAAATCGGGAAAAGGAAAAAACCAGGTCAGGACATTGAAACGGGCAGGGGATACACGTTGGGGTTCCCATTATAATTCCATTTGTAGTTTGGTTGACATGTTTGATGTCACCCGGACTGTTCTCAAGGGAATAATGGAAGACACTACTCGTAATACCCGTGTTCAACGAGGAGATGCTAATATAGCTTATACTTACTTGAAGTCATTTGAGTTTGTAATTGTTCTTCACATGATGAAAGAGATGATGCAAAAGACTGATGCACTTTGTCAAGGATTACAAAAAAAATCCCAAGACATCCTTAATGCAATGAATTTAGTAAAAGCCGCAAAGGTTAGTCTAAATGATCTTAGAAATGAAGGATGGGATTCTTTAATTGAGAAAGTTATTTCTTTTTGTCAAAGATATGACATAGAGCAGCCCGATATGAGTGCTCCATATAAATCTTCTCGGTATCGGCCTCGCAAAAAAGACCTTCACTTTTCGTTTGAACATTTTTACCGAGTAGATTTGTTTATGGAGACATTGGATAAGCAAATACATGATTTGGATTACAGATTCAATGAGCAATCAATAGAGTTGTTATCTCTTGGTTCGACTTTATGTTCAAAAGTCATTAATGTTGATCACATTGTTCTTCTTGTTGAGAAATATTACCCTACGGACTTTACTAAGCAGGAGATAAATCATTTGAGAGGTCAATTGGATAGTTTGCAAGTTGAAAGGAAAATTGATGTCAAGCTAAGTAAGATAGGAACCCTTTCTGATCTTTGCCAAACACTTGTAGAATCTGGAAAAAATGACATGTACGATTTGGTTGAAAGAGTTTGTCGGCTACTCTTGACACTTCCGGTTTCGACTGCAACAACAGAGAGGGGATTTTCGGCAATGAAGATATTCAAGACTCGCCTACGCAGTAAGATGTCAGATGATAATCTAGCAAACAGTATGATGATTTACATTGAAAAAGAAATTGCTAACATGTTTGATGCGGATTCCATAATTGAAGAATTCAAGGATCTTAAAGGTCGAAGGGCTGAACTCTGACAGGTACCAACCGTTTGTCTCCTTTTTAATGTTTACTTTTGTTGGACAAATGTTTAGATTTTACTACTTTTTAGTGATTGAAACTTCTTCGTTTACTTTAATAGCATTTTTATTTTTGACCCGACCCGAATCGAAACATCGACCCGACCCGAATCGAAACTTCTTTGCCGTTAGGAAAAAAAATTAGATCCCGACCCCCCACTAGTTTTTTTCAAGCTTCGCCACTGCTCATGAAGTGAAGTTGCAGCATTGGGACTGGCTTCCGAGATAACTTGCTCAGGAATAGTCTTAGTGCCAACTTCCGGAGTAACTGCCTTGGGACTATCTTCCGGAGCAACTTGTTCCGAAATAGTCTTAGGCAATTGCTCAGGAGCAACTTCCGAAGTAACTTCTTTCGGAGCAGCCTCAGTTGTGAGGGGTTCTTCCGGAGTAACTTCCTTCGGAATTTCCTCAGCAGTGATTGGCTTTAAAAGAGGAATGATGGGCAGAGATGGAGCACTCCTTAACCAAGTGCAGTTAAGAGTATTCCTAATCATCATTTTTCTCATGAAAGATAGAGATTCAGGAGCTATATCCACATTTGTGGTTTGCAGATCACTCATCACGCTTGTGATAATCTGATTATCAGTAGTCACTTGCACCTGATGGAGTTGTTCAACCGGATCAACTAGTTCAACCGGATCAACATGGCCTTCTTCCTCCGGATGAAGTTGTTCAACCGGATCAACTTGTTCAACCGGATCAACATGGCCTTCTTCCTCCGGATGAAGTTGTTCAACCGGATCAACTTGTTCAACAGGATCAACATAGCCTTCTTCCTCCGGATGAAGTTGTTCAACCGGATCAACTTGTTCAACCGGATCAACTTGTTCAACTTCATCAACATCTGAGGAAGACACCCTGTGCAAGATCATATTTTGAATTAAATCTAGTTTGACATGTGAATTTCATTTCAACATATGGTTGACAACCTTATCTATCAGTGGCTTTCACAGATTGTCCTGCCTTCAACCGTTCGATTTTCTACGTTTTCACCATTTTTCATCTCCCATCATATCAACCATATTCAAGCCAATAAAATTAAATATTAACGTGTCATATATTGAATTATGATCAAACAACTAAATTACATAACAGGTTTTCATGCAAAATAACGTACACATCACTTTTTATTTAACCACCAATCTTTCGAGACTCAACTTTGAATGGAATGAGATGAGATGATATTTAGAAACATGTGACTCCACAAATACCCAAATTAAAACATTAAGGTTGAATACGCAGTTTCCCGATAAACGACGAACCTCGTACCAAAATCGCATAAAAACCACAAATTGCTTTATTTTCGCTTTGAGGGATGCAATTTGAATCCAAATGATTTTAATTAAGTATTTGGTTATGAGAAACGATTATGGATCATTTGAAAACATTATTTTGAGATGTAAACAACCAAAAATACTCCCGGTACTGGATAATTCATAAATCTAGAAAATACGAAATTTCAAACTGGGTCGGATTTTACAACGGGGTAAAATGCAAATGTTACAAAAAACCCCGCACGTTGGGGGGGGGGGGGAGGTATCGTTTATCTGTTTAAAACATCATCATAAGTCATCATAAGTGTATTGTTCAGAATAAAAAACAACGTAAGTTACACACATTAATTTCATAATATTATTTACTAATGTCTCCATGGTTCGTGATCGTTGTCACTTTAGTTACCAAATAATTGCTCTTTACGATCAACTCACTCGTTACGGCCAACTGACTTGACCGTATGAAGATTGACCATTACGGTAAACTTTTGTTATTTACGAACAATCTTACTCACAACGGTCAAGTCAGCCAGACGGTTAAGTTTTCCTCTTTACGACCAACTCTTGCCTATACTGTCAACTTGAAGCTTTACGGTCAACCTGTTAACGGTCAAGTCAACAAAGCTTTACGGCCAACTATATGCTTTACGGCCATCTGCTAGACAGTCAACTATCAAGCTTTATGGCCAAGTTGTTATGCTTTACAATCATGTTTTGTTCTTTACAGTGAAGTCGAACGGGCACTTAGAATATTTTGTGATTTCAATGTAATGATTTCTTGTACATTGTGCTTTAATGATTATGCTCTCTGTATAGTATAAATAGGAATATTGTAACCCTAGTGTGAAACAACAGCACTTATTGCTTACTGAATACAAAAGAGAGCTTTTTATAGTGTGTGTTCTTGGTGTTTGTGTGTGTTTTTCATATTTCTTCCTCTACATCTAACGGATTGCAATGAAATCAACCATGATTGATCATTAGAACATGTTTACCGCACTTGTTTAATGAATAAGGTGAGAAGTCAGCTCAAATAAGGTCCTGACAATGAACATAGGTGGTTTGTTCAAAACAAGAGCCGAGGCTCTGATACCATTTGTAGGATCGTGGTTAACTGACTTAATCTTAAACAAGATTGCTTACAAGATTAACCAGGCGGAAACAAGTTAATCTTCACTCTCACACTCAAATGTGCTTTTTTCAGATCCAGAACTAGAAGAGAATAGTCAATCATGAATGAACTCTTCTTCCAGAGGAACTCGAGATTCATCCAGATCAAGTACTTATCCGGAACAACTTCAACATCTGAGTTAACTTGATCATACTGAACATCTTTGGTCTTCTCATTGCTTCCAGATCAACCCAGTTCATTCGGATCTTCAGCTTCCGCCTTAACCTTCTGGATCATATTTAACTTAGCCATTTAGAAAAATACATCCAGGAGGAATATTTCCTTACAAAGATGTAAGATATAGTTGTTGTGTCAATTGTTTAAATATTTACGTCATTGTTAATATCTCTATAGTATAGCCTTAATGTTTTTAAATCAATCAAATTAACTGGTTCTTGCTAAACTAAATAACGCAATTGGGTTAGGGCTTGCTAAACTAAACAATAGATAAATATTAAATAACACATGTACACTTTTATACGATTTTGTGTGATTATATATTGCGTGTATACGGCTTGGTCGTTTGTTTCGACTCTCAATAAGGAGAAGAAGACCCTCATTGAGGTGGTTTGTTTTACGGCTTGGTGGGTTATTTCGAGGTTCAGAAATGACTCCATCTTTAACCCTTCAAGTATCAGGAATAGCAGTTTGTTTGATAGCATTCTCTTATTTTCCTATTTCTGGTTCTCTAATAGAAATAAGAAGTGTAGACTATCGCGGACTGAGTGGCTTGCTAACCCGCTCTTATTGATGTAATTGTTTGCTTTTTTTGGCTCCCTTAGCCATTTTTTTATAAAATTTCTGCCGTTCCAAAAAAAATATATATATTGCGTGTATACGTATACTCTTTTGCGTTATATTATAGAAGTGCACTAATTTTTTTCTTGAAAAGACGACAATACCTGTTTATTTAAAAAAAATAAGCGGATTAAATAACTATGAAGGACTCGAAACAATTTGACAATTAGATTGACTAAATGACGAGAATCAATGGTTGTGTGTCCTTCACACACTTCGCACATAATACAACATTTGTACAATAATTTTCCTCATGACATTAACAGTTTGAAAAATTAATTAAAAAATAAAAAAGTACTTATATGAAGGAACTGCTATTGAAAACCCATATTGACCATATTAAATGTTATTTAACTGCTATTGAAAACCCATATTGACCAGATTAAATGTTATTTAACTGCTATTTCACCGTTGTACATGGTATTAAACGAGATTTTTCACTCGGACGTTGCAACGCGTTAAAAAGAAGAAAATAGTAAAAAAGTATTTACACCATACTTTTGTTTTTCTTAGGAATTGGTGGGTTTACGAACTTCATTAAAATTGAAAAAGGTGAGATAATAATTTTAGCCGAAAAGAGAAACGTAGATATCATTGATTACAATTGTTTGTTATTTTTAGTCGATTTACTTTTTATAAGATAACTAGATTTGCTCCCCGCGAGTAGTCATTGAGATAACGTGGGTACACGAAGCAATAACATTGCTATAACGTACCTAAAGAAAACGTAAATTCAAAAAAAAAACTGAGTAACAACGTTAAAATTAGAAGACAAACACTTAATGTATTAAGTCTACTATCTAAAAATTATATTACACGACTATACACATTAATTATACCACCTAGTTTTATGTTAAAATCATAATGCTTTTAAAAAGATACAAGCATAATGCTAAACTGTTGCTTGTTTACGGGCTGCTTGTTTTCTTCAGTGGTGTGGCATTGGGTGGCGGAAGACTTATTGCGTTTGTTTATTGACAAAGGCATAAGGGAGAAAAAGAAGGAGGTAGTTCATGCCATAATTCTCACGGCTTGTTGGAGCTTGTGGAAGTTGTGCAACAAGATGGTGTTTCGTGAAAATCAACCTTCGGTGAGCAAGGTATTTAGCAAGATTAAATGTTGGTGTAAAGTTTGGTGTGATAATAGATAGAGAAAAATGATAGGTTGGAATTTGTGTTGTATTGTATAGGTATTATTATACATAATATGTAACGTCTATCATAATGAGTAGTTATAATTTAAAAATTAAACTTTATTTTTATTATTCACCCCGTGTAATACACGTATATATAATTTAGTGAATCAATATGAGTAGAAAAGAAACTATTATAATCAAGTTTTATAACTAGTAGGTTATAAAGAAAATGAGTTAAAAATTTTACTATTAAATATAACTAGAGGTCTACCGCGCGTTGCTGCGGTTATCCGGATAAATAAAAAAAAACAACTAAAGCAGAAAATATAGAACTTTATTATACAGTACATTAATAATAATAATTTTGTTTAAATTTAGCAAATAAGAATGCGTGAATGGTTTTTTTAACATCCAGTAATAAATAGTAACAATAAAGATAGAAACAACTAACGGGCAAAAAAGAAATTTTCATTAGTAAATAAAGTAATTTATATAAATCAAACATTAGTAAAACCTCAGATTCAGAATAGAGAATTGGAAACCTATTAAAAAAACTTAGGACAACTAAAAAGCACATAACCTAGGGTTTTGTAGTGCAAAGATTAGTTGTTAACTTGATAAGTTTGGTTGTACCTAAATTAAAGATACTCTGAATGCCCAAAATTAAAAAATTATGCCATCTATATAGGTAATAAATATGAAGCCCAGCTGAAAATAAACATACTCAAACCATTACCTAAATAAACAAAAATTAGTCCAATCTCAATCTGTACCTAAAAAAGAAAACTTTTATCCAATCTAAGATTTCATTTGTAACTTAACTATACGTAAACTTTTTTTCGTACACTCAAAGAATCATATATTTAAAATAAAATATCATATAGAGCACAAATGTCAGTTCAAAACTTAGGAAAAAGGTAGTAGGGAGCAGGTAAAACTAATAAAAGTTTCTAAAAAGAGGTTGAGACCCTATAGAAAACACTTTTCATAAGAGACTCTAATAACATGTTGTCACCTATAATAAGATAAATTCGTAGATCAAAGAGGTACATAGTTTAGAGCATAACGCAAAAGCGAGAACATAAAAAACAAAGTACGTACATTTATATACATCTTGTAACCGATACATGTTGAAAAATAAAAGTGAAACTGTATATTTAGAAATGTTCTTTATCAGGTAACAATACCTATACACATAAAAGATATTACATGCATAGTTTAAAAATAATTAACCATCATACTAAATATGACAGACTAAACATAAAATTCATGTAAGTCTATAAATCTAATTTAGTTTAAATTTATGATATACAACATTATGGAAAAGGAATTTTAACAATCGGTAATAAAAAAATTATATGTCACATGGTAAAACTTATACTTAATGACTACTAAAAAACGAATTTATATATATAAAACATTGACAGTGCGTCAAATTCAAAGAAGAAACTTTAGAACCAAGCATTAAAAATAATATGACCACTAAAAAGAACATAATAAAAGGTTGTTTTTTTTTTTAGTAAATTAACCTAGAATGGAGTTATTTAGCTGGTTAATAACTGGTTCCTATGTTAGAAACCCCGGTTTACTACTAAACAAACTAATTTATATATATAAAACATTGACAGTGCCTCAAATTCAAAGAAAGAAACTTTAGAACCAAGCATTAAAAATAATATGACCACTAAAAAGAACATAGCAAAAGGTGATTTTATTTTATTTTAGTAGACTAACCTAGAATGGGGTTATTTAGCTGGTTAATAACCGGTTCCTATGTTAGAAATCTCAAACCGGTTTGGGACATAAGGTTTTTACCGTTTCATAACCGGTTTGTACTGTGTCGGTTAAAAACGGGTTTGGTTAGGTTAACCGGTTTGTAACAAATTAAAGACAGAAACGAATTTAAAAAAAAAACATCTTATGATAATCTATTAATAGGAGAAAAAAGAGAAAGGAAAAAACGAAAGAAGGAAGGTAATTAAAAATCATAACCGGTAAAAGTGGTTTTAAAAAAAATCGGTTAACAATAACGGGTGAAACCGGAACAAAAAAAACCCTATTCTTAAAAATATATATATATATATATATTTTTTAAATAGATTAACCTATTACTGGGTTATTTTAACCGGTTAATAACAGGTTCGTAAGTTAGAAATCTCAAACCGGTTTGGAACCTAATGTTTCTATCGTTTTGCTACCGGTTTGTACTGGACCGGTTAAAAATGGGTTTAGTTAGATTAACCGGTTTGTAATAAATTAAAGATAAAAACAAACTTTAAAAAAAATACCATATGATAATGATCTATTAGTAGAAGAAAAAGGAGAAAGTAAAAAAGAAAGAATGAAAAGAAAAAAAGGAAAAAAAGAGGAAAGAAAAGGTTTCGGGTAGGTTAGAACTCGGGGCACCCAAGAGGAAATGGAAAACACTAACCAATTGTGCCGGAAGACCTTTTGTTTATTTCTTCTAACAACATTCTATATATATATAAATTTTCGTTCATCACAGAGGCACGAAAACATAGGTGTAGTTATAAATTAACCAATTAAATTAATTAATTAATTAATTACATATATGAGAAATATGATTATAACAACATAATTAAGTTTTTGATATTGAAATAAATATATACTCGAATTCCCCGCTAAATATTAAACCGAAAATGCGTGAAAATTTAAAATGAGTCGGGTTTTTTTTTTTATGAAATGGTAAAAAAGCAAATGTTACACCTAAACCTTCGGTGAACCCTTGTTTGTGAAACACAATATGAAGAAACAAACTCAAATCAAGGTTCCGTAGTCAGGTGAAGAAACAACTGTGGTAACGACATTAAAGGTGTTCGTCGATGTGGTGGAGGAAGGGTTGTGGGGATGATTGAATGAAACCGTGAAGAAAAGGACAAAATTTATGTTTTGCCATGGTCGGAGATCTAGAACGGGGAGATGCTACAGTCCTGGAGCTAACGATACCTGTCGCCTCAACATTTTTTCCCTTCACTGGAATCCTCTTGACTTTTCCTTCCTCTGTACCCACTTCATGTTACCTTCACCAATGTCACTAGTCGGTGATGGTTTTGACCGCTAATCAAATTTATTTCCAACGATTAATAATTTGATATGCTATGGAACTCAAATCCCTCATATTCAATAGGAAAATATAGGTTTTGTCAAAATGTCCATATAAAAATGATGTGAGAGGTTATTATGAAAAGTTTCTATTTTTGAAATTCTTTTAGTTAAAATTTCTAATTTATATAAGAGGATCTTTTTTGTAACTCCCTCTTTGCCCAGGCTCTCCGTGGATCCGTCGTTGCTCCGTTTGTGACGTTGAGCAACGGCGATCACATAATTTGGGATTTATTTGTATGTAACAATTGGTGAGTTCAATCATTAACTTATGGTGCATCGATTTTTAATTTTGATTTAGTTCCTTGAGAAAACAACTTTATTACATTGGGATTCGGGTCTTCAGATTGGGATATATTTGCATGTAGCCATAGCCGAGTTCACGGTTTGTAGTTTTCATGTTTGCTACTGTGAATGTGTGATTTTGTCCCACGGTTTGTTTAAGCTTTTGTTGTTGAGATGCCTTGCTTCAATTGTTCAGTTACCCCGTTGCGTGACAATGAATCCAAATTACTTATGGGTGGAAACTCTGTAGTTTCTTATATTTTGTAGTATAGTTTAATCGCTATCTGTTCTGCTTGGCTATTCACTATTTTGCCATTTATGATGAGTTGTGAACAACATGCTTCATATTATTTGAGGTATTTTTTTTTTGATAGTAATCACATCAAATACAGTTTTTCATTAAATTCCAAATGATATGATTTTACAAATTTCTTTGATCACTCTTTATCACTAAATAAAACTAATGGAAACATGTAAAATTACAGAAAACACCCTAAAAGTATGAGAATATAACCACCAAAATCCAACGGCTGACATTTATCCCCCATCAGAATCTCCCGCTGCCACACTCCGTCGTCCCCAATCGCCTCTCCGCCGCCGTTATCTCCGTTTCCGGCGCGCTTTTTGTGGTGGCGCATCGTGATCGACTTGTTGATGATGGAGGCGATCAGCTTTTTCGGCCGTTGGATCATCGGAGAATCGCGCGAAATCTTCGAGGTGTCTTTTAGCTTTCGAGAAGCGAGGATTGCTTGTTTGGCGCAGATTAGCCAGAGAGTTGTGATGGATTGGAGGATTCCGGTGGCGATTCGTTTGGAGTTTCCGTCGGAGGAGTCGCCGGCGGCGTGGTGACGTAGGGTTACGCTCTTCATGGTGGAAGGTCCGGCGAAGTGGGCGATTTGGTAGGCATGAATGAAATGATTGAGAAAAAAATATATATAATAAAACAATGAGGTATGAGGTTGCACAATTCCATAGGTGAGGTTTCTAATTGTATATATATATACAATCACAAACTCAACCTATGAGTTCGTGCCAAAAAAAAATTATTTTATACCTCCGTCCCCAAATCGCCGGCCACCTTCGTCCACCCACCATTCCCGGCGAACCCAGCCCTCCTCCGGCCAACCTTACAAGAACCCTTACCGAGAAACGGCGAACATGACAATCAAAAAGAGTCCTCACTGACGTTCTCTCTCACCTCTTGCGCTCATCCGGTGACTCCATCATCGGCGATTCATCCTTTCGACTTGAATCATCTATCTTTAAGGTACGTTCTTTATCCCTCCGACTTCAATCATTCGTCGCCTTTCTCTCCCTCTGTTTGAATCGTAACTTTACGTTATCGATTTTTGGGTTTCTGTTAGATCGATTCAAATCGCCGCAGATCCGTTTCGTTATTGATCGATTAACGATTTTCAGTTTTGGATATTTCTAATCGATTACACTTGCGATATTTTTTTTTTTGCTGATGTTTAGTCCGATGTTCGGTTCTAGAATTAGAAATTTAGATCTTCCATGAAATCCCTAATTGTTTTTTAATGTTTATCGAAGAATCCCTTAATGCGAGCAGAAGCAATGTTCAGTTCAAATGTTGTCGATATTTGATCTGATCGATCGTACATTTTCATTTTGATTCAAGGATTCTTCCATAAACCCAATGTATGTTCATTTTGTATCTTTTATAAGAAGTTTATTTAGTTACAATGAAAACATAGTTACTACATTTTTAAATGGAAATGGACTATGATGATATTGATATATAAAACAAACTGTAGTGGGATGAATAAGTTCATTAAACTTCATATAAATAACAATTGTATTCTCAGTGGTATTGTTAAGGGAGCATGTCACCATTGAGTTAATTAAGTGATCATTTCGATGTTTTTAGTTTACAGGAATCAATATGTTTTTCTGAAGAATGTAATCATTTTTCATGGTAATTGATATGTTTTGTTATTTTCATATCTTTTTTTATATTTTGAAACCTTAATTGGTCATTTCTATATGTATGTTTGTTGTGTTTTTAACTTCCATTTTATAAACATGCAGGTTCAGGTGTCTACAATTTCTTTGCTGTTCAGGTATGTTTGTTCAGTTTCCTTCCACTATCTTTTGTATGTCATATTAGAATTAGTACATTGATGATTTAGGTTTGGTGTATGCAAACATTTGTTAAATTGTTTGTTAAGGAAAAATTACAAAAGCCATCAAAGGGTTGTTGTAGAGTTGATTAAAAAGACAACCCTTTCACGTTCGATAACCCGTTGCTTAATTTTAGTTGACCCCGGTAGCCGGTAGGCTGTATCATTGGTTTGAATGATTATCAATCGTGACATCCAAGTCTGAACGATTTGAATGACTATCAACGGTAACAAAATTGTTTTAATGAATGACTCTCATTTGGTTTGAACGATTATCAATGGTAACAAAATTTAGTCCTTCAATAGTTTGAGTGATTATCAATGGTGACATCCAAGTCTGCCTTTTTGGTCTCATAAATGAGGCTTAATTTCCTGTTTTTGTACACACAAATTCATATATATTTTTCTTAACGTGAAATATTCCAAGTGGAGCGATTTGGATGCTCATACAATCAACCATGTGGTTATATATTAGGTTGACTCCATTTGATTTTAAATTAAACTTGATCCCAAAAGATTTAGTTTGAACTGTATGTGAAACTTAAACTGTGGCAAATTTATAAAGAAGTTATTGCTAAGTTTGTTTGTTCTTGAACAATATTATATCATTTGGCTAACATGGTTCAGTTCTAGGTGTGGAGGTTGAAGTAACCGGAAAATCATCTCTGGACGATTAGTTCTACCTTATAGCTTACTGGAGTATGTTATCCCTGACTCACAGAAGCTCCATAAATAGGAAAATATGCAACTGAATATTAATTATGGTCTGATCTTACTATTGATCATTTGTTTATCAATGTTTTTAATTATTCATATTCGCTATTATACATGTGAAAAGAAGCGGAAATGAAGGGACAGTCACATAAAGTTCTCTTAAAAGATCATTAAGAAAAACAAAAGCTGCTATGAAATCAGACCTGTTATGATCGAATTTTATCGTAGTTCTTTATTTGTTAACTTTGGTGTTTTTTGTTCACAGGCTCTTATATGATCAAATTTGCAGTTGTTTTGTGAGAATTGGGAACATACAAAGAAAATTTTCAATCTCATGTCTCAATTTGCATGATTATCATTTATTAACACAACCACCAAATATAAGAATATTTATTTGCATTTGTCTTTTCCAGATTGAGCAGTTAGTAAGTGATAGGTTACTGTGATTTACCAGTGTTGAGCTCCAAGATATTAAGGTTCCATGATTTCCTACTTTTATCTATATTATACGGTGAAACGGCTCATTTTGTTTTATGTTTTGCATGTTGTGGTTTAAATATTTTATATTCTGTCAATTTTGTATGATGCAGGAAGCTAGGAAGTGATTTGACAAAGTTGATGTTGTTGATAGTAATTTTACCAAGTAGTTTAAATTTTGTGTAAACTCTAATGTTTGTTTCATTTCGCTAAATCAGACCTAGGATGTCAAACCGAGTTCATATTTCCCCTTTGTTGACTTTCTTACGACACTGCGAAAAGGTAACACACTACACCCTCGACTCTAACTTTATATTGGATTTTATTATGTATTTCGTGAATGCAAGTGGTCGGTTATAGGGGATCGTCATATACATATAACAAATTATATATAATGAAAAAGGTATCATATTTGAGTTTGTTTGGGAAATTGTAGGGTTTGGATTTGTAATATAGGAAATGGGTAATACTATGATCAGTTGCTTTATTATAATGAGTGTAAATAGCTGGGATGCACCTGCACAGGATTGGAAAAAAGGTTTATTGATTTTTTAAACTGTGCTTGGGATGAAACCACTATTAACTCTTTGAATTTCAGATCCTCCTAGAAGATGAACTTATCTTACAGTCTTGAACATGCATAATCGCTCATTGAAGATTGTTGGATAATAGGTTATTTTAAAATTTCTTTTTCAGCTTTAAAGTGATTCGTTCTGTTGTAATTATTAGCATAATCTCCAATCTGTACCTTTGAAATCATTTTGATAAAAGGTAAATCAAATGGTTCCTTTCATATCTTCGCATAGATTTATAGACGATATCATGTGTTACTGTTAATAGCTTGCATGGACCAAATTGATATGTTCACTTTTTTGTTGCTCAAGTGTGCAGACTATCAAATTAATGTTCTTGCATGGACCATATTAAAATGTAAAAAACTAAATGTTCTTACATTTAGGGTGTTCTAAATTGATATGTTCAATATGTACCTGTTAAATCATTTTTTTCACTAACTGTTAATGGCTACTATTGGTGTCGGTGTTGTGAAGGGAAAGTTCTTTTGAGGTTAGCATTTTCTCTTTGGTGTATATTTTTTCCAGTCACTTTTGTTCATGTGTTACAATTGGATTTTCATAGCTGAAAGTGATGATTCATTGTGTATATGAAGTTAATAAAACTAAAAGTGATAATTTCTTAACTGTATGAAGTTCATTTCATCTGATCTGCTGTGTTTGTTGTGTTTTATAACTGAAGAGACTATGTAACTGCTGTTTGTTTACTTCTTCACAATTAAGGTCCTTCCATTAAAAATGCCTTAGATTAATAGGTGTTAGCTGAGATTATCTTTAGTGTTGTAGGTAGAGCTCTCTTTTTCATATCTGTTTACCTCTGAACATTGATTTCATAATCATGTGCTTCTTAGCTGTTGTTTATTCCTTTGCAGCTTGTCATCACTCGAACGGAAACCGAACTCTACATGAAGAGATTTCAGATGACGAAGAAGAAACTATAGTAACACCAAAACTAATCTGCCAAGATGGCCATGACATGCCCAACCCAAACTACCAGTAAGTATTTACATATCAATTCACACATCTTACACAAACAACTACATATATGTACTGAATCATCTAAAATACAAAACAGACTCTGCGTAAATGGGATACTCATGGATGACAGTTGGACTCTACAAGTGGTAATCTTTAATGACACAATGACAGCCATTTCCAGGAATTATCTCCAGTGATCTGGTTCTGAAAAGCGAATACGATAACCCTAAGGTTAACGTTGATCCAATCCTATCACTTATTGGAGCTCACAAGAATTACACTTTGAGAATAAAGAACAACTCTTAAGTTGTACAACACACACATATCAACACCTTCACTTGAGGCTGAATCAAGTAGTATGCCACTACTCATGCATCCCACTCGGCTTCAAACTCCAGCAGGGAAGTTACCTCGCAGGCACTTGGTATCATCACCAGGTACTACAAATTAATTTACAGGCAACAAGAAGACAACATTAAATCATCCTTATAACTAACATTGCAATAACAAGGCACCAGACAGGCAAGGCTCACCAAGGAAAACAAAGGAGAAGGAAGACTAATTGCAGCAGAAAAGTAAGTGCAATCTACTTTTGTAATGATGAGGTGTGGCAAACTAACTGTAACCTATTTTTTATATTACTTTGGTAAATATAGGCTAACATAGAGCACACAATGAAACTCTTTCACTTCATTTTGTAAGGTGCAAGCCACCAAACTTACATGTAGATGTCATCAGCAGGTATTTTCAGCTCTTAACTAAACATATCAAACAAAGGAGAAGTAAACTTATGATTGTGTGCCATTTTTGTCTTTTTCTTATTTTTTGTTTTTTTCTTTTTTTTAAACCTTAATTGAAGCCATGATTTATGTTGGTTTTGTCCATTTATATCACTTTATATTTAAATAGTCCAACCGAGGATAACGAACGATTAAAAACTTGACATTAATTAGTTTGTTATATAGTTAGGGGTAAGAATAAAAATGAAATGGAATCATGATGGAAGAAATGAAAAACTTTAAACGAACAATATATTCTAAAACTAATAATTTAGTTTTGATATTGTCACATTGCTCTATTCAAAACTTATAAAACAATATATCCTAAAAGTTAAAAGAAAAACAAAATTTTAAAAATTAAAGTAAAAAACTTAAAATACATTATATTTTTAAACTAAATTTTATATCGTAACATTACGTCACAACGATATAATTAAAAGTTAATTAATCATGTATATACATGTGTTTTTCTTTAAAGTAATTATTTTTATCAAAACGTACATAAAATAAGCATGTTATAATAGTTTTTTTTAAAGTTATAAAACTTTGTATTTCG
Organism: Deinandra increscens subsp. villosa; assembly: GCA_039602395.1. NCBI lineage: Eukaryota > Viridiplantae > Streptophyta > Magnoliopsida > Asterales > Asteraceae > Deinandra > Deinandra increscens. Next base: position 72,774,298 of record JBCNJP010000025.1, read on the forward strand.
AATCAAAGTCACGTTCCTCTAAAACAGAAGAAAAAAAATAGAATCAAAATTGAACAATTAAAAATTTTAAATACTGCAATAGATACGTACTTGAAATATATTAATGGTAAAGTGCAAATGAGAAGTATAAAAGTGAGTTGTTAAACGAAAATACATGCACATCTTCATATGAAAGTGATTCGATACGGAGAGTTTTATTTCAAACGACGCGTTGATTTTAAAAATGTGATGTAATACAGCTATTATGTGCACTGATATAAACAGTTAAACACTGAATATATTAAACGTAACAACTGGATTTATGGGAAAGGCGTTTATATAAAAGTTATATAACATGGAATAAGAGGTTAATGAAATTTTTTAAATTGCTTAATATAGTTATTAACCTATATTTTCTTTATTTTATTCACTTTTTTTTTCTTCCCTGACTACCGCAGCAACGCGCGGTCGATCTCTAGTTGTATATATATACAATATGAGATTTCATTTAACTAACAAATCAAGGCCTAGGATAAACACACAGGCATACTTGATATGCACACAAAATGGCCACGATCGTGGCCCTCCAATGTCCGAACGGCCCACATGTTATTTTCTTACTTTTTTACTTTGTTTTTAAAATTTTTAGGTGTCTTTAATTACTTAATATTATAAATATCAATATGATTTATTCATCATAACTGGTGAGATTACGTAAAATAAATTCTTTTGAGACTCGGAGGTTTTTCCAAGATGGTCTTGCTGGCTTCTCGGCAAGTCGTTTTCAGTGTTTGGGTCTCCACGACTCATAGTTTTTTTTTTAAAACATTTTTTTGATTTTTGAAATTTTTTAACATGTCAGAGGTTTTACCATAGTGAGCCTTTGGGCGGTAGGTTTCTTCTGGACGTATGTGCAACACAAAGGGTCCTGGTTGGTTGTACGGACTATGATCGCAGCGTGTCCTTGGGTAACATCCATTACCATGATGAGTCACCCCCCAGATAACTATGTTTTTTTTAAAACGGCAGTAAATTTATAAAAAACTAGCCAAAGCTAGGAAGAGAACACCAAATCCAAAAACACAGGAGGCCATGAATAAATCTTTTAATATTTATAAAATTAATAGTTAACAACATTTAATGTTTTCAAAATAAAGTAGAAAAAAAAACATTTGTGTCGTTTGGTGAGATATGGTCGTTGGTATGCTGTGTGGATATTATACAAATATTATAAAATATATTCTTTCCCTTATTCACATTAATATAATTTATGATATTATATTAAAAGCAACCTTATTTTGTTTTGTTGTGTAGGTAGTAGGTGATTTGATAGTAATTTAAAAGAAGCCTTTTTATTTCGTTGTGTAGATCAGTAGGTGATGACATCAAACAATAAATTGAAAGTCATAAAATGGAAGCAACCCTCAAAATCCTAATGAACTACACGGCACATGGAGATGGGTAGAAGCTGGTTATAGCAAACTGTTTAGCTTCTTTTTTTTTTTTTGAATAGCTAGCTTCATTAAAACATCAAAAGAAAAGTCACACCTTAGCAAGGTACTAAGACGTGACACCAATCAATACAGGAGCCCCAAATAGACCACCGACACCTTTTTCATCATTAGATCTCTTGATCTAATGGTTGTGATTAATTTTTTTTTTCTTTTTTTTTACACTTTTCATACAATTTCGCATGTGAAAAAAACAATTTTTTTTCTTTTTTTTTTCATTTTTTATTTTTTTATTATTTTTTCTTTTTTTCAAATAATTTCGCATGTGAAAAACAATTTTGTAGACACTTTCGTATCAAATGAAAAATTACAATGGGTTGGAAGTTTGATCGATCAGAACTATGTGATACAATGTTGTGTGTTCGTAACTGAGCTAAAGTGTGTTCAATGTGTCGAATGTGTGTTCCTACTGATCGAATCCTCGATTTATATAACAAATACAATGATAACAAATTTTCCGGGATTTCCGGGATCATATCGTCCAACTAACTCGACCGTTATGGGTCTTTTTCGTTCACTCGGTCCACGATCTACCGTAGCTGGAGCTTAAGTTTCGGAAGTAGTTATCGACTTCATTTGTACCTGGTCAAATAAAACACGTGGCAAATATGAGGATTAGCAAAATAAAATTTATAAGGATACCTGAGTAGACGGGATTCCCAGATGATAATAGGATTCTTGAACTATCTGAGCTTCCTGCGAGCATCCTGAAAATATACCCTCAACAATTGCCCCTTAAATTTCAACAGATGTGGATAAGCTCGACAGCTGTTAAAATTCAAAAAGATGCTCTTTTCACGGCGTTTAGACGGTAATTATGGTTGAGATGTGACTGATTTATCGGCGCCCCATGGTAATCATGATATTCTCTTAAAATAGAAGATTACACAATGAGATTTTTACCGTCTTCTTCACATAACCTCTCGAGCTTCTCCGATATTCCAGGTCAGTCCCTTCTTCGTCTTCTTGCTTTCTTCTTGTTTTTTGGCCATGGCCAAGAAAAACACCCGGTCATCTTCTTCGTTAAGCTCTCCGGTCGTCGAGGATTTCCATGATCAGGGGTACATTATCCCCTGTGAGGAAGAAACCTGCACTTTCGACGATCGCGACATCCTCAAGTTAAAGAATTTCGGCATCTTTCCGCCGGAAACTGTTTTTCGACCCTTCGATTCTCTTACCAAGTCCGATTTCATCTCCACAACTTGGGTTTGCTTTATGTACTATCCTTTCTTGCTTAGGATGACGTTCCCCTTTCCGGAGCTTATCACTCAGTTTTTCAAAATCATCCGGCTTTCTTACTCCCAAACCATGCCAATGGTCTGGAGAATCTTGTATTCTCTGGATCAGTTGAACCAAACCAGGAATCTCAACATTGGGATTCCTGAAATCTGTGAAGCGTATCAGTTAAGAACCCATGGTTGTAGCCGGTTTGTTCTCAAGGATCGTACCTCCACCTCCCAGTTGATTCTCCGAGCTCCCCACAATGACCATGATTGGAATAAACGTTTTTTTTCGTCAAACGAGACTCGATTCCTGGGGGGACGGAGTTACCGTTGAAGTGGGTTGAGAAGGGTAGGATACTGATGTTTCTTGTTGTTGCTGAATTTCCAATATGTTTCTAACTTTTCTGTTGTTTTCTTTTTTGCAGCACCCAAGTTTGAGAATCTCATCAAGAAGCAGCCTGATTTCAAGAATCTTGAAGCA
>JBCNJP010000025.1:72777991-72960416 GCA_039602395.1 Deinandra increscens subsp. villosa
TTTCTACCGGGCTTTTTGATTGGCTTCTCGATTGAATCATGTGGCTTAGTCCCTGCTCTTCGATCGAAAAGCTTACTTTCCGATCATATGGCTTCGCGATCGACTTCTCGATCGGACCATTTCACTTTTCAATCCGATCGAAAAGTCCACTTTTTGATCGAAAACCTGCTTTTCAATTGACTTTTCAATGGACTTTTCGACCGCTTTTCGATGGATTTTTCGACCGGCCTTTCGATCGGGTTTTCGACCGATCTTTTCGACCGGCTTTCCGATCCGATCGAAAAGTCTATTTTTTTCGATCGAAAACTTACTTTTGATCGGACACCCTTTTTCGATCGAATAACTATTTTCCGATCGGATGCCCGTTTTTTGATCGGGTATCCCTTCACGATCGGATACCTGCTTTTCGATCGGGTACCTATTTTTCGATCAGGTATCCCTTCTCGATCGAAAACCCCGCTTTTTCGACCGGATACCCTTCAGAAAATTTGGGGGTTAACCTTAAATTTTGTTTTGTTTAAAACCTTATATGCTTACGTTTTTACAAAACCTAACACCAACTAAAATCAGATAACTAATTGACTTGTGTTATTCATAGTTAATAATAGACATCTAATAAATGTTTCAATTCTGGCCAAAGCTGATTTGTTATCTATATAATGTCATCTAACCTTATCTTACAAGTCAACTTATTGACACTGATATACAATCAAAATTAGATTAATTCATTAGCTTGTCTTAATTAAGTTGATGACATCTTCAAAAATGGTAATTCTGGCCAACGCTGATTTACTATCTTAACTAATGTCATTTAACTTTACAATACAAGTTGACTTATTTGAATTAAACTAATTTATTCGCTTAAATTGATAACATCTTTAAAACCTCGATTCTGGCCAACGCTGATTCGTTGTTTTTATAATGATTATCAACTAAGAATTAAGCATTCGCCTTTTTCTTATACAAGTGTTTCTCTTCTGACCAACGCTGATGAGTTGCACATGTATTCAGCAAACCTAACTTGTACATAAAGCTTAAGGTATATCATTTCTGGCTAACGCTGATGTGATACATCACTTTATGCACATACCCTTATCTTGTTCATAATGCTTAGGTGATAGGCAAGTAACCAACGCGAAAGCCGATTCATTTAAGTAGAACCTAACTAGTCTGTTATTTTGGTGATATAACAGACTATATCACATCTTCTTTTGTTTCATAATTGCACATTATTATTAATTATCAGAATGCCTTATTATTACGCGTTAATTTAAGATTATGCATTATTAATTGTGCCTTAGTTTTAAGTACCCCATAGAATCACTCTTAGATCTTCTTTTTAATTTAACCTTTAATCTCCATAACTAATACACTCTAAATTTAAATCACTAAATGTTTCCATAAAGTTTTCCTCTCATCATTATGATCTTAATTATCTCTTAAGACAAAAGACTCTTAATTACTCTCTTTGATAAAAGGTTTTACAGCCAGAATAATATTAAAAACGAGTAAAGTCTATTCAAATTGTCTATCATGATAATCAAAATTACTTTAAACAATGCTATCAGGGGAAATGTTTCAGATTTCCTAATCTAAACATCGTGTAAGTAATAAATTTTGAAAGAACTTCTAAAGTGCATGCAAACACTTAACATCTAATATGCTTAGTACAAAGTATAAATTAGGTTATTGATTTAGTGAACACATCATAAAACATGACTCTTAAAGGGATTACACATGTTTCAAATTGAAGTTTTTCTAGTGCATTTCTTAGTGAATCCTTTCTTAGCACAATTACATGCTACTTAAAATCAGTCATGACACTTATAAGTACCAGAAGGAAAATGAGTGCTTGATAGCATTGTGCATAAAGGATACATAATGCCTTAATTTAGAAAAGCGGATTTGTTCACCTCACAATCACTAACCCTTATATAATTAAAATAACTTAAATAAGGAGGATAGTTCTAAATTCTAAAATAAGATACACGAAAACTTCCAGTTCTAAATCCTTATAGGAACAACTGGCTAACAAAGAATAATCAACAATGATAATTGTGCCCATTAATTTTAAAATTAACACATTGGATTAAATATAGTCTTATAAAGATCTCTTACAATCCATACATTAGGTAAACCAAACAACCACTATTATGAGAGTAAGTAACAAAATCAATGTCAATGTTGTACAAACCATGAAAATCTATCAATGTACTACACTTCATGATACCTTATTATGATCCAAGATCACTTGGAACCTAGTATTTATTACTAAAGTAAGACATCGACGGTTATAAGGTTTTAAACGACTATGACAAATGTCACTACTACCCTAAACTCTCAAAGTTGTTGGTTATACTTATCTAGTTGTCTTTACGTGAGTTGAAATCCTTATAACTTATAACTAAATAATAAATGTTCACAATCTTTGTTATCACGTAAGTGAGAATTTAACAAAGACAATATGTGTATAAGGGAATAAACAAGTTTCCACTAAGAGTTCTAACTCACCAAAACTCAAATATATTAGTGGACCTTATCCTAAAATGGAATATCTGGGCGTAACACATTTATCACTCATTTACTGATTATTTATTCTTGTACTTAAATAAGGAAAAATATCTTTCTCACTTTAAACTTTTAAGGACGAAGTTGAAAATCAACTTAACCATAAAATAAAAGGTTGTGAGATTAGATTTAATAGATTAAATACTAAGATTGACATACAAATAATGGTAACACTCTCAGTTTCATTAGGATCATACTAGTGTGAACCAGATGATCATGTATGGTACTTCTAAAGATACATCATTAAGTTATGCATTTAAGTATCCTTATAAACATGATAATAAATATGTCATCTAAGTTATACATCTATTTCTATATACCAAGGCTCTAAAAACAACAACTCATATGCTAAACAAAGTTACCTAATATGTCCCTAAGATTCATTCTGAAATCCGGACATGAAGGAAACCAAGTATAAACCATATGATTAGTTATTAGCCGCAATTAAACCTTAAAAATCCTCAACACTAAGCATGTTGCATGCCAAGTTCCTAAGGAATTCTAAGATTAGTGGGAGCAGTCCAAGTCCTTATCAATGAATTCTCTTCTAAGGTCAGTGGGAGTAGTGAAAAGTCCTTATGCATGACTTGCCTAAAAGTACAAGGGGCGGGGGGAGAGACACAATTAAATTTAACTCTGAATTTAACTCCGATTACACCTCTTGTACACCACGCTACTATAACACTGATCCACTTCCACACACTTAGAAAATAATGTTACTCATAAAATACCTGACTTAAATTCTGAAGAGGAAATCTATGAAACTATTAATGTTTTGCTTCAACTCGTTAGATCCAGCTTAGTAGGTCATCAAGGTATGAAGTTTCCTATTAACTTTTATGATTATGAACCTACCTTAATAAAGCTTACATGGATATTGGAAAGATTACTAATCGTATCTCTGATTTAAGAGCCATTATTAGAAATCAATCAAATCATCTGATGGAATAAAGCTATTATTAATGAGCTTAACTCCCTAAATCAGAATAACGTTAGAAGTTTAGTTTTCCATAGCTAAACTGAAATCCAAAAGGAGAAATTAAATGTTACAAATTGTTGTTTTCTAAAGGCGATTAACAAGTTAAGAATTCCTTTTCTAAAGGGTTCTTTGAGAGATAATCATTGTCCTTATTACTCACTCATAATTACGAGTGACATTTAACGGCCTTATAAGATATCTTTCCTTAATACTCACTTAACATGAAGACATGTTCATAAACTAAACTTAAGGTTTCAAGCCCGAAAGTTAAAGAACACTTAGTCTTTAAGATGAGTAAATATAAAGGGTTAATATAAGCAAATTTACAAGTGAATTTAAAATTTGATGAAGTTATAAATGTAACAATTCTTCATCAAGAATAAGTGGATAAATTGGGCCTACCTTAAGATGAGTGGGAGCAACTAATACAATACTTGCCCTTATATATACATTATTATAGGCAAGTAATATGTTAGTTTTGTTGCATGAGTCAAAACGACTTATTCTCGCATAATTTTGACATTAAAATCTTGAAGATGCTTCTTATACAATACGCATCAAAATACATCAAGATCAACCTAATGAGACATTAAGTCTCATTAGATTTAACTATGTGTTCAACACATTACAACATGCAACGTTGCTCTTTATCTGTAACTCTAGTAACTAAAGGAGATTACTAATAAATGTTCAAGAAAATAAATCTTATGCTTCATTAGTTAGAAGCCTTACGTATGTTCAAGTCTATGCTCGTTTAGATATTGCCTACATTCCTAAATACTAGAAATGATAAAGATCATTTCCTAAGCATCTAAGATGGCATTTCAATATCTATAAGAAACGAAAGACTATAAATTTGAACTATAGAAGAAGTGAGAAAACTTAAAATAGTTGACTATTTCTAAATTTTGACTTTATTGTATTCAAAAGATATTAAATGTCAACTTAGGGGTATATCCTTATGTCTACGGACATATTTATCTCATGGATCATGGAGTCATAAGAACCTGATAACAACAACCTAGGTTATTGTGACACAATATGTTTGTCATCAAAACATTGTTGGTAAATTTATCAGTAGACTCATAATTCCATAACTCCAATATAACATATTGAAGACTTACTGTGATAAAGTCAGCTACCCTAATCTCTTAAAACAGTATCAGTTTTGAGTGGAGCTGCATTAAATTTTCGATACAAGATTATTGTTTATTTAAGGAACAAATAGAGGAATCTAAGTCCTTGTATTGAAAACATTCATGATATGCTTAAAGGATCCTATAACTTAAGGTCTATCCTCATAAGTCTTTTCTAAGAGCTCATAATGAAGACGAGGTTTACTAATGACCAAGCATATCACAATATGAATGACTAATTATTAATTATTCCTCATCCGTTTGATTTGTTGTCTCTAAATATGTTACGCATGCCTAACGGGACATATAGACAGTTTATATACAAATCAACGTTAAGGGCTTATTTTCTGTAATTGATTCTAATTTTTAAGTTGAATTTTAAATTTGGGGTTGTAGTATGATTAATGGGGGTCTTGAGTTGGATAATCAACTCTATGACTGTATTTTTCTGCTGCAATTTTGGTTTAAAATTGAAATGAGTATTAAATTCTGATCAGACTTAGCTAATAACTCATTATAAATGATCATTCGGCCAAGTGGGAGAATGTTAGACAAAATATATTTACTAAATATATATATGTATTTCGGATATATATATATATATATATATATATATAATATAAATATATATTATGTCCTTTAATCATTTTTCTTAAATAATCAATTATCTATTTAACCCTATCTGGCATTTATTTGATGGACGTAATTGCCCTTATTAGATAGACTAGGGTTTCCCCTTTGGTGTATAAATAGAGCCTTATTGGAGAGATTAGAGGCTAATCACCTACACACAATTTTCGTCTCTCTCTCTCTGCTCTCTCTCTCTCTCAATCGTAAATCCCTTTACGATTTCACCATCATTAGCATACACCCTAAAGGGGAACCAAGGCTACTCACATGATGGATAATCTGACTGTTGCTGATCTCAATCAGATGACAACAGGTAATTTTTAATAGTTATTATTGTTGGGATATACAGTGGGATCCGGGTTACCGATTTTAATTTTATTAAAACCGATTTAATAATAAAATTAATTCTAAATTAATTTTAGCAGCGGAAACGAATTAAAACGCGGACGCAACTGTAACAGGATCAATCACCGGCACGACAAACACAGAAAATATATTTATTTAAATAAATAAACAAATACATAAATAAATTAAATATCTAATAAATTAGATATACCTTAGCGGGTTCCGAACAACCGTTCGAGACACCCGAGTTCAATGGACTCGCGCTAGGGTGAACTGAAACTTCTGACTCGAATCTGCGGGTCAGATCTGCGACTGAAACTCCGGCGGCCATCGGAGGCGGCGAAGGTAGTGGCGGCGGTGGTGGTAACTTCACCATCGGTGGCGGTGACAAAATTCTTTCCGACGGGATCACCACGGGGACCGATCCTACGATTATCTCATCACCGGAAAACGGCGACGACGAGGTGGCGGTGACCGGATGATAAAGCGGTGCGGGCCACGAGGACGGCACGGGACGAGGTGGTCTCGGTTGCGCCGGCAACGCGAGAACCACCGGGCGGCGATCGACCGGCGAAGCGTCGACGGATGTGGCGGCGGTGGCGGCTGCGGCCTCGGCTGCGGCGGCGGCTGCGGCTTCGGCTGCGGCGGCGGCTTCGGTTCGGCTCGCTGCCTCGGCTCGGGCGGTGACTGCTTCCTGATCGAGTCGCTGGATGATGCTTGCGAATCGTTGATCCATCGGAATTGCAGTGGTGGTGTCACCGGAGATTAAGGGCGGCGACGGCTTAGGATTTTTCTTCCCTGGTATGCGACGCAGAGAGAGAGGGGAGGAGGAGACCAGGGTTTCGAAAACTTATTCCTTGTTCTCCACTCCTCCCCACCCTATAGGAGAATTTCGCAGACCATGGGCCCACCATGGCCTTCTGCGAATTCTCCATGGCCCACCAATGGGTTAGACTTTTAACCCATTAACAGTTTAACTCATCCGTCCATTTAATCGCGAGCCGATTAAATATGTCATCGTAATAAATAAATAAATCAGTATTTATTTATTTGCCAATCAGTTCAATTAACTAATTAAAATAGTAATCAGTTTATTATCCATTGCCCCGGGTGTAACTCTTACGGGTCAATATCGGTCGGGTTCGTTAATTCGTCGGGTCAGGACACCTTGTTTCCAACAATTATCTGTTTATTATGATTACGATTCAGGATTCGATCAACACCAGAAACTCAATGGTCTCCTTTCCCAACCACCAACCCCATCACTCTACCATATGGCAATTCTGGTCAATGAAAAAATTGATATACACAGAGGCGGTCTTGAGAAACTTAACAAGCTAAAAACTAAAGTTCTGGAAGAAGGGGCAATGAGGGTCAATGGTCTTGAACCAAAGATTTCTTCCAAAGCTGGCTTTGAGCAATGGTTATTTTTCAACCATTACCAACCTCAAAAGTATGGTTGGCCTGCTTTGAATATAACGATGGGTCGACCTATATATATGATTAGTTTTTAACTTGTTTTTTATTTTAAGTTTATAAGAAACATGGTACTTAATTTATAATTGGTACTTTCTCCATGTTTACCCATAGTGTTTTTTTCATAACTCTTGTGGGTCTGTTTTTGTCAACGTAATTTCAATTTACTTTGAGATCGTGTGAAAAAGTAATTTTATTTTTTATTAGTATTTTTGTGTAATATTTTTAAGTAATTTTAAATTAGTGTAGCTTTTTATTTAAAAAAAAAACAGCCCGTTATATAACTATGAAGGACTCAGAACAATCTGTCCATTAGATCAGCTGAATGATGAGAATCAATGGTTGTGTGACCTTCACACACTTCGTAGAGAAGACAACATTTGTACAATAATTTTCCCCATGACATAATAACAGGTCGAAAAAATAATTAAAAACAAAAAAAAAACACTTATATAAAGGAAACGCTATTGAAAACCTATATTGACCATATTAAATGGTATTTAACTACTATATTACCGTTGTAAATGATATTAAACGAGATTTTTCACTCGCGCATTACAACAGGAAAAAAAGAATAAAAAGTAACAAAGTATTTACACAATCGTGTTGCTCTTAGGAATTGGTACGTTTACGAACTACATTAAAATTGGAAAAAAATGAGATAATAATTTTAGCTGGGAAGAGAAACGTAGATATTATTGATTATAATTGTTCGTTATTTTTAATTAATTTACTTTTTATAAGATTACTAGATTTGCTACCCGCGAGTAGTCATTGAGATAATATGGGTACACGAAGCAATAATATTGCTATAACGTTACTAAAAAACCGTAAATACAAAAAGAAACTGAATAACAACGTTAAAATTATAAGACAAACACTTAAAGTATTAAGCCTACTATCTAAAAATTATATTATACGATGGTACACGTTAATTGTACCACCAACTTTGATAGTAACAAAGCCTACTATCAAAATGCTCTTAAACAGCTACAAACAGAAAGAGAAAAAAAAACAGACATAATGCTAAACTGTTGGTTGTTTATGGGCTGCTTGTTTGCTTCGGTGGTGTGGTAGTGGGTGACGGAGTGGTGTAAAATTCCTTACATCTATGCGTTCTCGATGGAAGACTTAATGCGTTTGTTTATGGACAAAGACATAAGTGAGGAAAAGAAGGAGGTAGTTCATGCTATAATTCTCGTGGCTTGTTGGAGCTTGTGGAAGATGCGCAACGAGGTGGTGTTTTGGGCAATCAACCTTCGGTGAGAAAGGTAATTTATGAGATTAAATGTTGATGTAAAGTTTGGTGTGATAATAGATGTAGTCAAATAATAGATTGAAATTTGTGTTGTATGGTGTAGGTGGTCTATTTGGGGCTCCTGTGTTGATTGGTGTCACGTCTTAGTACCTTGCTAAGGTGTGACTTTTCTTTTGATGTTTTAATGAAGCTAGCTATCCAAAAAAAAAAAGCTAAACAGTTTGCTATAACCAGCTTCTACGTACCCATCTCCATGTGCCGTGTAGTTCATTAGGATTTTGAGGGTTGCTTCCATTTTATGACTTTTCATTTATTGTTTGATGTCATCACCTACTGATCTACACAACGAAATAAAATAAGGCTTCTTTTAATTTACTATCAAATCACCTACTACCTACACAACAAAACAAAAATAAGGTTGCTTTTAATATAATATCATAAATTAACATTAATACCCCAGGACAATATACATTGATTTGGGAAGTTGATATTCACACAATCTTAAATGGTTGTAACCCAAACATAAAAACTCATACAGCTGAAGAATAGTGTTAGATGTGAATAAGGGAAAGAATATATTTTATAATATTTATATAATATCCACACAGCATACCCACGACCATATCTCACCAAACAACACAAATGTTTTTTTTTTCTACTTAATTTTGAAAACATTAAATGTTGTTAATTATTAATTTTATAAATATTAAAAGATTTATTCACCACATAATTTTTTTGAGTGACAAACATCTAGTTATCTGGGGGGGGGTGTTGTCTCATCATGGTAATGGATGTTACCCAAGGACATGCTGCCAGTGGCGGATCCAGGAAAGAATATCAGGGGTAGCGGGGACTAATGGGGGTTTGGGGGCAGCGCCCCCGAAATTTTTTTTTAGGTAGTTAACGGGCTTTTAATCATATTTTTAAGGGGCTTTTGATCATATTTTTAAGTAAAAGCCATAAAATTTCTTCCAGGGGTCGCGAAAAAATTCGTTTCAGGGGTCGCGAAAAACCGAAAACCTATAAAAAAAAAAATTTACACGTCGGGGTAAAAGTTCAGGGGTAGCGGGCGCTACCCCTGGGCCCTTAGTGGGTCCGCCACTGCATGCTGCGATCATAGTCCATGCAACTAACCAGGACCCTTTATGTTGCACATCCATCACAGAGGAAACTTACCGTCCAAAGACTCACTGTGGTAAAACCTCTGACATGTTAAAAATTTTCAAAAATCAAAAAAATGTTTCAAAAAAAAAACTATGGGTCGTGGAGACCCAAACACTGAAAATGACTTGCCGAGAAGCCAGCAAAACCATCTTGGAAAAACCTCCGAGTCTCAAAAGAAATTATTTTACGTAATCTCACCAGTTATGATGAATAAATCGTATTGATATTTATAAAATTACTGACACTTAAAAAATTTAAAAACAAAGTAAAAAAATAAGAAAATAACATGTGGGCCGTTCGAACATTGGAGGGCCACGATCGTGGGCATTTTGTGTGCATATCAAGTATGCCTGTGTGTTTATCCCAGGCCTTGATTTGTTAGTTAAATGAACTCAAATAGTTAAAATCGAAAAATCACAAGGACGCAAATCGTATTTAACTCTTATATTTAATAGTAAAATTTTTAACTCATTTTCTTTATAACCTACTAGTTATAAAACTTGATTATAATAGTTTGTTTTCTACTCATAGTGATTCACTAAATTATAGATACGTGTATTACACGGGGTGTATAATAAAAACAAAGTATAATTTATAAATTATAACTACTCATTATGTTAGACGTTACATATTATGTATAATAATAAAAAAAATAAGAAGATACAATTTAAATTCATGGATCTTTAATGTTTCTTAGTGGCATGACTAAAAAGTTACAATTTAAATTCATACATCTTCAATATTTTTTTAGTAGCATGACTGGAACACTTATGATTTAGCAAACTTAAGAAATGAAGCCCATTTATCACGTAGGAAGGAAAAACTGAATAGAATCCACAGATTGGAAAGTGTCTTTGTCTTATTTTCTAAGCTACTCTTTCATTTTCAATACAAATTTTGTAAGAAATTCAACATAAGAAAGTTTCAAAATCCTAATGAACTACACGGCACATGGAGATGGGTGGAAGCTGGTTATAACAAACAAATTCGCTTTTTTTTTAACAACTAGCTTCATTAAAACACCAAAAGAACATCCCACACCTTAGCAACGTACTAAGGCATGACGCCAAACAACACAGCAACCCCAAAGAGACCACCTATACAATACAACATAAATTCCAATCTATCATTTTTCTCCATCTATTATCACACCAAACTTTACACCAACATTTATTCTTGCTAAATACCTTTCTCACGAAAGGTTGATTTCCACGAAACACCACCTTGTTGCGCATCTTCCACAAGCTCCAACAAGCCGTGAGAATTATGGCATGAACTACCTCCTTTTCCTCCCTTATGCCTTTGTCCATAAACAAACGAAATAAGTCTTCCGCCACCCAATGCCACACCACCGAAGAAAACAAGAAGCCTGTAAACAAAGCAACAGTTTAGCATTATGCTTGTATCTTTATAAAAGCATTATGATTTTAACATAAAACTAGGTTGTATAATTAATGTGTACAGTCGTGTAATATAATTTTTAGATAGTAGGCTTAACACATTAAGTGTTTGTCTTCTAATTTTAACGTCGTTACTCAGTTTTTTTTTAATTTTTTTTATTTACGTTTTCTTTAGGTACGTTATAGCAATGTTATTGCTTCGTGTACCCACGTTATCTCAATGACTACTCGTGGGTAGCAAATCTAGTTATCTTATAAAAAGTAATTTAACTAAAAATAACAAACAATTATAATCAATAATATCTACGTTTCTCTTCTCGGCAAAAATTATTATCTCACTTTTTTTTTAATTTTAATGAATTTCGTAAACGCACCAATTCCTAAGAAAAACAAAAGTATTGTGTAAATACTTTGTTACTATTTTCTTCTTTTTAACGCGTTGCCACGTGCGAGTGAAAATTCTCGTTTAATATCATGTACAACGGTGAAAGAGCAGTTAAATAACATTTAATATGGTCAGTATAGGTTTTCAAGAGCAGTTCTTTTATATAAGTGTTTTTTTCGTTTTTAATTATTTTTTCAAACTGTTATTATGTCGTGAGGAAAATTATTGTATAAATGTTGTATTATGTGCGAAGTGTGTGAAGGACACACAACCATTGATTCTCGTCATTCAGTCAATCTAACTGACAAATTATTTCGAGTCCTTCATAGTTATTTAATCCGCTTCTTTTTTTAAATAAATAGGTATCTTTTCAAGAAAAAAAATAGTGCACTTCTATAATATAACGCATTATACACGCATTATTTAATCACACAAAATCGTATAAAAGTGTACATGTGTTATTTACTATTTATCTATTGACTAGTTTAGCAAGCCCTAACCCAATTGCATTATTTAATTTAGCAAGAACCAGTTAATTTGATTGATTTAAAAACATTAAGGCTATAATATAAAGATATTAACAATAACGTAAATGTTTAAACAATTGACACAACAATTATTTCTTACATCTTTGTAAAGAAATATTCCTCCTGGATGTATTTTGCTAAATGGCTAAGTTAAACATGATCCAGAAGGTTAAGGTGGAAGCTGAAGATCCGAATGAACTGGGTTGATCTGGAAGCAATGAGAAGACCAAAGATGTTCAGTATGATCAAGTTAACTCGGATGTTGAAGTTGTTCCGGATAAGTACTTGATCCGGATGAATCTCGAGTTCCTCTGGAAGAAGAGTTCATTCATTATTGACTATTCTCTTCTAGTTGTTCTGGACCTGACAAAAGCACATTTGAGTGTGAGAATGAAGATTAACTTGTTTCCGCCTGGTTAATCTTGTGAGCAATCTTGTTTAAGATTAAGTCAGTTAACCACGATCCTACAAATGGTATCAGAGCCTCGACTCTTGTTTTAAATAAACCACCTATGTTCATTGTCAGGACCTTTTTGAGCTGATTTCTCACCTAATTCATTATACAAGTGCGGAAAACATGTTCTAATGATCAATCGTGGTTGATTGCATTGCAATCCGTTAGATGTAGAGGAATAAATATGAAAAACATACACAAACATTAAGAACGCACACTAGAAAAAGCTCTCTTTTGTATTCAGTAAGCAATAAGTGTTGTTGGTATCACACTAGGGTTACAATATTCATATTTATACTATATAGAGAGCATAATTATTAAATCACAATGTACAAAAAATCATTACATCGAAATCACAAAATATTCTAAGTGTCAGTTCGACTTCACTGTAAAGAACAAAACATGATCGTAAAGCATAACAACTTTACCATAAAGCTTGATAGTTGACTGTCTAGCAGATGGCCGTAAAGCATATAGTTGGCCGTAAAGCTTTGTTGACTTGACCGTTAACAGGTTGACTGTAAAGCTTCAAGTTGACCGTATAGGCAAGAGTTGGTCGTAAAGAGGAAAACTTAACCGTCTGGCTGATTTGACCGTTGAGAATAAATTTGTTCGTAAATAAAAAAAGTTGGCCGTACAGGTCAATCTTCTTACGGTCAAGTCAGTTGGCCGTAAATAGTAAGTTGATCGTAAAGAGCAATTATTTGGTAACTAAAGTGACAACGATGACAAACCGTGAAGACATTAGTACAGAATATTATGAAATTAATGTGTGCAACTTACATTGTTTTTTATTTTGAACAATACATTTATAATGACTTATGATGATGTTTTAAACAAATAAACGACACCCCCCCCCCCCCACAACGTGCGGGGTTTTTTGTAACATTTTCATTTTACTCGGTTGTAAAATCCGACCCATTTTAAAATTTCGCATTTTCTCGATTTACGAATTATCCAATACCGGAAGAATTTTTGGTTGTTTATATCTCAAAATAATGTTTTCAAATGATCCATAACCGTTTCTCAAAACAAAATACTTAATTAAAATCATTTGGATTCAAATTGCATCCCTCAAAGCGAAAATTAAGCAATTTGTGATTTTTACGCGATTTTGGTACGCGGTTCGTCGTTTATCAGGAAATCGCGTATTTAGCCTTAATGTTTAAATTTGTGTATTTGTGGAGTCACATGTTTCTAAATATCATCTCATTTCGTTCCGTTCAAAGTTGAGTCTCAAAACATTGGTGGTTAAATAAAAAGTGATGTGTACGTTATTTTGCCTGAAAACGTGTTATGTAATTTAGTTGTTTGATCATAATTCAATATATGACATGTTAATATTTAATTTTATTGGCTTGAATATGGTTGATATGATGGGGGGTGAAAAATGGTGAAAACGTAGAAAACTGGACTCGAAAACGACGAATAACGAAGAAATTAGAGCGAAAACGGTAAAACCGACCAAGGGTGGCTCACTGGGCGGCTCGCGGACCGTGAATTTTGCCCAGTGAACCCCTTGACGTTCCGTGAAAATGATTTGACTGGCAAAAACCCTAAAATCTCCTATTTAAGCCACCTTAACCCATTTTCTCTCA
This sequence comes from Deinandra increscens subsp. villosa, assembly GCA_039602395.1. Lineage (NCBI taxonomy): Eukaryota > Viridiplantae > Streptophyta > Magnoliopsida > Asterales > Asteraceae > Deinandra > Deinandra increscens. The sequence goes on from JBCNJP010000025.1 coordinate 72,791,912, forward strand.
ACCCTAAACCCTATCTGTCGTTTTCGTTGTTGTTCCTTCATCATCATCATCTTATGAGATCTGGAGTGTCTTTTGTGAAGATCTAAGGATATCTGATCATCATTCTTTATCCTATTTGGTTTGTAAATGTTCTTGCTTGTCGTTCCTTATCTTGCATGCTTAAAGACCTGATCTTTGTGATGAATGTGCGTAGATCTAGGCCATGCATGATGTATTGTGCATAGATCTAATGAAATCCATGATAAAAATGTAACATTTATGATTAAAGTTGGGGTTTTTATGATGTTAATGTTAGATCTTGAATGTTTAGTGTTAAAGACATGATCTTTATGTATGAATCATGAAAAAGGTAACATCTTGATGTTAGTCTAGGGTTTGGATGATTAAAGTTACATGCTTGATGATGTAGTATAATCAGAAGCTAAATATCTACATTTATATATGCATGGTTATGAATAAAGGTGATGACGTGATGGTAATACGTTTAGGTAACCCATAGATCTTGCAGGTATTGATGTAAAGCATGAGTTTTGATGATAATAATATGGCTAAGTCATGATCTTGATTGAATTCTTGTATGCAATATAGTAAAGATAGGTTTTGTTATAAAAATAAATGTATATATATATATATATATATATATATATATATGGATTATGATGAACACCATGGTATGATACTTGCATGTATGAAGTTGTATGTGATACGCATGTACGATTAGATTCTTAGTGTAGGGTAATCGTGCTCAAAGTTTGGTTCTAAATGATTGCATGATAAATATATATTTTAGGTCGCTATGAAATATAAATGATGATGTTAATAACTATTTTGTCGACGCATGATAAAGTGATGTGTTAGGTTTATGTGCTAAGATAAATGCTCATGCGATCACTTAAATAAATCACCAATGTGTCGCTGAGTCAATTTGGTCAGTCGTGTCAATTCGTTCTTTGTATTCATCTAGTTTATTCGTTCATTAAGGTCATCCTCGTGGTTTAACCTTCTCGTTATCAGGGTGTCGTTCTTTTGTTCATATCTCCAGTACCAGTTGAGTATTCATAGCCCCTCTTTCTTTTAAATATTTTGGGGTGTGATATGTATCAGTATTCAAAACCCCAAATTCTTATTTATGCAAATTACTATGCGATTCTATGTTGCTCTATGTGTGATTTTTCTATTTGTGTGAAAACTTGTTGGGAATCTATGTGTGGAAGTTGCTAATCGCTAATAGCTAGTCGCATGTGTACCATTAACCATCAAGTCGTGACAACAATGATAGATCTACTGGCTATAAACAATCGCCTGGCCTGCCTGGTGTTTGGCATCGGATGATTGTCTCTTATTGTATAGGTTTGGTGCACATTACTATTGGATAGAACACTTGACTCATTAAATCGCAATATTTTAATCTATATAGTTTACTAAACCTATGTTTAATCACCAACTATGCGTAGTTAATCTTTATGTTATACATGTTGCAGATTTTGCTTGATGACGATGATATTGTTGATGACACCTTAGGATTCATGCGGACATAGTGTGACCTAAGCTAAAAGAGATTAATATGTTATTCATTGTGGAATTATACTGAACTATTATGTATCATTTGGTTTATATGAAATGGGTTAATTAAGAATATAGCACCTTGATTAGTGTTGTATGTATCTGGACAATCATCACGTCCTAATATATTTCGTTGTCGGTTGGGTGTGATATTTTTTCCTTATGTTATTAACATCTATGATCTTGTTATAGAATAAAACAAAGTTTTGTGGTTTTGGTGGATGAAACGTGGTTTGTAAAAGGAAGAAAACAAAATGTGTTTGAAAGCAAATATTTTGTGAAGAACAGATAGGAATTTTAAATAACAGTTTAGGTTATAAAGTGTTTTTAATTATATTCTCGAAAATGTTCACAAACTTGCAAAATACTTAGTAACTTGATGATTCTTATTGATATTTACGTTACAATATATAGAGCTCACAAGGAACTCTAGAGACTTAGTTGGTCCCGTAGGCTCGCACTAATAAACCCTAACAATTCCTGCAGTCGGTGCGGAAAGATAATGAAAGCTTAGAATGAAATACCGAAACAAAAAAAACATAAAAATAATGATAAAAACTGAAAAACTAGCTTCGATCTCAATCGTAACTCGTAACTCAAGTCCAAAATCCCCCAAAAGTCCATTATTCGGATAAAAAAAATCCATCGTCTTCAAAGGGGTTGCAAAGCTGGTGGCGACTTAGAGCAACATGGCAGCGGACCTGCAAGTGGTACGACGAAGGACCGTAATCCTAAAGGGGTAGCAATGCCAAAGTAGTTGATTCCATCTTTGTCAGCCATAGTGAGGCAGAAGAGGAAGAAAGGTTGTTGGGAAAAGAAGCAACTTTAGAACTGGTGACCGTGGTTGTACGACAGTGTATCGAGGCTGGAAGGCAACGGTATCTTAGATCTGTAGATCGAAATATGAGATCCATAGATCTAATAAAGAGAAGAGAGATGGCAAAGGTCGGTGACCATGATAGGTGGTGGTCTTAAAAATAAAGGAAAGAAAGAAAGTGACCTGATTGTATCGAGTGACATCAATGATAGTGGATTGTGACATTCTAGCCCTTCGGGTGGAACCCGAGCCTGATTGGATCGAGTGAGATCTATGATAGAACTCGGTTTCGGTAATCATGCATGCTAGATCTTGAATAAAGGTGCTTTATTTGTGTTAGGTCTTGTATAAAGTTGCTTGATCTAGGTAAATGGACGCATGAAAGTCTATAAAGTTGCCAACTTGATGTCGGTTGCATGAGGATTAATTTATAGAAATTATTTACGTGAAATTATTGTGTAAATAGACTATTAGGTCAAGATGGCATTCATACATGCGGTTAGTAACTTGTGACATGGCTCGAAATGTGTTAATCAATGATCTATGTTACTTATAATGAGATGATATGGTTGTATCATGGAATTAGCCTACATAGTAAATATATATTTACCTGAAAATAAATAACTATGTAAATGCATGTGTATAATCATGAGATTACTTGATTAAGTGTTTGCATGATATTAGTCAAATTAGTTATGAGTTATACGAGTGTACAAGTCCTAAGTCTCCTACCTCGGTGGGAATGACAAGACTTTGCACGATTGCCCCATCGATTGTACATCGTATATGCGGGATAATGTTGTAAGCAATTGTGACGCGTTATGTTTATCATCATACAACATGTTATATGTGATATACGTGTTAGGTTAAATATAGAAAACCTAAATTCAATCACCAATGTGTATTCGAGTCCACTTGTCTGTTGTCCACGCGTTATCAGGACGGTTGGTCAATCCAGTCAACACTTACACTATTACGTGTCATAGGTGAAGTATAAGAAGATTCACTGCTATTGTTTGGTTAGTTATTGGAAATACTAAATTACACTCTAAGGTGAGTTCATACCCCAATTTTTAACTGTTTACGCTTTTTGGGGGAGAAGACATACAGTAACTCGTTTTACAACTTAATTTGATGATTTATACCAAACCTGTATAAACCATGGATGAAACATTTGCTGAAAGTCCTTCCACTGAGGTGATCCATGAATAATTTACAACGAGGAATTATAAGGTAGATCTATTGGGCCGTACAAGCCCTACTCGACCGTTAAAGCGGGGCGGGTATTATATTGTCTCTAGCACGGTAATACTTGCAAACAATATGGTTCTAAGGCAAAGTAGCTGTCAGTAATGGTGTCACGAAACCCTATGGTGTTATTAAATTCTTATGGGCTATCTACCCACGGGTATAAATATCAGTTTTTTCAGGGTGGAGTCCTTGCTTGGATTATGCCTCGTTGAGGGTAACTGGTTATTTCTTTGTTTGATAAATGTTATTTATGTGCGTAAACTGATGAACTCACCAACCTAGCATTGACACTTTTAGCATGTTCTTCTCAGGTCCTTAGGATCAGCTAAGGAGCACGTTAGGATCATTCACATGGCCATTCTGCATGGTTTGTATTTGCATGATAGCTTTTGTCGCCTTGGGCGAAATGACACTTTTTAAACTGTTTTCTTATGATTGTCGCTTCCGCTTATGACCTCCTAAAACTTTGTTGAAATGCTTCCGCTAAAACTCTAAGGCTTTTATACTCTGATAAATATTTTGATACTTTGGTATCCAAATATGGTTTCAAAATGTTGAGTCGAGCATGTAGAATGTTCGAAGTGTCTGATGACTCAGATCGTGGTCTGGCTCACGCCTCTGTTCGTGGGTATTACGCAGTTGTGTTTGCGGGGTTATGACAGATTGGTATATCAGAGCCTTCAGTCATAGCGAACTTAGGATGCATTAGATCGTACAATGACAAGAGTCAGTTAGACACACACTTAAACGCACATATACGCAGTTTACCCATCTTACTACTATATATATAATATATATATATAATATATATATATATATATATGAGTATATGTATATACCATACTGAATATAGGTGGTACTGTTATTCCTATCTCTATTCTTATCACATCATCACACCTACCTTCCGTAGTGCTTGTTTGAATTAACTGTTTACTTATTCAAAAATTAGCTACTCACTGTAATATACAAGTGATGTATATTGCGGGCATGTCGAAGATTCCATCAGACGTTAGAGCATCGGCTGGAGTGAAGGGGAAGAGACCCCTAGATTCAGCATCGGATGAGTCAGATCATACTTTTTCGGCCATCAGGAGGAGGCCGTTGAGCATCAGTGACTGGGAGTCTGGGAGACGTATCCTGCCTATATAGAGGATATCATTCGGATCTATCGTGTGTCGCTGGCAATGCTACCCCAAAGACGAGGAGTTTGTTATTTTTGCTAGGACTCTTTTCCCACATGAGTAGACTTTTGCAGCCCTAGTGGCAGACTCTGTACGTCACCAGGAGTGTATGTTTCACATTGTGGATGACGTGGCGGACTTGAAGGGTGGACTTCACGCCCTGTAGCGTCAAGTGAACGATGTGAATGTTGGACGTTGTTAGGATGAGGGCAATCTTGATCGACTAGACTATAGCAACATTTTGCACCGTGAGGAGATTTACAGGTTGAAGGATGTGATACGATCTCAGGAGGATACTATCCAACATCTGCTAATGGGGCATGAGCTTATGGCGACTAGATTCATGGCCCTAGAAGTAGACTTGGCACCGCAGGAGATGCCAACAGCACCTGAGCCGAAGCCTGTGGCTCAGGAGGACCAGGAGAGTGAGGGTTCGGTGATCATGGGATGAGGTTCCCTATGTTATCCTTTATTAGTTAGTATCTATCTTAGACGCTTTTATGAAGCATTGTATAAAGATTAGTAGTCTTTATCTATCTTATGACATGCGAGTCAGTTGCGGTTTTATTTTTATTTTAACTTGTAATTTAATTTGTTATGTGTTACATATGTCATTTGATATTTGTACTATACTCGAATGGTAAACACCGGGATGTTGATCATTTATGTATGTTATGAATAATGATAATGGCAGGCAGAGGCAGAGGCCGTTGAATTATTGTACCCTAAATTATACATATTTTCTAAGCAAATATCCATTGTGTATTGGGTAAAATATAAGTAACTATTGCAAAGAAATAGTGTTTTTGTCTTCTTTGTAGTTTTTCAGGTTTTACTAAGCCAAAATCACAAAAAGAACGAAAAATGCAAGAAAAACTAAAGAAAGTGATGATTTTGAGTTTAGCACGCCCCGTGCCACACCTAGCACGCCCCATGCCCAAGCTAGCTTAAGCCCCGACAGCACCTGCAGAGACACGCATCGTGCTTCTGAATCAGCTCTGCACCACACGGTCCGTGCTCTATCTAACACGCCCCGTGCCTCTGATGCTCGAAGATTTGAAGATCGGCGATCTGACTCAACGCGTCCCGTGCCACTGATGACACGACCAGTGCCCCCTAACTTGGCATGGACCGTGCCTAGTTTAGCACGGGTCGTTCCTTTCTCGGCTGGTCTATATAAAGGGTAACTCCTCTTCATTTCCAACTTGCTCAACTCTTCTCCCTCTCTTCCACTAGTTTACCATCTTTTCGGTTTTGAGCCATTTGTTTTAGTGTTCTTGATCTACTCGTCAAAGATTGTAAGAACTTCAATTTATGGTGATAATAAATTGTTATTTGTCTATGAATCTTTCATTATCTAGTAAGCAGATCTTTAGACTAATACTTGTCAGCCTCAATCTTTCAAGTAATAGTCAAATTCTTACACTCATTTGGGAATAAACGAATCTTTGGTGGGTTGGTAAACTGTCTTTTGTAAACTTGCTTAAATGTGAACTAATGACTTTATAAAAACCCTTTTTATTAAAAGTTTATTATTGATTTTCTGAACCAAACGTGTTCTACGTATCACAAACCATTCGGGGAGTCGAAATCCCAAAGGTCGAACTTGTGACACCCGGTCGGGAGACGATGCATGATCCAAAAGGTGACTCGCACCCCATGCTACATGATATGTTCGAGGTCCTTATGTCTATGTAAGCAAACTCGGCTGACCACACAAGTGCGGGATGAAAGTATTTGGTTGGGAATGAGGGTTAGTCATATTTTGTCACTTCACGGAAGCCGAGATGGTACGTGTTTGTGAACTTGGCTCTGGTTACGTCGGACGTGCATGCGCGAGAGCGGTGCATGGAAGAAACGGACCTTAGTCCCTTAAAAAGATAATTTTTATAATAAAATAATCCGGCACGCAGGGTTGTTCCCCTGCTGGTTCATGACGGCGTGTCCAGTACAGTAAGTTGGCCGGTTTGAGGGACCCCGTAACTATGTGGCATTAGCTTCACTATATTTTTTTGCCATCAGCACAACTCCTCGGGGTTCGTACTCCTCATAGAAGATCACCTGGGAGAGTAGTGATGCTTGATTTGAGGCTGAAAGGCGGTCCTGCTGCCTGTTGGTAAATAATCTTACGGGAAGGGTATAAATTACGGGTATCAACATCACCACTAATAAGCCCCCAAATGATATTATCTGCGACCGAGTTGATGAAGACACATCTTTTTAGTGTAGCTTATTTTTAGTTAAAAATTATATTATATATATTTTACTAACATCTTCACTTGAAGATTAACTAGGTTAGACGTCAACGATGGTGAAGTACCAAGAGCCCTCCTTTTCCTTTGTGTCTTTGAACGATCCCGATTCAGCTTACCACTACTATACTGCCCATGATGTGTGCACTTGTGTGACGCCCACTCCTAGACTTGGCACCAGGAGGGGTCACGCATCGGATTTACTCATGAACACAAGGTACAACAGAGATAATTAAGCAGCAGAAATTTAAAACTTTCATTTAATAAGCCAAGTACTACAAGTAAGAGAGATAATCTACATAAAGTAATTCTAACTATAACTACGTTTTATTACTATATCTATGCCAGCTTGCCAATATGCTTCCCTTGATAGCTTGCCCGTCTAATCCCTTATCACAAGGGCCTTCTCCTTTCTACCTGAAGCCTCACCTTGACCTGACATACATATATATATTTTTGTAAGGTCAGCTTACGTTGGTGAGTTCTACGTTCTAAAAAAACTTTACCTCACTCTGAGGTTAAAACCTTTAGACCTACAAGATCCCCTTTTTCACCAACACTTATCAAGTATAACACATAACACAATTATACATCACGTAATATTCCTTAAGAAGAAATACCCTCTATAAAACCATTAGTCCCATTATCACCTTTATTCCTTTCTATAAACCCAACATCTATTATCAGTCTAAATCCTGCTAACATAAGTAGAGATACAATTGATGCTCACTGCCGAGTTTACCCTTATGCCCCCGTTTCGTTAATCCGGCCCTATAATGGACAGTCACACCAGTTTCCCCTCTTTGCTAACTGCCGTGTTCATCCTTCGTTGGATGATCCCTATAACGGACAGTTGCATTCTTCCCTTTTTGCTAACTGTCGAGCTTACCCTTATTTGGGCAATCCCTATAACGGACAGTTGCTTCCCTTTAAACTTCCCCTAGTACTACTACCCGCCCCTAGTTAAATATCCAAGTGACTTAGGGTTATCAGTAGACAGCGATAAGGCATTCATATACTGCAACAAGTGGACATCCCCCAATTTACCATTGGTGTATGTATACCAGATGTACTAGCGGCGTATCCTCCATACTTCTGATATACCGGGTAACTAATACTATTATGCTTATATATATGAAGTACCAGCGGCGTATCCACCACATAAATAATAAAGCGAATGCATATCCTGTTCTCATATAATCATACATATTCACTATAACGTCTACTAATAATTCCTTTATCACTTGACTATTTAATTTCAAAGCAAGCATAACACTTATCATATCACAGTCATCATAAATATGTAATAAAATGCATAATGATTTAAAATCATTTTCATAACATATCATATATATTAGCTCAAAATCCTTTTAACACTTTATCAATTCAAGATATTTCACGTAGAAGCATTTTAATGCATTTCCATATCAGTTCACGTATATATATCAATCCACAAACACTTTAACAATTTAAAACATTTCGTGTATAAGCACTTGAATGTACTTTCATAAGATTGTATGTATATCATCCCAAAAATATTAAAACATTTAAAGAATGAGCTCATAGAACTCACATTATCTCTTTAACCGGTTCACTCGGACAGAAACTCTGTTACTTCCCGATTAAACCTAATTCGCGTATCGTATAGCGTTAATGCAAGGTCTCATACAACAAACACTACCTATGTTTATCTATATATTTAATAATCATAATAATATCTAATTATTAAGAATAACTGTTTTTATAGGTCAAAATGACCAAAATACCCTTATAGGCAAAATATCCTTCTTTAAATTATAATATGAAGACACGCATTCCTATAAGTAGGCGCTTACCCTTTCGGTCCGCACGGACTTCTAAATATCCGATTAACTCGGTATCTTCAATACTTTATCATCTATCAATTTTAAACTCGTATATCCTTATTATATATATAAACATGTTACCATACCAAAAATCAAGTCCCTATACCCTCTGGATTATTTTATTTTAAATAATCATATTTTAAAACCGTAATTTACCGTTTTTCTCGTCTCTGTATCAAAACTCATTTTCCTTTCAAATTAAACCAACTTAGGGTATTATCTATTATAACATTTTATAATATACTTTTAAAAAAATAGTGATTTGTACCCAATACAACCATTAGCTTGCCTAGTAGAGCTCTCCAGAACTTCCATACACTTCAAATTACATTTACGTGTGCACCCGTAATGGTAATTTGCCTTATATGGTCACCGTAGTTACTCTTACTTCAGCTACCAGGTATGGTGGAGTACATATGAGGTATCCACGGAGTGGGTATCATGAATGGGGTCATTAACTCAAAGTTATCTTGACCTGGATTCGTTAAGGAGACAACTCTCAAGGACAAAATGCTCACTTACTTGGAACGAACCACTTGGCATGAGTCAGCTAGAAATTTAGTTCAATAAGATTTGTAAAGGGCATATCACAATGGCCCAAGTTCAGTTCGAAGTCATAAAATAGTTACCCCACATACCAACTTGATCAAAATCCGGTACATCAAGAAAAAATTTCAGTCGGCCCACATCAGGTACCGTTTACATTATAAGAGCTGTATTATTTCAACGCAACTATGCAATAGAAACGAGAAAGGAAGGATCTTAAGAGATCACGACGAATGTGAAAACAATCAGGATAACAAGGACAATTACAAGTGACCCATGGGCAACCACTTGAATCCATACAATATGGCCCCTATTGAAGTTGAATGATCGCACTATTAGTACGCCATGATAAAGTTGTCTGAACAGAAGAGTTCAGAGGTATATTCAGAGCAGATATAACAAGAACCTCCCAATCCAGAAGAAAGATTTAAGATCAGAGAGAGGTATTATACCACCTTCCCTAGGTAAGCATATGTCAATCGTTTGGGCACTACGCCAAGTTTTACAATCTTGAATAATCTCGAGTAGCAATCGGCTTGTCAAAAGCGAGGACATGATCCTCCGATCTGATTCGGCGTCTCGTCGTCTATGGACGCTATATAAGGGACACACGACCCAGAGATGTTGAAGACAACTCATAAATAACCGGCTCCTTGCCGTAGGTATAAGAGGGTTAGATGGGGTAAACGACATATTGTAGGCCAGGTGTATGTAGGAGTGAGTATCACGATGCATGAGAAAAACATTTTAGTGTGCAAATAATGCAAAACAATTACAGTCTAAGACGAAAATCTTAGTTCGCTGTAACCAAGGGCTCTTATACCAATCTGTCACACCCCCAATTTCACTAACGGAGTTTTACAGTGTGGGGTGTGAGCAAACCAAGATCCCAGTCCATTAGTTACACCAAACAACAATTAAATATCAAAAGATTATTTTTATATTGGAATATTATATAAATCCAGAGTTTCACAAAAGCGAAAGCATAAACAAAAGATTTGGTATTTACATAAAACATTTTTAAAGGCTCATGCATAAACAAAAGATTTGGTATTTACATAAAAAAATTTTATTCGAAATGAAGTAACTTGTATAGAAAACCATAGCAGGGTTTTAAAGGCTCATGCATGCATACTCGTGATACGCGAACACCTGCGACCTGAGAGAAACATGTATAAAGAGGAACTGTCAACCAAAGGTTGGTGAGTTCACGCAAGTAATGTATACACAAGTGTATAGTAATGTTCCACGGATACGACAGTCATTGTTCGTAAATAGTCATGTCACACGAACACGACAGTTATTGTTCGTAAATAGTATTGTAAGAATTAAAGCATAATCCATATCGTAGGTAGCTAGCCTATTTTCATGTCACTAAATGGCCGAAGCTGACTAATGCACGCAGGATTAACCTACGCGTTTTGCCTTCCCCGTGTCCACCAGAACAACGGTACGTTTAGGCTGACATTGTTCTCAGTCCAACCGCCAGTCGGGTGGTGCATCTCGTGCCCGCTGGGTGGGGTTTGTCAAACCCCAGTAGTACTACTCAATATCACCTCGCTATTACATTATTAACGGTTCGAATTGTAAGGACTTAAGTTGGTGTAACATTCTAGTGAACATGTGATATATTATCTTTAATCTTAAAGCAAATAGTTTATCAATGCGCGTTACCATCTCAAAGCGGATGTAACGTAAACAGAGTTGTGAACTCACCTTAGGGTGCACAACAAAAGAATCAAGCGTTGTGGTTTTTGTGAATCCACCGATAACCTAACGAGCATATATACGTAAGTGCGTGTCTAATTACTAGCAACACAATCTAGACAACGGTGTATTATGCCATTAGCTTGAAGTGCGTGTCGTTTCCCGAAACGACAAGTGATAACGGTGGTCAGCCCAGATTAACCATCAACATTGTTTATTTCAATTGGAAATATTGTTTTGTTATACGTTGGTAAACCCCAAAGATACATACGGTGAAATATATAAATTATATATATAGGGAGAGGATCATTTGAGAACCAATTTGATTTGAGAACTAAAAAGAACTAATTTGAGCCACAAGTTTATTTACATGTATCCCCCTCCCATGAATTGTAATGGTCCCCCCTGAAATTTGTGGTTGAGATTTAGTTCTCAAAAGTTCTTAAAAGAAAAAGTTCTCATTTGAACCTAACCCTATATATATATATATATATATATATATATATATATATATATACTAGCCGTGTGCCCGCGCGTTGCGGCGGCAACAGTGTATAGCGTGTTATTCGTCTTTTGTTCGCTTGTTATGGCGACACGACAATTTACATCGAGGTATTCGTTTTTTTTAAACTCAAACAAATAACAACAAACACTCGAACTGAAATATATATTGGTCACAAACATAGTAATTTAAAACCATTTGTCTTCATTCGCGACATACTTGACGTAGAATTCTATAGGAAGACGAATGGGCAGTACCTTCGATAATGAAACTTCCAAAGACCACTCATCACCCATCATCTTCCATAGTGGGTAACCCGCGCGTTGTGGCGGGCGATAGTTTATAGCGCGTTATTGTCTTTCTGTGTGTTCGGCGACGGCGACAATTTACAACGCAATATTTGTTTATGTTTTCCGCTAGTTTATAAATCCTTTCATGATATATTTTACTGTACGTCTCTTATTTTTCTTATTCGTAACATCAGTGTTTCCTATTTATGTCGTGAGCCTTGCATATTTCAATTAAATGATAACAAAAACAAATTTTTAACCAAATTCACAAACATTAACCCCTTAAATTCACAAACATAGTAATTTTAAACTCAAAATCCGAGTGTCATAGACTTCTATTATGATGAGATTAATTTTTATCAAGTATACCACTATTAGAAAGTATACTACTATTAGACGTCTATAATAGACCTCAAAAATACACGTACCATTCTATAACGCCACAAATGGCAAATATATACACAAACATATATTTCAAATATATGTGCACATGATTATTAAACTTCTATAATTTGAGCCTCTTCAGAAATTGAGTCTTCATGTTCCTTAGTTGAAAATTTATATATATGTTGCAAAATAGATTTAGATCCTTTGAAATATTCATATTCCTTATGTAGAACCATTGTTAGCATTGCTTTCCCTCGATACCTGGAGCCTCGTTTGGTGCTAAATTAAGTTTCATCATCCTAATTAAACATAGAAGCCATCGATTTGGTCACATTTTTGTCATCTAAAAATTGAATACTTCTGCAGCATGACAATTTGAAACCAAAACCCTTTGTAATTGTTTACTGATCTGCATGCCCTAGGGTTCCTCGGATATCAGATGTTAAAAGTTGGGTTAACTCTTGGGTCTTTGATTTTACATCTGTATGGTTGTCAGAAGCTAAAATGCTAAATTCATGTGGCCCACAGGACTTTTAGGGATGGAAATAGACTTTGAGATGTACTTTTGCAGTTTTGCTGCTATATGTTCCACTACTTTCAACAGAATTTCCATGAGGTGAGTAGTTATTGTAAAACTGCCTTAAAAACATATATGTACATCTTAAATTTTAAATATAAGAATAAGTAAAGAAACTAAGAACTTCCTCCAGCATATTCAACTGAACTAACACAATAATGGGAGCATATTACATGAATATCAAATGAAGCCTTAGATTTAGTTATACCACAATAAAATAAAGCAATGAAACCATATGGATGATTCGAGAAATCAATGAGAGAGAATGGACTTGCTTGTCTTTTCTGCTGAAGCAAAGAGATGAGCAGTTTCTCACTTAAGAAGTGCACCAAAGTAATCATTTGATCGACAAAAAGTTATCCAACATATATCTGATTCTAGATAAAAATGCGAATGGGGAATAGTAGCCTTCTGCATACCTATTACTGCTCCAACAGTAACAATCTGAGAGGATTTATACATGAATTCATTAACCTGGTTTTAAGCAACTTTTAGGCCAAATAACATCCAATCAAAGTTATTTGACACCTTTGTAACCCGAAAAATCCAAGTCAAGTCCACCAGATGGAACAGAAACAGCTTGAAGACTCCATCAGTCACTTGAACCTCAAGGGAAAGCATTTTCATCTTGCTTTTCATGAATGTTTGATATTCAAACACAACTGTAACAAAATGTGGAAAAAAAACAGTATACAGACCTGTCTCATTGTGTTTAATTTATATAGATTTATGCCTTGATGAGTAGAGTATTAAGGGGAGGACGTGTTCTCATCCCTTTGCTCCATAACACATCGACCTAGAAACAACAGTCAAATGAAATTTTTAAATAAGGGTTGAGAAACACATAAACTCAATGAAAAGAAGTCTTTTGTCCAAATTTTGATATTATTGTTATAAGCCACCAAGAAGTTGCAACTTCACCAAATTTAGAAAGAAAGTAAGTTTTTTTAGAGATAACCAAATCACAATTAAGCCAAACCTTAGATATTTTTACTATCATCCACTAAAAAGTTGCAATTTTCGCCAAAATTAAGGAAGAATGACATGTGTATCTATTAAAGAAAAAAAATATAGTGACCTGTGTATCTTTTAGATAAAAAAAACATAGTGCGAGCAGAATTATTTTCCAAACGAAAAGTCCATTTTTAGCCCATATGGACAGGTCTATTAGTCTATATGAAGATCACAGTTAGGGTATACTTGGTGCAAGTTCAATACTCTGACAAAAATTAGAAACATCTAAATCCCATTTAGCAGCCATAAATAACTTAACTTTAAAATGATGGCTGAAATAATCTTGATCAGTATCTATGTGGTACATAAGTTTCCAAATAGCATAGGAATCTATGTTAACAAAGAGTTCGTTGATTATAAAATTGAAAGTCAACTACATAAACATTTGCTAGTAAATTTAATCAGTTATAAGAAAACCTCAAAATACAAACTCTTAGGAATCTATGTTGACAGAGTTTGCTTATTATAAAATGAAAGTGAACTTACAAAGCCGAAGAAATATAGCTACAACAGATACACAATCACACCTGCATAATAAAACATAAAGAAAAAAAAAACAATGAGCACAATACCTAATCAAATTATAATGAACAATTAACAGCAACATAACCTCAGATTGTTTCCTTATACTAAGCATAATTTGTTTATTCTTTGTGTCTCAAAATGCCTACCTTTCACTTACACCAACTTAAATGGAAGGCATATAACTACAACATCAAAAGGATCAACAAACTTGACAAATTAAGAAAACTTTGAAAGTGAAGTTGAAATTACAGTCCATACATCTTGCTAATTATGTAGTGCACATCTTTTATAAACTGCAAAGGTTATTAGAAGTAAGACAAACAGAAGTGGGTTTCCTTAAAATATGCAGTGTGGCACCAAAAGCAGACCTCTAAGGCCATGATGACATCTTGCATTGCCCGTTGCTTGGCCATATATTCAACACGCCAAAGATCAGCCCGATAGACCAAAAGAATGCCAAAAAAAGGAAGCAAAAAAATGATGTAGCAAACAAAAGAAGCACCTCCAAAGCTCCATCACTCCCGTATCGATCCGCAACACTTTTTGATTTAGATGGAGTTTTTTCTTTAAAAAAAACTGTTGACAGAGAAATTTTATCAGAATTGGGGATAATATTTAGATAAAGAAACAAATATAACTTACATATAGGGGCAATATGATGAAGATTCTCAGCTCTTTTCTTTACATCATTTTCAATTTTCAATATATTAAAATGCTTACATGCTTACATCATTGTCTTTACATCTTTGCACAAATCAAGATCTTATTGTCGGTAATTTGACAAGATTTGAATACCAAATAGCAAAGAGACAAAACACTTCATTTCTCACTAAAACAAAAAGCGATACTTTTTGAAATCAAAACCTTTTACAAACTGTCAAATTCTACATCACTAATTACTCAATTATCATCATATTTAGAGAAAATAAAAACCTTTTAGCAGATCAAAACACACATAACAAATCAGAAAGCACAGTAACCTGGAGCCAAAAGAGGCAGAATCACAAGCTTTTGACAATCTCTTTGCACAAATCAAGATCATTCTTGTGGTGGGTAATTTGATAAGATTTGAATACCAGGAAAGCTATTCACAGGGCACTTGTGTACACTGTATAATCACTCAAACGTTTCCCACTGTATAATCACTCAAACATTAAAATGGTGCTGACCTTTTGAACTCAAAATCTATGGATATGAAGCAACCTGATAACTTTTAATAGCTTTTGAGTATTAACTTTCAAAATCTATGGATATGAAGCAACCTGATAACTTATTTGCGTGTTAAATATGATAACAAAAATATATTATAATGAGCATTATTCTATACTTTTTATTATTTTTAAAACTTATTTGTGGTTTTACTCTTCAGTTATGTTTTTATGTCCTTAAAGAACTCTAATGAACCCTATCTAATGTCTTAAAGATTCTGTGAGTATATATATGTTAAGATGCTTTAACTAATATATCTTAAAGATTCCGTGAGTATGTAATTTGGGTTCAAAACAGACATATTACTTGAATATTTGTAAAAGGATACTTCACTGTTAAAGGATACACCATTTGCTAATTTGTTTAATACCAAAAAATTTGACCAGCCTTCATTGCTAAATAAATTTGTGACCATTTAAATTTAAGGCTAATCCTAATTTGTGACCATTTAAATAAAGTTGTGAGGATCAAATAACAGATTGTGCACTTTATCAAGAGTTTATCAAATAACAGAAGTCACTTTATCAAGAGTTTACCATTAGATCACATAACAGATTATGCACTTTAACAGATTCACTAAGCATAATGATTTACCATTAAAGTCACGCAACGTGAGATTTACAATAATACCTTTCATATTTTAGCTTCAAAACTATGTTATCCAAATCCAAGCATGCCATCCATAGATACCAAGAAACCTGCATACAGAAAAGGTTGATGGGATTCATGTTAACATGTAAAGAGTAGTTTTTCCGAACTCGAGTAATTTTAAGGTTACCTAATGGTTTTGCTAGGAGCTCAATAACAAAAAGTGATTGAACAATTATCATAATCAACTATGTTATCCACCTTTCTGTATATAATTTGAAGGGATTTCAACTGATTTAAAGTAATAGCTAAAACTGATGAACATACCTTAAGATTGGTGTCGCTACAACAAAACTAAGGTTGAGATTGAGATTGAATGTACCTCAAACAACGAAAATCAGATTCTCAGTGAGTGACCTTCAAAACCAAAATCAGTTTGATTTAAGGCAGACTTTTGCTATAAAACCAAAATCATATCAAAATAGAATTGAAGAAGCCATGAATTTATAGACTCTTGCAATCGAGGCGCCTTTTCAATTGAATCAGAAATGTCGTGCGGTCCAATTAAATTCAAGGACATAAAGCGTGATCATTACAGTATGCGTGAGATGGCTCTAATGTTGTAATCGAGAGAATACATTTGAAATTGGCCAACCCAAGGGGAGAGAAGACTGGTGTGCGGCTGGCGATGCATACATTGAGAGAGGAGATGGGGCAAATCGAAGTAAATGGAAGGGAGAGAGGGATGAGAAACGGCTCGTGATCTGAATTCGCCAATGGAAAGGGAGAGAGGAATGAGAAGCGGGCTAATCGAAGGCGGCCTTGGAACGTTCGAGGTGAGCTGCAACCGTTTGGCGTGTCTTCTTTTCAACGATGATGGTGAATGTCTTATTTAACCCTCCTTTTTGAACGGCAATAGATAGATTAAGATTTAGGGTTTACCAGTCATGCTTTACACACTTGTACCATTTGTATCAATTCTTGTACGCGTCTTAAGATTAAGGAAATTTCATGACCAAATTACCCTTTTGAGCAATATGTATTATATATAGTAATAGATATAGGGTTAGGTTCAAATGAGAACTTTTTCTTTTAAGAACTTTTGAGAACTAAATCTCAACCACAAATTTCAGGGGGGACCATTACAATTCATGGAAGGGGGATACATGTAAATAAACTTGTGGCTCAAATTAGTTCTTTTTAGTTCTCAAATCAAATTGGTTCTCAAATTGGTTCTATATATATATATATATATATATATATATATATATATATATATATATATATATATATATAGGGTTAGGTTCAAATGAGAACTTTTTGTTTTGAGAACTTTTGAGAACTAAATCTCCACCACTAATTTCAGTTGGGGACCACTACAATTCATGGGAGGGGGTATATGTAAATACAACTAGTGGCTTAAAATGGTTCTCAAAAGTTCTTCAACCAATTAGTTCTCAAATGATCCTCTCCTTATATATATATATATATATATATATATATATATATATATATATATATATAGGGTGAGGTTCATTGTAGACACTTTCGCATGTGAAATAGCTCTTTTTCACATGTGAAAGTTTCTAATTAATGAGAAAAAAGAAAAAAAGAAAAAAGAAAATTAATCACAACCATTAGATCAAGAGATCTAATGGTGAAAAAGGGTGTCTACCTGTCTACACTTATGGGGGTGTCTACAATGAACTTTTCACTATATATATATATATATATATATATAAAAATAGTTTTATGGTACAAAATTTTGATATGTTAAATCAACGAGTAAAATTTCCAATTAACTATTCGGTCATGTTCCACACGTATATTCACCAACGTATATCCATATAACGAGTTTAAATTCAACATTTAACTAACGAGTAAACGGATTCGAAAAAATTAAGATTGATCCTTAGAAAATCCATATTATGAGGTTTGGTTCAAAACGAAATATCAGATGGTTACAGGGCTCGGAAGGCGTTTAAAAATACTCGGGGACCAGTTACATACACATGTGGTTCATTACTATTACTAACAAGTGGAAAAATTTAAGAAATGTGTTTGATGGATTTTAGAGTCGAACCCGCGACACTCACGTCCAAAATAAGGCAACATACCACTAGGCCAGATCCCAAATTTGTTTTTATTTGCTATCAAATTATTTTTTAACACTTAACAACGTACCGAGTGTCATCTTCTACCCAACGTCCCAACCCTACCGTCACCCGCCATAACCGGAAGAGCATGCTTTTGCAGGTTATCAAAAACGGAGATTTGGGCGAGAAGACGAAGTAAATATGAAGAAACGATTATTACCTTGATGTACAGAAGCTTAACCGCGCGAGGTGATTGCGAGTGTCGGTAACCGAAACGAACAACGAGCGACGAGATGAATTTTCGGGCACGATGGCTCTACTGTGATCGTCGGTGAACAAGGTGTCGGGATAGACAAATCTTCGAGGTTCTCCAGTGGCGGTTTTCGTGCTCGTATTCGGTTGCTTGTTGATCTTCGAAGATTCACCATTCCGGTTGTCGTGCTCATATTCGGTAGCAGGTCTTCAAAGCCTCACCGTCGCTGGTTTCTTCGGTGGTTCTTGAGAGCAAAGGGAGTTCGAGAATACCAAACCATGATGGTCGAGTTATGGCTGAATAATACCAAGCCATGATGGTCGAGTTATGACTGAATAATGTTGGCAGTGCAACAGTTCCCCCTAAATTGATAGTATACACCTTACACCCTAAAGTTTATAATGCAATTTATTATAACCCTCCATCCTATAATTAGTATACAAGCTTGTCACATAGCCATTAGTTTCCACTTTATTTCATAAAATTCTATATTTTATAAACATAAAATGATATGCACTCCCAAAAATACCATTTCCATAAAAGATCATTGACGTCACACATAATTTATAAAAATAATCATCATTATGGAATACTATTTATATCTAATACGATAGCATGCATTTGATTCACAAGAAACCAGGTTAATTAAAAATTTTGTACATATAATGGCACAAAAATCACAATGTATAGTTCATATAAGATCATAAAATGTTTTACATAGACTCCTAAAATGCATTGCTCACATAAAATCATGGATATGAATTCATAGACCGTGTATTTTTGTTAGGTTAATTCACTAAAGTCTGGACACAAGTGCAACGCTCATGTGGTGATGGTCACACAAAAACCCTAATTACGTGATTAATACAATGTATGCATGGATGTTCATAAAAACATTCGTAATAACGTAAGTTCCGTTTAACTAGGGATCACCTAAAAAGTCGTATTGTTACATACATAAGATTAACATAACCTGTAACGTTAACTATTTTAGTTAACTAAGATAACGGATAAAATAATGGAAGTTACTAACGGAGTTAACCCGGAAATTTCCAGTTGTCACAATCACATACAAAAATTCAGACCCTAATTCTCATCTGATCACCCAATTTAGCAAAACAAACTCAAGAACCCTAATTTCGAATCATCTTCAAAAATCATTACAGGTGTTATGAATCACGAAATTGATTGAGGACTTTTGTAATACATACCAAATAAAGCTTGCCTGCAGAAAATTAGCTTCTAAGATCTCCTGGATCAACTAATTTCGAGCTATGAACGTTCTTGAGAGTTTTAGGGTTTTTCTAAGCTTTGATTTATGAATTAGCAATGAAATCTGATGAACTAAGGCTTCTATTTATAGTATAAGGTATGAAATATGGTCTAGACACGTCCCATGGTGACTAATTAAGGATCGAAAAAAACACATGTAGGGGTCTAAAATGGCGGCTGGATTGGATAAACTCGTATTTGGCCGATCCTGCAAGCCCTCGCGGTACGTGAAGGTATTATCAGCCTCAATTTTTCGTTTTAGCCCTTATTCTTTGGTCTTATGCAATTCCACCCCTTATACTATTAATGTAATATCATTTTAAGCCTTTAAACATATTAGGATATATTCCTAATCATTTCTAACTCTCGAGATACATAAAACGATGATTCTAATCACGTATATCATCATGTATTCATTCATTTCTTAACTTTGCAACTACGTATTCACATATATCATTATGCATATATAAATATAACTCATATATAATATATATAACATATAAATATGTACTTACTAATAATTTAACTTCTTGAATGTGTAAATGATGCATAGTTCTTATATTAACTATCAATTACGCATTTTTAAACGTTTTAACATGTTAATCATATAAACACGTACGAAACATGGTTACTTTCATATATAGATATATAAGCACACATATCTATCATATTCACATGCATTTACTCGTTATGCTTAACATCCGATAAAAATCGGGATGTTACAACTTGCCAGTGAATGTGGTGAAATAGTAGTAGTTTAAGTAAATCATGTTTATAAAAATAAAAGCTTAACTGCTAAAAGGTGTCACAAAATAGCGATAAATTTTATACTCACCGCAAGCACATCAGGAATCAATCTCAATGCATAAAAGCTCAATACTATTATCGATCAGAGTGTAGCAGCAACTTTAACAACTCACGTGCAAGCAAACCCTAGCTAACGTACTTCATATGCATCAAATTATATATAGTTTTATATCAAATGTCTCCCACATTGTGGTTACAAAGCCATTTTGCTTTCTCTTTAGTTTTTCATGATAAACAAAGCAAAAATCACAAAAGGAACAATTTATGAACAAAAAGAGATAAAAAACACAAAATTTCCAAGATTACTGCTTAGGCACGACCCTTGTTCAAGTAGGCACGCCCCGTGCCCATCATCAAGAAACGACTCTGACTCACTTCTGCACAACACGACCCCGTGTTCTAGTTAACACGCCCCCGTGCCACTGACCTATGAAAGGCACGGCCCCGTGCCCGCCAGTAGAAGATTCCCCAGATGATCTCCTGCATAGCATGACCCGTGCCTATGACAGGAACGCCCTGTACCATTCTTCCAGACTGCCTATAAAAGGAGTCATCCTCCCTCATTTCAACTTGCTCAATTCTTTCCTCTCTTCTTGTAGTTTTGTTGAACCATATGGCGTTTTTACGTTTTATAATCAAGTTTATAAGAACTTTAACTTAAGTAAGATTTTGTAAGTGTTTGTCTATGAATCCATCTTTTTCTCATAAGCAAATCTTTAAAGCCATGCTTGGCTAAATTCTTATACTTACTTGGGAAGTAACAAACCTTTGGTGGTTTGATTAAGACTTTATGAACTCGCTTAAGGTGTGTTTAATGAATTTTTGAAAACCTTTTTTATTGAAAGTTTATTAATGATTTTTTGAACCAAACGTGCTCTACGTATCACAGACCATTTGGGGGATGATGCATGAGAAAAATTCCAGATCCTAAAGTAGCTATGCGTATCTTTTGGTATGTGTTTCATATTTAGCTACCAGGCATTATAGGGTAAGAATCTTATATCAATCTTTTTTTTTCTTACTTAAACATTCGATGTCTTTCGGGCTGTTATTCTGATGCCTGTGTGCATCCAAAACTTTTAAACGTGTTCGGTTTAATTTTCGCTTCCGCGATTGATACCTGTTTCGTTAAACTTTTCTGGACATTAAAAGCTCTGATTTAAATCGGTTATTTATGCATATAGTATGTTCTGTGTGTCTGGCGGCTGAGATCATGGTCGAGCATGCCTCTAATGCGGTGATTCTCTTCAGGCGGATTTTAGGGGTATGACACTTTTTGAGTTTTTTATTATTTAGGATGAAGGTAATCATAACTGGACAAATGCAGAATTTAGTTGAATAAAAACATTTTTCATACATGTGAGATACTAAAGATCTGACCCTACCCTGTCATAGATAGATTTATGTCTGAGAAGGAGGTGAGGATATGGTTGCTTTATGTTTATGCATTTTTTGTAAGTTTTTATTTTTTAAAATGACCTCATAGTCGAAAAATGCGCATTGAAGCAAAATAAGAGGTTAGTGGTTGTTATATTCGTTTACATTCATGTTTTTAATCTAGCTAACACACATATGGCTATATTGAGAAAACTTCCAGATCCTAAAGTAGCTATGCGTATCTTTTGGTATGTGTTTCATATTTAGCTACCAGGCATTATAGGGTAAGAATCTTATATTAATCTTTTTTTTCATACTTAAACATTCGATGTCTTTCGGGCTGTTATTCTGATGCCTGTGTGCATCCAAAACTTTTAAACGTGTTCGGTTTAATTTTCGCTTCCGCGATTGATACCTGTTTCGTTAAACTTTTCTGGACATTAAAAGCTCTGATTTAAATCGGTTATTTATGCATATAGTATGTTCTGTGTGTCTGGCGGCTGAGATCATGGTCGAGCATGCCTCTAATGCGGTGATTCTCTTCAGGCGGATTTTAGGGGTATGACACTTTTTGAGTTTTTTATTATTTAGGATGAAGGTAATCATAACTGGACAAATGCAGAAGTTAGTTGAATAAAAACATTTTTCATACATGTGAGATACTAAAGATCTGACCCTACCCTGTCATAGATAGATTTATGTCTGAGAAGGAGGTGATGATATGGTTGCTTTATGTTTATGCATTTTTTGTAAGTTTTTATTTTTTAAAATGACCTCATAGTCGAAAAATGCGCATTGAAGCAAAATAAGAGGTTAGTGGTTGTTATATTCGTTTACATTCATGTTTTTAATCTAGCTAACACACATATGGCTATATTGAGAAAACTTCCAGATCCTAAAGTAGCTATGCGTATCTTTTGGTATGTGTTTCATATTTAGCTACCAGGCATTATAGGGTAAGAATCTTATATTAATCTTTTTTTTTAAAACTTAAACATTTGATGTCTTTCGGACTGTTATTATGATGTATGTGTGCATCCAAATAATTTAAACTTGTTCGGTTCAACTTTCGCTTCCGCGACAGATAACTGTTTCATTAAACTTTTCTGGACTTTAAAATCTCTGATTTAAATCGGTTATTTATGCATATAGTATGTTTTGTGTGTCTAGTGACTGAGATCCTGGTCGGTCTCGTCTCCAATGCGATGATTCTCTTCAGGCGGATTTTAGGGATGTGACCCTTTTTGAGTTTTTTATTATTTAGGATGAAATTAATCATAACTGGAAAAATGCAGAGCTTAGTTTCTCCATGAAGAGGAATGATAATCAACTATCATCCTTGAGGTTATTTGAATAAAATCATTTTTTATACATGTGAGATACTGCAGATCTAACCTTACCCTGTCATAGATAGATTTATGTCTGGGAAGGAGGAGAGGATAGGGTTGCTTTATTTTCATGCATTTTTTGTAAGTTTTTATTTTTTAAAGTGACCGCATAGTCGAAAAATGCGTATTGAAACAAAAGAAGAGGTTAGTGGTTGTTATATTCGTTCACATTCTTGTGTTTTGATCTAGCTGAAACACATATGGCTAGATTGACAAAACTTCCAAATCCTAAAGTAGGTATGCGTATCTTTTGGTATGTGTTTCAAATTTAGCTACCGGGCGTTATGGGGTAAGAATCTTATATTAATCTTTTTTTCATACTTGAACATTCGATGTCTTTTGGACTGTTATTCTGATGCCTGTGTGCATCCAAAACTTTTAAACTTGTTCGGTTTAACTTTCGCTTTCCCCGAGACTAGTAACTGTGTCCTTAAACTTTTCTGGACTTTAAAAGTTCCGATTTAAATGGGTTATTTATGCATATAGTATGTTAGTGTGTCTGGTGACTCAGATCCTCGTCGGTCACGCCTCCAATGTGATGATTCTCTTCAGGTGGATTTTAGGGATGTGACACTTTTTGAGTTTTTTATTATTTAGGATGAAATTAATCACAACTAGACAAATGCAGAGTTTAGTTACTCCATGAAGAGGAATGATAATCAACTATCATCCCTGAGGTTATTTGAATAATAACTTTAATCATACATGTGAGATACTGCAGATCTGACCCTACCCTGGCATAGATAGGTTAGTGGTTGTTATATTTGTTTACATTCATGTTTTTGATCTAGCTAACACACATATGGCTACATGAAGAAAACTTCCAGATCCTAAAGTTGGTATGTGTTTCATATTTAGCTACCGGGCATTATAGGGTAAGAATCTTATATTAATCTTTTTTTTCATAGTTAAACATTCGATGTCTTCCGGACTGTTATTCTAATGCCTGTGTGCATCCAAAACTTCTAAAGTTCTTCGGTTTAACTTTCCCTTCCGCACTGATAACTGTTTCGTTAAAATTTTCTGGACTTTAAAAGCTTTGATTTAAATCGGTTATTTATGCATATAGTATGTGTGACAACCCGTCAAAAAAACCAGGTCAAACCCTACTCGTTGACTATTTCATACGTGTATATCTGTGCTTGACTTGAACTAGAAGTAACATTAGTGAACAATGTGCAAAGAAACGTCTACCCTTGACAAATTCTCACGTTTGTAGTGAAAAACATACCCGTATCAAACAAAAAGGTTCACCATGTGATCGGTGGAACTTCAATAATAAAAACAATTATAAAAAGTAACTTTTATATTTCCCCAAATGGTGTCATGAGGAATCATACCAACACCCGGCAACGCTTAGGCGAACATTTCATTTAAAACTAATACTGGTTTTAAAACATCGAATATTCGAGCTTAGAAGCAGAAAGATTAAGTTATTTATTTTCCTTACGCGGTAGCGCGATTCAATAAAATAAATAAAACAAAAAATCCTAAATAATTAAATTACGATCAAACAATAATTATAAATTACGATCAAACAATAATTATAAATTACGCGATAGCAACTCATCTCGACTGAAACAGCGGAACGGTTAGCTTAAATCTCCCGTTTACCAAATTGGGCCGGACCCGGCCCAATAAAGCATATCAAACAAACCAAGCCCAAAATACGGCCCGAAAGCACAATCGATAACTTTAATCTATAACGTATCACTCCCGGCTAATTTTAGTAATTAACGGGACTAACCACATCAAAAACGAAGAAAGCCTTGTATACCGACTGGACAAGAACCATACCGGCCCGACATCCGTTATCCTAAACTATCGGCCCAAACAAAAAATCCATCAACTTTATGATTATTATTTTATGAGAACACTACAATTAAAATTGTGATTTAATAAAATAACAATGGAGATTAGTAATTTTTTTTATAAAAACTACACTACTTAATCACCTAAAATATCTAACCTTTTAATCAAACCTACGTTAATTAAGTTAACCATGGTCATTAGTTGTCTAACCATGATTAAGATACAGGACATGTGGGGAAAGGACCAACTACACCATACCTTCTTCTCCATTCAAACACACAACCTAACGCTTCAAAACCTTCCCTCCCCTCTCCACCGATCGGCACCCTCACCATCACCTTTCACTGTTGGCGACGACTCCCACCACCACACCGCAGCTGCTGCTGCTGTCCGACGACCTCCGCAAACCCCTGTCGCACCTCCTACCCATCCTTCCTCTCCCTCTCGTCGCAGCCACGAGACCACCACCGCCACCTTCATCATCAACATCTACCGCCGCCTCCACCATCATCTACCGTCACCGCCAACACCCTCACAATCACCACCACCGTAAACCACCACCAACACCATCTCTCTCTCGACAGCCGATCATCACCACCATCACCGATCGTCATCCATCACTGCCACCCTCATCATTGGTTGACACCCATCACCACCACCATCATCATCACCTCTTACGGTTAACCTCATCATCATCTTAGCTCTGCCGCCATTATCGCTGACAACACACACCGCCGCCACTACCACCAACGGTTTCCGCCACCACCACCGGTTCTGGTCACCGCCACCACTAGGACTTGCTTATAGTAAGCTCCTACCCCCTCTACTTTACATTTTCTACATGAAATGTTACACCAATGAAACCTTCGAGTCTTGACGTTCTAGTTTTCCTCTCGGGTTAAAACCCCACATAAAATGATAAGCTCACCTTGCTTTCTTTGTACATTTCGTGGATCAAACTACATTGTGATGCCCTCGAGGCTTAATATTGTCACAATTCTAGGTATTGAGTTAGAGAAACCGAGTGATGATCCGAAGGGCATATCCAGGAGTATTTACACTCGAGATTGAGTCATGAAATGTTATTTCTTGTATTTCTTTTGGTTGATAAACAAGAAACCCTAAAATGAGTATAATGGCATAAGATGGTCATGAGTTATGTTAACTTGTGTTTAAATATAATCAAGAACTCTTAACTAAATATCATTAGCATTCGGGTGAAATGAAACCCATCAATAAAGTCTTAACTTAATGCATGTTTATATGTTGTTACAACTTATTATGTGTTAATATACACTTCTATTGGTTTAAATCTTGATGGTTTGTGTTTATGATAAGTAACAAATGGACACAACGTAACTTGGGATAAAAATCATGTGGTAAACAAGTTATGGAAACATGTCCTAAAACTCTCGGACTAATGACTCACAATGGTAAGAAAACCATGGATAAACAAAAGACGACAAGCCAAGATGCCACAAATGCAAGAATAATCATTTCGGTGAATGTAGGTCAGGAACGTCTAGGTGTTATACATGCAACAAAGAAGGTCACTTCTCGGGTAATTTCCCGGAACGTAAGAAATCTTATGATGCGGGGAAGTGGGACACCTTAGGATGAACTGTCCTAAGTTGGTGTTGAATCCTACCCCACTTCGAGCCATCCCAGGGAATGCTACGGGTCCAAGAACGGCTCTTGCGAGGGCCTGTGGTATGTTGGAGATGATAGAGAGAGATCCCCAGACCTCGTCAGGTAATTCAAATAGTTATAAATCATAGATAATCGTTATTCGTTTGCTTTAGTACGTTATGTGTGCCATTGCTTGCTGCAGTATGCTTAGACATTAGAACCATTAGAACTTATGTTCTAGGAAGTTAAATACTTGAACGGACAGCAAGCCGAAAATGTGAAAGCATTATCGAGGATCCCGTAAACAAGCTACCGTAGACAGCTTAGGGTTACGTTTTCCTTAGGATAGATGAAAAGACGCCAAAGTAAATGTTACCGAGTTGCAAAGTTGAAAATAAAATTTTAAAATGGAAATGGAACAGGTTTCGAGGATGAAACCCTGTTTAAGGGGGGTAGAGTTGTATCACACCAAATTTCATAGATACATGATATATATAGTAAATACATGTTTATATAATAAACACGTAAGCTTAATTGATAAATGTGGTAAGACTATGCTTTAGATAAATTGCATGTGTTAGAAATACGTGTTTGATGGCCTATATGATGAAAAATGCATAAACGGATGTGTTAAACGTTAACGAAAGTAAAGTATGAGATGGATATATGTTTATATGAATAACATGATGATACATGAATCATTTGATGGATATATGCGTGTAAATACGTGTCTTAATAGTTAACGGGAAAGTAGAAGGATTGAAAGTGTAATTTATGCAAAGTTATATATGTTTACGGATATTATACGTACTTATAATTATTATAAATATTCTAAGGCTTAGAATATAGTATAAATATATATACTAATATGATTCATAACCTGATATGATAAGTATTGTAAAAATTTGAGGGGCTAAAACGTAATTTAGCAAACAATAAAGAAAATATATATAAATGTATATATATGTTATCGTATGAATCCCGAGCCTTAGAAACTATATAAATTGTTAGAAATATGCCCCATAATATTTTGGTACATAAAATGATAAAAGGATAGAAGTTTAGGGGCTAGAAATGCACTAAACCAGAGTAGAAGGGCTTAAAATGAAAAATATCAAATTCTGGCCGGAAAACCAGTGGCTCGTGTATCGTGAGCCACACCCATTCGACATGCGCGATACGCGAGGAAGCTATTCCTGCAGAAAAATTGCAAGGTCCGATTTTAGGCCACGACTTCGATCACTACGTTTGGCATCTCCTAACGTCGGATTTCGATCAATGATAACCATAGACACGTGCTAGGACCACTCACGACCAATATGTGTATAAATAGAGGCTTGATTCGGCCTTAAATCCTCGCCGATTCACTGAAACATTACCCGAAAACCCCATTTTGCACCAGAAACTTTGTCGGAGCAATACGAGCAATTGAAGAAGAGTTAGAATCTGAAATTATGCAATCACCCCTTATTTGGTATGCTTAAAAATAACCTCTTTCAGTTTTTTTTTAAATATTATCTCTAAGTATGGTTTCTAGAAATGATCTAAAATTAGGGTTCTTGAGCTTGTTTTGCTAAAATCGGATAATCGGGTGGGAATTAGGGTTTGAATTTTTGTAGGTAATCCTAAAATAATGTGTTTTAAGAAATCCTTAAGTTTATTTCACAATTGGAAAAGATTTAGTTAAGGTTTTGTTAACGGGTCAAAATTAGGGTTTTCGTAACATTGTTCTGCCCAAATTAAGTAAACGGTGTTAAATTAAGCTTTAATATTTTAAAGTATATTATAAAATGTTATAATGGATAATACCCTAAGTTGGTTTGAGAAGAAAATGAGTTTTGATAAAGGAACGAGAAATACATGAAATTAGGGTTTTGAATTATGAGTATTTAATATAAAATAATCCAGAGGGTATGGGGACTTGATTTTTTGTATGGAACTATGTGTATATATATAATAAGTATATATCAAGTTAAAATAGGTAAATGATAAAGTATTTAAAATACCGAGTTAATCGGATATTTAGAAGTTCGTGCAGACCAGAAGGGTAAGCGCCTGTACACTGGGGTTCTGGCATAGCGAGGGTGTCGCATAAATCCCAACTGGGAAATGGCATACCTCCCTGAGCGATCCCTGAGTGAGCGTTTACTTATAGGAATGCGCGTCTTTATATTAAAAGGGATAATATACCTATAGGGGTATTTTGGTCATTTTGACCTAAAAAGAAGTGAACCTGAATAACTATATATTATTAAGATAATATAAGAGATGAATAAACATAGGATATGTTTATAATGTTAAACCTTGCGTTAATGCCATACGATACGCGAATTAGGTTAACCAAGGATTCTGTCGGAGGTTCTGTCCGAGTATAACGAGTAAAGAGATAAGGTGAGTTCTGCGAGCCCACTTTTAAATGTTTTAAACGCTTTAATGTTTTTGGGCTGATATACATACTGTATTATGAAAATACATAAAAATGCTTTTATCTGAAAGTTTGCTTATCTTAATTGATAAATTGATGAACTGTTGAAGTAATACGTATTATGTTATGAAGATGCTTATGATTGGTTATACGTGTTAGTAATGTATATGAAATTATTACGATTGAATAATGCATATGATATGATTATTAAAGTTATGTGCTATATTTGCTTTGAAACTAGGTATCCAAATGATAAGGGTTTGTTAAAAAACGCACAAGTGAGAACGTATGATTATATGAGAACAGGTGATGCATTTGCTATATTATTATGTGGTGGATACGCCGCTGGTACATCTTGTATACAAGCATGGTACTATAGTTACCCGGTATATTGAAAGTGTGGAGGATACGCCGCCCGGTACATCCTGTATACATACACCTAGGTAAATTGGGGGATGTTTATTTGTTGCAGTATATGAGTACATTATCATGTTTATTAACACACGTAAGTCATTCGGATATCTAACAAGGGGCGGGTAGTAGTACTGTGGTGGTTAAGGAGATGTTCGATAGAATAGAACGTCTTAAGAGTTAAGGTTACGTGAACAGTGGTCGATACTGAGGTTGGGGGCTTCCAGATGTAGTCACATGAGCAGTATTCGAAACTGGAAGAACGGGATGTAGGACGGTTGTCGTTGCTAAGGTTGGGGGCTTCCAGATGAAGTCACCTGAGCAGTATTCGAGACCGGGAAGGTATAGAAGAAATGGAGCGGTTGTCGGTACTAAGGTCGGGGACTTCCGATAAAGTCACCTGAGCAGTATTCGAGACCAGAAGGTATAGAGGTGTATGGAATTCAGGTCGTAGGAGTTAAAGGTTATTGAGGTAGATGTTTTCTAGAGAAACGTGTATGATTATGATGTTATGTTATGTATGACTTGTTATGTGTTATACTTGATAAATGTTGTAAAAAGGGATGTTGTAGGTACAAAGGTTTTAACCTCACGAACGAGGTAATGTTTTTAAAATGTAGAACTCACCAGCGTAAGCTGAACTTTTCCCAAAACCATATGTATGTCAGGTATAGGTGAGACGTCTGGGATCGAGGGCGGAGCCCTCGTGATAAGAGATTGATCGGGCAAGCTATTAGAGGAGCTGTTGGAAGTGTTGGCTTAGTTGTAGATAAATAAAGACGGAATATAGATAGATTGTAAATTATCTCAATTACTTTACGTACTTGGCTTTATTATAAATAAAAGTTTTAAATTTTCCGCTGCTTATCTCTGTTGTGCCACGAGTTCATGAGTAAATCCGATGAGTGACCCCTCTTGGTGCCAAGTCTGGGAGTGGGCGTCACAGTCTTTCACGTCTGTAACCTGAAAAAGTCTTTATCTAACAAAACGCTCATCGTTCCTCTCGACGAAATTCAAGTTGATGAGACTCTCCATTTTGTCGAGGAACCTGTAGAGATCCTAGATCGCGAAGTTAAGAGACTGAAACATAGCCGCATCCTCATCGTCAAGATACGTTGGAACTCTCGGCGAGGCCCAGAGTACACCTGGGAACGCGAGGACCATATGCGTCAGAAATACCCCCGTCTGTTTGACAATGTCGCCTCCACGGGTACTCAGAACTAAATTTCGGGACAAAATTCCCTCAACTAGGGGAGAATGTGACAACCCGTCAGAAAAACCAGGTCAAACCCTACTCGTTGACTATAATTTCATACGTGTATATATGTGCTTGACTTGAACTAGTAGTAACATTAGTGAACACTGTGCACAGAAACGTCCACCCTTGACAAATTCACACGTTTATAGTGAAAAACATACCCGTAACAAATAAAAAGGTTCACCATGTGATCAGTGGAACTTCATAATAAAAATAAATATAAAAAGTAACTTTTATATTTCCCCAAACGGTGTCGTGAGGAATCACACCAACACCCGGCAATGCTTAGGCGAACATTTCATTTAAAACTATTACCGGTTTTAAAACATGGAATATTCGAGCTTAGAAGCAGAAAGATCAAGTTATTTATTTTCTTTACGCGGTAGCATGATCAAATAAAATTAATAAAACCAAAAATCCTAAATAATTAAATTACGATCAAACAATAATTATATAACAATATTGTGACCTCGTAAATTAATTAGCAACTCGTGTCCACCGAAACAGCGGAACGGTTCGGCTTAAATCGCCCGTTTGCCAAATTGGGCCCGACCCGGCCCAATATAGCAAATTGAACAAACCAAGCCCAAAACACGGCCCGATAAGCCAACCGACAACTTTAATCTATAACGTATCACTCCCGGCTAATTTTAGTAACTAACGAGACTAACCGCGTCAAAAATGGAGAAAACCTCGTATACCGACTCGACACGAGCCATACCGGCCCGACACCCGTTATCCTAAAATTTCAGCCCAAACAAAAATCCATCAACTTTATGATTATTATTCTATGAGAACACTACAATTAAAATTATTATTTTATAAAATAACAACGGAGATTAGTAATGTTTTTTATAAAAACTACACTACTTAATCACCTAAAATATCTAACCTAAGTTAGTTAAGTTAATCATGGTCATTAGTTGTCTAATCATGATTAAGATATATGACATGTGAGGAAAGGACCAACTACACCATACCTTCTTCTCCATTCAAACACACAACCTAACACTTCAAAACCCTCCCTCCCCTCTCCATTGATCGGCACCCTCACCACCACCTTTCACCGCCGGCGACGACCCCCACCACCACACCGCAGCTGCTGCTGCTGTCCGACGACCTCCGCAAACCCCTGTCGCACCTCCTACCCATCCCTCCTCTCCCTCTCGTCGCAGCCACGAGACCACCACCGCCACCTTCATCATCAACATCCGCCGCCGCCTCCACCATCATCAACCGTCACCGCTAACACCCTCACCATCACCACCACCGTAAACCACCACCAACACCATCTCTCTCTCTCGACAGCCGATCATCACCACCATCACCAATCGTCATCCATCACCGCCACCCTCATCATCGGTCGACATCCATCACCACCACCGTCATCATCATCCCTTACGGTTAACCTCATCATCATCCTTAGCTCTCACCGCCATCATCACCGACAACAAACACTACCGCCACTGCCGCGAATGGTTGCCGCCACCACCACCGGTTCCGGTCACCGCCACAACTAGGACTTGCTCATAGTAAGCTCCTAACCCCCTCTCCTTTACATTTTCTACATGAAATGTTACACGAATGAAACCCTCGAGTCTTGATGATCTAGTTTTCCTCTCGAGTTAAAAACCCACATAAAATGATAAGCTTTCCTTGCTGCCTTTGTACATTTCGTGGATCAAACTACATTGTGATGCCCTCGGGGCTTGATATGGTCACAATTGTAGGTCTTGAGTTAGAGAAACCGAGTGATGAGCTGAAGAGCATACCCGGGAGTATTTACACTCGAGATTGAGTCACGAAATGTTATTTTCTTGTATTTCTTTTGGTTCATAAACAAGAAACCCTAAAATGGGTATAATGACATAAGATGATCATGAGTTATGTTAACTTGTGTTTAAATATAATCATGAACTCTTAACTAAATATCATTAGCATTCGGGTTAAATGAAACACATCAACAAAGTCTTAACTTAACACATGTTTATATGTTGTTACAACTTATTATGTGTTAATATACACTTCTATCTTTTAAAATCTTGATGGTTTGTGTTTATCATAAGTAACAAATGGACACAACGTAACTTGGGATAAAAATCATGTAGCAAGTTATGGAAATATATCCTAAAACTCTCGGACTAATGACTCACAATGGTAAGAAAACCATCGATAAACAAATGGTGACCAAAGGTCGGACCTATCTCGGATTTTTGAAAAATAAAGACTAACACAAGGACTCTTTTTTTATAAACGAATGTTTTATGACACAATTACTTGTCCAAATATTCGACTAAACATTTTTGTATCAATTAAACTTGTTAATCAATTTATTGCTTAAAGTCGTAGATTTTAAGAATAACACCGGTTAAAGACTCGAATTTATAATAATAAAAACTATTATCATTATAATTATCCAATCTATCCTAAACAAATGAAACCTTTTATATTTCATTTTATCAATGTTTAAGGATAGTCCTAAGATAAACATTATATTTTTTGATAAATTCGTCTATGATTATTTTCCAAGTATAAGTTCGCTCATGGTCCGGCACACCGTAGTTCACCAAACTTGTATTCGCAGTTCATTTATCAACGAGTTTCAAATACAAGTTTCTATTTAAAGAAACATCGAAATAAATCATACACCTTATTATTTATCTCGACGAATGAAAAATGATATAAATACGTATATATGTTATATATATATCATAACTTGACGAACAATTGATTAACTTATAACTCACACTTATCATATGTCTATGGAGTCATAAGTATTATCAAAGCACAAATATTTATTTTAATAAATATTTCGAAACATGTTTTCCAAACATACAAACGGGAATGAATTATCAAGACTCGACCAGGATCATTGGTTAACTAAAACATTATCCAATTGAATCAATACCTAAGACTAGCTCTATTATTATTATTGATATTAAGACATCGGTCACTTACGGCTCATATCAGCTATCACGAACATTCACCTTGAAGAGGTGAGTTTCACGGCGCCTTTATTTTAAAATTGTTTAAATACTATGGGGGAGAAATCATGATCAAACAAATCTTTTTACTTGATATTATGGTACAACTGTTACGCCTTATTGATTATCTGTTCTTTCATACCCCTTCATAGTAATTTGTTATACAACATATTGCTACAAATCCCACCATTAATTGATTTCAATTAGTTCCTATAACAAAACGATAACTAGTGAATAGATCTATTTGGGTTGACAACCCTGTCCTAATTGATAGGCTTCAATTTTGACTCTACGGTAACAGTCACGGGGTACATGTCAGTTATTCCTTGCCATTGGTATTTCTTGGGGGAAGTTACCATAGGTGGGTAAATCTGTTAGTGTTTGAAATCAAGGTACAGATAAATCAATGCAACAACGAGTAACCATTATAATATCTTGTATATCATCAACTGTTTTGCAAATACATTTTGTAGAGTCTTAAACCCGTGAACTCACCAACATTACGTTGACCTTTTAAACTCATGTATTTCTCAGGTAACTAAGAATCATTCTCGGTGTGCAAATGGGAAGTCTATCAGCTACTAGGGCCTGCATTAGGGATGGAGTCATGGTCACTGTAGAGACTAGATTATGAGGCTTGCAATATTAAATACGTTGGGCTGGGCTTAGAGGGTTTAATTAGTATTGGGCTTAGGTTAGTTTAATTAATAGGCCATGTGGGCCATTTAGTTGTTTATGATTGGGCTAAACCTGTTTATGATTGGCCTTGTTTGTTGTATGAGGTGGTATAAATACCACCTCATGTTCACGATTAAGGTAAGCATTTGATATTGTTGTTCACGATTTCTTAAAGAGAGTTATTGTTTACGATCAGCCTTTCATTGCTTCAATAGTAGCCGATTCCATTCAAGATTCAATCTTTCTCATAGATTGAATCTCTTCTTCTACTATTTTCTTGAATCGATCTCTCACGAGGATTCCGCACTCGTGTTAGATTAGTATATCGTGTGTTTGGGAGATTTTAGGACCTACAATTGGTATCAGAGCCAAGAATCTTAGATTCGAGGCTCTCACGATATAGATTCAAGCATTTTCTGGGTTGGTGTTCGTGTTTCTGTTGAAGATTTGAAGATTCGAGGGTGTTTTTGGTGTTTCCGATCATCGCTGCTGCTGTGTTCTTGGAGATTTGAGGGTTTACGACTGAAATTTCTGGATATTGGTTGAAGATCTGCTGAGTTTGTGAGTTTACGACATCATCTGTTGAAGATCTGCTGGTTTTTCTGGGTTCCTCGGTGATTACGATTGGTTTGGTTGAAGATCTGCATCAGTTATCGTGTTTACGACCTGGAAAAAGGAGTTTACGATTGTACTTTCATCGTATACGGTGTTTACGATTTTGCTGGATCGGATTCATTGTTTACGACTTTATTTTATCGGGAACGTGTGTTTACGATTGAGGTGATCGTAATCGTTAATCGTAATCTCAGTTTACGATTTTTTAAAGGCGGTTCAGGAGTTCACGATCGTAATCATAATCGTTAATCGGATACAGGAGTTCACGATCGTTGTTTACGACTTGGAGGTGATTACGATCGTAAATAGGGTTTACGATCGGAAACAGGTTTTGCCGCAAAAAGTCACTTTTTCACACTTTCACGGAAACGGGCGTAACTTTTGACTCGTTTGGAGTTAGAGGCTCAAATTTGAACACGACGTTCGTGACATCAAGCCCCAGAATTACCCTAGACTTACGTCCAGGGGAGCTCGTTTGGACCCCCAAATTCCACTCCGAAGGCCTCCGTTTTTCAGTTTTAAGTTTTTGACACTATTCTTTGAATAGTGATTTTGCCGTTTTTGCTGATTTTTCTAATTTTTCAGAAGCTGCATATCTAAAGAAAGAAAATGAGTTCGGTTGAGAACAAGGATGATTTTGAAGCTGAAATTGACAATACTGAGATATGCCCCAATCCTACTTGTGCTCGTATAATTCCTGGACTTAGGCAAATTTGTAAAAATTATCAATTAGAATTATTTGAGATAAAATGCGAGAGGAGTTCTTTTAAGGGTAGATGGGAAAAGAATGAGGAGAAACTAAAAGCTCAGAAACTAGACATTGAGAAATATCGGAAGCTAGCAACGGAGAAGACTATTTTACATGATCGGGCTAGGATTGAGATATCTGAGCTTACACAGAAACTAAATGAACTGCAACAAAAATTTGATGAGCTGCAAGTCAAGTTTGATTGCAATCAGGAAAGAAATCAGCGAATGCTCGATGCTGGAAAAGAATTGTCACATGCTGTTGTGACTGGTCAAGTTGGGAAACACACACCTGGATTTGGATCAGAAAAGACTGATAAGGCATTGGCTGCAAACAACATTATTCCTCCACCAGTTCCCAGAGACATTATAGGAATACTTCTTAGTGAGGATCAAGTTGAACGAACCAAGTCAGATTATAAAGAAGCTGCTCCTCCTATTGATAGTGTCTTGGTTGGAACTATACCATTGACTCAAGAGGAAATAGACAACGAGGCAAACATGACATATGGTGAAGGGAGAATAGAGGACGTATCAAGAGATGATGCTGAGTGCCAGGAGTATAACAGATGTCATAATTCCAAGTCTGATGATGTTGGGGTAGAGTTGAAACCATACCCTAAAATTGAAACCCCATGCTTGAAAGTTGTTGACGAAGTCAAAAGGGAAAAGGTGATCTTGACGACACGGCCTGAGGGGAAGATCTTTATGACATCTGGATCTATGTTTGACCAATAACCAGATGTTGGGTATGACTTACCATCCTTCTCCTCCAAGTTCAAGGGACTAACTGATGGAGTGATCAGTGAAGCTAAAGTTGAGAAGCCAAAGATCACCATTAAGCATCCGAGTATGAAGTCAACAGCTGGAGTAAAGAATGAAAAACTCAAGGGAGTAGCTGTGTCTCCCATGTCTTCAGTAGGATCATGCAGTTGCCGTTGTAATTGCAAGAATGGTGCTTCAACGTCAAAGAATCCAGAGAGCACAAAGACGATGAGGACAGGTTCAACACAGGCTTCGACAAACCAGCAGAAAGTCAAATCTGGAGTTGCAGACAAAGCAAAGAAGCAGGCACAAGGCAAACCAGCTCCATATATGCCACCAAAGACAAATGGGTACACGTCTGACTTCTATCTAAAGAAGCAGACTTGCTTTAATTGTTGCATTGCTGGTCATATTGCTAGAAACTGTCTTTATCGCCACTATGAACCCTACTATCCGCAAAGTCAAAGGGTTTCATCTCAGGAGTCAGTTGAGTCTAAGCCGATGATGGTGCAGAAACCTAAGGCAATGAAGACTATTACTCCTAAGGTTAAACCCTCTGATCAACATTGGGGTGCTGCCAAAGCTGAAAGAAAATCTTCAAATCAAAACAACAGCTTTCCAGGTTACCAAAATTTTCAGAAAAAGGTGATGAAACCATTTTCAAAACAACCAAAGTCTGAAAAACCCAAAGTTACCCCTCCCAAGGTAACTAAAACTGTTTTAAAAATTGAATCTAAAACGAAGAAGGTTGAAATACCTAAAGTCACAGCTCCAAAGGTGACTAAAACAAAAACTGTTTTGAAAAATGAAACTAAAATGAAGAAGGTTGAAATACCTAAAGTCACAGCACCAAAAGTGACTAAAACAAATGTTAAATCAGCTGGAACTTGGAAACCTAAAACCAAGGCAGTTCCATCCCAACTTCCTGATGCTTCAAAAGGAATGTTTTTAAAGGAAATATCATTCACTGACTCCTCAGGAGTACCCAGAAAAACAATGGCCTGGGTACTATTAGCTAACTAATCTCTCACTCTGTGCAGGAACGATCAAGGAGGATTATCATTAACATTTTTATTACTAATTTGTTTGTTGATAAGTGATTGTTCCAGGCACAGTTTAGGAGACGTATCTTCATGACATGTCAAGCAATCTATACAATGGAAGGTATGTCTCATTGAGAGGTAAAAGTTAAAAATCAGCATGAAAGGTACTGTTCTTAACTTGGTTGTTTGAATGATGAAGCGGCAAAGGATGTTTTGAGTCAAACCTATTTCATTAAAGTTGCAATTGAGCAGTTGATTGATTATGTGTTTGACCTCAAATGAAATGAAGCGTGCATGGCATGAAACCCAATTTAAAAAAAAAAAAAAAAAATTCAAATCAATACTTTGAAAGTTAGCTTGGCCAGGTATCTTCAAAATTTTGTGTTTTGTTCTTTTAAGTGTGTTAGTGTGTTTTATTTTAAAAAAAAAATTATGTTCACAAAATTGTGACATTAAAAATCAAAAAGCAAGGGGAAGAAATGTAAAGATGAAGAAAAAGTTGACCCCTCAAAAATAGTGTGCTTTTCAATTTTTAATTGTTTGTGTTTCATTGTTTGTGTCTTGTTTTTTGAGAAGTTTAGGGGAAGTAAAATGAATGACCGGGTTGGAGATGGCTGACACGCGTAAGGCGGAAGTGAAAGGCAAGCTCCACGGTGATATGCTCGGTAGGCTCGACCTAATCGTATGACCACCAATGAAAGTGCAGTAAACTTAAAAGATATATATGTTTAGTTTCTCATCCCAGGTTGCATGGTTTAAAAGACTGAGTCCCAGCATAAACGGGTTGAGAGTGGTAATTATACCTAGTATTCACTCTCTCACACGCCATGTCTCTGCTGTCATGACTACACCACATAATAAAAAGAAAAGAAAAAGAAAAGAAAAAGAAATGAAAAAGATATATAAAAAAAATGAAAAAGAAAAGAGAATAGATAATCACTCGGTTGGTCTTCTTTGCGTGCTTAGCGGCCGACCTGATCACCAACTGATGGTTAATAAAATAAGTGGTAGTCATAACGGTGTTGCATGGTTCCTCAAGTTGGGGGTTTGTGAATCCTCAATAAACTCTGAGGTTGGGTAGGTTTTGCTCTGTACGCTTGGGTGTGGGGACAATGAAACATGACGGTAATATTGTACTATATTAAGCATGACGCATTCGGTTGGGATTAAACGGGTTTGAGTTTAAAGCGGACAAACATACCGGCAATCACCTGGACTAGTCGAGTAACTGAAGCTGAAAAGGGTTCCTCAGTCAGATTCATATGGTTTGATCCCTTGTAAACTTTCTCATGTTTTATATTGGTAAGTAGTTGTTTATTTTTATCAATTTTGATCTTCTTCAATTTTATCTTTCGTGTGTGAGTCGTTAAGTTCCTTTTTATGTGTTTTCGTCTTGGCCAGGTCGACTTGAGAAGTCAAAATATGTTTTTCATGGGTTTCAATGCATGACAATATGCCCCTGACAGATCTTGCCAAATTTTTAGGGGAAGGAGTATGGGATAATAAGTATTATCCGAAGGGAACTCGAGGATGATACTTATTATCTAATGGAAAAGACTTCCTCCGTCAGATCTTGACAAATTTTTAGGGGAAGGAGAGGGGATAATAAGTATTGTCCGAAGGGAACTCGAGGATGATACTTATTATCTAATGGAAAAGACTTCCTCCGTCAGATCTTGACAAATTTTTAGGAGAAGGAGAGGGGATAATAAGTATTGTCCGAAGGGAACTCGAGGATGATACTTATTATCCGAAAAGACTTCCATAATACATAGTATCCGAAGGGAACTCGAGGATAATATGTATTATCTCAGGGGAAGTCCTTAGCTGAGGGGAAGTAATCAGCTAAGGGGAAGTCTTTAGAGGTCTTTGGGTTCAGGGGAAGTTTTATAGAAAACCCGTAATCTATATTAGGGTTTTTGGTTAAAATATTGTTAATCAACTGAACAGATGATAATTACCTTCTAACCCAAAGACCAGTCATCACATGTCTGGTAGTATATATTTTTTCAAATGTGTGTCAGACAGGTTGATGATAGAAAGATGTTGCTGCTGCTCAAGTTAAAGAACCAACCGGACAAGACTTCCATCTGAAAAGCAACTGTTTAGGGGAAGTTGTTGGTATCTTTACAAGTATCCAAAAGCTTCAAAAGTTTTTCAAAGAAGATGCTCACAAGTTTAGGGGAAGCTGAAGATTTCAAGTCAAATCTTTGAAACAGAAAATGAGAGCAGTCAGAGATCATGAAGTTTGAAGATCAACAATCAAGTTCTCCAAAGTTAGGAGGTTTTCAAAATTTACCCTCTAATTTTGGGAGATTCAAGACAGTTACCGAAGATTCAGCAAGAACCAGTTCTTTCAAAAGAAGCAAGTCATTGAGAATCCTCCATCTCATTAACTTGTTCATTTCAAGAAGTTCGAGCTGATGCTGATCAAGAGAAAGTCCCATGTGCCCATCATGAAACCCATTGAAGATTTTTTTGCGGAAAGAATCTTCATCAACATCTTTGCCAGCCACTCAAGAAGAAGAATTTCAAAGATCGAAAACATTTAATATCACAAGCCTAGGGGAAGATTGTAGAGACTAGATTATGAGGCTTGCAATATTAAATACGTTGGGCTGGGCTTAGAGGGTTTAATTAGTATTGGGCTTAGGTTAGTTTAATTAATAGGCCATGTGGGCCATTTAGTTGTTTATGATTGGGATAAACCTGTTTATGATTGGCCTTGTTTGTTGTATGAGGTGGTATAAATACCACCTCATGTTCACGATTAAGGTAAGCATTTGATATTGTTGTTCACGATTTCTTAAAGAGAGTTATTGTTTACGATCAGCCTTTCATTGCTTCAATAGTAGCCGATTCCATTCAAGATTCAATCTTTCTCATAGATTGAATCTCTTCTTCTACTATTTTCTTGAATCGATCTCTCACGAGGATTCCGCACTCGTGTTAGATTAGTATATCGTGTGTTTGGGAGATTTCAGGACCTACAGTCACCCCTTTTTCTATTTAAATAAATCATGAACACTCGTAATTTCTATCGTAATGTATCGTTTTTATTATTGTAAGACAATGTTATCTTTTATGAAATCCGTTGCAACTTTGATAACTACTTTGTTTTCGAACGTAAACGAAACTGATAGAGGTCATTCCTTATATCCACGACTATGACCGCATGACGT
Organism: Deinandra increscens subsp. villosa; assembly: GCA_039602395.1. Lineage (NCBI taxonomy): Eukaryota > Viridiplantae > Streptophyta > Magnoliopsida > Asterales > Asteraceae > Deinandra > Deinandra increscens. Next base: position 72,832,928 of record JBCNJP010000025.1, read on the forward strand.
CACATGCCCACGTAATCGGAAACATCAGGGTGTGACAGTATGTTCTGTGTGTTTGTTAACTGAGATCCTGGTCGATCACGCCTATAATGCGATTCTCTTCAGGTGGATTTTAGGGGTGTGACACTTTTTGAGTTTTTTATTATTTAGGATGAAATTAATTATAACTAGACAAATTGCAGAGCTTACTTACTCCATGAAGAGGAATGATAATCAACTATTATCCTTGAGGTTATTTGAATAAAAACATTTTTCATACATGTGAGATACTACAGATCTGACCCTACCCTGTCATAGATAGATTTATGTCTTGGGAAGGAGGTGAAGATAGGGTTGCTTTATGTTCATGCATGTTTTGTAAGTTTTTATTTTTTAAAGTGATCGCATAGTCGAAAAATGTGCATTAAGGCAAAAGAAGAGGTTAATGGTTGTTATATTCGTTTACATTCATGTTTTTGATCTAGCTAAAACACATATGGCTACATGAAGAAAACTTCCAGATCCTAAAGTTGGTATGCGTATATTTTGGTATGTGTTTCATATTTAACTACCGGACATTATAGTGTAAGAATCTTATATTAGTGTTTTTTTAATTTATTTTAGGAAAAACACTATATATACCGAGTTTATCGGCAATAGCGGTATCGGCATGTTTGACCCAGTTTTCAGCATATCTTTGCCGAAGGTTGCCGAGAGATTTGTGTGTGTTTGATGGTGGTCCCCACTTCACATTGCCTAAAACATGCCTTAGGCATGTATACCCCCCACCAAAACATCAATTCTACATATTTTTTCTCTCTCCTATTGACACCATTTGATTGGTCAGTTTTATGATTCAAAAACATACTTAGGCATGCACTCAATCCACCCTTATTGTTGGAAAGAGTGTTGTGAAGATGTGAATGCCTTGGTTTTGCATCACACTAAGATTTGTGATTCCATGTGTTTACATATGCACATGTAATACATAGTTTCACAATGCTTAAATTAAATCACTTATTATTAACATTATTATTATTGTCTTTATAGTAGATAATTATTCACATTATATATAAGCCTCGCGTGTTAAGATGGTTGATTAACGATGCAATATTAGGGGCGGTTTAAACTATTAGAGACAATAAACACTCATTTGCTGGTAGGTAGTTGTGGGCATTCTACTTACTATCTATCAAAACCCAAATGTTGAACTATGAGTATCAAATTTGATTTGTTGAAGTTAATTTTATATCACTTCTTGATTTGTTATTTTGTAGATAATTGTTCTTTCACAAAATGAGAGTTTAAGAAAAGGACCGAATGAAGTGTGGGTTTGAACAGACCTGGTAGTACGAAGAGAGTTGGGAATGGAGAAGTATGAAGTGAGTAATGAGTTGAGGGCATGGTTGTAAAACTGCCCGTCTACGAGCGATTACTCCTCGAGTACTTTCCGTCTATGCCTAGTACTGCCCGAGTACTCCCCCATATTCCCGAGTACTCCCCCGACTAGGACGAGTACTCTCAACTCTCCAATCGACCGACTTGGAAGCGCATAGCAATTTTTGCAACAATGGTTGAGGGTGAGTTTTCTTTGTGTGAAGAGAGTTGAGAGTGGGTTTTTTGTATAGAAGTTTATACAGATTCCTAGTCGTAAAATATCGTATTTGGGGAATTGTAATTAATTTATAGTTGTAACTTTTTATGTGTTTAATATTATATGACTATATGTAATACATAATTTCAGAGGTCATAAAGTATATATAAAGATTTATAAATTACACGGTTGAAATACATTTATAATTTAGTAGCGTATTATTATGTTTATTAAAAAAATATTTTTAAAAGGCATCTAGCGTCATACACGGGTCTCAAAATATGATTTTTCGGTTTTAAATAATATATAACAACATTTAATACAATAAACACAATCTTATTTTTCGCTTTTAGATTTTTTTTGAAAGGAAAATTTCATAACACGCCACAAGCGGACCTCAAATCAAGGACCCCCGAGCAAACAACCAAACATTACATCAAATCCAACGGACATATACACCAATTATTCCAACCTATGTCTTTCCATCTAGATCTATGTCTAATCCAAAAGTAAGACGTGGATTTGACAATTTGAACTACCTCTATTGGTCTTCGGGTCTTGTTGGAGAAGACACGAGCGTTACGTTCATTCCACACAACCCACAAAGTGGTAAAAACGATACCGCGGAGGGTGATGCGCTTCTCCTTGGAGTATGAATTATTCTCCGGCACATTTATGATATCTTGTACATCGAAAAGGAAAGAAGGCGGTAACCGGCACCAAGATTCCACCCTATTCCACAATTCATTTACGAACATACACCCCGTAAATAAATGTGTAGACGTTTCTTCTGCAGAATGACAAAAAACACAGCTCGAATGTTGAATGTTAACCCCGCGTTTAATAAGTTCCGATGTGGTTGGCAATCTATTTCGAGCAGCCCTCCACACCATTATCTTACATTTAAGCGGAACCCAGCATTTCCATTTAATCTTGAAGCTGTTATCGTCTGCCACCTGGTCCGACAAAGTCTTTTTAACCGAAGCCACAGAGAATAACAATTTTTTTCTATATTTACGACTGACTATTTAATTGTTACTTGATTATGAAAATACATAATTATCATTTAATTTTCATACATTTTAATGATAGAAACAATTTAATTTAAAATATCTAAAATTTAATAAAAACATATAATATAATCATCATTTAAATTCAATGTCAATAGTTTGACCTTGAGATTTATTAGTTAAATCTGTTATCAATTAAAACTTTCAAATTAATATTCAATTTTATTATTTTGATCACAACCAATTTATGATCAATTACTTTAACTTGTCTAACTTAAACAACTACATTATGAATTATGAATGTAATGAGAGCTTCAAATTAAAAATTTGTTTGGGTAAAAAGGATAAGAAAAAATTTCAGCAATTGAATCTTGATCTAATAAAAAAATAATGAGTGGTATTCTAGTCTTAGCCATTTTTGTAGACTTTTTATCTACTTCTCTCATTTTTTTAAACATTCATGACTTTCACATACGCCATTAATTTTTTTTTTACAAAAAAAACACCAAAAAAATGACCGTTTTTTATCTTTAAAACGCGTATCGTGTTGCTATATAAAAAATTAAAAAACATTATTCTTTCATTTTTTTGACACAATATTCAGATCATTGTGTCATTGTGTATCAAAATGTTCAGATCATTGTGTTAAAAATATATATAGTGTTGCTATATATAAAATAAAAAAGAAATTACTCTTTCGGTTTTTGACACCATATGACACAATAATCTGAATATTTTGACATAATATGACACAATGATCTAAACATTTTTAACACAGTATGACACAATGATCTGAACATTTCGACACAATGATCTGAACATTTTGATACAATCGAAAATGTAATTTTTTTTATTTTATATATAACAACACTTTACGCGTTTTAAAGATAAAAAATGCTCGTTTTTATAGTGTAATTTTTTCAAAAAAATAATGTCGTATCTAAAAGATTTTGACTTTACGCGTTTTAAAGATAAAAAATGATCGTTTTTATTTTATATATAACAACACTTTACGCGTTTTAAAGATAAAAAATGCTCGTTTTTATAGTGTAATTTTTTCAAAAAAACTTTAAGGACTAAAGCCGGTAAAAATGAAGTCTAGGGACCATAGACGTAAAACGTGCAAACCACAGAGACGAAAGCCGTAATTTACTCTAAATGTTAACTTATCCAATTTAATTATTTTGACTTTCCTATTTTTAGCAAATGATTTTGTTATTAATGTAAATTCTCAAATTTAAATTCAATGTCAATAGTTTGACGCATGTAAATTTAAATTTATCAATTAAATTTGTTATCAATTTAAATTTTTGAATTTAAATTCAATTTTATTACTTCAACCACAATCTTCCTACTCTAATAAATAATTACAATTGTTGACACATGTCAACACTAAATTCATTCTTATAAATTTTTTCCCTCCCAAATCTTTTCCCTAATAATTTTTTTTATTGGAAACTATACTCTATTTTAATATCATAATATATTTTTATTTATTTATGAAATTATGACAATCATATACTAATTTACATCTTATTTATATTAAAAAAAATTAACTATTATTATTTTCATTTTAATAAATATTTAATTAATAGTTTATAAAATACCAATAAACACTTAAATGTGTTTTCAATTCCTACTCTAATAAATAATTACAATTGTTGACACATGTCAACACTAAATTCATTCTTATAAAATTTTTCCCTCCCAAATCTTTCCCCTAATAATTTTTTTATTGGAAACTATACTCTATTTTAATATCATAATATATTTTTATTTATTTATGAAATTATGACAATCATATACTAATTTACATCTTATTTATATTAAAAAAAATTAACTATTATTATTTTCATTTTAATAAATATTTAATAATTTATAAAATACCAATAAACACTTAAATGTGTTTTCAATATAATTGAGCAAATCATATTTAATGTTTGTTGACACATGTCAACACTAAATTCATTCTTATAAAATTTTTCCCTCCCAAATCTTTTCCCTAATAATTTTTTTTATTGGAAACTATACTCTATTTTAATATCATAATATATTTTTATTTATTTATGAAATTATGACAATCATATACTAATTTACATCTTATTTATATTAATAAAATTAACTATTATTATTTTCATTTTAATAAATATTTAATAATTTATAAAATACCAATAAACACTTAAATGTGTTTTCAATATAATTGAGCAAATCATATTTAATGTTTTCATTAATGAATACATAATAATATTTTACAAATTCAATCAGCGTTATGGGTGATAATATTTATAGAGAAATTCATATACGATAAAAATCATGTTCATAATATCCAATATTAAATAGTTTTTTCCTACCATAACAAATTATTCATGTTCATCCAATTTGAAAATTTTAAACATCGTGACTAATACAATTGTAAGTTTTCTAATGTATATTAAGATAACATTTTTTATTGATAACATTATAATATTTTATTATAATCTAGATTTTATACTCAACAATCAGAATGTGTTCATTGTAATTTTGTAAATACTTTATACTAATCTAACTTTTTATACAGACTTAAAGTCTCAAGTTTGTCAAATCATAAATTAATGTTAATCACTATTCAGGGCTTAATTATTTTTAAACAACCATTTTTAAACATGATCACGTTTATGTTGCATTTTCCAAATATACAAGTAGAGACATGCCTTAGATATATATTTTTTTGAATAAAGAGGGTAAAGTCACAATATCATATTATGAGTTATAATTTTGCCTTTTTATTTGATGTAATGTAATACGTTATTCTGGTAATAAGAAAAATATGAATTAATTATCAATTATATATGTATTTTTAATGATTCAACCCGTATAACATACGGGTTCTATCCTAGTAAAGTTATAATCAATTACTTTTACTTACCTAATTTTAGCAAATAATGTGTTATTAATGTAATACGTGGATCAAAAATTTAATGTTGTCATAAATACGTCTAAAACTTTTGTTTTTTTTACATTAATAGATTAGTTTTCAATAAATACTCATAATACTTAAAATTAAATGCATATGGACAATACTATATGGTCAAATCTGGTTGATTTTGAATAAAACCGAGGTTATAAAATTTGGTTTGGTCATCCATTTAGGTTAATTACAATACAAACCTTTCACATTTCATCATTTCACTTACTTTTTTCCCAACTCAGCGCCACATCATCACCTTTCACTCCCCTCACCTTTCACTTATGGGGTTTTCTAACATGTGCCCTAAAGGCACACATAAGATGCAATAAATGCATCTCGAAAATTGAAAAATACATTTTTCAAGAAGAATATTCATACATTTCTCATTTTTCAAGATAAATCTTGGTATTTTTTTCAATTTTCAAAATGAATCTTGGTATTTTTTTCAGTTTTCGAGGTGCATTTATTGCATCTTATGTGTGCCCTTAGGGCACATATTAGAAAAACCCTTCACTTATTTCACTCTCAATTAGGGCTGTCCAAAAAGTTCGAAACTCGAAACTCGTTCGAACTCGCTCGAAAAATATTCGGAAAATGCTCGTTCGATTGTTGCTCGCTTTAAAAACGAACCAAGCGGCTCGGTTCGATTTGTAAAACGAACCAAGTATGAGCATAGGTGCGCTCGCTCGATGCTCGCTCGAATTTATATATATACATTTAGTTATTTATTTTATATATTTTTATTATTTATTTTTATCAATTTTAATTTTTTATGTAAGGAATTAGGATTGGAATTAACATTTTCCATTATTCCAAAAATTCTTTGCACTTAATATTTGAGTTTGGATGTAAGTCTAATATGTTAGTTTATCATCTTTGTAGCTTCCATTCTCTCTAGCCTCCTCCATTGTCATTGTTTTTATGAATTTTTGTATAATTTTTTCTTATATAGAATGTCTTTTCATAAAGAATCCAATGGTATCGAGACTTCTCATGTTGAATTAAGTGATGGAGAGAGTTTTGAGTTAGTTGATGAAGTAAAAAATGAGGAAAACGTAAGTAAATATGTTGATGCAACTAGAAAGGGAAAGCGAAAGAATAGTTCCGAAGCACATCCAAATTTTATAAACATCGAGGACATGCACAAAGGGAATGGTAAAAAAGAAAGAGTGCATTCATTAAAATTATATCAGTTCATATTAGTGTTAGTTGGTCTAATAAAATACAAACAAGATTAGTGTGTTAGTTATTGGACAAAATGTGTTCAAATTGGAAACATGGATGAAGGTGTTATGTCAGATCACCACCCACGTCACTTTCCTTTTTGTTCTGCGACGCTCGAAATTTGCTCGGTGATCGCTCGAAAAATACTCGGATCGAAAGTCGCTCGTTCGATTTTGGATCGGTTGAAAAAATGCTCGGTTCGGTTCAGTTCGGTTTGTAAACGAACCAAACACGAGCAAAGGTCCGTTCGGTTCGGTTCGGATCGTGAACAGCCCTACTCTCAATACCCTCCTTTCATATTTCATTCCTTTCACTTTACTTTTATTATTATTTTAATCAATTTAAACTAATTTAAAAATAAAACAAAAGAGATAAAGTGATTTGATATAGGTTGTGGGCCCACCACTTTTCTTTTTCTTTGCAAGTCATCGAGATTAAGTGAACGGGGGACGTGGACCGAAGCTTTCACCGTGCGCCATTCACCGAGACCACCCAATGTGCCACCGAGGGCACCGCGTCCGAGTCAGCATCCACCAAACCCCTCGGTGGAACCATTATGAATAACCTTGTAACCAACAAAGAGATGCATTCACTGGGTGGCAAGGGAGAAAATCTTGAGGCCTAAATGGGCTGGTGGTCTTGGGCTGACCCCCCTGGAGATTTCTAATAGCAGCCTTTTATGCAAATGGGCCTGGAGGTACGTTAATGAATCCAATAGGTTGTGGCGCAGGACTATCTACAGCCTCCACGCTGTTGGTAATCAACAGCTGTTGATCCCGAGATCGGTTAACAGTAGCGGCATTTGGAAGAGTATCTCCAAATCAATAGATGGTTTACTACAGCTTGGAGTGGACGTGGATCAATTAATCAAAGATTATAACGGCCATTGGAGATGGGACGGCGAGACGGACGGGTCGTTCTCAGTTAAATCGGTTCGGCGGCTGCAGCAAGCTTCGATCGGGTGGATAATTCTGGGCAGTTTCTATGGAGTAAATTCGTGCCGGGTAAAGTCAATATATTTATGTGGAGGGCTACACTTAACAGGTTACCGACGGTTGATGCTCTTAGACGCCGAAACATCGTCACGGATTCGGAGCTTTGTGTTTTATGTGGTGACAGGAATGAATCGGCGGAACATCTCTTTGCTGGATGCCAATTCTCGGACTCGGTTTGGAATATTATCGCGCAATGGTGTAAGCTCCCTCCGATCTTCGTTTTTTCCCTGTCCGATCTGCTGGCGTTACATCAAAACACGCTTCTCTCTAATGGGATAAAAGACGCTATCTACGCCATTATTTTGACGGCTTGTTGGTGTATTTGGATGGAGAGGAATAACACCATTTTTAGACGGAGACCCCCTTCCTTGCAAAGAGTAATGTTAGAGATTAAAAGATGGCGTTTTCTTTGGTTTTCAAATCGTTGTTCTAACCGGGCTATCAATTGGGATGCCTGGATTTCGTTTTCTTTGTAAGTCTTCGTTGTACTTTTGCCCCTTTAGCTTCTTGCTTTAGGGGAGGGGGTATGGTTGTGGCATGGCTTGGTGAAGCCATGCTCACTAACCAATCAATCATCGCCAACTCAAAATGCAAGTTTTTGAAGCCATGTCAAGCCACACCACATGGTATGGTTGTGGTGTGGCTTGGAGAAGCCACATAGTATCTGATGAAGGCTAACGGTCACATGCAACGGTTGAAATGAGGCCGGCTTAGAGCGGTTCCACAAAACCGCGATATTGCAAAAATGGGAGCCGCATGGGGGGTACCGGGTGACATGGTATGGTTGCCATTGGAAGCCTTGCGGTTCCCTTGGAGCCAGGCCAAGGAACCGCCCTCCATACCGCCTCCCCTTAGAGGCTCCTTTCTTAATGCATTAGCCGTTAAAAAAAATGTAGAATTATAGACTAATGTTAGTGGGTAGGAACACGAAGACCTATGAATATTAAGTGGTCACACTTCACTTTAGAAAACTCAATAATGCAGATCTTAATAAAAAAATTTAGAGTGGTTTGACAATAATTAATTTTTTTAAGATTTGCAATCGACAATGAAATTCTATAATTATGACAGGAAGGAACTCAAAGAGGGATGATTATTTGGTGGAAACTCAAATTCACTTTTCTTAAAAGTTTGGTAATGATCTGTAAAAGAAAAACATCATAACTCTCTTTACTCCTTCGAACGGTCATGAGATAAAAAACTGTGTGGTGGTCATGAATATTTGTATACCCTTTCCAACACAAATCAGTGAAGGGAAAAAGATCAAACTAGCCACTTTAACCACAATTGTTTTCAAAATAGCCACTTGACAAAGTTTGATCTTAAAATAGCCCCCACCAAGGGTCGTTGGCGACCATAGACTAGGATCGCACGACCGTGGCTTCTGAGCCAATCAGGATGTGCCACGTCACCATATTTCTGACAAAGACCGTCCTTTTCTAACAACCACGGTCGTCTCAAATTTTTTAAAAAATATAGGGTCGCCTCGAGAACCTCCATAGTCGTCTCGAAGCTCTATGGTTGTCGGCGACCGTGTGTGTATCAGTGGCTATTTTGAGGGGGGAAAGTCAAAGGTCATTTTGGGGACAAGTGTGGTCAAAGTGGCTAGTTTGGTCTTTTTCCCATCAGTGAACTGTATATACATGCATACAGTTACAATAATAATCATTTAACGATCACCAACAACCCAAAAGCAATGAAACCAAGATTCTTCGGTTATTAGAAAAATATTTTAAAAAGGCATTCCGCGTATATGCAGGTGTTCAATCATAGGTGACGAAAAATAGTATTTGAGTTCAATGCCAAACAAATTATGTTTAAGACCGATTAAAAGAGTATTCGAGTTCGGATTCTATATGCTTTAGAATGACCATCAATAAGAGTCAAAGGCATTCACTTTAAAAAGTTGGTTTGTATTTAAAGAATATGATTTTAGTGATGAACTATTGTACATCGCCTTATAAGGAGTGAAGAGTATAGATAGACTCAAACTTCTGCTATTGGATGAAAACAGAAACGTAATAAACGTGATGTTAAATGTAGTATATAAATCTGTATTTTCTAATGTGTAGCTTTCATATATTTTTTGTAGGGATATGATCATGTAATAGTAAGCGTATGTCCGGATATTATTTAAGCCTACGGGGTCACACGTCTCGACACCAAATGTATTAATATTAATTAATGGTTAATTAATATTTATCACGAACATTTAACGAGGTTTCGTTAAAAACTAACAGTTAATTGTTAACAGAGGGGTGTTAGTTGTAATTAGAGAGAATTGTAATTGGATTACAATTGAGAAAAGGTTGTGGATAAGGCCTCTAGGCCGATTTCGCTAGGGCTCTTATGCCTATCCCTTTTGCTTGTTTATCAAGTAATCTAATCCTATAAATAGACCCTCTAGGTTTAAGGATTAGTTGCTGCTTTATGAGATAAAGAAAAAACCCTAATTCTCTCTCTAATCTCTCTAATTTTCGGCAACAAGAAAACCCAAGGGGGTTGCGATTTCTTGTGTGGTTCGACCAAGCCTACATCAAGAGGAGTTCGTGATCGGTTGCTAGCACATAGCATTGGTGTGTCGTGTGTGCGATCGTAGAGGGATTTATATCAAATCCTCCAAGAGATCAAGTCTTGCCGAGCTAAAAAGGTACACGTTCTAATACCGGTTAGTTAGATTAATTCATAGGATTCTTTCCGCTGCGTACTCGTGTTTTGATAAAAGTTATATAACCCAACAGTGGTATCACGAGCCACCTATGATTTTAATTAATTACCGGGAATAAAACTTGGAAGGGGGGTAACCAAAACAAGATTCTAGCTTTTCGATTCATTTAAAAATCGTGTTTTACAATTGGAAAAGGTTTCGCAATTGGTAAAAACGAAAAAAATTCGACAGAATAGGACTTTTCGACCCGATCGAAAAGTCCCTGATCGAAAAACGATTCTCGACCCGATCGGAAACCCTTGATTTCCGATCGGAAAACCTATTCCGGTGCGGAGACCCTTGTTTTCCGACCGGAAACCCTACTTTTCGATCCAAATCGTAAAGTGTTTACGAACTGGTCGAAAAGTAACCGATCGAAAAGGCTTTTCGGGCCGATCGAAAAGTATCCGATCGGAAAGGTTCCGATCGGAAAGGCTTTTCGACCCGATCAAATAGTCCACGATCGAAAAGTACCCGATCGAAAACCCTGTTTCGATCGGAAACCCCTGCTTTCCGATCGTAAACACAAATAATGAATTGAAAACCTCTTGCCGAATCGGAAACCCTAAATTTTTAGTTCTAAAATTTGATTTTTGTGATCTAAAAATTTTAAATCCAAGTTTTTATTTATTATTAGATAATTGTTATGAACAACATGTTGTACCTTTAAGATTTTAAAGTGTTAAAAAGAAGTAAAAACCATGATGTTTCATGCAAATCGTTCATGGTTATTACTTAATTGAAAGAGGATTAAATTAAAATTATATGTGATAATTAGAAACCCTATAAATTATGTGATTATCTGATAATTGTGACATAATAAAAGGTTTAATGCAAATTTGTTTTATAAAAATCAAATTTGCTTAAATAATCTATTGAAATATGATTTTGTTTATAAAATAAAATTTGTGTCCTAAAACTCAAAAGAAACACCGGCTCACCCATTTGAACACACTCTAAGAGAGGTATAAGTCGGGTCGCTCTGCTTCCCTAAAGTGGTAGGTTTTTAATTGCAAAAGTTGCAAACCTCACCCCTACGCTTCTTTGTGTGTTGCAAATGGAGCTACCGAGCTCTTTTGACTTGGATGACAAACTAAGAATTTTACAAACACATTATGTGATGAAGATGTGCATGAATCTTCACACATAACTTTTTTGATTACGCATCAAAATTGTTTTGACCCAAACCAAACTTAAGTCTTTGCCATCCACCTTGTAAAGGACACTTGTGGATGTCATCTTACTCATTGGTACACAATGGTAAAATGGCATTTGCATGGCAAATTCCCACTCATTGGTACACAATGGTGGAAAATTTGTGAGTTCTTGGCTGGACGACTTAAAACGAGCTAGGCGGTGAGACCCTTAGCCCGTGGCAAAAGATGGGATGAAACATGACTACAAATCACTTGGTGCAAGTTGTAGGTCCCATAAAACCTAGGAATTGTATTTGGAATACAATTAGTGATCGTCACTTACCATTTGAATGCATCATTTCTAGCAGATCAACTGATGAAATGATGGCATGTCAATTGGATCCTAGCCTTAATAAAGCTTAATTGTTTAAAATGTTTAAACATTGGGTAATTAAATTTATTAAGGAAAAGATTATCGAAAATACTGATTTTTGAACTTAATCTGTTTTGTAGATGGCAACAAACCCTCCTCAAAACAATGTTGGTCATGCTTTTCGTCAAATGTTTGAAAGAGAAAAGCTGAATGGATCTAACTTCAATGACTGGTACCGTCAACTAAGGATTGTCCTTAGAGTTGAACGGAGAACCGACGTCCTTGAACATCATTGGCCGACCGAGCCAGCTGCTGATGCTTCTGAGCAAGAGAAAGCGTTCTACAACGCAGAGTACAGCAGATACGATGAGGTTGCTTGTATGATGATCTCGAGTATGACTCCTGATCTTCAGAAGCAATACGAATTTCATACACCTTGTGATATGATCAAAGAACTAAAGAAGATGTATGAAAAACAAGCTGGTGTCGAATTGTTCGACCTAGTTGTGGAACTCCACGACTTGAAGCTTGAAACTGGTAAATCGGTCAGTAGTCATGTGCTCAAGATGAAGAGCTACTTTGACAAATTGGAATCGCTCAATTATGGGTATAATCGTGCTGTTGCAGTTGGCATGATCCTCAAATCGCTTACGAAGGATTTTGAGGGTTTTGTGCGCAACTATAACATGCATAGTATGACTAAGACTATACCTGAGCTTCATGCTATGCTTGTCGAGTATGAAAAAACGATTCCTAAAAAGGCCACTGAAACACCCCAAGTTCTTATGATCAAAGGGGGTAACATCCAAAAGGCTAAACGACCGCAAAAGGGGAAGGGCAAGATTGATGGCAAGGGTAAAGGCAAGGCTATTGCCCATATCCCTAAAGCCAAGCAAACCCCTCCGGCCCCTAAAGAGCATCAGGCTAAGGACCAGATCTGTCACCATTGTGGTGAAGTCGGACACTGGAAGAGGAACTGTCCTACCTACCTAGCTGAGTTGATGAAGAAGAGAAAGAATACTAGTGGGACTAGTACTTCAGGTATCTTCACAATTGAATTATTTTCCTTTTTCTAAGAGTGATTCATGGGTGTATGACACCGGCTGTGGAACTCACATCTGTAATTCGTTACAGGGTCTTAAAAAGAGGAGGAAACTGAAGCCTGGAGCTTTGCAGTTGTTCGTTGGAAATGGTTTGCCAGCAGCTGTGGAAGCTATAGGAGAATTTCATTTAATTCTGCCTTCTGGGTTATGTATTGTATTAGACAATTGTCATTATGCACCTTCTATCACTAGAGGTGTTATTTCAGTTTCTTTGTTGAAAAACCAAGGATACATTAATGTTTTTAATGATATCAGTATTTCAGTTTCTAAAAATAATGTCCATTATTTTGATGCTATTCCTTGTGATGGCATTTATGAAATTGATATGCGTGGTTGTGTTTCAAATAATTCAATGTTCACAGTTAGCAAACGAGCCAAAACTGTTTTAGACTCTACCTATCTTTGGCACTGTCGTCTTGCCCATGTTGGCAAAAATCGCATTGAAAGACTTCAACGTGAAGGGATCTTACAATCAAATGATGAATCATTTGATCAATGCGTATCCTGTATCTCAGGAAAGATGACTAGAAAACCCTTTCCGAACAAGCCGCAAAGGGCAAAAGAGCTACTTGGACTCATCCATACTGATGTATGTGGCCCATTTAGACATGTGTCAAGAAAAGGTGCTAGCTACTTCGTAACTTTCACGGATGATTTCAGCCGTTATGGTTATGTTTACTTGCTTAAACATAAACATGAGGTATTTGAAACATTCAAAGAGTTTAAGAACGAAGTTGAAAATCAACTCGGTAAGACCATCAAGATCCTTAGATCGGATCGTGGTGGAGAATACCTAAGCCAAGAGTTTAAGGATTATCTTAAAGCGTGTGGAATTGTCCAACAGCTTACTCCTCCTTATACTCCTCAGCATAATGGAGTGTCTGAGAGGAGGAATCGAACCTTACTAGAGATGGTGAGGTCGATGATGAACCTTACAACTCTCCCATTATCATTTTGGGATTTTGCTCTAGAAACCGCTGTACGCATTCTAAATATGGTTCCAACCAAGAAGGTTGAAAAGACACCATATCAATTATGGCATGGAGAAGTCCCTGTGTTGTCTTACTTAAGAGTCTGGGGATGTGAGGCACTTGTGAAGCGTGATACGCCTGACAAATTACAACCCAGGACTACTAAGTGCATCTTCGTGGGATACCCAAAGGAAACAATGGGTTACTACTTCTATAATCCCTCCGAAAACACTGTTCGTGTTACTCGATATGCTGAATTCTTTGAAAAGAATTTTATAGCTCAAGAGAACAGTGGGAGAATTGTAGAACTACTAGAAGATGTGTCACCTTCTGAAACAACTAGCAATCATCAACTTGGGGGGGGGAATGTTCAAAGAGATGAACCTCAAGTCGATGATGTTGCGATTCCACTTCGTAGATCCGAAAGGGTCGTACGTGAACCGAATAGATGGATTGGTCTAGTCGAATCCGAGGATAACGTATCAGGGGATCTCAATGAGCCTCCGAACTTCAAAGCTGCATTATCAGATCCGGAATCTGACAAATGGCTTGAAGCTGCGAATGTGGAAATGAAATCCATGCAAGATAACCACGTTTGGACCCTGGTTGATCTTCCTCCTAACGCTAGAACCGTTGGGAGCAAATGGCTCTTCAAGAAGAAGACCGACATGGATGGAAATGTACACACCTATAAAGCTCGTCTCGTGGCGAAAGGTTATACTCAACGTTTTGGCGTTGACTATGATGAGACCTTTTCACCAGTAGCAGACATTAGAGCTATTAGGATTCTCTTAGCCATAGCAGCGTACTATGACTTTGAGTTATGGCAAATGGATGTTAAGACTGTCTTCTTAAATGGTTACTTAGATGAAGAAGTCTATATGGATCAACCTGAAGGGTTCATTGATCCAAAACATCCCAACCAAGTATGCAAGCTTCAAAGGTCCATTTATGGACTAAAGCAAGCATCGAGGAGTTGGAATAAACGGTTTGATGAAGAAATCAAAAAGTTTGGTTTCGTTCAGAATCCCGATGAGCCATGTGTATATCGCAAAGCTAGTGGGAGTAATGTTATTTTCCTTGTCTTATATGTAGATGACATATTGATAATAGGAAAACACATTCCAATGTTGCAAGATGTAAAATCCCATCTTGGAAAGTGTTTTGCTATGAAAGACTTGGGAGAAGCAGCATTCATTCTTGGAATCAAGATCTATAGAGATAGAACTAAGCGGTTGATTGGACTAAGTCAAAGTGCTTATATTGATAAGATCTTGAAGCGATTCAAGATGGAGAATTCCAAGCGTGGTATAGTACCAATGCAGGAAGGACTTGGTCTGTCGGTCAAACAAGGTGCTTCTACACCTGATGAGGTGAAGCGTATGCAAAGAGTCCCTTATGCTTCGGCTGTAGGATCTATAATGTATGCGGTGAGATGCACTAGACCTGATATAGCGTTCGCGCAGAATATCGTTAGCCGTTATCAACAGAATCCAGGTGAAAGTCACTGGACTGCTGTTAAGACCATTCTCAAGTACCTACGGGCTACTAGAGATTTGTTTTTGGTATATGGGGGAAATCCAGATCAAGAGCTCAAAGTGACAGGATACTGTGATGCTGGATTTCAGACTGATAGAGATGACACGAAGTCTCAGTCTGGGTACGTCTTCGTTATGAATGGAGGCGCTGTGGATTGGAAAAGCAAGAAACAAACCACAGTTGCTATGTCTCCAACAGAGTCAGAGTACATTGCTGCTTCGGAAGCTGCAATGGAGGCTGTCTGGATAAGGAAGTTTATTAGTGGGCTAGACATTGTCCCCACAAGTAACTTGCCGATCGACATGTACTGCGATAACTCGGGTGCATTAGTCATCGCCAAAGAACCTGGAGTTCAGAAGGGCGCCAGACACTATGCCAGGAGATATCACTATGTTCGTGAGCAGATCGAACTAGGTGAAATCAAATTACTCAAAGTTCACACAGATATTAACTTAGCTGATCCTTTCACGAAAGCTTTGTCGAGGCCGAAGCTTGAAAGGCATGCCGAGGGCATGGGACTTAAATTGGCTGGTTAAATCATGTATGTCTGTTGTTCGGTATTTGGATAAGGGGTGTTAAGCAATTTCTGTTTATATAATAAAATAAAGTATTTGATATGTTTGATTTCATTTAATGGTTAAATTGTGTCCTATATTTGCATGTTTAATCCTTGAGTACTTGTCAAGTATTCTAAATTGTCCATTGTCGATTAACTATATGGGAATATAGTTAAACTAAGACAAAATCTGAGTGATTGGTTAGGATGGTCCCACCAAACTCACATGGTATTCATTGGATGCATACTGGACTGACCCACTAACGAATTGTCACTTTATGGATCGGCGTCATTGAGTGAAATTCGTAAATGGTTGCTTTACTTATCCTTAGACTTGAGATACAAGAAGGTCATGCATGTATGGATTGCACCTACTTGATATAGGTCTAACTATCCTGAATAAGGTAGTACAAAAGGGCTATTTTCAGTAAGTGTAGTGAAGTATGTGACTTGACACGTGTAGTCAAGAGGATTTGTTCCTTCAGCTTTGTGCTGAAGCAGATACCACTGGGCCCCTCATTGGACTAATTAAGATGTTTGCATGGCCGTGCCCAAATGAAATCTAGAGATGTCTCGATTTGCAATTTGGTAATCTTAAGTTAGTTGTGAGAATGAGAAACAGAATCGTTAAAGTATGAAATGACTTGATCCATATTCATATTTAACACGGTATCGGTAACAAAGGGATAGTAAATGACTGTACCATTTAAATACACTTTGAGAAACTGTACTTAAATATTTCTGGGAGCATTGGCGTGTTGCTAGACGCTAACCAATGTTATTACCTTTACTATTGCAAGCTCAAGTGGGAGCTGTAGGGATATGATCATGTAATAGTAAGCGTATGTCCGGATATTATTTAAGCCTACGGGGTCACACGTCTCGACACCAAATGTATTAATATTAATTAATGGTTAATTAATATTTATCACGAACATTTAACGAGGTTTCGTTAAAAACTAACAGTTAATTGTTAACAGAGGGGTGTTAGTTGTAATTAGAGAGAATTGTAATTGGATTACAATTGAGAAAAGGTTGTGGATAAGGCCTCTAGGCCGATTTCGCTAGGGCTCTTATGCCTATCCCTTTTGCTTGTTTATCAAGTAATCTAATCCTATAAATAGACCCTCTGGGTTTAAGGATTAGTTGCTGCTTTATGAGATAAAGAAAAAACCCTAATTCTCTCTCTAATCTCTCTAATTTTCGGCAACAAGAAAACCCAAGGGGATTGCGATTTCTTGTGTGGTTCGACCAAGCCTACATCAAGAGGAGTTCGTGATCGGTTGCTAGCACATAGCATTGGTGTGTCGTGTGTGCGATCGTAGAGGGATTTATATCAAATCCTCCAAGAGATCAAGTCTTGCCGAGCTAAAAAGGTACACGTTCTAATACCGGTTAGTTAGATTAATTCATAGGATTCTTTCCGCTGCGTACTCGTGTTTTGATAAAAGTTATATAACCCAACATTTTTTTCATCTAAACATTTATTTCTTTTACTTTAAAACTTAATTGTTGTAACATTTGTGTTTTACCCGATTGAGAAATCCGACCCGTTTTGAGACTTCGTGACTTACCGATTTGCAAATTATTGAAAAACCAAAAGGATTTTCGGGTAATTATACCCCAATGATTAAGTCTAAATGATTAATAATCGTCTTTCGAAATCAAATACTTAATTACAATCAATTGGAATCAAATTGGATGTCTCGAATTGCAAATAAAGCAATTTCTTATTTTTACGCGAATTTGGTATGCGATTCGTCGTTTACCGAAATCTCGTGTTTGATCATCGTATGTCAAATTCAACATTTTTATGAGTCTCATAATCAATTATCATGTCATGAGTCATCACACACAAGTTGAGTCTTGAAACGTTGGTGATTAACCTAATGGTGATACATAAGCAAATTGACCCTACAACGTGTTTCGTTGCACACAACTTCATGATTGGTATGCTATATCCAATTTTATATGCTTGAATGTGTTTTATATGATTGGAAATGTAAAATGATGAAGAACGGTGAAAACGAGACTTGAATTCGATTAAAAATGAAGGAGTTAAACAGTGAAACGACCAAAACACACCTTTTTTAATTTCAATTCTCAATTGAAAATGTTTATATATCACATTGGTACTTGTTTGCAGTGGAAACGGCCAAATGAATCCAATGGTGGTGGAATCGGGACCTAAAACCTTGATTTCGATTGTCAAAACATCAATTTTTATCAAAAGTCAAAGAGGATCAAAGGAGGTCAACATTTCTGGTCAACCCAACCCGCCGCGGTACGCGAGAGGCGACGGTTCGACCTTCGCGATACGCGGTCCGTACAGGCCGCTGGAAATCGTTTAAAATCGAGAAAAACTAGGTTTTCTTCATTTTTGCTTCACTTTTTCCAAACCCTAGCCGCCGTTAACGGCTGTTTTCGAACCCTCATCACCTAGATCATCATTTTCATGAATTCAAGGATCGTTTTGGGGGGATTTCAAGCATATGAAGTGTCAGTTTTTGTCGTTTTCGGTAAGTTTTCACAACCTATGCTCATATCTTCTCATCTCCTTGCCTTTTTGTGATAAAGATTACATTTTTATGATCTTTACATACTAGATCTAAGGTGTTTGTGATTATATTTGATATTTTAAAGTTTGGATCTTTATTAGTTTTATGCATTTTTATAATTATTTGGTTATGAATCTTGATGGATTGTGTATAACTATGATGGAATTTATTAAGGAGCATGTTTTTAGGCATGTTTCATCATAAATGTTCAATTTTAATTGTAGATCTAGATTCGTATGCATGCAAATACACTCTTCATAAAAAAATTATAAAAAAAATGTATGCATTTGGTTCGTTCATGCTTAGATCCAAGTAAAGTTGTTGCTTGTGGTTAATGAATGATAAATTTAGGTTATTCAAGCATGTTTGGCCATAGATAAATGGTTTGGAGGTTTCGTATGCAAGAGGATTGGTGTTCGATTGAATTAATTGATTTAAATTAGGTTTGTATGGTGGAAATAATTAATTTTGCAAAATGTAAATATATGTACTTGTCAGATCATGTTAGACTATGTATGAATAATGTAATTATGATTAGATTAGTGCTAGGTTAATACTTGGCATGATATTTTGGATCATGTGACTCCATGAAAAATAAATATTTTGAGACGTCATAAAATAAATAGTTTTATTATTTATTCTTGACGTCGCATGGTAGTGCTAGGAACGGCTTATCTCATGACCCTACCCGTACAATATCACCATAACTAATCTACCAACGAGTCGTCGAGTCGATTGTATCGTGAATTTCAATCATTTAGTTATCTCTATTTATTTGTTTACTTATTTAATTATTAAGCTCGTTTAGTCACCAATGGTCGTCTTCGGGGTTTATCAGTCTCGTGTCGGGGTTGTGATACTGTTGTGTCTCCAATTCCAGGTGAGTATTCTTAGCCCGTTTTCTTTTACTGTTTTGGGGTGCAACATGTACACTATCTGAACGTAAACTCTTTATGTTTTATTCTAAAACTATATGCGATCGATGTGATTGTTATGTGTATACTTGTGTCGTTAAACTTGTGTGGATTATTGCTGTAAACGATTGAACGATGGAACGATGGAACGATTGAACCATTGAACGATGGAACGCATCCCATTAACTCATTAAGTCGGGGTTACGATAATAGATCTAATGGTGTGGCAACCCACTTGGCCTGCCTCGCGTGTGGCGCCTTGTGATTGAAAGCCTAAATGCTGAGGGCTTGAGTATGTCGCATGTTATGTGCTTTGATTCATTTCATGTTTATCATATATGTTTACACCTAACACACTGAATCGCATGTTTTAAATCTATATTGTACGATACACCTATGTTTACTCACCAACTATTCGTAGTTGACCCTTATTTTGTACATGTTATAGGTTTTGCTAACTGATGTTGTTGACCGCTTTGATGATACTTTAGGATGCAAGTGGACTTAGTGAGACCTAAATTAATCAAGTTAATCAGTGATTTATTATTTGATTGTATTGAATTATCATGTATTATTCTATTGCTATGAAATGGGTTGATTAAGAATATCGCAACATTTAATTAGTGTTGTGTGCATCTTGACAATCACCGCGCCCTGACGTATTCAACCGTCGGTTGGGGTGTGACAATTGTTTTGTTTGATTTCCATAATTCAATGAAATTTACCGGTGTAGACTATTATTGTCTTGTTAGAACATGTTATGTGTGTGGTCGTTACTGTGCGAATAGTTTAAACGTCGAGATTGTAAACTAGGCTAGACTGCCAGCGTACCAAGTCACGTACCAGGTGGTACGGAGCAGCGTACTAAATGGTACGCTGGGCAGGTTACCTATAAATAGGTGAAGTCCAGATTGCAATGTTAGGTTTCTTGGTCATTTCTGTGTGTTCTTAGTGAGAGGGGAGGTTCTGTCCAAACCTCCTCCAGAGCTCCAATCGATGTATACTCCTATCGGATTGTAATCATTCGACATTGCTTAATGACAAGAATCTTCGTCTCTATCCTTCTATGATCTGGAAACGATTCATATATGGTTTTACATGTCTTTATTTTATAAGCTTTTTAAACCCCAGTCGTGTAACACACGGACATCAAAGACTAGTTTTTTAATATAAAATTAGGTTGTTACAATCAAGATGTGTTAAAACCACTTAGGTTGTAACCTAATAGTAAGAGGCAATGTCCTCTTTGGTAGATACTAAAGTTCAAAACTTGGAAGTAGTGTAATTACAATGGAATATTGGATTTTAGTAAACCTTATAATTTTTTACTGGCCGATAATAATCCATACTTCATTTTTCCCTCACAATGAACCACTTTGTAATCATGTTGGAAATAAATAAACCGTCGTTAAAATGACATTAACTTTATTAAAAAATCATTTTTTGATGACTGGGCATCATGGTGGCGTCTATGTGGCATGTTTTTTTTATAACTGAGCTCAAACACAGATGATTTTATTTAGGATTTTTGTATGTTTTGATGTTATGAAGAAATTTTTTTATCCGGTGTAGAAGAATTTTGTGGTTGGATGGTTGTTTTCTTAATATTTTTCTTTACAGACATCAAAAACATGTCATATAAGACGTCATCGTAATGCCTAATCACAAAAAGGTGGAATTTTATAATAGGGTTAGTGTCATTTCAACGGCAATCTGTTTGTTTCTAACATGCTTAAAAAGAGGTTCATTGTGAGGAAAAATGAAGTATTGATCATTATCGGAAAATAGACAATAATTAAAATTATTAAAATTCAATTTTCCATTTACAATAATGATGTAAATGGCATGTGTGTTAGCCATTAAAAAAAAGATGCGTCTTGAAAAATATAAAGATTAAAAATTATATATCATAAAACTTAAATGGTGTATTTTTTATTTTACATATAAAAGTTAACAAACAAACTAAAAGATTCGATTTAATCATAAAATTTAAATACAATAACAAATTTAAAAATATTAGTTAGTATGTACTAGCAAAAAAAGAAAAATTGAATCGGATTAGAAAAATAAAAGTTTGAAACCAAATATTAAGTATTAAATAAAAGAATAAATAATATATAAATATAAATGAATACGTTAAAATTTGTTAGAGAGAAAATAACGACGAGAACAACTTAGAGCATTCACAGCAGGTTCTCTATCCTTATACTTATAATTTATATTTTTATTATTATTTTTTCTCTCTCTTCCACTCACAATCATAATTAAATAATATTTTATCATTACATTTTCTTTCTCTTTCAATCCCCAAATTTTAGCAAATCATCAAACATTTTATCAAATATACAGATTTTGTAAAGTTTTTCTTTCACCTCTACTCACAACCACTCACAACAAACCTTAAATTATACAGATTTACACTCACATATTTTTTAAAGAACCTACCGTAAATGCTCTAAAGTATTGTAAAGTGACAACCCTATTTACTTTTTTAATAGATTATTATTACTATTATTATTATTATCATTTATGAAAATTTTACCTTTTTAAATGATTATTATAAAACTGTAATTATTTATAAACTAATTTTAATTTGGAGGTTTCTATATTTTGTAGAACCTTTACGTATTGTTCTTAAATATCTTTACAGAAATATTTAGTTTTTGATAAAAATGCTCCCTTTCTAAGAAAAAAGTTAGATTTTTTATATGATTCTTATAATTTTATTTAGAAAGCCGTTAAAAAAATTCTAAACTTTTTATTATAAATGAAAATTGTAGATTTTATATATTTTTAATATATAAATACAGTTAATTCTTTTATCAAAGAAATATGTTTTTTTATTGGGAAATCGATTTTAATAATACAAATTTTACCTTATTGGCGGATAATAATACGAGTTTTGAAATTTCCTTACAATAATACGAGTTTTGTGACTATTAGATTATAATGATACACCGTTCTTTTTTGCTAACGGTGTTAGTCTGTTTCCTACGTGGCAGGTGCCACATCAGGTGCCACGTAGGAGGAAAACAGTCCACGTCAGGTGCCACGTAGGCAACAGACTAACACCGTTAGTAAAAAACTAACGGTGTATCATTAGAATCCAATACCCACAAAAGTCGTATTATTGTGAGGAAATTTCAAAACTCGTATTATTATCCGCCAATAAGGTAAAACTTGTATTATCTGCCATGTAGGCAACAGACTAACACCGTTAGTAAAAAACTAACGGTGTATCATTAGAATCCAATACCCACAAAAGTCGTATTATTGTGAGGAAATTTCAAAACTCGTATTATTATCCGTCAATAAGGTAAAACTTGTATTATTAAAATCCATTAAAAACAACATAATATTTATATGCGATGCATATGATTTGTTTAATGGAAAGAGTTAATGATTTTACTCATTGGACTAAAATAGTTATAGAATACAATCCACAACTTTTTTTTCTTTTTTTTTCTTTTTTTGGAACGGCAGATATTATTAAACACTAAACACGACCATCATAGCGAGACGCTAAAAAGGCCGAACACCAAGGGGCCCCAAAATTACATGAGAGTTAGATTGTTCCAGTATATCACATAGTTGCTTCTATTATTTAACCAAAATTTGCTCCAACATTTAATCTCCTTTATTACTTTATTCACCGACGGATTAGTTCCACGAAAAGCCGCTTCATTCCTTTCCATCCATAAACACCAAAAGGCAGTTAGGATAATCTATTACTACTATTAAACACAAGTTTTTAAAGTACAAATGTCATTTTTTTAAGTGTGCCACATATGATAAATCCTATGTGTCAATTTGTAAGATTTTTAAATTAAATAATTCAATAGAAAATTAAATTCTTTTCACATAGAAAATATCCATATATATATTTATTTTTAAAATAACACAACTTTAATTCATCATATCTCTTTTATTTCTCAACAAAAACTCGATCCGTAAATTGCTTTGGATTCGTGACAGAAAACCCAACAAAACTAAATCCATATTGCTTAGGTTTGAATCAACGAATGATGGTGAACAAATCAAAAAACAAAGTCACAGCCTCGGGTATTTACCCGGGTTACTGACTAGTAACATATATGATCTCCTTTCTTTTCTCTCCGATGCCTGGATCCAGGTGAACCTTCAAAATGTCCTCGATGGAAGAAATGGAAACCACGGGAATCTTACACCAAGTGAGAACCCAAGACCAAATGATCATCGCAAAATGACAATAGCCGAATAAATGCGGTGTCAATTCCTCCAAAGTATTGCAGAACTTACAAGTTGGATCGCCCACAGGAATGCCTCGAGCCTGAAGTGAGTCTATCGTAGCCAACCGGTTTCTTCTCGCACGCCACACCAACATATTCACTTTCGGAGGGACCAAAGGACTCCAACTATGCAGTTGCGAAGGATCCGTATGGGCTGGATTGGCAATAGTGCGCCGCATGTTTTTTAAAGAGAATTCAGGCCCACCATCACCATTCCAAGCCCAACCACTAATCCGATCTTCCATCAGATGCTACATTCCCAAAATCCTTCTTGAGAGGGAAATATTAACATTGGTAATCGTTATCCAAACCCCCGTAGCACATGGACGACATGAGAAAAAATCGTCTCTACCCTCGCGATAATGAATGCAATCAACCACAAATTTCCAAAGCCAGCTTTCTTCCGTTTTATATATCCAGAGCCATTTGCAAATAGAGCTTATGTTGATGTCAATGAGTTTACTAAGCCCCAAACCACCTTTTTTCCTTAGGAGTGCAAATCATCTCCCTATTGACCCAATGAATTTTTCTCTTATCATCCGTCTTACCCCAAAGGAACTTAAAGCGAATACGCTCTAAAGTGTCAATCACCTTCTTCAGCGCTTTATAAAGAGAGAAGAAGTATGAGGGAAGAGTCTCCATAACACTCTTGACGAGAACCAAGCGACCACTAAGAGAGAGATGTTTCGCCTTCCACTTCGAGAGTCTATTCTCAAACACCTCCACAACCCCTTGCCAGTTTGAAATCCGATTCATGTTTGCCCCAACAAGCATGCCGAGATACGGCATCGGAAAGCTCCCATCGATACAACCGAGGGTGTGTGCTTTAATTCTTATTTCCTCTTTGTCCTTGTTGACCCCATATAAACTATAAAGCACATTTACCCAAGTTCAATTTAAGACATGAAACAAGATAAAAACAACGAAACTTGATTTGTTATAAACAAGTTGTTTACCCACTCGCGCGTTGCGGCGGGGAAAACCATACTTAGAGACGTTGCTTGATCTTAAATGAATACTAAGGAACGATGCTAAACAAACATTAAAGACTAAAAACCAAAGACAATTCACAAATTTTGTCGGGTTACCATGCAACTAATGTGACTATAGACTTCGAGCATTAGTCATGGTTATTCTTTACACAAATCATCTTCCATGAGGCAAGGTAACCTACGGTTCTTTCTATTCTACCTTTTAGCGCTTTGAATGAGTTGCTTTAGGAACTAAAATCCACTCACCTCAATTGAAGATGAAGATACTCCATTGGTAGTAAATATTTTGAACTTGTTTTGCTATATTGTGGATTTGTGATATTGGCATACCTATTAGTATCATGATTGTTATTAGAATGAGATAAATCTGCATCTTGTAATTCAAAAACCATAGACTAAATAAGATTTTAACAATAACATACTTGTAGGTATTAAACTATCTGCAGGTTCAAGCAAGACCCAATCCATTTTCTTCATTGTTGATGCTATAACGATTGAATGAGAACCTTCTAGAATGATCAATACTTCAATAGTGATTAGTGCCTAAGCTCCTCCTAACTTCACATTTCAAACTTGTTAGTTCAAAATACAATTAATCAAATAGACCGTTATAAAAATTATCAATATTGAGTCCTTCGAGAATATGATCATTTAGCTCATTTGGTATTAAATATAAGGATGCAAATCTTCAATTCCAATACAACAAACAATGCTTGAAGTCGTCTATGGTGTAACAATAAGAGTAGGAAAACGATTGATTGGCGTTTGCTTTGTATGGTGTAAGGTGTTGTGGCGGGTCGGGTTAGCGTCTTGCTATGCCTGACTCTCCCCCCCCCCCCCCCCCCCCTGTTTTTGTTTAAATAAATCTGCCGTTCAAAAAAAAAATACAACAAACAATGTCACCCTTTAACAACAGCTATAAAATTGCTTCCTTTTGAGTCAAAATCTATTATAAGTTTACAAAGCTAATTCATATAACATTAATATATAAGAAGTTTCACTCTAAAACTAATGAAACTAATTTCTTTAACAGCAGATATAAAATTACTTCCTTTTGAATCGATATCTATTAGTTCACAAATTTATATCAAATAGCATCATAGGTACAATGAAAATGACCATTCTGATATTGACTCAAGTTCACAAAGCTAATTCATCTAACATGAAAATGTACCAAAAGGAAATCATGAAAGAAAAACATAATCTAAAAGAAAATAGAAACTTACAGGCACACCAACAAAGCTAGCTACTCAATATACCTGCAAGGAAAGAAAATTCAAAAAGCTTAAATTGAAGATAAGTACATACATATAATTAGAGGAGAATATAGACTCTCCCCAATTCTCGAAACTTCATTTCCCCCATACCGTCCGTTTTTTTTTTTTGCCGCATCATGAGTTGTCGTGCATTGTCCCAACTGAACTCAGTTTCAGAAGATATCAAGGCTAGCCAAATATCAACAAAAGGGTCCATATCGAAAAACATGTTGGAAAATGTGTGTGAATGAGATGTTTATCTCAAAAGAATTTTTGTTCAAGGTTGGAAAAATGTGATTTGAGCTATCCCACATTGGTGTGGGAACAAAAGGGTAATTGGTTTATAAGGATAAACCTCAAAGGCTTTGACATCACTTGTGTCATGTTTTACTCTAGCTCATACCCTCACGCAGGGGGGGGGTGCGAAAAATGGCCAATCGGGTCGAAATTCTGAATTTGTGCCCGCGCGACCTGCGGACACGAATGCAGCTCCGAAACGTGTGTCCGGTGACAACGCGTTTTTGCTAATTTTCGAACCAAGTTTTTAGCAGATTCTAGAAATGACCTTTGGCTTTCCAACCTGGTCTTTTAATGGACATAAATGGAACATTCATTCCGGATTAACTCGTAGTAGTTAATGAATGACCTTTCGTGTGTCTATTTTTCGTGTATAAGTACACGAGTTGTGGGCATAAAGAAGACACAGAAAATTGCTTTCCAACGTCGTGCTGCTGCTGCTGATCTCCGTCTACAGCTTCATTCCGGTCTCGTTTCAGGCAAGTATTCTCGTCCGGCTGTACACACAGTTTTGAACCGGTGTACCCTGGGAACAGACGTCGAATCTGTTTAAGGGAATTGTGTCAGACACAAGCCCGGTTCCTCTCGTTTTCTTTGTCTGTGTTTTTCTGTTTTGCAGGAACATAGATTGCTACTGTTCGCGATCATATTTTCTGTGGTGTTTTCGTTTACTACTCTATCTCCTTGTATTTGTTCAATATTGTTTATGTATTGTAATTAAACGATTGGTTGAATCGTTATTAACGATTGTTCTAATCGTTACTGACTTTCCAACAAAACACCCTCAGAAAGAAATCATCATCGGGATTCATAGCTAACCAAGAGAAATAACTGAGTATCATCATCACAAAATGTTCAGTTTCAAAACACTCAAAGATGAAACCCCAATCGCCAGAAGCAAACCATATCGGCGACAACACACCGGAGCACAACCCGAAGGAAGAAAGGTTGCTCACACCGGCAGCTACTAAGTCGGCGGTTTCATACATAGAATTGATATGTCGTCGTGTGTTTTTGATAGCAAGACACAAATGAAACCGACATCTCGAAGCAGCATCAAGCGCCATGCTTGAAAATAGCTCAGATCTGAACTAGGATCTTCATAGCAATTCAATAGCTACCAAGTAAAATAATTTCAAATCTAAACAAAGATAATTGATTGTTAGCTGAAATCTGTTAGTAGCACTTTGGACCAAGTTTGACAAGTTTACTAAAGTACAGGGGTGTTAGTTGTCAATTCTTGATAGTTGTTCTAATTCTGTTATTAGCCGTTAATATTGATTAGTATATGTAGTTTAGATTTCAGCTTGTAAATCCAATTCTTCCAGAGATAATAAAATTGATTTTGTGTGTCTTCTTGAGGTGAGATCTTTGATTCCATTTATCATTTGGTATCAGAGCTTCACGGAAGTATCGATCCAATTTCGAAGATCACTGTGCTCGGTGGAAAAGGGGATCGGCGATCCTCGCTTGATTGACAGCAACAATTCATCGATTTCTTACTTCGCCACGAAGGTCGTCGCCTCAACGACCTAGAGCTCGTGAAATGGGCGATAATGGAGGGAATGGCAATCGGCAGAATGTACGGGATAATTACATCACTATTCCGCTATAGTGCCAGTGTTAACTCCGACAAACTACACAATTTGGTCGGTGAAATTGAAGGCCATATTCAAGGTGCACGGTTTGTGGGATGCAGTTCAGCCAACGGAAGGTGCTGAGGTAGATCCCAAGAAGAACAGTGTCGCGATTGCCTATCTGTTTCAGTCTTTGCCCGAAGATTTGGTGATACAAGTGGCTAATTTGGAAACGGCCAAAGAGATCTGGAATTCTATTCAAACCAGGTATGTGGGTATTGATAGAGTTAAGAAGGCTCGGTTGCAAACTTTGAGATCTGGGTATAATTCATTGAGAATGAAAGAAAGTGATTCTATAGATGATTTCTCAGCAAAGCTAAGTGCACTGGCCACCAGGTCAGCAGATTTGGGATCGCCAATTGATGATGCAACTCTGGTCAAGAAACTTTTAGAATCTGTGGCAGAAAAGTTTCTACAAATTGTAGCATCAATAGAGCAATTCATAAATTTAGATACCATGGCCTTTCAATAGGCAGTTGGTAGGCTAAAGGCATTTGAAGAAAGGGTTGGGATGAAACAGAAATCTACCAGTGTTAAAGATCAGGAGTTGTTGCTTACATATCCTGAGTGGCAATCAAGAAAGAAAGATGCAAAATCAAAAGGAAGATGGGACAAGAACAGAAGTTCAAAGTCACAAGAAGAGGATTCAGCAGTGTTTGAGAGAAGTATATATGACTCAAAAGGCAGTAAGGGAGCAGTGAAGCAGATTATAAGATATGTGAGAGGTACTTTGGATTATGGGATCAAATATGCAAAAGGTGAAGTGCAGGGGCAATTTGGGAACACATTGATTGGATTTAGTGACAGCAATCATTTTGTGAACAATGAAGATGGGAAAAGCACTTCAGGGAATATATTTTTCTATAATGGGTCAGCAGTGAGTTGGTATTCTCAAAAGCAGAAAATTGTGACTTTGTCTAGTTGTGAGGTAGAGTTTGTTGCTGCTAATGTTGCTGCATGTCAAGCAGTATGGCTGAGGAATCTGTTAATGGAGCTAATAGGAAAGGAGCAGAAGCCAGTTGAGTTGCTGGTGGATAACAAGTCAGCCATTGCTCTTATAAAAAATCCAGTATTTCATGGTAGGTCCAAACATAATAATCTAAGGTATCATTATATCAGGGAATGTGTAGAACAAAACCAAATTCTTGTTGATTTTGTTAGTGGAGAATCACAAAGGGCTGATGGATTAACTAAAGCTCTGGCAAGAGCTAAGTTTGAAGAAATGAGAAGTTTGATGGGAGTTAAAGAATTTTTAACAAAAATTCTGAATAGTAGCTCTCGAAAAGAGGGAGCTTAACACATCAATGCATGCAAATCCATTGGGTCACTGCTTCATGATGCTAATGTTGAGTTGTTTCTGATAGGGAATGAAGAACAGATTGCTGAATTAGATTAAGGGGGTGAGTGTTAGCTGAAATCTGTTAGTAGCACTTTGGACCAAGTTTAACAAGTTTACTAAAGTACAGGGGGTGTTAGTTGTCAATTCTTGATAGTTGTTGTAATTCTGTTATTAGCCGTTAATATTGATTAGTATATGTAGTTTAGATTTCAGCTTGTAAATCCAATTCTTCCAGAGATAATAAAATTGATTTTGTGTGTGTTCTTGAGGTGAGATCTTTGATTCCATTTATCATTGATATCAAAACAAACAACACAAATTAAACAAAACGCAACATGAAGAAACAATTATAAAATCCGTCACAACCACTTTCCGTCATGAAAAACCACGTAGCAGATGTAAAACGAAGGTTCGGTTCATGAGGGAAAGCATCGACGACACATATTAAGAGAGAGAGAGAGAGAGGCGGTCGTCCGTAAGTCTGAAGGTTCAAGAAGAAGAAAGAGCCTCAGTCTAGTATGCAGGTTTAAGAGAGAAGGAATGGATGAGAAGATTTGTTTGAAATGAAAAAAAGACGTCACCCTTAGTATGTGGCAGTAACTTATTGGGTAGAGAAACTCATTGGCATATTTCAATTGGACCGAATGATGTACAGTATATATGTGTGAGGGGGAGTCAATTATAATTGTTATATATATAAATTATTTTTTGCACTAAAACAGTTACAAAAATCCAAACCTTAGTGACCAAAATAGTATTTTACTCTTGTGTTTTGAAATGTTCAACTAAGACTATTTACACTAGTCGAATCTATTCTTAGGGAAAAACATGTTAGGTTTAAGGATCAAATTCGTGATCTTTCAGTCCCGAGCCTTCCCCTCGTTACCAATATTATTCGGCCAAATGATCGATGATAGTAATTTACTCTTATTCAAATATTTTTATTTCATTACAAATTTTTTACCTATATTTTAAACTAACTTTTTTAAAACCTATTTTTTTTCTTATTTACCTTCTTTAACAAACTTTAAACAAATAATTTAATATTTACTTTTTCTTAATTAACTGTTTTGAACAAACAATTTTGAAAACAAATAACTTAACGTTTTGTTTAATTAAAAATTTTAACTTAACTAGTTGTTATACCCCGTGCATCACATGGCTGAGATTTAGAAAAAATATATGTATCGCACGGTTGTGGTTTAAAAAAAAGTTAATAATGGTAATAGAGTACAGAAAGTGGAACTTGTATAAAAGAAAAAACTGTTAAAACAATTAATTGGTAAACTATGAAGTAAATAAAATTGTTATGGAAGTGTTAAACTGTAATTTAATAACTATATTATATATTTAATTTAGTAATTAAATAATTAGTTATTAAATAATTTAGGAGGCAATAAATAAAAAGTCGGATATATATATCCAAAACTTTTCTTTTAATAAAAAAAATATTTTTTTTTTCAAATAATTAATTAATTATGATAGTGATTATCTCTATAATAATTATATTTTATTTATTGCCATGAAAATACAAATAATTGATTAATTATGGTGGTGATTATCCATACAATAAATATTTTTTATTTATTGTCATGGAAATACAAAAACTAAAAATAAGATGGGATGATTTGGGAGGAAAAATTATTATGAGGTGGAATCTGAGAATGACATGTGTCCCAAAACTTTTCTTTTATATACAGATATGATGATATGATATGATATGATATAATACCACTGTCGTAATGTGTCTCTGTTAAATTTTGGTTCTTTAACGCGTGCTTAGATTACCATTCTTTAAAATAAGTGGGTGTTAACTCATAAGCTTCTCTTATCGTATTTAACCATATCAATGTTTCCGACATAATGCACGGGTTCGATTAACTTAATATAACCTAACGTAAGGTTCATCTAAAAAGCATTTTAAATCTAAGAAGTGTAAGAATAACTATAGACTTCACACTTGTCTTTTTTATTATTTTTAAAAGGGGTGTATATTAGTCATTTTGTTTACATTCAGATCATTGTGTTCTATGTTCAGATCATTGTATCGTATGTTTAAAATCTTTTTGTAATATGTGTTAATCATTGTGTTTTATGTTTTAATTCACTCCATGTTATTTTATTACTTTTTATTTTTTATGTATTAGATAAGTTTCTTGGTTTATGGTCTTGTTTTACATATTAGATGTATACAATGATATAATTTCACCATTATGTTGTTTAGAATTAATAATTTTAGAAAAATACAATGACCAACGGAATGACATAATGATAAACAAAAAGACACAATGACGCACTACAAAACACAAAAAAAAAACTGAAAAAAGGTAATTTTTATATTTTATATAAAGCAACACTGTATTCGTTTTAAGGATAAAAAACGCTCATTTTTTATGGTGTAATTTATAATAAAAAAATATATATCGTATATAAAAGTTATGAATGTTTTTAAAATTGAAGAAACTCGATAAAAAGTCAACCAAACTGCCCAAGACTAAAATGTTCCTCCGTCGTTTTTTTTTCTCCACCAATTTAATCTCAACCAACAATTAGACCTTAATAACAAACCTAATGGGCTTAAAAACATTTAAAATGAGACGTCTTGTGTTCAAGTACCATCTGTGACAAAAAAACAAAAAAAAAACTTAAGTATTAAGGTTGGGCTAGCGAGTTTTCTCGCCTATAGTGGTCATCCTACGGATAGTAGTCTTCGAGACATGTACTCAAAGAATAAAGATAATCGGATAGTATTAATAACCAGTCATTAATCTAAATTTACCATTAAAAATATCCTTATTAACCTCCTTGGGATAAAAAAAAATATTGGAATAACTTGTCCCTATAACAACTATAATACAATAAAATATGATACAATATAACTTAATGTGATGTAATGAAATGTAATAAGATATAATATTATTTTATTTTAAATACCTATAATGTGATTTAATGTGGCATAATATAATGCAATTTAACATAATAATTTAATGCGATATATTTAATGTGGCATATATATATATATATATATATATATATAGAGTTAGGTTTTAATGAGAACCAATTAGTTTTGAGAACTTTTAAGAACCATTCTGGGCCACTAATTTTTAAGAGGGAGTCACTCAAATTCATGGGGGATTTCTTTATATATAACTAGTGACTTAAATTGGTTCTCAAAACCATTTGTTTCTCAAATGATCCTCTCCCTATATATATATATATATATATATATATATATATATATATATATATATATATATAGGAAGGATAAAGTGAAAACCTCTTCGAGTTTGGAAAACCGTGAAAACCAAGTTTAAAAATTCATTTTTTATTTCGATTTTTTTTATGGTGACTCTCTAAGTTAAAAAAAATCTCTTTATGCAAAAAAGTAAAAAAAAAACGCATAGTAATTTTTTTAAAAAAATAATAATTTATAACCAATGTTACATATGTAACAGGGTAATCTTACATATGTAACATCGGTTATAATTTTTTTTTTTAAATTACTACGAGTTTTTTTTTACTTTTTTGCATATTTTTTTTAACTTAGAGAGACACCATAAAAAATCGGAACAAAAAATGAATTTTTTAGCTTGGTTTTCACGGTTTTCCAAACTCGGAGATGTTTTTATTATATATATATATATATATATATATATATATATATATATATATATATACCCATTTAAACCACCAAAATTATGACAAGTGTCTCTCTCCCTCCTTTTCCAGAAAAGGTATTTTAGTCATTTAACTCAACTAATAAAGTACTCCTCCATTTTAAAACGGCTGTAACTTTTTTATCCGATGTCGGGTTTTTATAAAAAAAATACCGTTGGACTCGTCGCATTTTAAATTGACATTTCGTAATTTTTTTAACAGTGCACATGTTTATCATTATCATTAGTATTGCACAAAAGGAATTATCATTCGAAAAAAATACTCTTTATGTTAAAAACATTTTAAAAACACTAAACTTTTATGGTACTAATAATAATGTAACATAGTGCACATGTGTAGCATGAAATTAAAAATAATAATGTTAAATCTTTTTTTTTTCAGAATTAAAGATAATACAATTATAATATTTATAATTCAGTTTATTTTTTAAAACATTAACGTATACCACACGTATCAGTTTTTTTAATAGTGCACATATGCATTATTAAAGAAACAAAACGTTAATTTTTTTTAATTTTTTCAGTAATTAAATATAACATAATTCTAAGATTTTTGTGCAATTTCTAAAAAACAGTATATTAACGTCTGAAGAAGCTATAGAGGTTTTAATATTTGTTTTCACGTTTACGCAGTAAGAATGTGTTTACGCATTTATAGCGTAAACGTGAAAATATATATTAAAATATCTATAATTTCTTCATACCTTCATTTTTTTAAAAAAAAATTACACCAAAAATCTTAAGATTCTATTGTCCCTTAATTCTAGAAGATATTTTTTTGGCATTTCGTGATTTTTTTATTAGTGCACATGTGCATCATTATTATTGCACAAGGGGGGTTATCGTGCAAAAAAACACTCCTTATGTTAAAAACATTTTTAAAAAAACACTAAAACCTTTATGCTACTAATGATAATGCTACATAGTGCACACGTGCAGCATGAAATTATATAAATTACAAAATGTTAATTTTTTATTTTTCCGGAATTAAAGATGACCCAATTATAATATTTATGGTGCAAATTTTTTTTAATATTAATGTATACCGCACGTATGAGTTTTTTTTAATACTGCACGTGTGCACCATTAAATTATTTTAATTTTTTTCAGAATTAAAAATAACATAATTGTAAGATTCTTTCAAAAATTTTAAATTTTAACATGTGAAGAACTTATAAAGGTTTTAATATTTGTTTTCGCGTGTACGCAATAAGAATGCGTTTACGCATTGATCCTCTCCATATATATATATAGGGGATGGTTATGGTGAAAACCACTCTGAGTTGAGAAAACTTTGAAAACTCTTCAAAAACGGGGTTAAAAAGTTTTTTTTTCCCTTCAATTTTTTATGGTGATTCTTTACGTTATAGGCTATATATAGATGGAAAAAAAATAAAAAAATCACCTTGGGGATTTTTTTTTAAAAATGTAACAAGTTTTGTTGTTACATATGTAACAAACATATGTACAGAGTGTTACATATGTAACAATACCATTTTTTTAGATTTTTTAAAAAAATATCCCCGAGGCGTTTTTTTTTGATTTTTTTTTTTCCATCTATGGATAGCCTCTATAACGTAAATAATCACCATAAAAAATTGAAGGGAACAAAAAAACTTTTTGACCCCGTTTTTGAAGAGTTTTCAAAGTTTTCTCAACTCGGGAGAGTTTTCATTTTACCCTTCCTCTATATATATATATATATATATATATCACAATAGTACAGACCAACATAGACCAGCACAGAAGACCAATCTACCAGCACATCATCACAAATTCCACCAACACAGTGTATTATAAAATTTCAAAACTAAAAAAAATATCTAGGCTTCGAATTAAGGTCTGAAAATCAGCAGGACCTAAATCGCAACTAGTAGAGTCCAAAAAAAACGTGATGGAAACGTCGTAAAAATATATAGGGTAAAGATCCTGAGAAAACTCTTTTTTTTTTTTGCGAAAACCTAAAAACTAACACTAAAACCTTCATAACTTTTACATACTTTAATATTTTTCTATAAAACTTGCACAAAAAATCTTAAAATTCCATTATCTTTGATTCTAGAAAAGAAAATGATATTTCAAAAAAAAATTATTTAGTGCACATGTGCACCATTTTCATTAGTACTACACAAAGAGAATCGTCATGCGAAAAAATATTGTTTAAGTTAAAAACATTTAAAAACACTAAAATATTTATAAAACTAATGATAATTCTACATATGCACTATAACTATTTGTTATAGTGCATATGTGTAGCTTAAAATTTAAAAAAAAATTAAAACGTTAAATCGATTTTCATAGTTAAAGATAACACAATTATAAGACTTATGGTGCAATTTCTTTTTTTAAATATTAATGTAAACGACACGTATAATGTATTTTTTTTCTTAGTGCTCATGTGCACTAATAAAAAACCACAAAAAGCTAACAAAATTATATTGTATTTGGTGCGATTTTTCCAAGGTTGTAAAAAGCGCTTGGCGGTAGCTCAGCGGTCGACGGGTGTTAAGGGATTAATCGGCGACTAATCGGGGATTAGTCGGTATTAATCGGGAATCAATCGTCTTTGACATTAATAATCAGTGATTAATCGTTAATCGGTTAAAGGCCGCTAAGCGATTAGTCGGTGATTAATCGAAGACTTGGCGGGATTTTTACAACCATGGATTTTTCTAAAAAAAATATTAACGCGTATTATATGTATGAGTTTTATTATTAGTGCACATGTGCACTAATAAAAAACGACGAGACGTTAAAGTTTTTTTTTTACTTTTTTCAGAAATAAATAACTCATAATTCTAAGGTTTTTGGTGCAAATTTTTTTAAAAAATATGAACGTGTGAAAAAGTTATAAGTTTTTTAGTATTAGTTTTTAGGTTTTCGAAAAAAGGTGTGGTTTTTTACATAATCCTTACCCTATATATATATATATATATATATATATATATATATAGTAATAGAGAGATCTATTGTAGGCCTTAAAAAAAATATAGACACCTTATTTGACATGCAAAATTACTCTAATTCGCCTGCGAAATTTTTTGAGAGAGAGAAAGAAAAAAATTGGAAAAAATTAATTCTAATGGTGAAAAAAATGGCTTATGGGGATACACATTTTAGGGGTTTTATAATGAACATCTCACTGTGTGTGGACCTCCTAAAAATGTAGACCTGTAAACCCATTTTCTCATTATTGGACCTCTTTATCTGATGCTTGTGATTAATTTGTTTTCTCTGTTTTTTTCTTCTTCAGAAAAATTCACATGTAATTAGAGTTATTTCGAATGTGAAATAGATTAATTTCATATGCGAAATAAGGGTTCTACGAATCTACACGTTTTAGAAGGTATACAATGAACACCTATATATACAATAATATAAATGTGTATTGTATTATAAATTATAATCCTTTATTGTTATTTTAAAATGATAAACACACATAATTTAAATATATTTCTATATTCACATCAGTATCCAATTTCTAATAGAACTTTAAACGACTTAAAAGAAAAAGATTTTTTTCACCTAGTGAAAAATCTTTTTTTTAAACTTCTATTATTTAATAAAATTTATGAAATCTAAATATTCTAATTCTAGACTAATTTCGTAACGGACGATAAATACTCACTGTCGTTCACCAAGAAGCTCACATTTGGAAAGTAATCGTTGTTATTAGACGATCTTTGAGCTCTATAATTCCTAAATTTTCCATTTCACCTTAATCGCTCTCCGATCAAAACCCTAATTATGGCGGCTCCGGTTACCGAACAGTTCAACTTAGCCGTATCACGTTCCGATCTTCATCTCACCAAAACCGACTTGAAAACTCCCGATTCTGCTGAAAACGATTTAACTTCCGCTCAATTAGCGAATACCTCGAATGCTCAGCCTCATGCTTCTTCACTGGTATATCTATTCATATCTAGCTACATGATTTTTCTTTGATTTGTAAGTGTATTTGCTAAACATTGGATTTGATTGTGCTTTTGACAGCGTAAGCATCGAAGAAAATCGAAGCCGATTAGATGTGAGCCTTCTGAAACTAATGTCCAGATCGAACACACGCCTCCTAACATTAGTATTGTAAGATTTTGCTTTAATTCTAAATCTAGTTACTTATGTTGTCAATTTAGGAACGATTTGTGTTTATCGTAGTTAATGTTATGATGTTAAATCTAGTTATGATTTACTAAGGAAGATTTAGAATCGCTATAAGTTTTAATCTTCAAAATTAGCTAGTTCGATCCCACAGCAACAACAAGGGTTGTTGAACGAATTGAATTCGAATTTTATTTTC
This sequence comes from Deinandra increscens subsp. villosa, assembly GCA_039602395.1. NCBI lineage: Eukaryota > Viridiplantae > Streptophyta > Magnoliopsida > Asterales > Asteraceae > Deinandra > Deinandra increscens. The sequence continues at coordinate 72,870,294 of JBCNJP010000025.1, forward strand.
TTTATCTCGGAACTGAATTTTATTAACTCAAATTAGGTTGTAATTAATCAATATGAAATCGAGATTCAAATTTGGTCCAATTCGAAATTCAATTCGATTCAAAATTCAATTCGATTCAAATTCTAACACATTTGATTTGAATTCGCATATTAAAATATTAAATGATCAAAATCATAATTGGAACATTCAAAACACATATGTAAACTATTCAAATGATAAAGATTTAAAATAAAGTTGTAATAGTCTAAGAAAATTAAAACTGAAAGTGAAATCGTTTAAATTACAAGTAAATCGACTATATGGTCATATGGAAATGCAAATAGGTCATGTTCAAAAGTGTTGAGTTAGTGTTTTATTATATTTAAGTTGTCAAGAAGCAAAAATAAAATTTTAACAAGAAGCAAAGAGAGTCGAAAGGCTCCTTTCACAAAATTGATCCAAATAAATAAGTATTATATATATGGTTATGTTCAAATAAGAACTTTTTGTTTTGAGAACTTTTAAAAACTTTTGAAAACCAAATCTCCACCACTAGGACCACTATAATTTATTGGGGGTTTCCATATATATAAACTAATTGTTTACAATGAAGATCTTTATGTCAAAAATCGAAAGAATAATTTTTTAAAAAACTTTTATATAGCAACACTATAAGCATTTTAAAGATAAAAAATGCTCGTTTTTATGGTGTATTAAAAAAATAATGCCGTATGTGAAAATTATAAATGTTTAAAAAAAAAGAAAATAGATAAAAAGTCAACAAAGAATACCCCTTCTTTCTTTTTTATTAGATCAAGATCTAATTGCTGAAATTCATTCTTATCCTTTTTACCCAAACCAAACTTCTCATTATGTTGACAATAAATTCCTTATCTACTTAGAATTTAGCTACGAGACAAGGCTAGGTTTAGGTTTTTTATTTTGGGTACATACGTAAGGTAAAATCGAACCAACACCTAGCCCCTAGGTGGTTCTTGCTGTGTAAATTTTAAATGCATGTTCAAATATTCATATGGAGTTATCAAGTCTTGTGTCATGGAGTTATCTTTTTTTTATTCACGTGTGTCACTTAGACTTGATCTAGGTTCAGTCTTTGATTCAGACAAGTAACGATTCAAAGCGACTAAACAGAAGTTACAAGCTCTTGTTACAAATGACTTTGTATTGCTAGGAAGAAAAGAATATAAGTGTACTTTACAAATGGGTGTACAAGACTTGTATGTGTTTTTGGGTGCTTACACATGGGGGATCCATCACGTATTTATGCTACTTGTGGATGGATTTTATATATATGCTTCCTATCTAGATAATTCTATACATAATATTTTTACTAGAATTCTTGATAATTCTTTCATAAAATCTTAGATTTTTATATGGAAATAGCTATGATATTTTTATGGACTTTCTTGATATTTCCATGGCTTTAAAGATTGATTTAGTACCTTCCATTTTAGCAATTTAAATTAGAATTATATTGCACGTTCTAGAGATTTTCGAAGCCTTGATTTATACGACTGAGAAGTCTAACTTTCCATGTCCCCTTGTGTCCGCCTGTATGGTTGTGGTATGTACTTGATCAACTTTGATGACATACAATGTGTTTAGGAATGTTTAGGGATGTCAATGAAACTCGAACCTGCTGGGAATACCCGAAAGCCGTGACATGGGACGGGTATGGGGTCGGGTAATCGGGCGTGGGATTACTTTTGATTTTTTTTTTCATGGGTATGAGATTTGATGATATACTCGTTTACCCGACCAGATTACCCGTTAACATATACCCTTTTACCCAGTTATATATCCGTCATGTTTTTCTTTGTTTTATTTATTTATTTTAAGTATATATCATATGATTTTATTTACCTATTATTTCTATTTTATATATAATACTAAGTTATTTGTTAAATAATTGATTTACATATTATTATTATGTTTAGTTATTTGAGATATATTATTGTAATTATGATAAATGTAAATTAATAGTTAGCCGATAAACTTTCGACAGGTATACCCGAAACCTGACGAGTATCCCCGAAACCCGACGGATAAATAACCGCTACATACCCGATGGGTTTTAGGCCGGGTATGGGTTTGGGATTACTCAAACCTAGCCCATCGCCATCCCCAGGAATGTTGTTGGGACGACTTTGGCTTTTCGAAAAATTTCATCCCGAGCACGATCTTGTAGTCATCTACCGGTACGACTAAGAAGTCTAACTTGTCTTGCCATGTTCCAATCTTGCTCTTAATTCTCTATGGCATCCCTTCAATTGGCTTGGCGTGTCCATTGGTGGCTTTGAGTAGTATGTTGTCTGTTGTGGTGATCCTTAAATCGAATCGTTTGGCTTCATCTTTAGTGATGAAATTATGACTTGCTCCAGCGTCGACCAACACCTTTGCAAGTCGACCATTTACTTTGATGTTTACGAACCAGGGTACTTTCCTCTTTATGTTCGTATTGTTTCCCCGAGTCGTTGTTGTACATAATTGGTCTGCCTTACCCTCAACCATTTTTAGGGTTTTCTTTTGTATACATTCATAGCATTGAGGACTTGAATTTGCATTCTTCCTGAGTGAGCCTCCTCGGTTTCATGGGTTTCTTCATCAGTCCTTATCAAGGATGGTATCCTTAATTTCTTTAGGCAATCTCAAACATCATGTGGCCCATCACAACGGAAACATCATTTGTATATGACTTTCTCTTTTCCGTAATAGGTTGTTGATTTTCGGGTATCAACTTTTCGAAACTGCTTATCGTTGATGGGCTTTGTTCCCCCACCCTTTTTACCGGCACTTTATTCAATCATGGGCATGTATGGTCTCTTTTCCTTAAGAACGATCAAGCTTTCAGCTTCGGTAATGGCTAAAGCAAGATCTTGAATGTTTCCTCGTTCAAGTTCTATCTTAGCCCATGATTGTAAGTCATCAAGAAAATAGAAGAAAGAGTCCTTAATTCGTTATCGGCTAGGTCCGAGATCTTGAGGACAAGTGCTGTGAATTTCTTCACATAATCTTTGATGGTTCAGGTTTGCTTTAGCTTTCATAGATGACTTATAGCTTCATCCTTAATATTAACCGAATATAATTGCTTTTTAAGTTCGTGAACAAATTTTGCCCAAGTATTGATGGTGCACGTACTTCATTCATATCCATATGTCGAGGTCTCCACCATAACATTGTCATGTCCTTGATATAAATTTATGGTCATCTTGATCTTGGTGGTGTCATCCACTCATCCAAGGCTTGTACCCCTCCTAGGTACTGTTCCATCTCTCACACGAAGTTGTTGACTCCTCGTGCTTCTCTTTTTCCAAAGAACAATGTCAATGTAGGGACTTCAAGCCTTGGGGTGAGGAAGTTAGCAATACCACTAACCACTGCTAGGCTGCATTATTTCACCTTTGATTCCAAGTGCAAGAAGCTTTTATGGCATTCACGAATCTCGTGTTCCACCTCTCTCCTCAACTTTGTGGTCTCTTCCTTGAACATCTTTGAAAGCATGGTACAACAAACATCCATCACAACTTTCATGTCTTCTTTAAGATCTGTAACTTTAGTTTCCAGCGTTTGTATTTATTGGAAGGAAAGATTTACTTGAGCTCCAAGCTCAATGATAGCAGTCTATACATCTCCATGCCGTTTTTCCAAGCTCGGTGCTATATAGTTATCAACTCTTGTGTCACGGAGTTATCTTTCTTAACTCATGGACACTAAGTTCAGTCTTTGACCCAAACAAATAAGAATTCAAACACATTGTATGCTTTTCGTCAGCTATAACAGAAGTTGCAAGTTTTTCTTACAAAGATGACTTTGTATTGATAGAAAGAGAAGATTACAAGTGTGTGTACAAGACTTTAATATGTTTTTGGGTGCTTACACATAGGGGTGAATAAAAACCAATCCGACTCCCAAAAGCTGACGAACCAAACCATACCCACCACGAAGCCCTTTATAGAGTTGGTTCTCGAGTTTTCCATTTCTTGGTTCCGGTCCGACCCATTAGCACCGTGAAAATCGATAAATATTATTTTATTACTAATTTTTTTTATTTTGACTTTCTTGATAGGACATTAACACTACACCTTCTTCACATACCCATACCCAATACATAAAAATTTAAAACTGAAAAGGCGTTTTCATCTTTCTCATTCCAAAACCCTACCAAAACCATCGTCTTGATATTTTGGTTATGACTTTTGGATATTTTGGTTATGGTATTGCATTCCTTGTTCATTTTGGTTATGGTTTTGCAACATAAATAGTACACTAGATTAAAAACTTTGTACTCAACAATTTGAAGCAATCACTAAGTTAACAATCTGGAGGTTTACTTTGTTAGTTGGTTTCGTGTTTTTCTTTGTTAGTTCAGTAAGTAATATTTTAGCAATTTAGATTTAAAACTTTGTAGCAATTTGGAACAAAACAAACAGGTTAACATTTCGGTCCAGCAGGTTAAGAATTTGGAGATTTATTTTGTAGTAATTTGGCCAGCATCATTTCGGTCCAGCAGGTTAAATTTAGTAGCAATCTGGGCTAGCAGCAGTTCAGTCCAGCATGTTAACTTTGTAGCAGCAGCATTTCGGCCCACTTCAATAACCGACAACCGCCCCGCCAATTTAAAACTTAACTGAAACCGGTTTGTTAAAAGTCGGTTCGATTTCGGTTCTCAGAAACACCAAATTCCGTTTCCAATTTCAGTCTGGTTCAAGACTGATAATCACCACCCTAGTTACACATCCCTTACCTGCGATTAGTCACTCTAACCATGGACAGAATGGTCATAACCAAAAAACGGCTAGGAGAGGTGACCAATGGTCGTAAGCGGGTAGAAAGTTAGGCTTTAAAACCGGGCTGGGTATAAAACGAATATAGAACCGGGTACAAATTGGTTTAGGGTACAAACCGGTTACGAGGAGATATATATGGAACCAGTTCAGAACTGGTGGGTAGAATCAGGTACTACCCGGGTATGGTGAAAACCGGGTATAGACCACGTATTGTTCCATGTTTTTTTCTAGGTACGGTTCTGGACCCAGTTTTTTTGTGCACCTCTAATTGCGATTCAGATTTAGACGGAACGTGACAATTGGCTCGCCTCTAATTGCGCTTCGACTACTATGTTAATCACAATCCTCCTTTCTACGCAAGTCCTGTTTCATGTTAAGGACGTAATAGCTAAGCACGACAGTACATCAATACTTATAGTTCATCGATTTAAAACATGACAACTGTCTAACACAAACCTTCTCTGGCTTGATTATCTGAGTACTGATTGTTCTGTTCTGATCTTGCATGGAAATTCCTTTTTATGGTTTCATCAACAGGTACCAAGGGATCCATCAGGTCCGCATTTGAGGTGAGGCTTGCTCTTCAGTTGTTTCTTGTTATTTAAAACCGTAAAAATGATGGTTATCTTGTTTGCATACAGCCTGCAAAAAGAGAAGTCTCCAACTGAAGGCTTCAAAACTCCAGTCCCAAGTTCACCAACTATGCTTCGAGCAATGGAGGTTCAGTATAGTCTTGGAACTGAGTTTCCTAGCTGTATAAAGACAATGTGTAGATCACAAGTCAACTCTGGTTTTTGGTTGGTAATGCTCTGTCTTCAACTGCTTCCAATAACAAACATTTTAAGAAAAAATGACCAAACCACCCCCCCCCCCCCCCCCCCTTTTTCTTTTTAGGGACTTCCCCTTCAGTTCTGCAAATCATTTCTGCCAAAAGAAGACACTACAGTTGTACTTGAAGATGAAAATGGAGAGCAGTGTGAAGTCAAGTATATTGCATACAAGTATGGGATTAGTGGAGGGTGGAAAAACTTTGCGAATCGACATAACTTGATTGAAGAAGACGTTTTAGTCTTTCACTTAGTACGACCTACAAAATTTAAGGTGGCATATCTCTTTCCATGACCATTGTTAACAATGCATAAACAATATACATGTCTAATCTCAAAGGTTCTTACTTTTGTAGGTTTACATACTTAAGGCCGTTGATTCGAGTGAAGCGGGTCATGCTCTTAGCCTTTTGAATTTGGAAGCACATACAGAAGGAACGTCTACAGGTAACCTTTTTGCATTTCGCATTACTCAATTCCGGTCATTGCCTTTGTGTTTATATTTGAGAATTAACTGATGAGGAAAACAGTTGCCCTGATTTCTGGAAGAAAGAAAAACAAGCATCCAGTGTCTCTTTCATTATCTGAGCTCCAAAAAAAGCACAAAAAGTCCGCACCATCTTCAAGATCCATCCTGCTGAGCGACCCCCGCAACAAACATTCAAGAAACACCAGCGAAGAGGGCTGTTCAGAAGTCCGAGAATGCTCTAGACAATCCAATCATTCACTTCAAGAGTTCAAATCCTTTCAGGACTTTCGTATTGTGGTCAACGGTCTCTGCATTGACCGAGAGCTTCCCCGTGATGTCAGATTGGATTACTACAAACTATGCTTTTATAAGAAAGAATTCCTTCATGATGGTCTTCCTGCTGGGTTGTATTCCAAGTTAGCAGCAGGTATGATCGGTGAAACCGTTAGCATAGCTAATGAGATTAAAAGCTGCGAGATCACCACAACTAAGGAAGAGTTTGAAACATGGGATAAATCCCTGAAATCTTTTGAGCTTTTGGGCATGAAGGTCGGTTTTTTACGTGATAAGATAAACACACTTGCGACACTTGTGTTTGAATCAGAAGGTGCATTGGATATTAAGCGGTACGCGGAGGCAAACAACAAACAGAAACACGCTGAAGATGAGATCAAGAAAGTTGCAGCAAAGCTTAAGGAGTTGAAGGAAACCGCGAAGAAGTTTGATGGGATTGCGGGTTGTTTGAAACAGAAGGTTGAGATGTATGAGCACATGTTCCGCGAGGAGGTTGCTGCACTATGGTAGGGTCGGTAAGCTCTAAAGAGTGTTTGGTATGTTTTCTGCTTATGATGAACTGTAATCTCTATACTAATCTCTAGACTAATCTCTAGACTGGAAACTTTTGACCCATGAACTACAATTACTGAATAAGAGGTCCTTCAGAAATTCTCATTTGATAAGTATAAGGGAAAATAGAGGGGTGTTGGGCCACTTGCGCCTGATGTATGCATCCTTAACCCTGCAAATTTGTAAGTGGTTGTTTCAACGACTCAAACCAGCAACCTTACCGTTGCTCCAAAGGTCTGTGCCTTTCTCATTGATAAATAGCAGCTTTTATACCTTTCTGTCAGACGATGTGATGTCTGAGCAGAAACCAGTCCTGACGGGCGGCGTGAACCCATAGGCTACGAACTGGACCATGGGCTGTGAATTCCTCAAAAACCAGTTCTTGGTTCAGACCCAGCAAAGGAATAAAAGACGATTTAAAAAAAAATTAATATAGTTTTTCTTAAATCAGTTATTATAACTACTTCTTTTAAGGGAAAAACAGTTTCAGAACTCTGGAATCTAAAAACCATTTCCAGTAAATCTTTTTAGTTGCTTTCACTCCGTCACAAAACGAGTGTTTGAGACGGTTTTATTTGTTGTTAATCAATATTGCAACAGTTATTTTTACGACGGGATAACCTTGGTGCAAGTTTTACCTACAAAGAATTCCACTGGTTCACAACCATTAATGGTTAGCAGAAAAAATCTGTCCAAAAAAACGCTAGTATCATTTATTTTAAATTATTCTTGAAAATATTCATTTTGCATGAGAATTGAGAAATAAAATGCAGTCTGAATATTTTAAATGTTACGCTGATGCTACGTTCATGATTTTAAATTCCTTTTAGAACAACTAATTTACATATTCTTTAATCCTACAATTCTACAAATAAATTTACACATTCTATTTATCATTAAATTTAAATTTGTAATCACTTGAAATAGGGATCTTTCTTACATTCTTACTACTTGCTCTCTTTGGTGTTCATAATTCCAAATAACATGGTACTTTTTGAAAGACAAATAATAATGATGGCATTACTAAAGTAAGTTACTATATATTTGTAATCGATTATTTTGGAAATGTTGATAATCATGTTATGATGACATACATATATAGTCAAGTAAATAACGGTCATAACTTTATATAAATTATAAGGGCAAATACAATATAAACAAAGTAGACAATAATATGCAGTATGCATTATCTATTTCAAACAAAAATATATGAAAACGAAAACCGGAGTGCATTCACTTGTATTATCAAGTTAAGAACCTAATAACGTCGTAGTTAATTAATAATTTAGATACACGAAAAATAAAATAATACTATAACTTAACTTAGACATATATAGAAGAACAAAAATAAAATTTAAAATGTATATATATTATGTATTGTACTTTTATGTGACCAAATAATCAACCAAACAAGGGGCTTTTTCAAGTATATAAAGCTTAAAAACTTGGTTTAGTGATATTGGGAATAATTGACCTTTGAAGATTCTAGGATGTAGGATTATCTCAATAAAACTCATAAGTGAGTATGAATTTGATCTTCAAAATATGAGGGTATCTTTCGTATCTTAAAAGGAATTTGAGCCTGCGGGAAACTTTTGAAGAAATTGGTGATCATATGAAGTTGTTGAATAGTAGGGTTAGAGTAGTGAAAGGGTCAATGACCGTGTTATGTGGTACTAGGAAAATGAACTATATAATTGCTAGATGTCATAGTGATCTCTTGTTGATTCTGTGTTGCAAAATGAAGGGTTGATATAGTTGCAATGTTATGGCATAAGAGCATTGGTTTACACCCATATCAAGTAGATGTGAGTGGCGGGATGAAAGAAATCCATCAACCACCAAAAAGTTCAAGTTCTAGTGTAGGTACAAGTGGTTATAGCTTGGCAAGGGATATATGAAGAATGCAAATTGAAATAGATTCGTAAGAGGATCAATTTTTTGGAGGATCTATTTCACAAGTGGTTGTGTTACGAAGTTGTGAAATAGATTCTTGAATACTTAAATGGTACTAAGGAGGTTGGGTTGGAATTTAGAAATGGTTATGATAAGGAAAGTATGATTCTTGGTTTTATGTGTGTAGATTTTGCTAAAGATCTTAGTAAAGAAAGATTTGTTATTGGTTATGTATTTCAAGTTTTGTGAAGTCTAATCAGTTGGAAAGCATCACTGCAACATATTGTTGCTTATCTACAACTAAAGATGAGTATATATAACTATATAACATTATCTGAAGCAGTTAAGGAAACTATATGGCTAAACAACTTTGTTTCTGAACTTGAGGTCATTGTAAGGATGTTGTGGTCTTGTCATTTGTGTGATATTACATGCATAAATTATACATCTATCAAAGAACCAAATGCAAAATGAAAGAACAAAGAAAATCAATGTAAAGTTACATTTCATCAAAGATGTCATCAACTCAAAAGAGGTAAAGATTGACAAGGTTGATACTCATGAGAATGCCAGTGATCTGTTGACAAAGACATTATCAAGTTCAAACTTTCTACAGTGTTTTATTGTGTTAAACATTTGCTAAACAAGTTAAGTTTGACTTTACATTAAGGTGGAGATAGTGCTAAAGTCAAACATGAAGTCAACAGGTGACATTCAGGATTGCCAGCATAACTATCAGTAGCAACGGTTTATCATTGATAAAGTAGCTCTGCATGAATACAAGCGATGAGTAGAAACTGGGAACTCGGTGAAAACGAACATTTAAGCGAGTACTAGAGACCAATTTGATGATGATGGAATGTTTTGCTGGATGCAGTTACAACTGAAAAGAATAAGTTGCTGCTACAGGAAGTTATGATTGATAGAGAATAAAGTTCAGTAGTAAGTAATTACTATTGGTAAAGAAAGTTGTTACTGAAGAGTGGTTTATTATTGATGAATAGCAAATAATGATTCTTATTTGTTTTCTCTGTTGTAACCATTTTGTTTTAGTTAGACATGGGTATCATATATGCATTTAGATAAGATACTATATATATCATATTTATCAAACGGAAATCTTATAGATATTGAAATTACAAGCATTTTGATCGATTTATATATTGTGAGGAGAGAATCTTAGAGAGGTTTTTCTCATTCGATTGTATTTGTTTTTTTCTTTTTCTTTAGATTGCTCTATAATTGTTAAGGTTCATCATTGAAGTCATCAATCGTTAAAGAGTCTCAAATTGATTCATGTTTAAAGAATTTGAAATGTTATTTGTTGGTGTTCAAAGTGATTCAATTTTTGCTGTCACTTTCAACAATTACTCCACCACTTCCGTTCAAATCGTTTAAAGTTAACAAGAACCTGTTTGTTCCTTTTCATTCTTTTACTGTTGGCAAAACAGTGATACCTTTCATGAAGGATTATATGGGTTTTTAGGTCATGTAATGAATTAAAGTTAATAAAAAGATTAAAAAGTGAAATATGGATATATGATATGATGAAAGATGGGGTGAAAGACTGAAAGATGAAAGATTTGTATAACATCGACCCCAATGGCGGAAGGTATCCATACCGATTTCAAACAAGTACAAACAGCCATGTAGGAAAAACATTCGGGGTGGAGGGTGATGAGTATATGGATCAGGAGCAACATGTGGTGAAATAAAATAGGAGAAAATCAGGATGGAGGGATTGGGAGTGCCGGAAAAGAAGTCCATCCTGAATGGAGTTTTGGGATCCATACAGTCTTCCCTAAGGGGAATATGCCCTCACCGTTATTAAAAAAATAACCTGTAAAAAGCAACTGCGTTATAACAGACAACTAAAAAAACATAACCTATAACCAACTGGAAAGGAAAACCAAATTGCCAAAATTTATATTACTCTTATTTTTAGAACTGAAACAAAAAAAAAACCTACAGGATCTTGTAGTTTGACAAAGGTACAAAACGAAGGTCAACAGGTGTGGCCTATCTAAATACCTGAACGAAAGAGCGCGATGGACAATGTCAGCAAGTTTCTCGTAACTTCTTTCCCGGTCATCATGAGAAATGTCTTCAGAACATTTCAAAGATCTGTTCAAGATATGACCACAAATCCATTGAATATATTCTAAGATGCATGTCATTAAGGATCATGAAACTGTGCAGAAACTTACATTAATGGGCATTTCTGCAATTACAAGGCTACTGCTTTCCTCGATGCTTTTAAGAGTCATCACTTCACCCCCAACCACCATATTGATCACAATCCCATCTACATGTATATTTTAGTGTCATGTTAAAACCAATACTTCATGATAGAACTAGAAAGTAGGACATGTTATCAAGTTGTAGGTATAACCTGCAGCCAAACAAGTTGCCATACGCCTCGTGTATGTTTCCTGCATTTAAATAGTGGTAGAGGATGAGATATAGAGAACAAAATGTGTGGCATTACAAAAGGAAATAGCACAAATACTCGCTCAAATAATGAACTTGAAAAACATACAATAGGAGTATCCATCTATTAAACTCGATAGTATATTAAAAAGGTGAAACAAGGACCACCAACTTTGGCTAAAAACATATAAAAAGAATTAAAGAAACAGAGGGGGGTCAATCTCATTCACGCTGTTTGTTTCAATCTCATTTACTGAACCTGTGATGACCCGTTATGCAATTCACTAGACCAGTCGGTTTGGCAACTCCGCCCAGAGATAACAAACCAAACATCAATTTCATGCAACCATACCTATTTCTATTTCAGCCTATCATCAAGCCCATATTCATACTGATTACCAGCGACAAATCAAAAGCTGCCTTAAAATACGGTGACGTGGATTACCAGTTTATGTCGGCAAAGATGCTCTTTTCTTCGCTATTTAACAACTGTTGGATGTTCAAACCGGACACGGGTTATTGTAATAAGTGGGGGATCAAGAGTAGTTTTATCAATTGGCCATAATCTAATTAGATTTTTCAGTATTGTACGAAGTTATGTGGATCCATAGTGCTTTGAAATAGAATTAAGAGTTTGTTTTAATTGTGAGAAACAATCACCCTGACATGAGATGTATTTGCTCGTCTTCAGTGTGACGTTCACTTATCAAACATGATCCATAATTCTTCATATTATAGTTAATTTAAAGATATTAAACTGAAGATAATCGAATTAGACATCATAGTAACAGAAGATTTGTACAGTATGGAAAACTAAATGAAGACAGGCCATATGCAGAAGAATAACATCTATTATGCATGACAACTTTCAGTAGGAATGATTGGTGAAAATAAACTACGGATCGTACTTCGCACACAAATCCCCCAAGAAAGTCATAGTGCAATATTTTCTCAAAACGGATAATTAGTATGTGAAGCAGTGATGGACTGAAGGCATGTCAAGGGTACCTTTTTCGTTGGCAGTTCATAGTTTATCAGAACAGTAGAACTGATAGGAGACTCTCCTGAGGAAAGAAGAGGAAGACAAGCATCAGTTGCAACTATCATATGAGACTTTTGTTCTTCATTTTCACATTCTTCATTTCCAGATTGAACAACAGCATTTTGGTTCCATTTGATTGTTGCATGGCGAAACTTATCTAAAATCAATGCACGTTCTGCTTCAGCAAGGTCACTGTACTGAGAAACATATTAATAAAACACTGATGTAAAGTTAATTATTAGTCATATATGGACTAGGAAACTGTCTGACATCATAAACAACATTCGTTATAGTGTTATACTAGGGCCAGTGAAATGAAATGCCACCTTACTGACTTTCCAATACAATATGTATTCAGCTACACAGAAACTGATACATAGCTAAGATATGGTAGATTCATATTTGAAGCAACTGGACAAACGTAAGTGTGGTAAAAAAGGCCAACGTAAAACACGCATAACTTTCTATCCTTCTGGAGTTACAGGGCCCATAAGATTGAATGGAAACGTCTCAACAGGCCTGACGTTAAAACAAACGGACATAGGCGGTTTTCCCCAACCTTCAGACCCAAATTCCTTCATCCAAAGCCCCAATTTTAGGATTTTTTATTGATTTGTTTTATTGTAAAAGAGAGTATATTATAGATTCCAATGATTTAAGCATTTATTTAGCCATAATTTCATTCTTAGACTGTCAATTTTAATTTCAAGATTTGGCACTGCCTGCAAATTTAGAATCTCACAGGCACTGCCTGCAAATTTAGAATCTCACATTCAATAATATTCCAAATTTCCTGTCAAGAGTCTATCTTCTGTACTTCCGCTCTGGGTCGGAACCTTTGAACACATGCCTAGATAGTTTGCACATATAGATCGAGAAACAATATATGCTTCCTCTTGATTGGGAAATATAATACTTTAGGATTAGACTATTAGAGTGCATAAAGATTACGGAATAAGGCAAAGTACCAGAGGTGTAACTGAAATATGGGAAATACTGGAGACTGCAGAGCAAACAGCATCAAGCTCATCACGCGTGCTACAACAGACCACCATCGGCAGCCATGAACGACGTCCAGCAATTCTTATTAGATCCACCAAACTCTCCTGCCAGATTTCCAATGTTTACTAATTGATAATTTTGCCGAATCAAAGGTTCAATAACAATCTTTGAAGTTTGGTTGGTTTTCAACAACTATAGGCGTAACATTTAACTTTCCATTTCTATCTAAAGTAAGATGATTCATTATTCACTAGATTCATATGACAACCACAAAATCTATTCAACTAAGGCGTTTGGCTTAAAATCTGGTCAAATTCAATTATGTAAACTCAATATGAGAAATGATGCATCTATAGATGTCAATTGATGGTAAACCTAAATGAAGATGAAGACATGCAAGAGTTTATATCTTTATTAGGATGAATTGTGACAGCATTAAAAGTGAATTAGGGTTTCCTCATAAGAAAGAAATGACTTTTCTTAACTGAAATTTAAAATAGAGAAAGAGATGAACCATCTTAAACTGGATTCTGTCGACGGCAAGATAGAAATGGCGTTGGGGGCTGCAACATAAAAAACGCGATTGATCAGATTAGAAGCAATTAACAGATGAATCACATTCGATCAAAAAGAGAAAAGGAAAACAAATTCCGACACCTTGTAGCAGCGGCATCAGGAGAAAGAAGTGAAGGTACTTCCGATGCCTCCATCTCCGACCCAAAACTCCGGCGTTAGGGAAACCCTACCGATATCCTCCTCTTGGTATATTACGCCGACTATGTAGCCATCACCTGATTATCAGCTTCCTACTTTCCGATATCCCAAAATTTTAGAGATTTTAATTTCGTTTGATTTCTATATTCCGATTTTTTATTATTATTTTTTTTTAAAGGGCCAAGAAATGTTCAAGCGGCCCGTGGTAAAATCTAGACGTCTCAGTCTGAAGTCTTTCTCATCGTCGGTAACCATTCAGACAAGTTCTATTCAAAATTTTAGATTTGCATTCGTATATATAAACTGATAGCCGAATTAAAAATAATTTGTAAGCCATGTGTGACTATAGAGTCTTATTTTTAGGGCGGTATCAGTTATGTGTTAGTCACGTCATCAAGGGGCTCAATGACTAAAAATGATGTAGTCATAAAGTCACGTAAAGCTCTCATAATAATTGCACTATTATTGTTTTTTTTGTTTTTAAATCATTTAATTAAATTGACCAATCACAAACCATACGAATAAAGCGTTATGCTGATCAGGCCTCTTGCATATTTTTAGCTCATAGCGCTCTAGGGTGAGTGTTTAGGGCGCTTTGAAACTCTTAAAACGCCCACTGCGAATAGCCTTAATATATGTTTATACTTACACCTAGTCAAAAACATATGTAAACTCTAGCAACTTATTTGAGCGTTATTATACTATAAACAATGTTTAAGATGGTAGGAATAGTATTTGATGGCTATTAGGCGCCCATAGTTGGTTTCCATTCTGCATCAATTCAAAATGAAGCTGAAGCAGATGAAATTAGTGGTTTGATTGATAGTGAAGACTGAAGAGGCTGAAGCAAGGATGGATGCCTACTATAAAAAATGAGGAGTAAGGAGTGATTTCTCTTCATCTGATGACCTAGAGGCTCCAATTGCTATAAGAAATGAGCTCTATGATGAAGTGTGCTCACTAATGAACATTAAGAGAGTGCCTCCTTACTTTAGATTGCACACAACAAAAGGTTTGTGGTTTTTATATCCAAGTATGTGCCCAGATCTAATTTTGTACAATCTAATTTTGTACAGACATATGCTTGAAAGGTTGATGCTACCTTGGAGATGGTTGATAGCAAGGATTTCCGAGGAATGGGGTTCTTTTATATTCATACAGAAGTTGACCCGGAAGATGACAAACAACCAATTCATACGGATTGTTACATCTGTGTTACTTTTAAACGTTTTATAACCTTAGGTTAACATCCAAAGTTAGGTCCTAGAAAATTTCCCTCGTTTGTTATCATAAAACATAAGTTTATAATAATAATTTCATCTAAAGACAACATTTTAAGTGTTATAACAAAACACATCGTTACAATTATAGAATTAATAATACTCAAGCTTTTCGTTTATTTATAAAAACCAAGGACACCATTTTAGATTGGGATTTTCTAAGCCCTAAGGGCACATGTAAGAAGTAATAAATGCCTTGAATATTCTTCTTGAGACTACCATTATACAATAATTACATTAACTTTATTTTCTATACCAAATTTGCCCTTCTAATATTCCATCCTAAATATCTAAACCAAAATGTTCTGTTGCAATTTTTGAAAAATACATATTTCATTAAGGATATTTGTTTGAACGGCATTTCATAAATTTGAACGACATATTTTGAACGACATATTTTTTAAAGAATGGTACGTAAAGTATTAAATTAATATTTTGTTAACTAATATATTTTACTTATACTAAGAAAAACAGCAACAAAAAAGCCTTAATGCATCCATTGATCTTCATTAAAAAATAATAATAATAATAATAATAATAGCAAAATAACATATTCATTTAATCATAACTAAACGGGAGATTACTCAACACTTGGGGTTATAATCTACTTGTTGAGCATTGTTAGCATTAACGAGAGGCTCTCTCTCTGGACATGTGCTGAAGTTGTGTTTTGAAGAGCTACACAATCTGCAACGCCTTACTTGTTTTGCTAACTCCTTTCCACTTTTCAATCGCTTTTGCTTAGGTCGGCCCTTTGTTTTTGACATAACAGGGCATTGGGCCAATTCAATTGCATTTGTTATAGGCTCACTATTGTTTGCACAAGATGATGAAACATCGAAAGTTCCTTCTTGGTGTAACTGAGAGACTTCATTAACCCCCACTTCTTCTCGACTCCACCGTGATAGCCAATAACTAGAAGGAATTTCAAAGCAGCCCGTATGGAGAAGAACACACAATACATGACGACAAAGTATCCCGATAAATTCAAAGTTTTTGCAAGTACATTTAGCCATCTTACCATCCCAAACCACCTTATGCAATCGATTCGCCGTGTAATGTTTTACAATAAAACTTGTGTCATTTTCATTCGAAGCAGAGTACTGAATCACTAGAGCAAATTGATCTTGAAACTTTTTGAATGCAAACGGAGTTAATACTTGGTAACCTTGTTTTTCTAACGGCAATAATGATTTCAAATGACACTTTTGATATTTTGCCAGCATGGTATCATGTATTTGTTTTTGCTCAACATCTTCAATGGCAAGATCAACCTATAAAAATATGAGTAAAAAAGTCAATAATAAAATGTTTAACTAAAAAAAAGTAGGAAAAATGTACTCACTTGTCTTAATAGTGAAGTAAACCAACTACTAAACTTAGTGGTGATGTGCCATATGCAAAATGCATGTTTAGTATAAGGAAATTCCGTTGCAACTGCTTGTTTCATCCATGGATCTTGATCGGTCAATATCGTTTCCGGTGACTTTTTCATCAATATAGTAAAATTCTGCAAATAATGTAAGTTTAAGAAATTTCAAGAAACTTTAATACCAAGAAGTAAAATAAATAAAAATGTTACCTTAAAGAGCCATTCAAATGTGTTTAGTTTCTCGTTACGTAGAAGTACACACCCGAACAATATTGTTCTTCCATGATTGTCCATACCGACAAATATGCCAAATGGCATGTCATATGAATTCACCTTATATGTAGTATCAAATACCACAACATCTCCGTATTTTTGGTACAAATCAAAACAATGAGCATGACACCAAAATATACGCTCTAGCCTATTTTCGCTATCTAGTGTAAATGCATATTGAAAATTAGAATTTTCACTTTTAGCACTTTTACAATACTCCAAAAGCTCCCTTGCATCATTATGTGAGTGTAGTTTATAATTTTTGGTAAAAAGGTTATGGACATCCTTTTTAAGAAAAGAAAGTTCTCCGTGTCTCACATTCCTTTCAAGCTCCATCACCCGCATAATTTGTCTAACGCACAAGCCCCTTTCTTTTAATAACATTATACATTTCTCATCTTCTAATGTAATATTACGGTAAGATGGTAAAAAACGAACCTCTTGAGTAGACAACAAATCATGATTATGCTCCACAACAAATTTAGTGACTCGCCATTCTTCTGGAAAAAATTCGTTGATTCTTCTCAATGTTATACGCATATGGGCCTTGCATTCACATCTTGTATGGCCTCTGTTTCTTGTCTTTTTTGTGTAGTCTTTGTTAGACTCCGTTGTTCCTTCGCGATGACAACAAAATCACGTCTTCTTCTATCTCCTTTCTTGTTCACAAACCTCCCTTTTCGAACGGAAAACCCATTCTTTCTTGCGTAGTTTTGATAAAAAACAAGAGCCTCTTCTTCACTTAGAAAGCATTGATCAACGAATGGTTCATTATCTTCGGCAACATCTAATTCGTGTTGAGAATTTACCAAGTTTTCTTCAGCGTGAAGCTCGTTGAGATCGATTAAAATGTGTTCACTCATCTTAAATGTTTGGTGGTAAAGATGTGGTAATTTGACAACATAGAACTTACATATATATACTAGCTGCAAAAGTAATTGGAAGGACATTAGGAGGGAAAGAATATATGTGAACGGAATTAATAAAATGTGGTAATATATGTGAACAGAAACTATGTAGATTGAAAACTTAATCCATTAAATATGAATTCATATTTGTGATAGTATAGGAATATAAAAAGTTGATTCATGTATTTACTCGAGTACATACATGAAATATTGAAAAAGTATTATGTACAAGTAAACAATATCAAACAAAAAGTCTTTACCGGAAGTACTACTCAAAAAGTTTAGGATCAAATACCAATGTTATGTAAATGGATTGTGAACAAATATTAAAAAGAAAAATTAGGATGAAATATTAGAAGGGCAAATTTGGTATAGGAAATAAAGTTAATGTAATTATTGTATAATGGTAGTCTCAAGAAAAATATTCAAGGCATTAATTACTTCTTACATGTGCCCTTAGGGCACATGTTAGAAAATCCCTTTTAGATTTTGATTGTTATCATTAACGCCTTTTTACACCCAAGTAAAATTATGATGTCGTCCATTGTGTAGTTTGTGTTCGGTTTTTCACTCAACCTTGATCACCTTCCGGATAACGACTTGAGGTACACCTATCTTGAGCACCACATTTAGTTAGTACTTATGCAATTTTAATAATGGACACCATATAAGAATCAACTAAAATAAACAACGAAAATAATTAGTTACTATCGAACCCTTCACGTGTCACAAGGGTCGGCTTGATTTTCTTCACCATATATAATCGTCTCCCTTCACGTTGTCGCGTGTCACAACGAGCCGGATTCATACAGCGGTTTCCGGCCAGCTTTACATCAAGATCCCATTCTTGATATTGTGTTTCTTTCCCTCGCTTATTCACTTGTCGCGTTCATTATTTCGAGCCATATGAAGCCTTTGAAGTTAATTTCCTCTCATCTAAAACATATTTTTAGATCATAACACATAATCTATGTGTAGCAATTATATCATACATAGTCATAGACATGTTCATCGATTTAACCCTTTAATCCATTTATAAACGCTTGTCATACAAGCCAACCTATAAGATCCAAATGACTCTAAAGTTCATTCCAATTTGATCATCATCATAAGGATCGAGCTAACAACTTTTGACCCGTTGTGAGCATAACTACATTAATCACACTAATTTAACCATATACAATGTTCCATATCCAATTGTCAATGAAAATGATCTAAATAATTTTTTATTTGTTGTATTTTACTATTTAATAAAGGAAAAATGGTTTTTAAAAATACAAGTTTTATTTTGTTGGCGGATAATAATACGAGTTTTGAAATTTCCTTACAATAATACGAGTTTTGTGGGTATTGGATTCTAATGATACACCGTTAGTTTTTACTAACGGTGATAGTCTGTTGCCTACGTAGCAGGTGCCGCGTCAGGTGCCACGTAGGAGGAAAACAGTCCACGTCGGGTGCCACGTAGATAACAAACTAACATCGTTAGTAAAAAACTAACGGTGTATCATTAGAATCCAATACCCACAAAACTCGTATTATTGTGAGGAAATTTCAAAACTCGTATTATTATCTGCCAACAAGATAAAACTATTATTGTTAAAATTCATTTTCCCTTTAATAAAAAATGTTATTACGTATACATATTGTAAATAAGATTTCCTACACGCGCATTGCCGTGAGATAATGTTGGCACATAAAATCGTCCCATTGTATAATGATATGTAAAGAAAATTGAAATAAAAGAGTGTAACAATCAAAATGTTTCAAACAAAAAACTATGTTACACGATTGTACATAAGAAAAACTATGTGCACCTATTACATCACAAAAAAAAACACCAATTTTTGTCTCAAATTTAAACGACTCAATCGCAAATAAAAAAAACTACGTTACAACGTTAAAATTAGAAATCGAATGCTCAAAGTATTGAACTTATCGTCTAAAATTTATGTTACACGACTCTACCCGTTACACCATAATAACTTATGTGCTACACTTGTTGTGTACGGATTAAAAAAATGACAAATGTTAAAAATAAGCAAATGACATAATGGTGAATATTGCAAATGTGATAATGATAAAAATAAACAAATGGCGTAATGATAAATATGACAAAATTCATGGCAAAATAGTAATTGAACTTACCAAAGTTGATAATTGTATATAGGGAGGTAAAATTATCTATAAAAGTATTATGTATATTTTCTATAATAATTATTTAGAACGTTTTTCGGTCATCCGTAGTGGTTCAAAGATGGGGCGTTCTGGCCTCGAAAATGCCTAGAACACGGCCCCTTCCGTGATAAAAATAACGCGCGTGATTTTTTATTTTTCTCTCTACCAATCAAATAATTACACCACATTTTATATTTTTTAAATAAAACCTTAAATTCACACAACCACCATTCACACTATCACTAATATACTAGACCACTTTCTTTGATCTTTAATCTTTAATGGCTAAATTACACACCACTAAGAAGTTTTAAACTTGGGACTCTACTAAGAGAACATTGTCTCTTATCACTAAATTATAACCTAAATGACCCAAACAATTTATTTTTAATAAGAAAAAGAACCCGCACAACTTTCAAGAACATATATACATATATTTAATTTAATTGTAATGATTTAACTATTTAAAGTTTCACACTTTTTTTATTTCGTTAAACCTATGTACTACAAGAGTTTTTCTAACCACTAGTAGAGAGTAATAGATAAAATAAAAATGGAGAGAAAGGATAGTCCTCTCAACTGAAAAAGGCATAAAGAGTTGGCTATTGGTAGTTTGGTACTCAAAGTATATGTAAAGCAAAAAGGATTTCCTTAAAACGAGGAAACCCCTTCAAAGTTGTTTTTAAACTTTTACTATTTTAAAAGGATTTGATATTTAACTTTCGTGTGTAATGGAAAAGTAATATATATTTTTGAGTAAATTACACAAAGAGTAATAGATAAAATAAAATTGGGTCCTTTATGTTTTAGGTAAATTTCAAATTGGGTCCTATATGTAAGGTAATTACAGCATACATCCTTTATGTTCTAAACCTGTTTCATGAGAGATCCTTTAACACTAACCCCGTTAAAAATCACTGTTAAGTCAAGGGTAGTTTAGACTTTTTACAAAACCTTTTAATTAAATTAATAAAAAACAAATCCACCAACTAAAAAGAGTAAATTGCACCAGAGCCACCCACCCTCCACCGCCTAGTTTCCCACCCACCGGCCACCAATCCCAAATTCACGCAAAGAACTTGCCCAGATCCGTTACGAAGTATAATAGGCAATTTAACAGAAATACAGAAAGTAAGCAATTTGACATCTAAATTTAATCATATTGTTTCCACCACATATGAATTTAGATTTACGAGCTTCTATACTTTCAATCAAAATTATATTTTTTAATGATTGATAGAATGTTCAAGACACTATTGTAAATTTGAACGAACATTTTGATGGTATCGTTTTGCCCAAATACGAAGCCCAATTCTAAAACCTGATAATCATCTTCTCCGATAAAAACAATATGCAAAGACCTCCATAAATTTTTAAGGGAAAATATATTCTTCAGAAAGAGTACCCTTTCATTAACTAGAAATTTCACAAAATCTACACGAGATTTGGTTACTAATTTACAACATTCGCCAGCGATTTGAGCAAATACACAGATTCAGGTTAGAAAAAGGTACATGTTTACAAATCCCATAGAGATTTCCAAGCAATTTCTTCAGCCACTTTGATATATCTCATTGTCTAATTCAAGCCCTAGAAACATCACTGCTACTACTGCTCCAAATCACCCGTCATCACCATAAACACCATCGCCTCAAACTAAGCACCACTATTTCTAATCTCCGGTGGCCGGTGGGTGGGGAACTAGGCGGTGGAGGGTGGTGGCTCTGGTGTAATTTACCCTTTTTAATTGGGGGATTTGTTTTATTATGGATTTTATTAAAAAGTTTTGTAAAAAGTCTAAACTATCCTTGACTTAACGGTGGTTTTTAACGGAGTTAGTGTTAAAGGGCCTTTCATGAAACAGGTTTAGAACATAAAGGATGTATAGTGTAATTACCTTACATAAAGGACCCAATCTGAAATTTACCTAAAACATAAAGGACCTTTTGTGTAATTTACTCTATATTTTTTTAACCAATGGTTGGACCTTTTATATTAAGCTTCAACGTGAATGCGTAATAAATATGACTCAAGACATCATGTAGGGAAGATGGACAATAAGCTGCGTCGCTAATCCTTTTTAAATAGCAAAACCTAGACGTATAAAAATAATGTTTTTCAATCTAGAAGTCACGATATTCCCGTGCATGACTTTTTGGATCCGACTCAGCGTGGCCACCGTCTCCGATTCAAGATGACCGAATATATCAAACGCGAAGGAAACAAACACATGTTGATTTTCGATGCACGTTTTCTCGTGTTTGTTCACCTTCCAAGCTGCCGCTCTGGAAGCTGTCTGGCCAGCCTTGAAGGTACTGACCATAAGCCCCCACAAGGGGAGAAACCCCCGTAAGATCGACATAAGCATGCTTCTCATTTTGCCACCCAAAAAACGAGAATGTCAGCTGGCCTGAGAGTTGAACGACCATCCAAGGGAGCAGACAGAAAATTAACAGGGGCTTCCTTCTTGGCCGAGATCCCAGCCCGCATGAAAATGTCAAACAGAACGTTTCGAACCACGTCATGTCGATATTTAAACCTAGGGGGCTCTCTGTAGTGAACAGCGTGCTCTCCGAACGAATCCAAACACGCTTTGTTGCAGACGAGGCATTTCTCATCCATGGGGAACAGGGGGATCATGAGTCGATACTTGAGAATTGTTCGGTACTCAACGAGCAACATGTACTGCCCCAACCCGTCAATGGGGAGAGCATAGAGAAAATCCTGCGCATACGGTTCTCGGAGGCAGTCCCATACGACCTTTTGTCTGACTGTCATCTAGTAAGTAGCTTCCATCTCGAGCATGTTTTTACTAAAGAGGGCACTCGCCAAAACGTGTTGGGCTTTTGGTGGGGCGGTGTCCTTGTTATTGAAACCGCTTAAATCAAAGCCCATAATTATGTCATGGAGACCAGCCAGAGCAGTCTCGTAATCGGAGCCCATGCCACAAACCCCACTCTCTCGTAATCGGAGCCCATGACACCTCGACCTTCGAATAAAACCAATATTAAAACCTACATAACTTCTTCATACGTTAATGTTTTTTCATAAAATTGGCGCCAAATGTCTTAGAATTACGTTATCTTCAATTCTGGAAACAAATATTAAAAAAAATAACGTTTTTTTTATTTCCGTGTGATACATATGTGTATCACGTGTGATACACATGTGTATCATCATCATCATTACTACTGCACAAAAACGAATTATCATATGTAAAAACACTCCTTATGTTAAAAACATATTAAAAGCACTAAAACATTTATGGTACTAATGATAATGAAACATAGTGCACATGTGCAACATATAATTAAAAAAAAGTTATAAAGTGTTATTTTTTTTCATTAGATATAAAGATAACATAACTATAAGACTTATGGTGCAATTTCTTTTTAAAACTAGTAATGTATACCACATATATGAGGGTTTTTTTGGTGTGGTACACATGTGTATCATTAAAAAAAACACAAAAAAATGACAAAAATATAACACATATGGTGCGTCTTAGAGAAAACAAATATTAACTCATACTAAAATACAGTAGCGGACCTGTAATAGGCCCAGGGGTCCCTGGGGACCCCCTCAACTTCGTATGTAAAGTGAGAATTACGTGAACGGTTTTTAAATTAATTTTTTTTGTCTTTAGGAGTTATTAAATAATATGTTTGGTAAAACAAATCAAGATCATCTACGATCCGTCTAAATTTGAAAAGGCTCTAGTTCGATTCCTGCCGTCTTCCTTTTCCAATTTTTTCAACCTTTTTTCCATTTAATGTTGTATAAATATTTATATTCCCTCAGCATTTTCCCGAACCATTTTTCCATTTAATGTTGTATAAATATTTTCCTCAGCTTTTTTTCATTTACTTTGTATAAATGGTGTAATTACCCACTTTTTTCCCCATTTTATCTACCGGGTAACACAAATTTTTCTCACTTTTATTTTTTATTAATTTTAACGAGGAGAGTAAATGAGGGGTAACGCACGGTGGGCTTCAGACAAATCTGTAAATCTATTGATCATTCTTCTATTTTCATCTTTGAATTATTTTCATTCTATACCATTTTTTTTCAAATACATTCAACCTAGACCCCCTTTATTACAATATATAGAAGTATATATTTTTTCTAATCGCTCCATTCGAAACAAAATTGTTGATCATCCTTATTTTTGTCTATGATATTTTTTATTAAAATCTTGCATCATTCTTATTTTTTCTATAAATAGTAACTCCGTAAAAAAATTGTGGACCTCCTCAAAAAAATTTCTAGTTCCGCCCCTGCTAAAGTATGAGTTTTTTTTGTGGTACACATGTGTATCACAGAAGAAAAATAAAAAATAAAAAAAACGTTAACTTTTTTATTTTTTGTTTTTATAGAATTAAAGATGACATAATTATAAGACTTTTGGTGAAAATTTAAAAAAAATATATTAACGTATGAAAAAGTTATGTTGGTTTTAAAATGGTTTTCGCGTTTTCGCAAAACATATGCGTTTTCACAAAATATATGCGTTTTCGCATGATCCTTTCCATATATATATATATATATATATATATATATATATATATGTATATATATATATATAGGGAGAGGTTCATTTGAGAACCAATTTGATTTGAGAACTAAAAAGAACTAATTAGAGCCACAAGTTTATTTACATGTATCCCCCCTCCCATGAATTGTAGTGGTCCCCCCCCTGAAATTTGTTATATATATATATATGGTTAGGTTCAAATGAGAACTTTTTGTTTTGAGAACTTTTGAGAACTAACTCTCAACCACAAATTTCAGGGGGACCACTACAATTCATGGGAGGGGGTATACATGTAAATAAACTTGTGGCTCAAATTAGTTCTTTTTAGTTCTCAAATCAAATTGGTTCTCAAATGATCCTCTCCCTATATATCTATATCTATATAATATATATATAAAAAGATTGGATGCCACGTGGCATCACCACAACATTCCTTATACTCATTTTCCCGCTCAATGATCTTCTACTAAAATCTGGGCTTCAAGATAGACATATCCTTTCAAAAAAACCGACCCACTTATACATAGCAGCTTATATACCAAAAACCCTAATTCCCAATCTAATTCTATTCATTTTTGTTAGAATTCTCCGCCTCATTCTGCTCCTCTGACTTATCGCCTCCATCGATATCGGACTCAGTTTCGTCGATTCAAGGTAAATTCTAAGAGATTATCGATTGCAAATCATCCTTTTTTGGAAACCAGATTTATGTTCTTCTATGTGTTATTTCATTCGTTTGATTTTTGGTTTGCGAATTAAACCCTATAGAACATCTTAGAAATTGATTTCGACGCGCACTAAATGTTATCTCTGTTTAAAATAACTCTAATCGGAATTGATTCTGATATATGATTTCGATATTCATCAATCATCTGTGTTTTATCTTGAACAGGTTTACGTAACCCTAAAATCTATCTATTGCAACTGCACGCCATTTGAGGTTTCCTTATTATTATTTTTTTTCAAAAGATGTGATGTTAGTTCTCATGTTATTGTTCATTCAAGTTTATGATTCACTGATTTTAGGGGTGAAGAACAGATCCCTACACGAGTATGATTTAGGGTATGTTTCTGATTTTGATTTGTGTTCTTTAGAATCAAAATCGCTTCTTTAATTTCTATTTGAAATCTTCATTTTCTAAAACTAAAGTTTATGTTTCATATTATCTTCTATAATAAGGTTTGTATCGATTTAATAGTGTGCAGACCCAGTAGAAAAGTGCTTGGTGGAGATTAAAGTTTTGAACAGAACTTTAAACTACATTGTTGTACATGTACACTGGTTTGGAAGTCTGATTTTGATGTAAATATATCAGTTCATGTTATGAGGATGTCGTTGTTATGGCTCAACTACACTTTTATGAGGTAAATATGGCTCAACTACACTGTTATGATGTTAATATGGCTAAGTTCATGTTTGATGCTCTTTGTTTTTCCCTCCAATCATGTTTTACTGTATTAATTGATTTCATCTCAATAGGCTAATGTTGGATGCTCTAAGGATGCCATTGTGATTTGTGTGTTTGCAGAAGAAAAAGGAAGTTGTAGAGGAGATAGAACCCGATTCACTCTCTCACGGGTTATAAGAGAAATCCAAAAATTACATACATAATTGTGTCATGATTTTACTCATAAATTATGCATGCATGTTCACTACTTTATACATTTTGTTACTATGCTACTACTAATATCTAAAATCTAAATTGGTTGTACACCGACACTAAGCTCCAACCTACTTTAAAACTAAGATAGAAAACCAACATAGTTTTATTTGTATTTCAGCAGCCATGTCAGTAGCACAAACTATCCAATTTGGTCAAAATATGTGTAGAAGCAAGGTTAGTATCTTTTCAATATTGTGTTTATGTAAAATATGTCAAACCTGCAGGAAGTGTAACTAATCTCACTGGTTCTAAATATCATATATGGGATCAGGTCCTATTTCTCAACCTCTCTGTAATCGTTTCTAGATATATTACAACGATTTGATCACTAATGATTTTATCTGGGTTTATTGGGTCAAATAAAGATCTATAAGAAATAAGTTAAAAGAGCTGAAATTTTACCAAAGTGTTTTAATGCATACAACTTCCTAAATCGTAATGTTCTTTATTTGGTTGCAGCGAAGACGGCTTCACTAAGTTGTGACCAAACTGTCTAAACATCTATCCAATCTTGAAGACCTCAGAACTGTAAGCTATTGCTTTTGAGTTTTGTTTTACATGTTTTGATCAGTGCTACAACATCTAAAAGGCAAACATAATCGGAATTTAGGCTTGATTAGGCTGATTAGTAGTATACTTTATTTTCATTTATGATCATAATCGGTTAACTTTCAATAGCCAACATTGCAAACAATTAGGAGATATGCATCATATTTTGGGGCTTTCTGTTGGTAGATGAATAGGATTTTTGCTTACGCTAATTATCAATGACTTCATTTTTTAAATAAATAAGTAAACATGGCATTTGTATGAAAATGGTTGCACTTCCTCTGTACATAAATGATTGTTTGTGATATACAGAGTCTTCACAACGGAACTTGAATTTGTAACGAGATAAGGGATAGATCCGAGTTACAGAAAATCACCGCTCGATAGCACGTTGAGCCAATCCGAATCACAACCAAGTTACACACTATCACCAACTGATCGTCATTTGGTTTCCAAGACGCCAAAATATTCTCTCACAAATTGAATTAGCAATGGAACAAAGGGATAAACTCACAGTTTATGATAAATCACTCTGATCTTTTCATTGCATTGAAATCACAATACAGAGTACTGAAAATAGTAACTGTCCCACATGACCCACTACTTATGAAATATGGGAACCAAGGAAAATACGAAAACCAATTTGACAAAGTCATAAACATAAAACTAAATTAACATAAAATACTAAAATGAAAATTGCATTGTCCATGTAGTTGCATACTAAATTAACATAAAATACTAAAATGGAAATTGCATTGTCCATGTAGTTGCATGCAGGTTAAGGGTCACATGCATGAAGCATGTTGACCCATTTTGATGTAGCCGGATCTTCATGTGGGTCTGTAACGGCAAGGAGGGTTGAATGGGTGGATACATGGCCGTCATCCTGCCTTCTCATTTAGTATTATTGCTTCTCATTTAGAATAAACAATCTAATAACTTTGCTTGCTCGGAAACTTTTTAGTTGGAGTCTTTTCATTTAGTATTATTGCCTTCTCATTTAGAATAAACAATCTAATAACTTTGCTTGCTCGGAAACTTTTTTTTTGTTGGAGTTGATGAATCAAGAGGATTGATGGAAAACCATTCTTTGGTGATAGATGGTGTGGTGGAGGAGTTTTTTTTGTTATTTGATGACTTTTATTGTGTTTGACTTTCTGAATCAATTGAGGATATTATTGTATTTTACCATAGTAAAATATTATTGTACTTTATTAAACGCCAGCCATTAAATGTATAGTAAAATTTCTGTAAATTAATAATGTTGGGACCGGGATAATTTATTAATTTAGCGAGATATTATTAGATCGATAAATTAATAAATTATTAATTTAAAGAGTTGGCTTATATTCGTGAGCAACTCTAAAATTAATGCATCAACCTTTAAAATTTTTATGTCCATTCACTTTTCATATTTGAATAAAACAGAAATAAGGATATTCAAAATTCACATGTACATCTATACATTAATGAATTTGTCAAGTTCAATGTATATAGATCTAGATTGACCACTATAAAATGTCCAATAATACCGTTCAAGAGGTATTGACCTCTTGAACCGGTCACTCGGAAAGAAGCATTGCAAACGGCAACAACTCTTCACAACTTTTTGTTGCAAGATGAGAATATAGTGGGTGAGCCAAGCCTGCAATGGGGAGATTTAAAGATGAACTCAATATAGATTTGAAGTTCATAAAAAAATAAATGACTATAGATTCATTTTTTACTAGACAATCCTAGAATTCTGAAATATTGTAGTAATTATTAGTTTATAGTTTCGATTGGAACAATATGTTTACATTGGGATTTCAAAAAAATTATTATCTTATTATTTTATCGATTGGGGTCTAATTTTGTACTGGTCCTAAGTTGGGATCGGACAAATTATTAATTTATCGAGTATTAAATTATAGAGGTTCTACTGTAGTTTATAAATCTGTCTTTTCTAATATGTATTTTACTTTTATAACTTATCAAATGTTTCGTCTTACCTTTAATTCAAATTATGAAATTCATTATAATTTGATACATTTTTGTTTTTGCTTTTCCTCTTTTTATTATAATATTTTAAATGTTCGATTCATTTTTTAAAAATCCACCCGTGCGTCGCACGGGTATCAAAAACTAGTATATATATATATATATATATATATATATATATATATATATATATATATATATATATATATATATAGAAATGATAAAATGAAAACCTATTCGAAGTGGAAAAAACCGTGAAAACTAAGCTAAAAATTTTGTTTTTTATTCCGATTTTTTATGATGATTCTCTAAGTTAAAAAAAACCCTTTATGGAAAAAAATATATAAAAAACGCCTAGTCAATTAAAAAAACATATTTAAAACCAGATTTTTTATAAAAAAAAATAATCGGCCAATATAGAGGTTCAAACATTTTTTTATTTTAGATTTATTTTTATAGATTATACATTCATTTTTAATGGTTTTGGTGAAAAAAATAAAAAAGCGTCGAGAGAATTTTAAAAAAATAATAATTACACATTTTGTTACATATGTAACAAGGCATGTTACATATTTAACAGTGTAATTTTACATATGTAACATAACGTAAAGTCAGATTTTGGAATTTTTTTCTTAAAAAAATCTACTAGGCGTTTTTTTGATTTTTTTCACCACTGGGGGGCTTGTATTAACGCATAGAATCACTAAAAATAATTGAAGAAAAGAAAATAATTTTGGGGAAGTTTCCATGGTTTTTCCAACTCAAAGAGGTTTTTAATATATCCATCCCATATATATGTATATATATACAGGGAGATGATCATTTGAGAACCAATTTGATTTGAGAACTAAAAAGAACTAATTTGAGCCACAAGTTTATTTACATGTATCCCCCTCCCATGAATTGTAGTGGTCCCTCCTGAAATTTGTGGTTGAGATTTAGTTCTCAAAAGTTCTCAAAATAAAAAGTTCTCATTTGAACCTAACCCTATATATACATATATATATATATATATACATATATATATATATATACACTAGGTTAGTAGTCCGTATAATACACGGGTTGAATATTAGGTTTATAAGATGAGATCAATACAAAAAAAAATGATGAGAGGTTTAAAAATCATAAATGACATAATTCGTTTAATTTCAATATTTTAATTGCCAAAGTTACACCAAAGTCCACCCAAAAAATTAAATGTCAATTTTCAGAAAAAAAAAATGAGCGCTACCCCTTGGACCTTGTTTCCAAAGGCACTATCCCAGTACCTCTGTCAAGAGGGTGTTGCGCCCTAGGAACCCCCATTGAGGTTCTTAAATACTTAGACGATCTGGTATACATCGTGTGAAGGGGCGCGAACACCGCCTCTCTCGGGCGTGGTAGGGTGGCGCGGTAGAAAGACGTGGAGAGTTTCACACGCGAATGGGAGAGAATGAGGATTGCCCAATTAAACAATTGCATGCAATGTTTTTTAATATTTATCTGTTTAAACTAATAAAAAATAAACCAACACCACATAACACAACCACACCACCATACCTCATTCTATGTGATACTTTGATGTGGTCTAGTTAACGCTTATGTGACGATCACACCACACCATGTATATCGCATGCCCTTACGCTATGTTTCCGAGTTCACTTAAGGAGAGAAAGGAAAGAAAAGGGAAGAAAGTGTAAAAAGATTGTGTTCCTGAGTTTCATTTAAGCCTTAAGGAGGGAAAGGGGAGGAAACAAAAAAAGTTGTGTTCCCGAGTTTCATTTAAGAAGAGAAAACGAGGGAAATGTAGAGAAAATTATGTCATTTTCAATTATTTTTCTATCCTTCCAATTTGGAAGGATTTAGAAAGAAAGGAATCACCCCTCCTCTCTCTTCCTTTCATTGATTTCTTTTTCTTTCCCTCTTTAAGTAAACTCGGGTACACAAAGCTGAGTTATAACATCATTAAAACAAAAATTCACCGCGCACCTCAAAACTTGTTTGAAAGTACATTATAATTTCATTGCTCAAGAAATCAATACAATTACACTAAAATAGCAATAAAATATTATCACCAAACTATAGCAGTCGATTAAATCGACTGTGGGTCCAAAGTGTTGGAATTTTGGGAGAAAAACTAGTGAAAAATGGGTTTTTTCACCAAGTGTGAAAATGAGTTTTTCACCAACTTTGGACTAAAATAAAATACAGATAAAATAGGTTGTTGCCTCTGTATTTTATAGGTTTGTGTAGTACGTTGTGAGGGTTTTCCAACGCATCAAACCACTAAAATAGCAATAAAATATTATCACCAAACTAGTGAAGCTGCGAAAATTAGAGAGAAAAATGCTAAGTATAGCATGTTAACTCATCCCACATTGGTTGGGGATTGAAACCAAAAGTGGTTTATAAGGTGGGAACCTTACCAACTATTGTTTCCTTTAGTATGACACATCCCTTGGACCCTGAGGGGTGCGAAGCACCCCTAACTCGCACTCGCACTCGTACACGCACGCGCGCGCGCGTGGCGTGGGCGTATGAGGCGCAGTGTGGCGTAATGTTGCGTAATGTGGCGCTTTGATGGCGCGCTTCGCATCGCCGCGAGCCGCTTGAGAGCCGCCTTATTGTTTTTAAGTTCAACCGGAAGTTGGTCCGGTTGAAGACCAGGCGGATGTTCAAGCGGAACTAGGTTCAACCGGAAAAAGTTCAGGTTGAAGTTCAAGTGGAATAGTTGAACCGGAACCAGTTCAGGTGGAACCTGTGTGGTTCAGCCGGAAGGTTCAAGCGGACCTGCGTGGCACCGCTGTTTGAGCATAACGCGTGTTCCTCCGGATTGACAGCTGGAAACGCGTTTTTGAGCTAATTAAGGTAATTCCGCGTTAATTAGAAATCAATTTGCATTAAAGACGTTTAATGCAAAGTTTGACTACGAATTAACTTTTGTGTGCTCAACAAGCCACTCCCACCACTATAAATACAGCCTCATTAGTTGAGGCAAAACACATCAGAATTCACAGAATTCTTTCTCTCTACCTCTCCACAATATTTCTCTCATCTTCCACTTCGTTCTTCATTTCTTCAGGCTTCAAGGTAACGTCAAGCTTAGAGTTATCTCGGCCGTACAATACGGTTTAGGCGATTGTACCCTGGGAAACAAAACGTATCTTCGGTAGACCCGAAATTTGTTTTAAGGGACCCGGGTTTTGACCCGAATCCTTCGCCAAGGTTCCTTGTAACCTTTCTCGTTTTTCTTAATTAATATCAAAAGTTTTTTCTCAAATCATTTTCTTTGACTTTCAAAACTTTTTCCATAATTCTCTGTCATCAATTTCCTTCATTCAAATCAATATAATTTTATGTCATTTATATTGTAATTTTAATTTATTTCATTTCCTTGTAATCTTTTACTCATTTCCTTGTATTGTATTTTATTTCCTTGTAATATTTCATTATTTTCCCTGTAATTGTAGTAGGAGTAGAATTTCATTTTCATTGTATTGTAATAGATTAGATTTATTTTCTTTTGTTGTAATCGTACTTAAATAAAAATATTTATTTTAATTAAATTCACGAAAGGTTTTCCTACACCAAATTTTAGGATTCGACGAGTCAGTTTCAAAATAAAAATAAAGACACAAGGAAATATTATATGTCACGAAGTTTGTTTGAACCATTTACCCTGGGTTTCTTAGGGGAGGGGGTATGGTGGTAGGGTGGCTTGGTGAAGCCATGCCCACCACCCAATCACAAGATGCCAACTCAAATTGCTAGTTTTGGAAACCATGTCAAGCCACACCACATGGTATGGTTGTGGTGTGGCTTGGTGAAGCCTTTCAAGCTCCCAACGGTCAAAAAGAAAAGGTAAACAACCCGGCTCTCCACGGTTCCTAGGAACCACACCAAGCCGTGAAGATGGAGCCAAGGGAGGAAACCGTGAGACACGGTATGGAGAACCGGAAGAAGCCACCCGGCTCCCTTTGGAACCGGGATCCGGCTCCTCTCGATACCGCCTCCCCTTAGTTTTCTCGTGTTTCCTATCAAGAATATGTTTTTAAGTAAGGAAGTTGTATTTGTCTCCATCCGTGAATTGACAATCACTATTGACGGCTAATACATCTTACCACGTTTTAGAAATAACTAAGATACTTTTTAAAGTTGAAATTAACTGAAAACAAAACTCATCTCTCCATTTGAAAATGACGACTCATAAATACATGAAACCACCTTTAAATTGACGGTTCAATCAATTAGAACATGGCTGGTCATGTTAACTTCAAAAACTAATCACTAAAGACACAAGGAAATCAAGTTTCATGTGACATCTTCTTCTTTTTTTCTTCTTCTTTTTTTCTTCTTCTTTCTAAGACTAATACTATACACATACATGAGATTAATCTTGATTTCATACGTGAAATGGTTTGAGTTATTTAGTTTATTATTTAATTTTATATTTTCAAAATTTATTTTCCCAAATTGTTTAAGAGTTCGAGTCAAATTAGATAGAGGGGATAAATGAGTAGGTTAGATTTTTAGGGAGTTCTAGTAAAAACGCCTGATATGTGGAGAGCGGGCTGTCAAAAAAATAAACCGACACATAATTTAAATAATCTATGAATTAGTTTATGTAGGTCTTGAACTTGAGATCGATCTTGGCTTACTAACACAATGTTCTAATCAAATGAGCTAATGAACTATATTGATATTATTTATCAAAACGTTAATATAAAAAGCAAAAACTTATATATGTATATAACTAATTTTTTAAAAATTCCGAACCCTTCGGAAAGCCAAGCCCTAGGCGGTTGCCCTCTCCGCCTAGGCCCCGGACCACCCTCGTTTCAAAAGCGGTTTCAATAACCATTCAGCATAATAATTCTAGTATAGTAACAGTTAAAACAATATACAAAATCTGTATCACATTCAATGACCCATGGTTTTTTAGCCTAGTGGTATGTAGTTTGTCTCATCTCATAAGTGGTGAGGATTTAAATCCTTATAAGTGTAAGGTTTAGTATAATTCATGGAGAAATTTTTACCTCCCTTAACCACTAGACCAGCCATTGAGGATCATTGTATTATTTAATTTAACACTTGTGTTGCTATAGTAACTTGTGTGCTATGGTAACTTAGTGGTCATTGTAACCTTTGTGTCAAAACCGAAATCCGAGCTGGAAATTCTATAAAAGAAAATAATCAAAAGTCGCAGGTTTACAATTTGAGGCGGTACGCCTAGGAAAAAGAAATCCTAGGCGGTACGCTACCCGTGTGTTAAACGGGTCGGGCTGCGGCACCCATCGGATCACCGTATACCCGAGTCCCAAAATCCGGGCGGTACGCCCCAAATTGAGTATATTGGGGCGGTACGCCTCTCATCCAGGTCGTTACAAACAAGAATTTTGGCCTTTATAGTCTTACACACTTGTGATAATCTGCACATCTCCGACCAGTACTCTTGCATTGCTGTTCCAGAGCTCTGCTACCACTACTCTCCAGCCTTTGAAGCCTTGTGAAGGGATTGATCATCAAAGGTAAGCCTTCTAATCACCATTTCCATATCAAGGCTATGTGAAATTGATGTAACCCTCACTCATTGCTTGAAATCTTATCAACACAGTGGTGTGGTCATATTTGGGAGATGAAGGAAGTGGATAGAAACTGAATTCAAGGATAATCAAGGTAAGGATATCTTGATTTTGGCAAAAGAATGTTAATTAGGGTTTCTTTAAGATCATACACTCATTATATGACCATGGATCATACATGCAGTCTTATATCTGACCTTGGAAGTGGATTGGGACCTAAGAGGGAGCAAGGAATTCCGAAAGTTTGATTGTACAAGGAAATCTCCACAAGGTACAATCCCTTTATGCATGCATGTTTGATTTTCCATAAATAGAAACCCTAAAAGCTTTGATAACATGAGACCGGTTTTGATCAGTGGTTTACATGTGGAAATAAGTTATTAAGTCACAAGCTTTCTGTTTCAAATGATATTCGTATGAAATGAGGGTCGAGAAGATGAAACCTACTTTAAATGGAAAGCTCGGAAATTGGGGTTATGCTTTGGTTTAGGATTTGGACCCTAAATGCACCCCTAATTAGCCCCTCAATATGGTATACAACTGATCTAGTAACAATTTTGGTCATAAAACATCAAAATATAAAAATGACACTAAAAGACAAAATAGTCGGGCCCCTGTTCGCAGATTGGGGCGTACCGCCCAAGATGAGTACATGCAAAGCGGTACGCCCGGATTCTGAAACCAGAAGCGCAGAATATCAATCAGAGCGTACCACCCGGAATTGATAAGTTCCAGGCGGTACGCCTATGAAGGAAAATAACAGAATTATTGATAGGTTCTAAGTTAACCAAAAACTTAGCGTGAATAGTCTGGAGACTGTAAATCACGATACTTTGAATCTGAGATTGTTGATGGACTCGTTAGCATTATATATGACGAGTATATTCATGATAATTGATAGGTTGCTAAAAACCGAAGATAGGATATTCTAGTTGAATCTCGGATATTCCGTCTAGCCCACTGTTTCTGATTTTATTGTGTGAGTCCTCTGACTTCCTTTATTAGTTAAATGTTCGAGATCACATATTTGCTTTGATGTATCTGTTATATCTGTTATGCTTATCTTGTCGAACACTGTGAGTCAGAATGCCCTGTAAGGGTCATTAGAGACTTTCTGGTCATTAAGGTTGAGACCACTAGACATATAAGGGATTATAGCGGCCGATATAGTTGAACGATCCATATTCACCCGGATCCTCTAGTATTAATTTATTAGGGGGAATATGTACTTATATGTTGAACTTAAAAACTACTCGTAGAGGACGTACGACTACGCAACGTGCCCGTAGAGTATCTGAGTGTTGACCTTGGGTGCGGCATGATAAATTCATAATCTGTATGTGTTGAAAACTGTTAATGTGATGATGGTAGTTACGACTCACCAACAACGTATGTTGTTGACTTTGTGTGATTGACTTATGTTGCAGGTAAGCAAGTGTAGGTGTGGACCTAATCTGAATTTGGACTTTCTGATGGTTGTTTTCACTATGGATAGGGCTCTGTATAATAAACAAATGACGTTTGTTTCTGAAGACCTGTTATGACTATGTTTTCCGTTGTAATATTGTATCTCTTGTTTGTTCAGTCCTGGGCCATATCCGGTGGCTATCGATTCTATCAGGTCGGCTAAGAGGTGCTCTGTGCATCCTCATTTAGAGTCAGCCTAGAGTTTCACTGTGAGGACTGGATGTCCGTTATGTATGTGTATTGTTGTTGTTTAGTTGGTACCTCGGGAACTGATGCGGACAGCCGGTCCCACACCCTCCCCCGCATCTGGCAGGGGGCGGCGGAGGGGGGTGTGACAGTCATGTAGCGTTGAATTAGGTGAGCCATTCACATGTTTTTTTTATATCCGGTGGTTTCTTAGTTGAGTTTTATATCCTTATTTTTAGGTGTCTAATTTTGTTCGTTATACACATTTTGTTATTTTATCTTTTGATATCGTTTTTCTTAATTCATTTCAAATCGTTTTTAAAAGTGTTTTATTAATTTTAATCTATATAGTTGCCTTTAATGATTTGTTTTTTATTGTTACATTTAACTAGGTTTATTATTTTAACGTTGCTGCGTGATCTTTTGTATTTTCGTTTTACGATGAATTGGCGAAGCTTGAGTTAGAATTTTGCGGGGACGATAATCCAAGAGGGCGATTCTCTATATATAAAAAAAATTGGAAAAAAAATCATAAAAGTTAGTACTACTGGACCAAAAAATCCGAGTGTCGGACGTGAAGAATGAGGATTGTGTTATCATAATCTAATGGGATTTTAGCTAGCCCCATGGTATTTAGACTACATGAAACGCCTCGCCTGTGAGAGGCGCCTGTCACCGTCATAGATTGCTTGCCGGAAGGATAGTGTTAAGGTAAGGAGCCCGCGACCGGCCCTTGATTAAGGGTGATGCCAACGTGGGACCCATAACATTTTGTTATAATTTTTTTTAAACCTCAAAGGAATATCCAATGGGACCTCCTATCCGTACACCCCATAGTCTAAACTTATACCTTTATATGGGACGTATAGGGGTATACGTCCCGTATAAGGTACGCATCAGTACGAGGTTGTCAGGACGGAGATGTTATAACGGGGGGGGGGGGGGTGTATAATCTTTTATTTGTTCTATTTTACCTCGGTTCACATGAGAGCTACCATGCATCTCCAATCGTCAATTCACGATGACTCTATGTATTCTAGTTCACGTCATCTTTTGTTATTCCGATTTCATTTCATGCTAAATTATCAATAAGAGGATTTGAACTTAAAACCTTTTAACTAAAGAATATACGTTTTACCGCTGAAATATGCATTCACACTTTTCATAAAGAATAAGACAGTTGGGATTAAAAAATCTTTTCATTTTTATGTGTTTAGGTGTAAAATATAAAGAGCCGTTTGGGGACTTTAGGGGGAATGCGAGGATTGAGTTATAACCAAAAGGTCAACGTTAGCAGGTGGTGAGAAAGTCAAAGCATGAGGAGGGCGACAAGCGGTTCGGTGAGTCACGATGTTAGTCCCTATGTACGGTCGCTTTTGAAAAAAAGAAAATACATGTGACTCTAACCGAGTCAGCTTGGCCATTAAGTCATTAACTCACACAGCGGTTTACCTGCTCCTCTTATAATTTTCTTTCTTTTCAAATCTTCACATGTCTAGATCCGTTTTTTTTAACAAGAAATGGATCTAACTAGTTGATATATATTATTACCTACTAGATGTGAGACATACGCGTGATTAGTGAAAAACACAACATAGTTTATGAAAATATGTTGCATAAGACGTCATTATGATGCCCAGATTATCAAAAAATAGAATTTTATTTAAAGGCGTTAGTAGTAATTTAATGTCGCTCTAATAGATTTCAATACCTTTAAAATCTGGTTTTATTGTAGGGAATAAATAAAATACGATTTAATATTGCTAATAGGCTATAAGTGAGATTATTAAAATCTAATATTCCTAATAAATATATTTCTCTTTGAATAGTTATCGTTTCTAATCGCAATGTATTGATGCAAATTTAAGAGTGAATTTAAATTGTATAATTTTTAAAGGTAAAAATACACCCATTAATCTAAATTTAAATAGTTATCGTTTTCAATCGCTTGTTAGTATTCTTGCAAGAATCTTCATCATTAGGGGCACAGGGCGTGTGAGATGAGGGGCACAGGGCGTGTGAGGTCAGGGGGCGGGCCGTGTGAGGTCAGAAATTATGTACGAATCTTCCAGGCTTAGGAGAACGGGCCGTGTGAACAGAGGCACATGTCGTGTAAGGTCAGGGGCACGAGCCGTGCTTGTCAGGATCAAAGTTAACTTTCTAGAAGCTTGTTTCCTTCATATTCAGCTTCTTTTGTAATTCTGACCTCGATTATACTGAAAAACTAAAAGAAAAACAATATGGTATTGTTTTGGTGATAGTTAGTCAGAAATAACCCGAAATACGAAGAATATTTGAAATAAAAATATATATATTTAAATGCATATCAGTAACCTTAATCTTATTCGACCTATCTTCTAACAAAAGTAAGGTCTAATGCAGGTGAGTAGGTAAATCACTTCTGAATATAAGCTAATCACACAATAGGTAAAGCAAGTCCAGAACCATTACTAAATAAAAGCAATTATAAAGGTTCAAGTAGTTCTTTTTAGAGTTAATTGTCATTTTCGTCCCTGAGGTTTATAAGTTTTAGCCATTTTAGTACAAAAAAAGTTTTTTTTCTCTTCAGCTTTCCTCACGTTTGTATTTTCTGCCATTTTAGTCCATGTCACTAACTGGTGTTAAAAACTAACTGAAAACGAGGGGTATTTTTGTAAAACCATATTATCTAAGGGTATTTCTGCCATTTTGTTTTATATAAAATTTTGATCATATACTCTTTTCTAATGTAATGTCTATATATAATCTGTGAAATATGAATCAATACTTTAAAACTTTAAAATCTTGTGAAACACTAATGCTACCCATGCAATTATACATACAATAATCAGTGAAACGCGAATAAAAAACTTCAAAACTTCCTACGCATTCTGACTCGTAGCCTCCTACGCCCACGTTTCACCGACGTTCGGAGATCCGTCGTGCAACACCAGATCAAACACCTTGACTTCGTTCTTAGACATTAATCTCTTAACCGTGGCCTACACTTCGGCGTTGTGATATCCTTCTGGATCGCAATAGCACCACGAATCAGGAGAATTGGATCTAGATCGACACCGATTACAAGGCTTCCAACAGGAACACATTCAACGGCGGCTTGCATCCAACCACCGGGGGCGGCGCAGAGATCGAGAACGACGTGAGATGATCGGAGGAAGGGGAATTTGGAATCGAGCTGGATGAGTTTCCAAACGGCACAAGAACGGTAGCCATGTTCTTTGGCTAAGTGGTAAAAGTTGTCAAAATGATGCCTCCCTTTCGCCTTTCTTCCCATTGTTGTTGGCTGCCGTTTGAGTTAGGGTTTAGGGGAAGTCTGTAACTGTGGTGTTTATTTAGGGTTTACAGGTGGGGTATAAGATGACGGAGGGATTGTTTAAAATCAGTGTTTTAACCCCAATTGTTCACCATGGAGGTTTAAAAAAAAATTAATAATAGATAATATGGTATTACGAAAAAACCCTTGTTTCCAGTTAGTTTTTAACACCAGTTAATGATATGGACTAAAATGGCAGAAAATACAAACGTGAGGGAAGCTGAGGAGAAAAAAAAATTTTGTACTAAAATGACTAAAACTTATAAACCTCAGGGACGAAAATGGCAATTAACTCTTCTTTTTATTCAGGCGGCAATTTGTATTTCCAATTTACAACCTTGTAATCATATTTTTGTAAGTTGGTTTTCTAAGTATTCAATATCACCAATTAGACTTTATTAAATTATAATAGACTTTATTAACCTCCTGATTTTATTGATGTAGCCTCCAGATCTGAAGATTCTTGATCTAAAATATCGATCTTCAGCTGCGATGGTGTTACACCTTAACCGTCTGCGGAATATGTCGAGGCGCAATGATTGTACGTCCAGATGCTCATGACAACTAAGATAAGTTGTAATACTTAAAATGCCGTGTTTCATTACTCAATCAAAGATATCTTTAATCCTAATAAAGCACTAAAATGTGTGCCACATGTCTCATTTCTAAGATATCCACATAAGCATTGCCACATTTCAAAAGCACATTCAATCATCAATTTATTAGATTATCAATTAAGTATAATTACCAATTTTATCAAAACTAAATTTACATTAAAAAAAAGTTGACAAACTTAATGTGAATTTGATAAATTTACTCAATAATTTGATTATTTTAAAAAAACCAATCAACAATTTGTCAAACTTAATAAATTTAATTATTTCAACCGTGTTTTTTTTTTGTTTTTATATGTATTAAATATTATGAACTCAACCCGTGTAATACACGGGTTACTAACCTAGTCGTACAATAAAGATAAACATGCTTAATACATTTCAAAACTGTTTTAAAGACTTTAATCTAGGTCCAGCAATCCTAGCGTGATCACAATAAGGCTTAAGTATAGATTCCTATAACATGTTTAAGATCAAGTGTCAACTACAAAAGTAGTTGGTGAGTAAGCATACATTTAAATAATATATACATATTTAATAACAACGATATATGTAAATCAAGATATTTTCATATATATAATCAAACACGTAATGTGTCGAAGTCACTAAGTGAGTGCATCAAACCCTAGACAACTAGGCTTCCAATCACCTGAGGCAAATTACCAGGTAGCTCAGATGAGCTGTCAAACCAATAGATACATCTATTATTGTAACTCCGGCTCGGTGTGTTAATGAGTACGCTTCGCATTGGAGATATCGAGGTAGATCACAATCAATCACAAAAATCCACATAAGTTTAACATACATAGAACTTATCCAATCAACATATAATCACGTTCACGTTTTAGAGGAATGATTTAAAAGAGAGATACATGTTAGACCCCAATACAATAAAAAGATAATGCAGGTATGATTTCTCACAACTCAGATTATCACTCGAATGAATCACCATTAGAAATGATAATATGAGTTGAATAGTCACTGTTGGATATATGGTGTCCTGACCCGACGAATTAACGAACCCGACCGATATTGACCCGTAAGAGTTACACCCGGGGCAATGGATAATAAACTAATTACTATTTTAATTAGTTAATTGAACTGATTGGCGGATAAATAAATATTGATTTATTTATTACGATGACATATTTTATCGGCCCGCGATTAAATAGATGGATGAGTTAAACTGTTAATGGGTTAACAGTCTAACCCATTGGTGGGCCATGGATAATTCGCAGAAGACCATGGTGGGCCCATGGTCTGCGAAATTCTCCTATAGGGTGGGGAGGAGTAGAGAACAAGTCATAAGTTTTCGAAACCCTGATCTCCTCCTCCCATCTCTCTCTCTGCGAAACAGACCAGAGAAGAAAAACCCTAAGCCGTCGCCGCCCTTGATCTCCGGTGACACCACCACTGCAATTCCGATGGATCAACGATTCGCAAGCATCATCCAGCGACTCGATCAGGAAGCAGCCACCGCCCGAGCCGAGGCAGCGAGCCGAGCCGAAGCCGCAGCCGCCGCCGCAGCCGAAGCCGCAGCCAAGGCCGCAGCCGCCACCGCCGCCGCGTCCGCCGGCGCACCGCCGGTCGATCGCCGCCCGGTGGTTCTCGCGTTGCCGGCGCAACCGAGACCACCTCGTCCCGTACCGTCCTCGTGGCCCGCACCGCTTTATCCTCCGGTCACCGCCACCTCGTCGCCGCCGGTTTCCGGTGACGAGATAATCGTAGGATCGGTCTCCGTGGCGATCCCGTCGGAAAGGATTTTGTCGCCGCCACCGATGGTGAAGTTACCACCACCGCCGCCACTACCTCCGCCGCCTCCGATGACCGCCGGAGTTTCAGTCGCAGATCTGACCCGCCGATTCGAGTCAGAAGTTTCAGTTCACCCTAGCGCGAGTCCATTGAACTCGGGTGTCTCGAACGGTTGTTCGGAACCCGCTAAGGTATATCTAATTTATTAGATATTTAATTTATTAATGTATTTATTTATTTATTTAAATAAATATATTTTCTGTGTTTGTCGTGCCGGTGATTGATCCTGTTACAGTTGCGTCCGCGTTTTAATTCGTTTCCGCTGCTAAATTAATTTGAAATTAATTTTATTATCAAATCGGTTTTAATAAAATAAAAATCGGTAACCCGGATCCCACTGTAAATCCCAACAGTCATAACCAACAGTATTAAAAGAGGGGGTTCGTGAATACTCACCTGATGAGTAGATCGAAAACGAGAGATAGAACCAATCGCAAAAGATAACAACCTGGAGATTATCCTAATGAAACGAATAGGCAAATAAATATGGGAACTCATAATGATTATAGTTCTAAGGTAATGAAGAACTTAAGGGGAGTTAGGTTCTATTTGTTCAAAAGGAACATTTTACCCTTTATTGGTAAATTAGTGATAATATGAAGACGCGCATTCCTATAAGCAAACCCTCACACTGGGATCACCCAATAAGGTGTGTCAGGTCCTAGTTGGCATTTATACGACAACCCCACTTTGTTAGAAACCCTAGTGTACCGTGCATGCCCTTCCGGTCCGCACGAACTTCTAAATACCCGAATAACCCGATAATATTTTATTTATTTATAAAATATGAACTCATATATGTTTAGTGTATATATATATAATTATGTTTGAATATAAAAAATCAAGTCCCAATACCTCTTGGTTTATTCAGTGGCGGAGCTTGGGAATTTTTCTAGTGGTGACCGAAAGTCATGTAACTCATTTTTTTTTGTCGCTATATTTTGAGGTATATGTTTGGATCGGCGGTCCGTTTGGGTCGGGTCAAACAATATGTGTATTATAAAATGTTTCGTAAACAAGGTTGGTTACAACGGGTCAAAAGAGGGCTAGTTAAAACCTGTGAAATGGGTTAGTCAAAATAGGTCATAATAGTCTATTAGAATAATAAACATTGTTTGGGTTCATGACCATAAAATGATCACAATTAAATAACAAAAGTAGTAAATTATTTATAAAATGCTAACCTCGATACACACTTTCTAACTTCTAACGATGGTATCTGGTTTAGTGATATATAGTTATATGGTGATTATCTCAATTAAAATTATGTACGTTCGAATTGTATAAAGTTGTCTTACAAAGTGATCGATATGGTTGAAAACAAAATTTGGATGTATAGTTGATAATATATTTTAAACTTTTCATATGATAGTTTGATCTATTATATAAAAGGGGTAATCTATTATAAAGTTTTAA
Organism: Deinandra increscens subsp. villosa; assembly: GCA_039602395.1. NCBI lineage: Eukaryota > Viridiplantae > Streptophyta > Magnoliopsida > Asterales > Asteraceae > Deinandra > Deinandra increscens. The sequence goes on from JBCNJP010000025.1 coordinate 72,913,420, forward strand.
AACTGTATTTTGAAAGGAATAAAATAAAATGGGATAGCTTAGTACTAATTTATTTGGAAGTTGGGACAGTGAAAGACAAAAAAGTCTATGAGAAGGAAAAACTACCAATGAAAAATTAAAGGACTCATTTGTACTTGTAGTTAATCTAAAAGGGTTTTATGTAAACTTGTTTTTTAGCTTTTAAATTACTCAAGTGATGATGGGATTCCCAAGACTTGTTTTCTTCTTCATCTTCCTAAGTCGTCTCCAACAGAACTCCATAGCTTTCTCTTAAGAAAGATCTCAGTGTAATTATCATCACCCTCTTAAAAAATTTCCAGTGGTGACCAACTTAACACATATAAATTTTTTTAAGGAATTACATGTATCATCGGGACTTCTAGCCGAAAAAACGGCAACGACCGAGGTCGCTGGCGGCACCAACTAAGATGCGCCCCTTGGTTTATTTAATATTAAATATTCATATTTCTAAACCCTAATTTTGACGTATTTCTTAAATAATTATCATAACCTGTTATTAATTGAAATAAACTTAGGACTTTTGTTTATAATATCATATTATTATATACCTCAAAATATCAAGTCCTAATTCAATACCAATTGCTCAATTTTGAATAAATGCTTATACGAAAACCCTAATTTTGACCCGATTCTTAAATCAATACCAAACCCTTACAAATCACAAAATTAACTTAGCGCTTTCTTAAATGATGTTATTTTATATATCTATACAAAAAATCAGAAGCTAATTCATTATAGATTGTTGAATTTGAGGTAAACATGTTCAAGAACCCTAATTCTAGGTCACTTATGGAATTCTAATCAAACGAGCATATGAACAGAAATTGTTTGAGGGGTTTTGAAGAACACACCTAAAGATGCTTGACTGCGAGCTTTGAACACTTTTTGGTTCACCCGAATTTGAGCAGAGAAGATTGGAGATGGATTTAGGGTTTTCTAGGATATGATTCAGGAAATTGGAAGCCAAAATCGATGGATCGAATGTATTTATAGGGGTTAGGACCGCAGGGAGATAAGGACACGTCCCCTGGTAATTAATCGGGCAAAAACGACACATAGGAGGCTGAATTCGACACCTCAAACGATGACCAACGAAATGGCGACTTAACTAGGTGCGGAACGTACCGCCCAAATCAAATGGGAGTTTAGGGCGTACCGCCCAGCCTCCTATATTGACAGATTATCAATATTTACATTTTAGGTCCCTGCAGTTCTATTTTATACAGTTTTGACCCCTGGACTTTTGTTATTTGTCAGTTTGAACCCTACAACTTGATAAGATACATGTTTAATTGATTTTCAAACTTTGAGTTATAAAATAATTTTTATAAAACCCCAAGATTCCTGATAAACGATAATTCGAATATCGTAATCGCGCAAAAACCAAAAATCAGTTTATTTTTGTTTTAAGCGAATCTTTTAAATTAATATTTTCAAATGTATTATTTTGCTTAAATATCATTATGGAATGTTTCAAATATTATTTTAATGTATATTAGAAATTTTCTTTCCGATAATTATTAAACTGGAATTCATTTCACGTGACAAGTTCAAATTTGGTTCGGGTTTTATAAACGGGTCGGACACAGATGTTACAAATGGTGGGTGTTGTTGGCGATGGTGGATGGTATTGCAATACTCACCCTCTTCCTCTTTGACGGTTTTTTCTGTTATCTCTCTCATTTGCACATCGACGTTGTTCTTTACCTCTGGTCGTCTCTAGTGACCAGCGGTTAGCCTTGCTATTACTATTTTATTAGTTATATATTAAAAATTAATATATATTTTTGGTAATGAAAAACTTAAAAGATATGAAGACCGAAAATAGAACATTAGAATAGCACATGTTGAAAGACTGACGAATCCTAAACTAAAAATTCTAAACCCAAAGACTATTTGTTTGGTGATGAATTAATGTTAAAATATTGGCTCCTTAAAAATTGTCTCACTGGTATATGGGGGAAGGTTTTTGGTAGTGACCAGTTACCCCTGAACTGATGTCCTGGTGTAGTGTAAGGCTAATGTATGAGTTTTCCCATGAGAAACGTGCCAGTCTCTGGCACCCCAGGAGTGGTGATGATCGGGTGGGTGGTGTATCCTCCGTCAGTGATCTGAAATCGACGTTCAGAAAAAGATTCAAACTTAGATGCTAGACCCTAGGCAAAGGGCTAGGACACAGTGGATGGTTAATGGTGACGAGAATTTGTGGTTCTTTCACGGGATCACCAAACGGCCACAAGAGAAAAAATCAGATTGTTCATTATTTCTATAGACGATAAATGGGAATTAAACCCACAATATGTTAGGTGAGTCTATTAAGTGATTCATATTCAATTAAAGAAGCACTAAGGCTATGTGTAGTACGTGGATGGAGCTCCCTTAGGGGGTTATGCGCCATGTGGCGTCCACGTCATCAGGAGGGGCTCCATGGGGAAAGTGGTGTAGTGGGGGTTATGAGGAAGGGAGGTTATGAAGATGGGAGAACCAATAGGAAAAAAAGAAAAAAAAAATCAAGACATTGAGAGGCGTTATGTTAGTAACGCCTATGGAACAATTCAAGCAATATGACGCCTAAGGGGGGTGGGAAGGGGCTCCATGAGTGGCGTTATATTTAACATGGAGCCCCACTACGGATGGCCTGAGGGGTTGTTACAAAATCAAACCACCCATTTTAGTGAAGACTCTTACCAAAGCGGTTTAAGGTCAAATGAACATTTTGATATAATAAAATGTTTACATGTGAAAATGGCTTTAAATTAAGTGTGAATTTGGATAAGTTGCAACATTTAAAATACTTCATCTGAACATATGAGCTGGACATGTACGATCGACCTCGACCGAACTTCCATCGACCATACTTTGACAAGTTATCATTTTGCTTGATACTTAATTTCTACATATACAAACACTTGTACAACATTCATGATTTTCGTCATAAACACTTTATTATACATGTGTGATTCACATCTCTCCCGTTCCAATTATCATGACATCTTCAAGAAGGACCAGAGATCAAAGATCAGATTCAAGATCAACGAGCAAAAGAACAAAGATCAAATTAAGAGCAAGAGAACACTAAATACACTTATTCATGTCACCGCCTTATACTTCTATTTTGTAATCTTGTTGTATTCACTATTGTTGTTTAGTGAACAGAATTTCAAGATGATCAATACCTTATTTAGTGTTATGTTAAAGGTAATTCGTTTGAAATGGTGAGATACTGAAATGCTTGTACAAGGTGACAGTGGTGGATCCAGGAAAAAATATCAGGGGTAGCGGAGACTAACGGGGATCCGGGGGCAGCGCCCCCGGGAAAATTTTTTAGGTAGTTAACGGGCTTTTAATCATATTTTTAAGGGGCTTTTAATCATATTTTTAAGTAAAAGCCATAAAATTTCTTCCAGGGGTCGCGAAAAATTCGTTTCAGGGGTCGCAAAATACTAAAAACGTAAAACCCCGAAAAAAATTCCTTCTTCGCGTTAACGGTTCAGGGGTCGCGGGGGCTACCCCTACCCATAGGGTAGGTCCGCCCCTGCAAGGTGACCACTACCATCACTTAGTGACATGTTTGTGTGCCCATGATATCTACCATTTTGAGATGTTAGTGGATCAACTTCGAATTGGATTATCGGGAAGATGACATAGAGTTGATTAGTTAATATCCACTTAAACGTATATAATCACGCTTTGTTATTCATCCCTTTAACTCTTTACTTATTTGTCTTTTAAATCTCTTTTCACCTACAAGTGAACTTCCATACTTAATCTTGTTAATCAAAACTTTTTTTTTTTAAAAGAAGCTATTCATTCTTCTAGTTTTCTTCAAATTACAATCGTGATGTATGCATATTGAGAAAAATGTACATGGCGACTTTGATATATCCAATGTTTAATGGATCATGTCGAAATGAGAATTCAACTAAGATGTTACTTCTTTTGAGAATGTTGAATTTGTACTATATACCATGCCGAAGGTTAAGAAAACAAAATAATAGCCATTTTTCCATGTTATGTACCGAAGATACTATGTCATGTTAAATTAGTCATATTAATATTAACCTTAAAAGGATTCATAGATATTTGTACCTTGTCTTTAGTCTAAAAGTAAACATGATCACAAAAGTAAGGTATAGAATTGGAGTAGAATAACATGAAATAAATAAGATTTCTAGAATTGTAAACAATAAAGCAAAGAATAAACTCTTTATAATATTTGTATCGGGTAGCTTACCTTTGTATTATGATTCATAAATTAAAACCATTTCTATACTTGAAAAATGTAGAATCAATTGATCCTGTGTTCTTTCTTTGTTTGTATTCTAAGGCTGTGTGTAGTCATAATGCCTCACCATGGGGCATTATGTGACATGTGACGCTGATGTGGCAAAGGGGGGTTATGGGGCATGGGTGTGTAATCATAAAGCCCCTTTAATGATTAGTTTATTTTTTATTTATTTTTTTTATAGCTGAAAAAAAGGAAAAAGTAAAAGTCAAGAGGAGAAGAGGCGTTATGCCTGTCACGCCTCTCGGTCGAAAACAGCAACATGGCGCCCCGGGGGGTGCCCGGGGGCGCTTTGAGGGGCGTTATGGTGGGGGTTGGGGTGCTATCACGCCCGATTACACATAGCCTAAGTACGGATGAGAGTTCTATGGTGGAGTGCTTGAGACTTCACTAGATCAACATCGAATCACCAAAAAAATTGGTTCATAACCATACACATAATGTTTTAGTTGTAAAAAGTTGATAATTAAACGTATTTAATAAAGTAAAAATCCTTATGTTGCAATTAATAGAACCAAACACAAAACAATTTGGCAACAAAATCGGCGTTCTTTTCTCTTTATTTCTCTTTGACTTGACATCGACTTAAATGTAATGTCTTGGTTGTCTTGATTGTATTATGTTGTTTCTTCCCTTTATTTGTTTGTCGATGGCCGATGGGCTTTCAAAATTTGAAGAATATAAAAAAATTAAAAAAAAAACAACCCTTCAATTTTGAAACTGGCAACATCTTAATTACACAAGTATGGGTCCCACCATTATTGTAGCTACAAATACCGAACCCTTTCTTTCCCCTATTTTCACTTCACCTTTATCACTTCTCCTTCTTCTCTCTCCTATAAAATTCACTTCACACAGCAAACACTCAAAACCATTTTCTTCCTCAATCTTGCGATCAAAGTTTCAATTTTTCCACCTGGGTTTCGCTTTTCTTTAACTTATATCGCCGAAAACAAATTCAAGATCAAGAAAAAGAAATGGTGGACGTTGACAGAAGAATGAGCGGTTTAAACCCCGCACATCTCGCCGGCCTCCGCCGTCTCTCCGCCAGAGCCGCCACGTCATCCCCCGCCACCCCGCTTCCACCTCGTAACAGCCTCATCTCCTTCACATCCCTCGCCGATAAAGTCCTGACCCACCTCAAAAACTCCGGAGTCCAAGTCCAACCCGGGTTATCCGACAAAGAGTTCGCCCGGGCCGAAGCCGAATTCGGGTTCCCATTCCCACCCGATCTCAAAGCCGTTCTCTCCGCCGGGTTACCCGTCGGACCCGGGTTCCCAGATTGGCGATCCGCCGGATCGGCCCGACAACAACTTCGCGCCACACTTGACCTCCCCATCGCTTCCATATCGTTTCATATCGCGAGAAATTCATTGTGGTCGAAATCTTGGGGGCTCCGGCCGCCGGAGCCGGAAAAGGCGATGAAGATCGCGAGAAACGCTTTGAAACGGGCCCCACTTTTGGTACCCGTTTTTAACCACTGCTACATTCCATGTCACCCTTCGCTCGCCGGAAACCCGATATTTTACATAGACGAGAACCAGATTTTTTGCTGCGGGTTTGACCTTTCGGATTTCTTCGACCGGGAGAAATCCACGTTGTTCGCGAAATCTCAAATTTCTCACCCGAAAAACGTCATGAAACGACAGCGTTCTGGTGGACAGAAAACAATGTTAACGAATGTTTCAGTTTCACGGCGCAGTCTTGACGCCGTCGCCGGCGGGAGAACTCCGAGATGGGTGGAGTTTTGGAGCGACGCCGCCGTAGACCGCCGGAAGAGGAGCTCGAACTCATCGGAATCTTCCTCGTCCTCCCCCGACCGGTTGTTTGAAATCCCAAGATCCGGGGTTCCGAAATGGGTCGATTCGTACGTGGAGCATCTCGGGTCGGTTTTAAAACAGGGCGGGTGGGCCGACTCCGACGTGTCGGATATCGTACACGTGTCCTCTTCCGGGTTCTTTGATAGTGAGATGGTGTTGTTAGACAACCAAGGTGTTCTTGACGCGCTTCTTGTGAAAGCGAATCGGTTATCGGAGTCGCTCCAGAAAGCCGGGTGGAGCTCCGAAGAAGTTTCCGACGCGTTCGGGTTTGATTTCCGGCAGGTGAAAGAACGGAAGCCGGTGAAGAAAATGTCGCCGGAGGTACTTGAAAAGATTTCAAAACTTGCGGAATCGGTCTCCAAATCTTGACGTAGTGACCGCCGGAGTTACCGGTAACCGACAGACACGTAGATTCTTTTTTTTTTAATGTTACTATTATAGAAATCCGAAATGTATAATAATAAATTCCGTATAAAGAGAAACAGCTACTATTACTCTTTACCACAAATTTGTAGTATTTTATTATAGTGCGAAAGAAAATTTTATAATAAGCATGATATAAGTTACCGTTACGGTGTTTTAATATATGCGTTTTTGTGTTTATAATGTCTTTTTTGTGTTTATTACTTATTAGATCATTGTCTAGGAGGTGTGTTATTTAATTTATTAGTTATTGATAATATTAAAATAAGAGTTAGTTTTTACGAGATAGGGCAGAACTAAGGCAGGACGGAGTGGTTCAATTCTACTTCGGCAAACTCACGTTTTTACTTCGGCGCCGGCGGCAACACCGCCGCCGGTCATGCGGCATCGGCGAAAAGCTTTACTTTGCGGCTACTTCTGGCTAATCGGCAAACTGATGAATATAGCCGTTGTGTGTTGATTTGTGGGCCCTTCCACATAACAAAATCTACCTCCTTAATCCTCACCACTCCCTCCCAAAATCCTTCAAAATTCTTCAAAATTCTTTCTTTTTCTCTTTCCTGCGTGGCACTCTCCTATTGGCTACAACCCATTCTTCAAAATCCTAAAAATTCTACCACTCCCCCCTCCCTAACAAGCAATTGTCTTAATGGTATCTGTGAGAGGATTGAGTTTTAGAGGTCAGGGGTTTTCTAGCAGTGGGCCAGTTTCCCTTTGAACTGGTGTCCTGGTTGAATGCAAGGGATGATGTACGAGCTTCCTCACAGGGGACGTGTTAGTCACTGTCATCCCAGTAGTGGAGATGATCGGGTGGGTGGGTAATGCTCCCATCAGTGATTTGAAATCGTCGTTAAAAAAAAAAGATTCGGAAGAGCTCCACAAATCTTTAGTTTTTTTTTTTTAAGATTCCAGTTTGCTATAACCGTGGTCATAACTGGTTTTTTCAGTAACCGGGTCGGAAGAAAAATGTGTAAGTGATGCAACCGTTTAAAGACCGATTAACCGGTTTTTTAACCTCTTTTAATCAATTTTTTATAACCGGTGTGTGAAAAATTAGTTTTGTAACCAGTTTCTGGAGCTAGAGACAGGTAATGGGTATATAGCCGGCGATTCAGTTACAAACCAAAACCGGTTTAGATTTAACCGTTCTTTTTCCTTATTGGTTCCGGTTTAGAAAAATGGTTTCCGGTTACCTAACCGGTTTTTTAACACCTCTAGATAGTAATATATATTTGGGCTTGGTTTTAATATTATCCAATTGCCGTTCAAAAAAAAAGATAGTAATATATATTTGTTTATTTAAAATAATGATGTGTGTGAATGAGATTCGGGATCAAAAAAATGGCACAGGTTACCAGTGAAGGAATGCACGTGTGGGTGGGATGGGGGTTCTTTCTTGAAAAAAAGACGTGTTATTGGTTTCTTCAAACGTATGAAATCGAAAAAGCAACGGTGTCGTTTCATGATGATGTTGCGTTGGAAACGGTGTGGTTTTGATGGGAAAGCAAAGTGTGTATATGGGGTTGGGTGTTCTCACTTGATGCACCTGAACTCTTGGTTCTTTAATTTATAGCCTCATAATAAGATTCATCTTTTTTTAGTTTTTGCTTTATTGGTTTGGTTGGGAGGATGGAGGGGGGACCGTGTTTCATGTGAAAAGGGGTGTTTGGCCGCACCTCCAACCTTGGAAATCGGAAGAATCAAATCTTCATACTCATCAATAACAATCTAATTCAAGAATCGAGTCGAGAACGTGTACTAAGGGTGGGAGGTATGCTTGCCTAAGTCATAGATTAGGTATCAAATTGGACCAATAGGATGATGCCAACAGGAGAGAGAAAATTGATGTAGAATAATGATTTTGTAGGGGGTATGCTCATTTAGTCATGGTTTAGGCATGGATTAAATTTTTTTTTTCATTTTTTTTTAATCTAAAACAAATAAAATTAAACTAACACATTTAATATAAAATAAAAACATAAAACAATTCATTAGATAAAAAAAAATTACAAAGTCCTAAAAATAATTTTTTTTTACCAAATTCCAAAAAAAAAACCAACATTTATTCTTCAATTTTTTTTTAAAAAAAAATACAAATCTAGGGTGGTGGAGGATTTGCATTTAGCTCTTCTTCAGTTAGCACGACTTCCAAGTTGTTGGCGATATGCTCAGTGATGTCGAATCGTAGCTGAAAGTGTGTCTCGGTGTCGCGTATCTCCATATAAACATCCTCAGTAATGGTTAAAGCCCCATAAAGCCCCACAAGGGGCATTATGCGCCATGTGGACGCTGACTGGGCAAGGGGCTTTATGGGCTTTATGGTGTAGTGGATAAAGCCCCATAAAGTCCCACCATCATTACTTAATATTTCTTTATTTTTTATTTTTTTTAAACTATTTTAATTAAAATAAAAATTTCAACTAATTAAAAATAAAAGATTACAACTTAATTAAAATAAAAATTACAACTAATTTAAAAAAAAAATTACAACTTAATAAAAATAAAAATTACAACTAATTTAAGAAAAAAAATTACAACTTCCATTTCTTTTTGATTCGTTCCATCTTTTTCTGATGGAGGGCGAGGTAAACCGGATCGGCGTTTTCAGGCGGTTTTTGGGCGAGGAACTCGAGATCCTTGTCGAGTTGATAATCGTCGATTTGCTCGACTTGCTTTTTCTTCGACCGTGCAAGATCTTGAATACTCTCGGCCATCACCGCGTGATATTCGACCGGAGCCTTTCCACGGTTAGCCCTCGCGAAATCTCGACCTCTTGGCCTCCCACTAGTAGTCTCCACGGGTGGAGTCGGAGCATCATCCTCATCATCATTGTCCGAATCATTCAAATTAATATCGAATGTTCGAGCGGTGGAGTCAAACGACTCGGGATCGGCGGAAGACGACGTCTTGGATTTCTTGCTTTTTCGGGTTTGACGTGTTGTTATATCCGCTTTCGATCTCCACTTCTCGCTTTGGTAGAGAAACGACCAACACCTTTTGAGAGTGAAGTGACCACGCTCCGCTCCATATTCGATCACCGCCCTATCGTAAATGTCGGCGTCGTTCGCACCACTCGGCCAATTTGATCTGGATCGATCATAGTAAGCTGAGAAAGCTTGACATTTTTTGTTTATTTCTCTCCATTTGGACGACAACGAATCCGGGTTTCGGTATTCGCCCTTCCCCATCAACGTGAAAAACTTGGACCGAATCTCGTCCCAAAATTCTCTCGCATCTTGATTGTTTGCTAAAAAAAAAAGAGACAAAAGTTAGTAAAAAAAATTATTTTTTTTAAAAAATATAACTTTTAGTTAAAAAAAAAAACCTTTTGTCGGGTTCTCCGAAGCTTCAATGTAAGCTCGACAAAGAGCGAAACACTCGTCGTCGCTCCAAAATTGTATCTCCTTCGTCGCTCTCGCGTCGTCCTCCTTTTTTTGTGAGATCGTTTGCTCTTTCCTCTCCTTTGTTTTGGTTGTGATGCACCGACCTCTTGTGTTTCTTGGACGATTTCAACATCCTCATCTTGAAGAGAAAAGGGTTGAGATGTTCGAGGGGTTGGAGTTTGTCGCGAGGTTGGAGAAGGTCGTGGGGTTGGAGAAGCTTGAAATGGTTGAGGTGGATAACCTCCAAATTGTGGTTGGGAGAATTGGGCAAAACCTTGAGAGTAAAGGTTCATGTTTGAGAATTGGTTCGGGAAAGGTTGAGTGGCGGGGTTCATTGACGGGAATTGAGGGGGAGGCATGTTCATAAACATTTGCCAAAGGTTTTGATCGGGTTCGTTCTCCCCGGTATTAGGTCGAGAGTTGGGTTGGTTGTTGGGTTGGTTGGGAAACATTTTTAAAAAATATAGAAGATGAGAAGTAGAAGGAGAGAGATTGAGAGTGTGTAGTTTATAAATTGTGGGAGATATATATATAGTTTGAGAGTGTATTTAAAAAAATTGAAAATTAAAAAAAAAAAAAATTATACCGTTGATATAGCCGTTCAACGGCTATATCTCGAAATTTCAACATTTCTCCGGCGTTATACCCTTGACGCCCGGGGCGAATTTGGGCTTCATAACGTCCCAGCGTAGTGGGGCGGGGCGTTATGTGGGGCGTTATGGGGCGTTATGGAGCCCAAAAACGCCCCACTACGTTTAGCCTAAGGGTGGGAGGTATGCTTGCCTAAGGCATGGGTTAGGTATCAAATTGGACCAATAGGATGATGCCAACAGGAGAGAGAAAATTGATGTAGAATTGATGTAGAATGATGATTTTGTAGGGGGTATGCTCATTTAGTCATGGTTTAGGCATGGATTAAATATTTTTTTTTTCATTTTCTTTTTAATCTAAAACAAATAAAATTAAACTAACACATTTAATATAAAATAAAAACATAAAACAATTCATTAGATAAAAAAAAATTACAAAGTCCTAAAAATAATTTTTTTTTACCAAATTCCAAAAAAAAAAACCAACATTTATTCTTCAATTTTTTTTTAAAAAAAATACAAATCTAGGGTGGTGGAGGATTTGCATTTAGCTCTTCTTCAGTTAGCACGACTTCCAAGTTGTTGGCGATATGCTCAGTGATGTCGAATCGTAGCTGAAAGTGTGTCTCGGTGTCGCGTATCTCCATATAAACATCCTCAGTGTCGGTCGGCGGGACTGGAGGATCGCGAATGTGTACCGGTTAAATAGTTGCGCCCTCGTCTTTCAATGTCATGTTGTGAAGTATCATGCACGCGTACATGATATTCTCCATCAAAGCTGTGTCTGTTGGTCGTGCTTTTCGATCTACTATCGCCCACTTAGATTTCAACCTTCGAAACGCTCTTTTGACGTCTTTTCTTGCACCCTCTTGCACCTTCTTCATTTTCTTCTCCTTGATTGCGTATGGATGTGTATACGCTTTTACAAAAGTAGACCAAGTGGGATATATACCATCGGCAAGGTAGTAGCCCCCCGTTTGTATTCCCGACCGTTAACAACAAAAGGAGCTTTCAGAGCAATACCTTTCAACTCGTCTGTGAACAATGTTGACTAATTTAGCACATTTATGTCATTGTTTCCTGCGACACCAAAGAAAGCATGCCAAAACCACATTTCTTGTGACGCAACTGCCTCGAGTATTACCGTTGGTTTCGGATGATCACCACGATGATACTGTCCTCTATATTTTGTTGGACAGCTTCTCCATTCCCAATGCATACAATCGATGCTACCGATCATGCCAGGGAGGCCATGTCTTTCTAAATGGGCCTCATATAAACGAGCAAGATCATGGCTAGTGGGTGAACGTAAAAATTCATCTCTATAAAGTCTAATTATAGCATCACAAAAGTAGTGTAAGCATTCACGTGATGTTCTTTCGGACATTTCTAAAAACTCATCGTATTCGTCAGGCACGTTACCGGTTGCCAATTGACGAATAGCTACCGTACATTTCTGTAAAGCAGTGAAACTTGGACGCCCCCTCCCGTCGAAACGAGTGTTAGAGCATTTTGTGTTGTCTAGTGCTAGGTCTTGATAGTTTGAATATGTAAATTTATAAGTTTGTGTTTTATAGATCCAGCGGATCAGTGGCGGATCAGGTGGTACGCCGGACCACCTGATACGCTAGTAAGTTGGTCCGCTGGCCAATCTCTATATATAGGTTTCAGTTTGATTCAGAGTGTGTGAGTGAGGTCTGAGCTTTCTTAAGTGTGTGTTTTACATAGTGTAACCTGAATACTCTCTGTACTCTCTGTTTACAAGCTGTGATCAATATAAAGAAGATTATTTACCTTGTGTGTCCGAATCCGAATGTAATAATGCACTAGCAAGATCGATTACGTGTTTTACAAGTGGTATCAGAGCAGGTTTGCTCAGTTGCTGCGATTTACAGTTCGGTTTTGGGTTTTAGAGAGAAAAACTTCGGTTTTGGTAAGATTTTGATCAATTCTTCTCAGTTCTTCGTTAATTCAGTATGTTTTCTTCATTCAGATTGCTTCTAGTTCATTTTCGCTGAGTTGTACATCGTATTCAAGCATTAAAAGTCAGAAATTATGGAAATTATGCATTTTGTTTCTGATCCGCTGGTGATCCGCCGATTGAAGATTTTGATCCGCTGGTGATCCGCTAGAGCAAATTCATAGATTCAGTGATCCGCTGAATTGAACCGCCAAGCAATCTTCAAACACTGATCCGTGGCGGTTATTGTTTGATACGCGGCAGTTCCAGCGTATCAGATTAGCAACGTATCAGATTAGCAGCGTATCATTTAGCAGCGTATCAGTTTGATCCGCGGGTTGTTTTTTATCCGGTAGAAGAATTTTGTTCCACAGGTTGATTTTTGATCCGGGGAGACTTGTTTCTGATCCGTTCACCTAGATTTTGATCCGGAGGTCTGATTTTGATCCGGGGTTCGATATTCTGATCCGTTGACTACAGAATTGAGGTTTTGTTAATCATGGATCCGTTTCAGGCTTTTGCTGCTATGTCTACGACTGTTCAAGCGTTGTTGAACTACGATAATGAAATAGGAACTATGAATAAAGTTCCTAAACTGATGAGATTTGAAGATTTTCATAATTGGAAAACTCGGTATGAGTCGTATATCGGTGTGACCGATGTTAGTGTTGGGACTCCTATGCTTGATGGATATGAGATTCCAAAATTCACAACTGGGGAGTTTATTGGTCAAGAGAAGCCGTTCAACAAGATGAACGATGCTGAGAAAGAGGCATTCAAACTTGAAAGAAAAGCATATTCCAATTTATCAATGGCTTTACCTAAGGATATTTTGCATCAATTTAAAACACATACAACATCTAAGAAATTGTGGGATGCTTTATGTCATCGATGTGAAGGTAATGCACAATACAAGAAGAGCAAGAAGAAAGTGTTGTTGCGAGAGTATGATAATTTTGCTCATGTTCCAAATGAAACCATTAATGATCTCATTTCAAGGTTGTCTCATTTGGTCAGTGAACTTGATATTGTTGGAGTAAAAATTGAAGCTGGAGAATTGAAAGAAAAGCTATTAGATGCTTTGCCCGAGAAATGGGAAGGTTACATTTTGTTGCTGACTCATGATAAAAGCTTTGATGATCTCACCTATGATGAACTTACAAGGAATTTACTAGCAAGGGAACTGGATATGATGCGTGTGAAAACTTTACCATCTCAAGTTCAGAATCCCGATGTCTACTTTGGTGAAAATGCTTCTACCATGCATGCTAAAGCAAAGGCTAGCACAAATCCACCATCTACTGCGTTTTATGTAGAAAATACTTCAAGTGGTCATGCAAACATGTCTAGAGGTTCTTCAAGTGGAAGTTATGCTAGTAAAGCTGCTGTAACATATCCTGTGTATTCGCATCAGTCGTCTTCTGTTCCAAATCACAATCAGAATGCTTTTTCAGCAAAGACTACAAATGACTTCATGGCTTTATTTTCAGCAATGGTTTCGTCTTATGACGGAGTTGTTGCAGGAAAGTTAACTAGTGCTGAGTTAACTGATGAAGACTATGAACAGATTGATCCTGATGATTTAGAATTGATGGATATTAACTGGTCCATGGCAATGCTTGTTCGCAGAGGCAAAAAGTATATGCAAAGAACGGGTCGGAAGGATTTAAATCCTGAAGGAAAACTTGGTTTTGATAAGTCTAAGGTTTGTTGCTACAATTGTCAGAATTATGGGCATTTTGCCAAGGAGTGTACCAAGGGAAAACAGCAAGAAACGTCAAAGTTGTATCAAAAGTATGCTGCACAGAGTAACAAGCCATCACGAATCAATACTAATCCTTCAAGTTCAAATGCAAATGCTAGTGGATCAAATTCAGACAATAAAGCGTTGGTTTCACAAACTGGTGAAGGATATGATTGGGCTGCTGATTTTCCAGATGAATCTGCTTTCCTGTGTACTGAGGAGCAGAGTGTAAAGATTGAAGATGATCCTGATCTTCCTGGTGAAGATTTCTTTGCTGAAGGTCAACATGCTTTTATGGCCAACATTCAGGTTGCTTCTAATTCTTGTGAACTTTGTCGTAATTCTGCTAATCAGTTGAAGGAACTCTCTGATGAGAAAACCATGTATTTTGACAAATACTCGATAGCAGAAGAGAATGTCAAAATTTACAAACAGAGGTGGGAAGCTGTTAAAGCTGAACTGAAAAGTGAACATGCTGTGGTTCTGAGCACAAAAATTGAGCTTAATAACAAAACGGAAGATTATATTTTTAGTGAAAAGAAGCTTGCGGAAGCAAATTCTAAAATTTCCGAATTAAACATTGAAATTTTGGATCTTAAAAGGCAACTTGAAAATTTCAAAAATTTATCTTCCTTTGCAAGTTTTCTTTGCAAAGATGAACATTTAAAAGATTTGCTCAAAGAATCCGGGTTTAACTCACTTCCTCCACCCATTGTTCATGGTTTAGGACCAAAGGAATCTGAAACCAAAGATGGTGTTGTGTTTGATTACTCAATGTTTACTGAGGGATCATCTGATAAATCCAAAAGCACTGATAAGAAGAAATCAGGCAAACATGTGTCCAAACCTAAGGTTGAGGTGTCAAAACAGTCTGAATCCAGTGATTCTAAGGTTGAAAAACCTGTCACTGAGGTTAAGTCTCAAAGTGTCAAACTGACACCATTAGAGGCTGCTCAGAAAATACTTGAAACTGCAAAAACAATGAAAACATTTGAAAATTCACAATTTGCTAAAGGTCCAGATTTGCTTTTTGAAAGAGATGTTGTTTCTGTAAGTAACACAAGTACACCTGATGTCAATACTATACCAGAAGCACCTGAAAGAAGTGAAAAATTAAATGGTATTGGGTTTGGACAGGTTGCTGGAAATTCTAAGGTCAATCAAAAGAAACCTCAGAAATTTCAGAAACGTGAAAAGAAATTTGCCAATAATGGAAAGTTTGATGAAAATTTGAAAGGCAAAACTGTTGATGGTGATTCTTCTCAGAAATTGAGAATGTATAGTTTGAAAGGAAGTGATTCAGTGTTTTCTGATTTAGATTTTCCTTTAATTTGTGTTGATCCATCACGTGTTGCCAAAGTGTGGTATGTAGAACCATCTGAGGTGGTTAAGTCAGAGTTTGAAGACGAGCAGTTCATTGTGTTGTCTGATGTGCCGTCTGGTTCAAATGATCAAGGATCATCCTCCAAAGGTCAAAGGCCTTCTGATAAACCAAAGTCATCAAATGATCAAAAGTTTAAGACTAAATCAAAACAATCATCTTACTCACCAAAGAGTTTTTATAACTCTGATGGTCAGTATTCATCAGAAACTAATAGTTTTGATTATGAAGCGTTTGGTTATTGTGATGATTACAATTTTTATGATGATTTTGGTAAATTTGAACAAAACAAAGCCACAAAGGTTAAACCTAAAGGATATGCTGATCGTTGTGGTGTTGATGACTATGGTTTTTACAATGAACATGGATACATTGGCCCTTTGTTTAAACCTTTACCAACCTCCAAAGGAAGAAGGTTTAAAACCAATGTTTCTACAAAGGATGTTCAATCAAATTACAATGATAACATTCCTCATAAATTTGAGGATGGTGTTTCTAAGGGTTTTGTTGATCCCAGAAGGTGTTATTGTTGTTTTGAAATAGGACATATTCGTAGTCGGTGTCCTGTTTTAGCTAGAAAGAGGGCTTCAGCTTATATGCAATCAAATTCAGATTCAAAGTCTGATGCAAAGCCCAAGATGGATGATGAAAAGGTTGTTACCAAACAACATTTTAAAAGGAAATTTTTTTTTCAATAAATCTTACAAAGTTTTTGGTAATAATTCTACTTCAGATTCTACTGCTGATTCATCCATTCCATCTGTCAGGCAAAATTGGCTGCCTAAAATGACTTCAAAAGCCACTGAGGATTTTTCGGAAGATACCGGTCGACCCAAAGTTGAATGCTTGGGTCCAGATACTCACTAATTGCTTGCTACTATGTGCAGGGTGCTCGAAAGCCAGTTGTTAACAACTTTTGGGTCGTTGATAGTGGAGCATCCATGCACATGACGGGTAATATTTCCTTGCTGTCTGAAGTCAAACCAATACAAGGAGGAAATGTTACTTTTGTTGGCAATAAAGGTGGGAAGATAACCGGTGAAGGAAAGTTGGGTAACGAGAAGATTACTTTTGAAAAAGTCCAATTTGTGCAAGAGCTGCAGCACAACTTGTTAAGCGTATCTCAAATTTGTGATAAGCAGTACACGGCTGCTTTTACAAGTTCAGAATGCTTGATTCTGAAACCTGGCATTCGAATTCCTGAAGACTGGATTGTGATGCGAGCTCCCAGATTTCGGGACTTATATGTGTTAAATATGAATCAGACTTCATCTGCTGTATCTGCTACATGTTTCATCTCAAAAGCTACTGAAAAGGAATCAATTTTGTGGCATAGACGCATGGGGCACATCAATTACCGAAAGATGAATTACTTGGTCAATCATTCTTTGGTAGAAGGCGTTTCTAAGAATAGATTCTCTATAAATGATGTGTGTGTCTCATGTAAGAAAGGTAAACAGAAAAAGAAGTCTCATCCTTCTAAGCGTTTGAATTCGATTGTCACTCCCTTAGAACTGCTTCATATGGATCTGTTTGGTCCTATGAATGTTCGTAGTATTGAGGGTAGTTACTATTGCTTGGTGATTACGGATGACTTCTCAAGATTTTCGTGGGTGGCATCTTTGGCGTCCAAGGCTGATACTCCAGATTCAATTCGGAACATGTTGTCTAAGTTTGAATCGTTGTACAAGCATAAAGTTTGTCGTATTCGTACTGACAATGGTTCTGAATTCAACAATGCCAAAATGAA
This sequence comes from Deinandra increscens subsp. villosa, assembly GCA_039602395.1. Taxonomy (NCBI): domain Eukaryota; kingdom Viridiplantae; phylum Streptophyta; class Magnoliopsida; order Asterales; family Asteraceae; genus Deinandra; species Deinandra increscens. The sequence goes on from JBCNJP010000025.1 coordinate 72,930,777, forward strand.
GGATTTTTGTGGTTCGTTTGGAATTTATCATGAATTCAGTGCGCCGTATACTCCACAACAAAATGGGGTAGCTGAACGAAAGAATCGAACATTGATTGAAACGGCTCGAACGATGCTAGCGGATGCACATTTACCAATTAAGTTTTGGTCTGAAGCTGTGCATACTGCATGTTATGTGCTCAATCGTGTTCTGATTGTTAAAAGATTTAACAAGACAAGTTATGAATTGCTCAGAGGTCGAAAGCCAAATTTGAATTTCTTGGAACCATTTGGGTGTTCATGTACGGTTCTCAAGGAAGGTGGAAAGTTTGATGCTAAAGCTGTTGAAGGCATTTTTGTTGGATATCATCATCCAATGAAAAGGGTTTATTTTACATCTTCCAAGACCATTGAGAATCATATGAATGTGGATTGTCATCGACATACCTTTCTACAACCTAAATCGGTTGATTCTCAAGCTTTTGATTATAATTCTTTTGTTGATACGTTCTCGGCTGCACAAAAGAGTTCTGATAAAGAAGATGAGTCTGAAATCTTATCTGATGCTAGCATGTATACATTGTCTACTCCTGGTTCCGGGTCATGGATTCCTAAGCTTCCTAATTCATCTGTCACAACTTCGTCTAGTCAGGATGTTTCTAGTTTAGAAACAATGAGTTCGTCTGACGATGATGCTGAAAGTTCGTATCATGAAGCTGATTAAACACCTGTTGACGATCCAATTCCGTTACCAAGTACAAGTTCTTCGGTACAAGTTTCTTTACCGTTAGATGATCTTTCAAGTACAGAAGAAGCAGATGCAAGTTTACCTAATAATTTGGCAGATAATATTCCTGTTGCTGATTCAACTACTTTGAGGATACACACCATTCATCCTCAAGAGAATATCATTGGTGATCCGAGTTCTGGAGTTCGCACACGTCATCAACTAGCAGATTCCGTTGATGCTTTGATTGCTGAAATCAGGTATTCAGGAGTTCAGAATGACGTGTTTCATTCATGTTTTCTGTCTCAAGTTGAACCAACCAATGTCAATCAGGCGTTGGAAGATGCGTCTTGGGTTGAGGCTATGCAAGAAGAGTTGCAGCAATTTCAGAAATTGGGTGTATGGCATCTCGTGGATTTACCTGCTAATTCCAAAGAACCATGTGGTACTAAATGGGTATTTAAATGCAAGAAAGATGATCGAGGCATAATTGTTCGAAACAAGGCTCGATTGGTGGTTCAGGGTTTCTCACAGATTGAAGGTGTTGATTTCAATGAAGTTTATGCTCCTGTTGCACGAATCGAGGCTATCAGAATCTTTTTAGCTTTCGCGGCATATCATGGATTCAAAGTGTATCAAATGGATGTCAAGAGTGCATTTCTTAATGGGTTGATTCGTGAGGAAGTGTATGTGAAGCAGCCGCCTGGTTTTTATGATCCCGATTATCCAAACAAGGTGTACAAGTTAGACAAGGCGTTATATGGATTGCATCAAGCCCCGAGAGCTTGGTATGAAACTTTATCTACACACCTGCTGGAAAACGGTTTTCGGCGAGGAAAGGTGGATTGTACGCTGTTTTCGAAGAAGTTTGGAAAGGATCTGTTACTTGTTCAAGTCTATGTGGACGATATCATTTTTGGAAGCACAAATGGCGCGTTATACAAAGACTTTGAACATGTGATGCAAACAAAGTTTGAAATGAGTTCTATGGGCGAGATGGGGTTCTTTTTAGGTCTTCAAGTTCATCAATCGGCCAACGGCATATTCTTACACCAAACCAAATATGTGTCTGATATTTTGGCAAGGTTCAAGATTGGCGATGTTCGGGTTCCTAGTACACCAATCCAGGTTTCACATGGTTTAGCACCAGATGAGACTGGTGAATCTATTGATCCCACATTGTTTAGGGCTATGATTGGTTCGCTTATGTACTTAACTGCATCTCGTCCTGATATAATGTTTGCTGTGTGCTTGTGTGCTAGGTATCAGGCAGCTCCAAAGGCTTCTCATTTGATGGCAGTAAAGAGAATTTTTGCTTATTTGAAGGGTAATCCGGATCTGGGGATCTGGTATCCTAATGATAATAATTTCGAGTTATCAGCATATTCTGACTCCGACTATGGTGGCTGTAAAATCAATTTCAAATCTACAACCGCAGGATGTCAGTTTTTGGGAGAACGACTGGTGTCGTGGCAATGCAAAATGCAAACTTCGGTTGCAACGTCTACAGCAGAGGCGGAATATGTGGCTGCTTCTAGTTGCTGTTCACAAGTTTTGTGGATACAACAGCAGTTACGCGACTATGGTTTGAATTTTCTTACTACTCCGATTTTTATTGATAACTCGGCTGCCATATCCATCACTAAAAACCCAGTTCAACATTCTAAAACTAAACACATTGAGATTCGATATCACTTTATCCGTGATTGCTTTGAAAAGAAACTAATTGATTTGCAGAAAATTCACACGGATTTTCAGCGAGCTGATTTGTTTAGAAAAGCTTTTGATAAAACTCGGTTCCAATTTTTGTTGAAAATCAATGGGATAACTAAGTTAAATGTCACATGATTTGGTTCAGTTGATCGTTTTTGCTTTTCGTTTTATTTTTCTGTTGTTGTTTTCTGCTTTTTAGGGGGGAGAAATATGAAAAATACAAAAATAGTGTGTTGTTTTGTGTTTCAAAAATGAAAAAGCATAAAAAGTTGAAAAATGCAAAAGCATTAAAAAATTGGAAAATAAAAAATTTGAGAAATGTGATCCAACCTCGTGAGAAATGATAGTACATCAGTGAATGTTACTGACCATGGATAGACTAGATTGAAAGGCTGTAGATACTCGTTTGTTTCATTGAATGTGCCATTCATATCTGATACATGTTAGTATGATATAAAGATAATGCCTGTCTGAAATCTGTGGCGAACCATGATTCTTGTTTTTGTTTAATGCTGAGCTTATATGAAAAATTCAAAAAGAGAATAAGAGATGGTCTTAGTGTATGCATGCTTTATTTTGCAAAGATTTAAACTTGTTTTATTTTCTTTATTTTGTCAAACGATCGGACTTTCTCTGCGTATCGAAAGATCGACCTGATTGTTGTTCGTTTGACGTTCTGCTTTATTTTATTGGTGTTTAGTATAATCCATCGGACTTTCTCTGCGTATCGAAAGATCGACCTGATTGTTGTTGGATTATACGCTTTCTGCTTTATTTTCTATTTCTTATTTTCTTAAACAATCGAACTTTCTCTGCGTGCCTACCAGCCGACCTGATTGTTGTTTGTTTAGGGTTCTGCTTTCTTTTTGCATGAAACACTATGAACCGATTGTCTCTGTAAATAGTTTCTGTGATGAAGCAGTGAAAAATAGAAAAATAGAATAAATCAGATTATCAATTACTTGAGTTTGTGGGTGCCATGGTTTCTGTACTTGATAAACATACCTGTTGGGCTAGGCTTATTTAAGGCATGAACATTTGTAATTGGGCTTGTTATATATTATGTAATTGGGCTAAGTTAATGTTTTCGATTTGGGCCTGTTTAGTTTACGATTAGGGTATGGGTAGTATATAAACCCATTTAACTTTCTTTGTATGTAAGCTTTTCAATCAATTCATAGCAGTTTACGATTTCCTTCTTAGCTTGCTATTTACGATCAGCTTCTAGTAGAGTTTTATCATTCAAGACTTCATCTTTATCATAGATCTAGTCTATTCTTCTACTATTTCTCTTGAATCAATCTTATACAAGGATTCCGCACTTGTATTGGATTTGATATCGTGTGTTTTGGTTTATTTCCGGACCTACAATTGGTATCAGAGCCAAGAATCTTAGATTCGAGGCTCTCACGATATAGATTCAAGCAGTTTTCTGGGTTTTAGTTCGTGTTTTTGAAGATTTGAAGGTGGTATAAGTGTTTACGAGTCTGCTGCTGCTGGTTTTCGAGTTTACGAGTGGTTCAGCTTGAAGATCAAGATCGGAATCGAGTTTACGACATCAAGATTGAATTTTTAAGCGTTTACGAGTGTACTTTTTGGTGTTTACGACTTTTCTTGATCGTAATTGGCGTTTACGATTTTGCTTCATCGGAATCAGGGTTTACGACATCCGGAGTCGTAATCGTTGATCGTAATCACCGTTTACGATATTTAAAGGCGGTTAATAGTTTACGATTTTGAGTTTAATCGGAAACAGGAGTTCACGATCGTAATCATTCATTTACGATCGTAATCAGGTGTCTTTTATCGTAATCTCATATTTTGGACATTTGGACTTTAGTTTTAGGTTTCCTAAGCTTTCGTAATGGATTTTGAGCCAAGCATGTATCAGAAATTGGACTTCGAGATCGGATCTATAACTCGTCCGCCAAGACTAACTTCAGCGGATAATTTCCTAGAGTGGAAATACAGATTCGAAAATCATTTGAAGAGTGTGGATCTGAGGTTATGGAGGGCTGTTGTGAATGGACCGTTTACACCTACTCACGCAACAGGAACAAATGCAGGGAAAGAGAAGAAAGAAGACGAGTATGATGATGATGACTGGGAGAGGTGCAACAAGGCTGAGAGGGCATTTGCGATAATGACTATGGCCCTAACTCCAGATATTGCTCAAGGATTCAAACACTGCAAAACAGCAAAGCAACTGTGGAATGCTTTGATTGTTGCTTATGAAGGGAACCCTGATATTAAGGCTAGTCGGAAGCAGATGTTGAAGCAGAATTTTAACTTGTTCAATCATATTCAGGGTGAATCGTTTGAAGCTCAAGTTCAGAGGTATGTGTCACTGATGGCAGAGATGTCAAGTTATGGAGTAGAGCCAGATACTGAAGACAAGAATTTGAAGTTGCTGAACAGTCTGCCTAAGTCTTGGAACACCAATATATCAATCATCAAAGACAACAATAGGCTGAGTGAAGTGACTTTGGATGAATTAATCAACAAGCTGAAATCCAAGATGATAGATGATAAGCAGAGAGAGCTGAATCACATAAGTTCTCTAAGTTTGGCTGGAAAGTTGAATCAGGCTTTACTATCAGAAGAAGTTGAGGGTAAGCATGAAGGAAAGTTTACAGGGAGTGGATCAAGCTCAGCTTCTATGTCTAGTGCTTTTGTAGCACAGCCTCAAGGTAGTTCAAGCGGAGGTGTCAACTCTGAAGATGTCAATGATCCTAACTTTGCCCTTGGTATGGGTTTCATGAACAACTATCATGCCCTTGTAGCAGGGAATCTTGTGCCTTCTCATATGGTGGCTGGTGATCTTAATCAGATAAATCCTGAGGACGTGGAGATGCTGGATGTCTCTTGGCAAATGGCCATGGCTGTCTTCAGAGCCAAGAAATTTATGGCCAAAACGGGAAGGAACGTCTAGAAGGATCAGGATAAGATCAGAATGGGGTTTGACAAGTCGAAACTAAGATGCTATAATTGTGATGAGTATGGTCACTTTGCCAGGGAATGCACGAAGCCCAAGAAGGAAAGAGCTGAAGAAAAGAAGGTTGCTGAAGTGAAAGGAAAGGGTGATGCCAAGGCACTGGTGGTTCAGGATGGTGGTGGTTATGACTGGAGTTCTCAGATGAAGGATCTTAGTTTGTCACATGCTTTGATTGCTACTGCAGAAGAGGATAATGAAGAAAATCATGCATTTGTGGTCACTGATGAAGGAAAGCCTGAGGAGAGTCAGATAGAAGACAAGGAAGCGTTCGTTGCTGATGCTGAAAACCTAAAGGTATGTTCTGATCCCACTTGTGCTCGTATTATTCCTGGTCTTAGACAAATCTGTAAGAATTATCAAATAGAATTGTTTGAGGTCAAGTGTGAGAGGAGCTCATTTAAGGGTAGATGGGTAAAAAATGAGGAAAAGGTTAAGGCACAAAAGCTAGATATAGTGAAGTACCAACAGATAGCAACTGAGAAATCTATCATGTATGATAATGCCAAGTTAGAAATAGCTGACCTTAGAAAACAGGTAGATGAATTGACTCATAAGACTAATGAGATGCAAGTTCAGTTAGATATGAATCAATTGAGAAACAAGAGAATGCTTCAAGCAGGTAAAGAACTATCTCAGGCAGTTATTTGTGGACAAGTAGGAAAACACACACCAGGTTTTGGGTCAGAAAAGTCTGACAAATCCATGGCCGCAAATGTTATTATTCCCCCACCTATCCCTAGAGATATCATAGGAATGCTCTATGAGGAGGACCAGGTAGATAGAACTAGATCAGGATATCATGAAGCAGGTCCTCCTATAGATAGCTTGATGGTTGGTGTGACCCCTATGACAGAAGTAGAGAAAGAACAGGAGAAACTTGGTTTATATAGGACAGGTAGTCAGAACAATGTAGTTGACCTCACAACTAAACCAGGTTCTTCCCAGGAATCTTTAAACAATAATGTTAGTTCTTCTAATGTTTTTGTTACATGTGCAGATGTTGTAGGCATTGAAGATGTATCTGGGGAGGATGCTGAATGCTTGAGGGTCAATGAGTGTCTTGAGTCTAGTTGTTCTGTTTTTAGTTTACCTAAGGATGACGTTCTGGCATCTGTGTCAGAACTTGAAACATCCAAGTCCAATCAAATTGTCTTGTTAAAACATGTTTCTAATCCTAATGAAGTCGTTAGTTCCTTTAAAATGCGTGTTCCTAACACAAAGATTGGCCGTAAGTTTAAGCCAAATGACTTTGTTCCATATCCCCAGGTTGTGTCAACTTATAATAGAACTGATAAATCAAAATCTGAACAATTTTGTTTAATAACACAACCTGAAAAACATTCAAAACGTGTGATACACAAATGGGATGATCAACCGGAATGGAAGTCGTCTTACCCAAGACGCTCATACTTGTGTAGCAACGTCAATGGGCCTAGACAAATGAATTGTTTTCAATGTGGTCAACCAGGTCATTTTGCTGCTAATTGTATGAACAGACCCTATGAGCCATATTATCCGCAGAACAAGCGGACAACTATGCTTGAGAAAATGATGAGGGGTGAGAACTAAACTCAAAAACTACAAGCATCGTCACAGGGGAAGCAAAGTTCTGAACCAATGAAGACTCAACAGTCTAAGGTTCTAAACACAAAGGCCCCAGTGACGAAGCCTGTCAATGAAAGGAGAGATGTGGGCCAAACTTCCAAACCTGCTTATGCAGCTAAAGGAGTTTTCAACAAACCAAATAAATTGAAAACAAAACCTTTTGAGAAACAAGTACCTAAAGTCCATCAGGCTGCTAAACCTAAGGGGAAAGCAGTTATAGAACAACCAAAAGTTGTCACTCAACCAAAGCAAATGGTTTATACCAAATTAAAACTTGAGTGGACACCTATCATCAAAACAAAAGGTAAAAAGGCCACATCTCCTCCAAGGAATGTTTCACCCACAAAGAACTCTGCTAGTAGCTCTAACTCACAAAAACAACCAAATTGGAAACCAAAAGTTCATGCTAAAGTTATAAATGAATCCAAATCAAAAGCAGGAATGTCTTTCAAGATGGTTAATTACATTGACTCCAAGGGAGTGCCCAGATCTGCTATGACTTGGGTACCTGACTCTAACTGATTTATGGTTTGTGTAGGGACAGCCGAGAAGATCTGTCAACAATCTCTGGTATGTTGATAGTGGTTGTACCCGACATATGACCGGAGATCTGTCTTTGTTAGATGAGGTTGAAGATTTCAATGGAGGAAGTGTTTCTTTTGCTGGAGGTGTGGGAGGAAGAATTTCAAAGAAAGGAGTTGTGAAGAATGGAAGTCTGACTTTTTCAGATGTGCATTATGTAGAGGAGCTGTCCCACAGCTTGCTAAGTGTGTCACAGATATGTGATCGGGATTTCTCTGTGATGTTCAACAGAAAGGAATGCATCATTCTAAAGCCTGGTGTAAAAATTCCTGAAGAATGTATCTTAATGCGTACACCAAGGCACGGGAATTCTTATCAATTGAACATGGGAAAGCCTCCAACATCTGGAGCAGCTTGTCTAATTTCAAAACAGACTGAGAATCTTGCATTGTTGTGGCATCGTCGTCTGGGACATGCAAACATGAAGAATCTATCCAAGCTGGCTAAAGGAGAGCATGTCAGAAATCTTCCGATCAAAGACTTCTCTTCAGTGGAGAAGTGTGTGGCTTGTGCTAAGGGGAAGCAGTACAAACTGCCACATCGTCCAAAGGTTACAAATTCTGTCTCTTCTGTGCTTCAACTCTTACATATGGATTTGTTTGGTCCCATGCAGGTACAAAGTGTCAGCAAGTTTTCATACTGCCTCGTGATAGTGGACGACTACTTGCGATTTACTTGGGTCTTTTTCTTGTCAAACAAGTACGAAACTCCAGCCCTAGTAAAGCAGTTTGTGACTCTTACTGAAAACCAGCTGGATAAAAGAGTGAAGGCAATCAGATCTGACAATGGGACGGAATTCAAAAATGCTGAGCTAAATATGTTTTGTGGTGAAAAGGGGATTGAAAGGCAGTTCAGTGCTCCTTACACTCCTCAGCAGAATGGAGTTGCCGAAAGAAGAAATAGGACACTCATTGAAGCGGCTAGAACAATGATGTGTGAGGCAAAATTACTAATCTTCTTTTGAGCAGAAGCTGTGAATACTGCTTGTTATGTACAAAACAGAGTTCTTCTGAACAAGCGTCACGAGCAAACTCCATATCAGATCATCTATGGGGAGAAACCGAAGGTGGGTTATTTCAAGACGTTTGGGTGTCCGTGCACGGTGCTGATCCAGTCCGATGTAGTGAAATTCGAAGCGAAGGCCGATGAATGCTATTTTGTGGGTTATTCTGCAAATAGTGCTTATCGTGTCTATAACAAGACCACTGGGTTGATCATTGAGGCATTCAATGTAGATTGGATGGAGGACAATCCTACTGATGCGGGAACTGGACCTAATTGGATCTTCGACTATGGATCATTGTTTGAGGGATTTAATTTCTCGAATGTTTTCCACAATTTGGGTGAAGAAGAAGACATTGTAGCTCCTAGTGCAGATGTAAGACCTCATGTGGATAGAGCATCAGCTGAATCTTCTAGGAATGCAACTGCTGATATTCCAGAATGTTCAGGAACACGTGATGCTCCAGTGGATTCTCAAGGCTCAGGTATGTCTGAAAATGTTGTTAATACTAATCTGCCTGTTAATGTTTCAGTGCCTGATGTCCAAGAGAGCAGAATCAACAAGGATCATCCACTGAGTAATGTTGTTGGGCCCGTGACAGCGGGTGTCACCACAAGAAGCCGCACAGGACACATCAACTTTTGTATGTTTTCCTGCTTCATCTCCCAGATTGAACCTCCCAATGTGATGGTTGCTCTCAAAGATCCAAACTGGATGGAGGCCATGCACAATGAAGTCAATCAATTCATAGCAGTTTACGATTTCCTTCTTAGCTTGCTATTTACGATCAGCTTCTAGTAGAGTTTTATCATTCAAGACTTCATCTTTATCATAGATCTAGTCTATTCTTCTACTATTTCTCTTGAATCAATCTTATACAAGGATTCCGCACTTGTATTGGATTTGATATCGTGTGTTTTGGTTTATTTCCAGAGAACAGTTTTTGATGACACCTAGATTTGTGCAAATGGTGATAATGAAGAAGTATCCGATGATAGAGGAAAGAATTGAGAAGCTTGATGTAAAAGTGATGGATATTGGAGTCTTTGGTCTGCAAACCCAAGACAGACCAGGCAAGCAGACATTTGAAGGAAGATTGGAATGGGTTAAGAGAGGTGCGTTCCCTGAAGTTGCACGGGAACAAGTGTTGGATGACTCTGAGGCAGAGGCAGATGTACCTGAAGTTAATGCATCAATTGCCGAAGACCAAGACTTGACAGTAACTCAAGCTGTTAATGTTCAAGATGAAGATGTCATTCCATCTGATGAAGAAAATATCATGGATGACATTTTGGCTGGGCAGGACATCTCTGAAGAGGATATTTATAGAGATTTGGAGCCTCTCACCCATAAACGGTCGAGGGATGACATGATTGGCTCATCTGGGAGTGACACGACGCCTCCAGAGCTGAACCTGACTGTAGATGATGTTCTTGAAGAAGAACCCGTCCCTGCTCGTGAACCATCTCCGCGAAAGAAATCTGATCCTAGGAGCATACGGTTCAAGTTCACCAAGACAAGCTCAAGCCTTTTGGTTGTACAACCAGCTGGACCCAATTCTGAGGGTCCCAGTGGTCAAGAAGAAACCGTTGATGAAGCCCTTCAAGAGCAACCGTCTTTCACACAGACTGAAGATGTGGTTGATCAACCTGCCCCTGTGCAGCAAGCTAGTCCGATTCTGAACGTGCAAAGCCCTGTACGTGAAGATAGGCAATTTCTGGAGGTTGAGAGCACCTTCGTTGTTCCAAGTCCGGTAAGAGTGAGCGTCTCTACCGCGACCAGCCAACCACTCGCGGCTCCAGGTTTCCGCCCATTGATGGCTGCTGAGCTTCCAATAGATTTGAGGATTAGTGCTGATCCTCAGATCAACTTCCTGATCTCTCAGAATAGGATCAGACAGAATGAGATCAAGGCTCTCATGGAAGAAAACCAACGTTTGAGAGAGAAGGAGGAGGCAAGCAACAAATATATGAGAGAGTATGAGGTGGCAGACAAGGAAAGAATGGAATATCTTTACAAGATGATAAAGGACCTGAGAAGGAAGGTTAATGAACTGACAGATGGTGCAGGGCCTAACAACACAGGTGCCCCTGGTCAGAGTTCATCTCAGGGAAATCAAGCTGCTGATGCAATGGAGACTGACGAAGGTGATGAAAATATAGTGATGCCGGATTACGCCCACTGTGGCAGGATTATCTCAAAGGCTCCAAGATTCCACGAAAACTGGTTCAAGGAGTTTTTCCAAGGACCAGCTCCCACACAGTACACCATTGATGTTGGTGAAAGCTCGATTGATAGACGTGGGAGTCGTGAGACTATCTTATGCTGGCATTACGATATGGAGAAGAAAATCTTTGCCGTGATCCGTGACGGTTATAGTCCAGTGGAGTACTACTCTTCACGTGCTCAATTCCACTCCTGGACTGAGCCTGAGATCAGGAGTCTTCTGAGAGCTCCATTTATTAACAGATGGAATGGACCAGAAGGTAATCAGATCAGAGATAATCTGCTAGGCCACATGGAGAATGATTTCAGAGAGTTCGAGCTGAAGGAGGTCAGGTGGAGAGAGACCGGGACTGACCCTGTGACAGGGCAGTCTATTGGAGAAGCACGGAGGCCACCAACTAAGCGCACAAGGGTGATTAATATGTTGGACGAGATCGAGGATGAAACACTGGTAAGAAACTTTGATTGCTGGTATTACGATCCGACAACACATGAAGTGGTGGTTCTCTGCAAGCCGATGCGTCAATTCAGATTTTATGACCCGGTGGATTTGCTTAGATTTGGTGAGAGAGATATCAAGCTTCTGGCCACCCAACCCATACTTGGAGACGAGAATGATATGGCAAATGCTATAAGGGTTGGGATATTTGATGGAGCAGCGAAGAAGATTGTAGAGAACGGATGGTGGTCGAACAACGTTCAAACATCATTCAGGTTTGACTTCCTGCTGCCGTAGAAGAGAAGTTCAAATGATTCATGCCTAGGGGAAGATTGTTGGGCTAGGCTTATTTAAGGCATGAACATTTGTAATTGGGCTTGTTATATATTATGTAATTGGGCTAAGTTAATGTTTTCGATTTGGGCCATGTGGGCCTGTTTAGTTTACGATTAGGGTAAGTATATAAACCCATTTAACTTTCTTTGTATGTAAGCTTTTCAATCAATTCATAGCAGTTTACGATTTCCTTCTTAGCTTGCTATTTACGATCAGCTTCTAGTAGAGTTTTATCATTCAAGACTTCATCTTTATCATAGATCTAGTCTATTCTTCTACTATTTCTCTTGAATCAATCTTATACAAGGATTCCGCACTTGTATTGGATTTGATATCGTGTGTTTTGGTTTATTTCCGGACCTACAATACCTAATGAATATCAGAAAACTGTAAAAATTGGTTTGAATTGGCTGAAATAAACATTATGTGTTGTATTCGTGGACAACTTGATTTGCATGCTGACTAGGTTGAAATTGAAGTGTGTTAAGTGCATCTCACTGATTTTTTAGACAGTTTGTTTTGATGACATTAACAGAAATGGCGGATTTTAAATCGATTGGAGAACAAAATGTTTGTGCTTTCCTTGATGTTGCAGAAAAGTGGAGGCCACATTTTCTTAACATTTTTGAGTTCATCAGACGATCGAGGATATTCTTTGCTGCTACTCATGAATGTTCGCCGTATAAAGACTTGTTAGTCAAGTTCTGGAATTCAGCACAAGTAGATTGTTCGGTGACTCCATCAGTAATACGTGCAAAGATATTTGAAACTGATGTGGTTGTTATTTCTGAAGCTGATGTGCGGAGAGTTCTACGGTTAAATGATCAAGCTACTTATCCAACTGAATTTCCTGAAGAAGATTTGGTAGCTTTATTAACAAGAATTAAGTATGATGGACAATTGTATGTTCCATGGTACCTTAAAGCAAATCTGAGTCCTCCTTATAAATACTTGATGCACGTTATCATTAAGTGTTTTGGAAATAGAACAAGAGGTCAGGAAGAGTTTGATTTGAATGTGTTATCTTTCTTTTGTGCATTGATGCTGAACAGAGAATTTAATTTCTCTGGGTGGATTTTTAACTACATGAGAGAGAACATTTTGGTGAAACAAGTGAGAAGTATCATGTATCCAAGATTTATACAGATGATTTTGAATGATATGCATCCGAATCTTCCAAAGAATGCTGCTGCTATTATAGATATGAAGCAAATGAACAGAGTAGCTGTTGGAAAGATTCCAGTGTATTACAAACGAAAGGGAAATGCTGTTGCTCCACCGAATAAGCGGTTGATTGGTCATCTTGCTAATCCTGATTATGTAGCTCCAGAGAATGGTGCTGCTAAACATTCTGACAGTTCTGATGACGAATTGCATTATGATGATAATGGATTTCCGACTACATTTATAGTAGATGATGAAATTGAGCAACCTGCTAATCAAGAACCTGTTGTGCAACAACCTGTTGTGCAAGAACCTGTTCAGCAACAACAAAATCCAGAGCAAGTAACTTCTGAAGCTGTCAATGATTCTGAATGGATGAATGTTCCAGATGATGATGATACTAGATCTAAGAGTGATGATGTTATTGGTAGTTCGTCTGAAACTGACTCAGATTCTGGTGAATATGTTACCATTTTGCACAATACAAGAGAAATTCCAGTAAAGAAAGGTTCTAAGGCTCACATTGCTTATTTGAAATCTCAGAATCAAGATACCTCTGTCTTTGAGTCTAGAACCAAACAGGCTGAAGATACTGAAGATGATCCATCTTATACTCCTAGTATGGAGGAGCCTGTTGCAAAGTCAAAGCCCGTGGATAAAGGCAAAGCTCCTGCAGTTGTTCCTGGCAAGCGTATGAAGAGTATGGCTGTTGGGTATAAAGGAGTGAAACCTGGTTCCTTTCTTGCTGATGCTAGAAAATCTGGGCAGAGTCCTCCTAGCAAGAAGCAAAAAGTGGCTACGTCGTCTTCTATCCCACTTCAACCAACCACCAAAGCAGCTGGTGTTCAAAGTTCACAACAACCTCCAATCAGAAAGTTGACTATTAAAAGACCGTCAACTACTGTTTCTGCTTCCACTTCTTCAACTACTTCCACAATTTCTTCTACTGATTTAAAGCTTGCATTGTTTCAAGCCAGATTTGAAAGAGTAGAACATACAAACAAGTTGCAAGCTGAAGAGATTGCTGGGCTGAGAAATTTGTGTAAAGAGTTAGTTGGCAGAGATCAATCTCATACAAAAGAACTTGCTAGATTAAAAGCCCAGGATGAAGCAAAAGATCGGGAAATTGCTGAGTTGAAGCAATTGTCTCTGACTATGGGTGAGCAGCTTAAGCAGATGCTTACTGCTTTATCTGCTCAGGGGGAGAAAAGGCCGAATCCTGAGGAAACTTGTAGAGAAGATGATGATGTTATGAAATTTTTAAACGATGACCCTGATAATTCAGAAGGTGGTGCTGGTGGTGCTGGTACTGGTACTAATGCGGCAGGAACATCATCTGCTGCTGCTGCCACGACATCTCAGGGGGAGTCTACAGACAAAGAGATATATGATGTGACTCCGATATCAAGGGTTGAGATGAAAGAGGAAGAATTGGTTAATCCTTTCAATAAAGAGAAGCTGACAGCCATATTTGCTTTAAATGTGGACAATGTTGATAAGGTGCCAGTTGCTGAGCCATATCAGGAAGATGATTAAGAAGAAGAAGTGGTGTTTGAAGATGAACATGTGGAAGTGGAAGATATGACGGCTGAAGAATATCCCAATGATCCGACGATGTATGGGAATTTTTCTGATAACGACTATTCTGAAGGTTTTAATTTCTTTGGAAAAGACAGTGAAGAGAAGGTTGAAACAGAGAAACCATCAGAACAACCTGAAACATCTGAGTCTGTTAATATGTCTGAAGAAGAGGAAAAGAAGCTGTTGTTTGAGGCTTGGTTAAAAGAACAAAGAGCAAAGAAGCTTCCAGTTCCAGTTCAAGTTGAAAAGTCTTCATCAATTGTTGATCAGAAAAGATTTTTTGACAGAAAAGGAAGACAAGCTTCTGGAAAGATTATCAGCTGGATGTATGATTCTGAACTCAAATGCTATGCTATCAAGAAGGAGTTTGGGATTATATATCTAAAGAATGCTTCAAGGTTCAACACATTACCTGTTTGTGATGTGAGGGACTTGTCTAGAAGTCCATTTTTGAATCATGAAGGAAATCTTTTGGCTGCTGTGTTTAAAGAGAAGTTAATTGAAGAATGTCAAGGAAGATTCAGGTTTTTGACTCCTCAAAGACCAACTTACTCTGAACATCCAACAGATATTCATCCTGTCACAGGCAGACCATTAGTGATTCTGAAATATAAGAAGCCGGTTCAGCTCAAGAAGATACCTTTAAAAAGGCTTGAACAAGATTTCATCAAGACTTTGAGGTGGTGGTATTATGATGAAGTGTCTGGAGAAGCTGTAATTGTGATCAAAGAAGAGAACAAGGTTGTGAGAATCTATGACCCGATGTCATTGATAAATTTGTCAAAGAATGATATTGGAAAGCTGCATTCTAACAAGATTCTCTACAAGCCTGAATGGTTTGATCAAGCAATGCAATTTCAGAAGGTGATAAATGTGTGTTTTGGTGGTGGGATTCATGCTGGAAATAACAGAAGACGGGATTGGAAGAAGATAGAGTCAAAAGCTTCTGAAGACTAGCACAAGACAAGGGGGAGTTTGTTAGAGCATTTTGTGTTGTCTAGTGCTAGGTCTTGATAGTTTGAATATGTAAATTTATAAGTTTGTGTTTTATAGATCCAGCGGATCAGTGGCGGATCAGGTGGTGCGCCGGACCACCTGATACGCTAGTAAGTTGGTCCGCTGTCCAGTCTCTATATATAGGTTTCAGTTTGATTTAGAGTGTGTGAGTGAGGTCTGAGCTTTCTTAAGTGTGTGTTTTACATAGTGTAACCTGAATACTCTCTGTACTCTCTGTTTACAAGCTGTGATCAATATAAAGAAGATTATTTACCTTTGTGTCCGAATCCGAATGTAATAATGCACTAGCAAGATCGATTACGTGTTTTACAAGGAGACGTAAACCACTCGAAGTTACTCTCAATATCATGCAAGATACGATTAAACAATCTCTTAGACATTCGAAATCTATCATTAAAAATACCTTCATGGAAACGTGGCTCGTCGGCGAAATATAGCTCAATCAAACGATCATAGCTTGCTCTACGATCTCGATAAATACTCGTCCTTGTGCTCTTCTCTCGAGATTCTTCGTCTAAAACAGCACGATAACACAGATTCATGAAAGTCATCCCGTCATTGTCCGAATCGCTCGAACTACTAGAAGAAGTCATAAACTCGGGTGGGATTTTATAGCGTGGGCGAGGGCGATCCATGTTTTTTGAGAAAGAAACTAGAGGTATTTTTGTTTTTAAGAGAAAAGGTGTATAAAATTTGTTGGTTTTGGAGGGATTTATATAGTGGAGGAATTGATTAAAAAAAAGGTTCAAACGGTCAAAAAAATGATCGTTGAACAGTCACATTTGCTCGGCGACTCTCGACGAAAAGATGCCGCAATTCTCGACCCCCATTGCCGATGCCGAAGAGAGAGGGGGGGGGGGGGGTATACATGCCGAAGTCGGCATGGTTGGTGCCGCTTGGATGCCGAGGGTGGCGACATGTATACCGCCCACCCTAACCCATTTGATAGAGTCTTTTTTTTAGTTAGAGGCATGAGCCAAATGAGCTCTTGATCTAGTGATTACTAGGAAGGCAGTAAGACTTTAAAGCTCATCGATTCTATGTCAGGCGTAGATCAATTCTATGTCAGGCGTAGAGGGTTCTTTGATGATTTAAGGTGTTATGTTACGATTAGATTAGAGTTGCTCTTCAAAAAAAGTTGAAGACCATGAGTTCAAATCCAGATATTGATTTAATTTAGTACGAAGTTTGTGAAGTAGTTTAAAGTATTTTAAAATAATAATTGAGTTGTGAAGGAGAGAAAATTTGAGAATTGGTTAATAACATTAAGCTTACATGACTCGTGAAACAACGCTACGGTGGCATGAAACGTCTCCGGTATGCATACTTCTAAATGGGTTCTAAATTGTAACATATCTTTAAAAATAAAAAACGAGGTTACAAGTTGGATCAATGAGTTTTCTCACTAATTGTGAGTTTCTTCCTGATGGAGATTGGAGTTGATCGGATGGTGGTTTAATGTCCCCGTCAGTGATCCAAATTAACGTTTAAAAATAAAGTCCACATAACTTTCTAGTCTTTTGGTCTATTAATTGTATCCGACCGATAGTTTCTATTATGTGTAATATGTTTTGGTGTGTTTTTTTGTTTTTAAACTGGTTGTACTTGTTTAGCACCTTGCTAAATTTTAATTAGTAATTGAATGTTGCCGTTCAAAAAAACATATTGAAAATAAATATGTAATTGTTAAAGGCACGCGACACTTTTAACATCGAACATAAAATAAAAGGATCATGCTATCATTTTTAGGCAATGTTTTAAAAACCGGTTTTTAGTTGAATCGGAAAACCTTCCGGGACTGGTTCGACCGGTCGGACCGGTTAGACCAGCTGGTTGAACCGGTTAGGGGATTTATATATATTTTTTTTATAAAAATGCTAATAAACTTGTACACCGCAACAAAAGTAGTTAAAATACAATTATAATCCACCAAAAAATAATATCAAATATGTATTTCATAAGAAAATATAAGTTTAAAACTTTAAAAAATAATAAAAAATAAAAAAAAGTTAAAAAAAATACAAAAAATAAAAAATCAGAAAACCGGTTGAACCGGACCGGTTGAACCGGAAAAAACCGGAAAACCGGCCGGTTCGAAGCGGGTCGGTTCAACACAAAAAACCGAACATTAAAGAACCGGAAAGGTGGCCGGTCCCCGGTCGAACCGGTTGAACCGGCCGGTTCGGCCGGGTTTTAAAACATTGTTTTTAGGTGATAATAGTAAACAACAAACCAAAGAGCATATTGCAGCACATCAATACAACTACTCTATAACCTTCAATAATTTATCATATATCAAAAGATTCAAACATATATAACCCAAATGTGTGTGATGCATAAGATCCCGTTCATAAAACATAAGACATCGTATTTCCATCATGTTTACACCAAGACTTATATTACGTTACGTTTTTACATTTATTTTTCATATTTTAGCTCATTGCTTGTTATTTATTAGAGTAAATTACGGATTTAGTCCCTGTGGTTTACACGAATTTCAGGTTTAATCCTTAGGTTTCATTTATTACGGATATGGTCCCAAACGTTTGCCAAACCATTACGGATTTCGTCCCTGGCATGGATGACCGTTAAAATTTTCTGTTAAGTATATGTGAAAATACTATTATACCCTTTTCTTTAAAAGCTATTAAAGATTAACAAGAAAAAAATTTAAAAAAAATAAATATATGAAAATATGTACGGATTGTCGTCCACAAAAAATCATCTCACCACCACCGTCCAACAACCTGGACCATCACCGGTCATCCAACAACCTCTGCCTCCACGGTTGTCGTCGTCCAACAACCTCCACCACCACTAGATCCAACAACCTAGCGCTTCAATCAAGTCCATCTTCTCCGGCGAGTGAAGCTCCACTACATCCATCATTCTCTCCGACCACCGTACCCCCATCCACCGTCGCAATGCCCATCACATCTGCCTGTATCTATTGGCTCCCATCGGCTTACAGACCACAAACCCATCGACGATGTTTAGGTTGTAAACGAATACGTCGTCGAGGAGCTAACCGCTAACAGCTTCGAATATCGATTGTCTAATTTAGGCACAGTTTCATTATCATTGTTTTCAATCCGATCAATTCTTGTGTCTAATTTTAATCTTGAGCAATCACATCGACCACAAACCGATGTTGTTTGCTCTGTTCACCTCTATGATTGCAAGTGACGATGAAAGACAACATGAATCAATGCCCAATTGCCAACCTTAAGAACCTAAGTCTACCTAATTAATTGAACGGAGGTTGATCGGAAGGAATTTGGGGTTAAAGAACAACGTGAATCAACGCCCAATTCCTTAAATTTTGTTGTTTAAAGGTTCATTTTGAAGGAATTGGGGTTAAAGGACAACGTGAATCAACGCCCAATTCCTTCAATTTTGTTGTTTAAGCGTTCATTTTGAAGGAATTGGGGTTAAATTAGGTTGTTTAGCGGTTGTCGGAAATTGTTGCACATAGCTGGAAACTTGACCGGAGGAGATGATGCTGTGATTGTTTTACGGTGGGAGACGAAGGTATTTTTGGTAATTACATATGAGAATAAATGGTATACTTGTAATTATATATTTTTAAAGAGGGATATAATGGTCAATTTACACTCACTTAACATAATTTTTTAACAGCGTTAAGGCTTAGGGACTAAATCCGATATGGTTTGGTAAACGTTCGGGACCATATCCGTAATAAATGAAACCTAAGGACTAAACCTAAAATTTGTGCAAACCACAGGGACTAAATCCGTAATTTACTCTATTTATTATTAAATAATGAAATTTGGTACATTAATAGTGTACTTTTTGTTTTTCTAATTTGGTCACAACATTTTAATATTTTGACGCTTTCTACTCCTAACCTTTTACAATTTGTTTTCTTCCTTTTTAACGAGATATTAAGCTTTTAGTTTTCATAGTTTGGCCATATATGTTTCATACTCTTACGTTTTGTACCATTTAACTTAATTTTTTTTTTAAAGTTTTGTTGTCTCCTATTTTAACCACGAAACTTTTAACTTTTCTACTTTTCCTTTTAGTATATTTTTATAGTTTATACTTTCGCTACAAGACTTTTAGACTTTTACGTTTTATAACCCTTAACTTTTTTACCCTCTAACTTTTGAACTTTTTTTTTTGTTTTAAATTTTGTTGTTTTCAACTTTGCCCATGAAACTTTTAACTTTTCTACTTTCGTTTTTATTATACTTTTATAATTTTATACTTTCACCACGAGACTTTTAGACTTTTACGTTTTATACCACTTAACTTAGTATATTTTTATAGTTTTATACTTTCACCACAAGACTTTTAGATTTTTACGTTTTAGACCCCTTAATTTTTCAACTCTCTAACTTTTAAGGTGTTTTTGTTTTAAGTTTTTTTTCTTACATTTTGGCCACGAAACTTTTAACTTTTCTACTTTCGCTTTTAGTATACTTTTATAGTTTTATATTTCTATAATTTTATACTTTCACCACGAGACTTTTAAACTTTTACGTTTTATACCACTTTAATTTTTTTTTAATTTCGTTCAGTATACAAATTCAACCCTGCATCAACGCACGGGGAGGTAAACATCTTGTCATTACTATTACATATCTAATATTTCACCAAATAATTTCACATTAGTGATCCGGGTTGTTTGTAGTGAAACTTATCAAAATTTGAGTTTACCCGTACGTAACCAGAAGTGTCTTTTAGTTTTCTACATATATATGCAAATTTTAAAAAATGGACATATATATATAAAATAAAATTCACTGATTGACGACAATTGTGATAATAATAAACAAAACACGATTAGTGATTTAGTGCAGCAAAATTATCTATTTTATATAGTTATCTATCATTGATAATTCATTATGTCTTTTTCTTAGTTAGAGATCTCGTTATGTCTCTCTAGTTTTTTTTTTTTTTTTATTTTTATTTTTTTATTTTATTATATTAATCTAAGATACGTTATAAAAACAAAGAAAAAAAGATTAAGCATTTAAGCCCGTGCATATCTTTATGCGATTATCCACCCAAACACCCTCAAAGACGTTCGGTCTCGTACATCTCTATGTATAAGTGTTTTGAGAAGAATGTAAAAGTCAAATTGTTTTTTAAATAAATTGTTTTTGTATAGATGTTCATATTATCGTGGGTGTACGGCTTTTTAATTTAGGTATACATTCAAAACTTGAGAAAAAACAAATAATAAATAGTAAATGCTCCAACGGTTCCTATGTTAGCGCACATGACTTACTGAGCCGACCGTTGCCTCTCAGTCACGTGCGTTCCAACGTCCCCAATTTCATATATATTCAGATACTCATCTTCATGTGCTGCTTCCCCTCAATCATTCGATTCAAAATAGATTCTTTTTAAACGTAAAATAAAATGATGCTTAGCAAGAAATTAGACTTGTGGATAAAGACAAAGGAATTACATGAGTGATGAGATGGTTTCTTAACTACTCAATTCAGAAATTAATAAATTTTCTGTTTTCTATTTTCTATTTCTAAACAAAAACTAAATAAAGAAACATGGTCTATCTCTTTAATCAAAGTGATTTTGTTTTTGGACTTGACAATAAAAATATGTTCATTCTTGTATTTTCATATGAGTATATGACACACCAAATAACATGAATAATTGTTCTCCGCATCTCCCGCTTGATCCTAAACATTTGAACTGACTCGACCCAATCGCTCAAAGAATGAGGCGACCGATATGGAAGGAACAGGACATCGATCCAAGCAACAACCACAAACCAATCTCTCCACATAAGGCAAATATTTGATTAGTAGTCATCGAGAGGGAATTACATAGAGGGCACAAGAGATACGAGATATCTAAACCCTTTTTCACCAAGTAAGACGAGTTGAAATCTGATTAAGAACTAAGAAGAAGTCTTCATGCAGAAATGTCGACTTTTCTCGGCATGAATGTGAACCATGTCGTAGCCCTTGACCCATTTGGAAGAATTTCGTCAACGATGACAATCCTCACCTCTTTGACTAAGAACTCCGACAACCCATTCAAATTCCATTTCCTAGTATCCATAAAGTTATTAAGCACCACTTGACCAATATTTGATTAAAGATCATGAAACATTGCCTCTTTAGTGCCTCTTTCTTAACGGTCTATGCCATTTCTAACGATGAAACATCCGATCAGAAACAAGACAGTCTTTTTCAGATTCTAAGGCAAAAATACGAAGAAAACGGGCCTGAAAAGGCATATCATCACCCTAAACATCTTTCTAGAGATAAGTCGAATATTCATATTCCATAACTTTTTTTTTATCGAAGAGACATGATTTATTTCTTTATCTTTCAAATATAAAAAAACACGTGCACATAAGTACCCAAAAAGAAGATCCTTTACAAATTTATTCCATGTTTATCTACCCATATCTTAGCCTTATTAAAACCTATCCAATGAGCCAATCCTAATTCCCCCTTCTCTTTCAAAATTAAGTGGATTTTTCGATTCTCATTTAAAAATCTAAAAAAAAAAACCATGACCTCATCCACTCTAAGACACTAAGAACGGAGCTAGGAGCAACGAAAAGAGACATGTAATACACTCCTTCGGAACCCAAAACCGAAGTTTATAATAGAGAGCCTATATTGAAAGGACTTAGAATTTTCCAAATAGAAATCCTTCTCTTAAAGCCTTCAATACAACTCTTTAACTTGTACCCCGCATAGCAATATATGCTTGTAACTTAGGGGAGCCTATGTTACAAAATTATATAGAGTATAATGAGTGAAGAATTGCATCGAAAACACTTCACACCCAGCTGAATGCTTTACATCCAGAAATATCCATAATGAAATTTCATACAGTGATATAACTCGGGGAAATGTTCATAAATTCAAGCCTGAAAACTATTCCCCGCTGGAGGTCTCGATCCCAACCACCCCCCCGCTAGTCCCAACTATCTGGAAAAAGTTGATATTGATTGGAGATGCAATTGATATTCATCATTTATATAATGCAAATATTATATTAAAAGATGAAGGTGCAAAAAATTTTGCCACCCATTATGTGGGTGGTCTAAGCCTATTACTGAAGTTTGAAACCTCGGTTGAAGCCAGAAGTTTTCTTGCTAATCAAAGGGCCATCTGGTCAAAAGTCTTCCAAAATTTGTTCATATGGGAAGGCCAATTAATAAAACCTGAAAGAGTTGCACAACTAATATTTAGAGGAGTTCCGTTCCACCTCCGCTGCAAAGATACTTTTGACAAGATCGGCAAGGCGTTCGGAAAAATAGTGGAGTCATCGGACTTTGACTGGTCTGCTTATGATGTCACTACAGGAACATGTTACATTCTCTCCGACAAATTCGAACGGATTGAAGGAAAGGTCATTCTAAACTGGAACAATACGAAATATGTTATATGGGTATGTGAAAGCACTGATCAATGGATTCCCCCCGTTATTCCACAACCCGCAACTGTGGAATGCTCGTCGGACAACTCTGATTCGCTGTCCTCTTTCGACAATTCCTTGTTTGATGACGTGCTTGAAGATGAAGAATTTAAAAAATCCGGCGAGATCAATATTCCGGCAAACACGGTGTCGGGTGACGATCTAGAAACGCCGGAGAATTCGAAAGGTTGCCAGAACGAGGACACATGGATTGGCAGCCACGTGTCCACACCACCTCCAACGGTCCACCGGCCGCCGACACCATCCTTGGAAAATAAATCGTCGCCATCATTCTCACCTCCTTTACACCATCCAAGAACCCATCACCGACTTTCCTCCCCACCCATATCACCTAGGGCCCCACAATCACCACATGACCAATCAAAAAACCCTGATTCTCCTTCTAATACTTTTGAGAGTCTTGGGCCCATTCTGATTGAATCATCATGCTCTTCGGCCGCCCCAAACATAACCCCATCCAAATATACCCGACCCAATCCAAATAAGCATAAAATAGCCCAAACTCCCAATGGATCCCCTGTTGCTATCTCATCAAAAATTCTCTCGGACCCTGGCCCATCCTCAAGAAAACTCTCACTTCACTCCAGACCTCATTGCCCCTCCCATTCTCATCGCACCGAACACCCTGTCAACACCTACCCCTCCCCTGTTCATCTATCGAGATCCGGCCACCCAGCGTCACTATCCCCAAAATCGATCAATCACCACCTGCCTCCGAGTCCCTCTCGTCCCCCTCCTCCCTCTTCTCATAAACACACCCGGAATCGAGCCTCAGAGTCTTCCACCCTTCCTTGCTCATCACTTCCTCTCCATAAAAAACGATCCACAGGTCTGGGTGGCCTGGCTCCCCTCCGATTGAGCAATTCCCTCAGGGCCCCGACCCTCTCCTTCCCTCCCTACAAGGAGAAACATAAAATGAAAAGTAAAGGGTGACAAAAATCCCTTTCCGTGCAACAAGCCACGAGCTCTCAGGGATCGACTAGAGAAGTCTCAAGAACAGTGGAGGTGGGTAATTCCCTCGGCTTCGAAATGCAGGGCCGCCATTCACAGGTGAAACTCCTGATCCCGAGCTCCACTATCAAAAAACAGTAGAATCACACGACTACCAGCTACCCGTTTTCTCCAGATTTAAAGGTTTTTTAAATGAATTTCCTGTCATTAAATTCGAAGGGTTTGGGGCCGGATAAAAGAAGCTGGCTCCGCAGAATAAAGATTGAGAATAAAGTTGATTTCATTTCCATACAAGAAACACAAACCCACCAGATTTCGTGGTCACATATTCAAGCCATTTGGGGGCCTTGTTCTTTTGACTCAAGAAGAGTTGATCCTACGGGCAGATCAGGGGGATTACTTAGTATATGGGACCCCTCAAAATTTCAGATTTGTTCCTTCCAGGAGTCAAGAAATTACCTAGCAACATATGGAAAACTCTCTTCCACCCAAGAAAACTTGTTGATTATAAACGTCTACGGGCCTCACGATATCTCCGCTAAAACACAGCTCTGGTTGGACCTTGGTGATCGACTCAACGAGTTCCCAAACACTCCTGCCATCCTGCTTGGTGACTTTAATGAGGTTAGAAGTCCTAGTGAGAGACTCAATTCTATTTTCTGTCAATCAAATGCTTCTCGGTTTAATCTCTTCATAAACAGTTTTGGGTTAAAAGAATATAAAATGGGGGGGGGGGGGGGGAACAAATTCACTTTTATGTCTGTGTCGGGTGATAAGTTTAGCAAATTGATCGAATGTTGGTAAACTCTGCCTTTATGCGAGCTTGGCCCGATGCCTCCCTGCTGGCTCTACCACGGGAGTTGTCGGATCACTGCCCGCTATTGTTATCAACTAACCGATATGATTTTGGTCCACAGCCTTTTAGATTCTTTAATTCATGGATATATCTACCTGGTTATAATGAAACTGTAGACAAAGCACTCAGTTTTGCAGCTGTATCCCAAGAACAAAGGGCTGATCGAAAGTTCTTGATCAAGTTAAAGGCGGTAAAGGCTGGGCTCAAAAAATGGAATGGTGATCTACGGGCAAAGATGGCACAGGAAACTCAGATTCATCGTGATACAATCAAAGGCATTGACTTTAAGGCTGAAACAATTGGTTTGGGCGATGGTGATCTACAGAGAAGGCAAGAATCGATTAAAAGATTAAAGGAGATTGAGGAACTGCAACGAAAGGACATAGCGCAAAAAGCAAAAGTAAGATGGCAAACTGAAGGGGACGAGAACAGTGCTTTCTTCCATGGCTACCTGAGATGTCGGCAAGTAAAAAATAGAATAAACGGGGTGTTGCATAATGATCAATGGGTTCAAGATCCTTCAGTAATAAAAAAGTTGGCGGTGTCATTTTTCAAAGAAAAATTTAAAGAGTCCACCGATAGTAAACCCACTTTCATCTCTTGTCAGTTCAAACAAATCAATGGGGTGCAAGCGGACAGCCTAACTAGAGACTTTACAGCCTCTGAATTGAAAACGGCAGTTTGGGAATTTGCCCCCAATAAAGCACCGGGCCCAGACGGTTTTAACGTGAAATTTATCAAACATCATTGGGAGAAGTTTAGTGGACCGTTATTAGAAATTTTACATCAGTTTCATGCTACAGGGAAGATAAATCCGGGATGTAATTCCTCTTTTATAACCCTGATTCCAAAAAAGAAAGATCCAATGCAATTCAGTCACTTCCGTCCAATCTGCCTGGTTGGAATCATATACAAAATCATCTCGAAAGTACTAGCAAACCGGCTCAAAACAGTCCTGGGTTCAGTAATTAGCGACACCCAATCGGCATACATGCAAGATAAATCGATTTTGGACAGCCCTCTGATATTAAATGAAGTTATTGCTTGGCTTAAACACTCCAAAAAGAAAGCGATGATTTTCAAGGTGGACTTTGAAAAGGCTTTTGACAGCCTTAACTGGGATTTCATTGATTCGGTGATGTCTCAAATGGGGTTTCCGGACACCTGGAGACTTTGGATAAGGGGTTGTTTAGCCTCCTCTAGGGTGTCCATTCTGATTAACGGTTCTCCGACAGAAGAAATTCCGATTGAAAAAGGTGTTAAACAGGGCGATCCTTTATCACCTCTCCTGTTTATTATTGGAATGGAGGTTTTACATTTGGCTACAAATAAGGCGATAGAAGACGGGTTGTTCAGAGGCATACAACTTCCAAATCAAGGTCCATGCATCTCCCATTTAATGTACGCGGATGACGTGATCTTTCTTGGAGAATGGTCCTCTTCCAACGCCAAGCTACTTGCACGTATGCTACGTTGTTTCCACCTGTCCTCAGGTTTGAAAGTTAACTTTGAGAAAAGCACTTTATCGGGTGTTGGGGTCAATGAGGAAAGAGTCGCCTCAGTAGCTGCTGCAATCAATTGTAGAAAGGGCTGCCTTCCTTTCACACATTTGGGAGTGCCAATTGGGTCGAATATGCGGTTGGCAAAACATTGGGAACCTGTGATAGATAAGATGAAAGCAAGGCTGAACCGATGGAAGGAGAAAATATTATCACAAGGAGGCAAAGCAACTTTAATCAAATCTGTTTTGGGCAGTCTTCCACTATATTATTTATCCTTGTTCAAAGCTCCATCATGTGTAATCAAGAGAATGGAAAGAATTAGGAGGGAGTTCTTTTGGGGGCAGTCGGTCGATCACAAGAAAATACCATGGGTTGCTTGGGATAAGGTTGTGGCTCCGAAAAAAGTGGGCGGTCTCGGTATTGGTTCTCTAAAAGCGGCAAATCTGGCATTACAATCAAAGTGGGTTTGGAGATTCAAGGCTTGCCATGAGGACCTTTGGGTAAATGTGATCAAAGCAATTCACAGTTCCCGTAGGATTTCAGCAATCTTACCATTGAGAAAAGTGATTCCGGGCTATTGGAGGCCTATTACTCAAGCGATTCAAGAGGTGGAAGGTGATGGAATTGCTTTCTGGGAGGATATAAAAGCAATGGCTGGAGATGGTACTTCCATAAGCTTCTGGAATGATTCTTGGTTAACTCTTGGATCGTTGAAAGAAAGATTTCCAGATTTGTTCCTAGCCGAGAAGAAGAAAGACTGCACTGTGAAGGATCGTATCCTCTTGGGCACTAACCTACCTGTTATAAATTGGGAGTGGAAGAGATCTAATCTTTCAGCCCAACAAGAACATCAAAAGGCCCAGGTAACCACCTTAATTAACTCCTATAACTTCTCTGTTGGTAAAGATCGCTGGGTTTGGTTAGGGTGCAAAGACGGAAGGTTCCACTCCTCCTTCTTTAGAAAGCAGCTTGAATCTAATGCGGACTGGCCAGATGGTAAACTTTTTTGGACGCACTGGATCCCCAAAAAAATACAAATATTTACTTGGAAGGCCTCGATGTGCAGACTTCCTGTCAGATTGGAGCTCATGAAAAGAGGTGTGCAGGTTAACACGGGAGACTGCCCTTGGTGTTATGTATGTAGCGAATCTGTCTCTCATGCCCTGCTGAACTGTTCTTTTTCCAAAAAAATCTGGGATATAGTATCAACCTGGTGCAACTATTATTTCGATGTTACTAGCACAGTGGAAGACCTTCTGTTCAAGATTCAACAGACGGTGGGTGACATGAAGATATGTCGCGGTTTAATCATGGCTGCTTCGGCTTCTCTGTGGGAGATTTGGAAGGCACGGAATAAGAAGGAATACGAAGATTACAACACCCCGCTTCAGAAAATTGTTGAAGAGATCAAGGCGAACTGTTTTCTTTGGCTTAAATACCGGGCCAAAGTTGTTAGTATAGATTGGTCTTTGTTCTCTGTTTCTTTTTCGTTGTAATTCCGTGACTTTTTTCTAGCGCCTCGCTAGCGTTTTTTTAATATTATCTCCGCAGTTCAAAAAAAATTAAAAAAAAATAGAAAGCCGCCTCGCCTCATAGACTTTAATTTTTAATTTTTCTCAAAATGTATTTTCAGGTGAATCCAATTTCAATCTTCATTTTCACATTATCTCAGTTAATTAAGATTTAACAAGTTATAAAGTAACAATTTAAGTAATAAACCAAAACCCTAACAAAAAGACGTTAAAAACAAAAACACACAAAAAAAAAAAAAAAAAAAAACTTGCTTATCTTGGAGCATGGCCGGCTCGGCAAGCTAGGTAGGTAGGGGCGAGTAGCAGCACGATGCTCACAACCACAACAGCGATGGGGGAGTGACAGCTTCGTCATATATATCCACACTTTGCACATACCCTTAAATCAACATGAAGTGTAAAACAAAACAACTAATTTTAAAAGACTATTTTGATATGCTACATAACACATTTGATCTATAGATGTCACATATGTTGTAATACAATTAATATATATATAGGACAAGTCTCATATATGGTTCTTACGGCCAACGTCCTCATTATCACAATGTAGACTCGGGATATCTCGGGCATATAGTCAGAGTGACCTGAGTCAAGGACAAACTACCGAGCTAGAAACGACTACAAGTGAGAACTAGGGTTAGATCGGATTGGAGAACCCTTCATAATTTTGACCAGTGAACCTACAAAACAGAAGCACCGCTAGACTTGGGCAGGACATGAGTGTGTCAAGTGGTCAAGCTTCGACGTGAGAATAAGTTTATGTTTCAAGAGATAAACGTAATCAGTAGTGACTGAAGAGCATTGAATGAGATTATACGTGATGGTTAAGAGGTATTTAGGCATGACGCATGTCCAACCGAGGATCTGGACCAAATTCGGCTATCCTGTGCGGCACAGATAACCCAACCGTGTATCGGACATCTGTAAAGATAAATGACGTCACTTTGTTCATCCTGGAGGCGGTTATCATGTGCGACGCAGGTAACCCAACCGTCGCTTAGGTTTTTCCTACAAATAGCTTTCACCCTTCTCATTTTTACCTTATAGAATCAGAAAACCATTTATATGAAAGCCCTAAGTAACGTAACGTATAAGAAAAAATAATAGACATTTTCTAAGCATACACCGTCTATTGTAAATCGTACAAACATACAAGGGGAAGCTTAGCACAGGCCCGGGAGGTGATGGCCTTGCAGCTTTTTCGTCCAATAGTATCCAGTAGTATATATTTTTGTGTTTTTTCTTGAAAATTTTATATGTATTGATTATGGCTCCCTTGGCTTACGGCTCCATAACTTATGGCTTCATCTACCTTTTTATTCAGCTCGCCAGTACAAGCATATATATCACTACATGTTGGATGGTGCATGTTAGATTTTTATTCTTATAGCAAGAATAAACTACTTAGACTATGTGTAGTGGTCACATACCATAAAGCCCTTGTAAATGTGGTATAGCGGATAAAGCCCCATAAATGTCTTACAATCATTAAAAAAATCACCTCCTTCCTCCGCTTCACGACGCGATGCACCTCACGCCCCTTGACAGATTTGGAGTCCATATATATATAGCGCCCCGGGGGTGATCATGGGGACACTATGAGACCTTAAATTGGATGGATAACACCCGCTACGAATAATCTTATTTATTTATTTATTAGTAAGACAATATATATATATAAACTCATGTAAGCAAAATAGTATAAAAGGACATTTCTACCCCTATGATTGGTGTGTATGTGTGGTGTGGGGATAGTTGGGTTATGGGTAGGGGTCCCCTCGGATATAAGGCTGCGATTGGTTGTCAATGCATGGGAAGAAGATGGTATGGTTTGATAGTGAAAGGTGTCAATCGTCAACTTCCAACTTTGAATATATTGCAAAACAAACATGGTCGAGGTTATTAATGTCATTTCTGTTATCCATTTTTGGGGTAGTTTTCATTGCGCCTACTGCCGACCGACTATTAACAACGTGA
>JBCNJP010000025.1:72960916-73174916 GCA_039602395.1 Deinandra increscens subsp. villosa
GAACTCCGAGATGGGTGGAGTTTTGGAGCGACGCCGCCGTAGACCGCCGGAAGCGTAGCTCGAACTCGTCGGAATCATCCTCGTCCTCCCCGGACCGGTTGTTTGAAATCCCAAGATCCGGGGTTCCGAAATGGGTCGATTCGTACGTGGAGCATCTCGGGTCGGTTTTAAAACAGGGCGGGTGGGCCGACTCCGACGTGTCGGATATCGTACACGTGTCCTCTTCCGGGTTCTTTGATAGTGAGATGGTGTTGTTAGACAACCAAGGTGTTCTTGACGCGCTTCTTGTGAAAGCGAATCGGTTATCGGAGTCGCTCCAGAAAGCCGGGTGGAGCTCCGAGGAAGTTTCCGACGCGTTCGGGTTTGATTTCCGGCAGGTGAAAGAACGGAAGCCGGTGAAGAAAATGTCGCCGGAGGTACTTGAAAAGATTTCAAAACTTGCGGAATCGGTCTCCAAATCTTGACGTAGTGACCGCCGGAGTTACCGGTAACCGACAGACACGTAGATTCTTTTTTTTTTAATGTTACTATTATAGAAATCCAAAATGTATAATAATAAATTTCCGTATAAAGAGAAACAGCTAGTATTACTCTTTACCATAAATTTGTAGTATTTTATTATAGTGCGAAAGAAAATTTTATAATAAGCATGATATAAGTTACCGTTACGGTCTTTTAATATATGCGTTTTTGTGTTTATAATGTCTTTTTTGTGTTTATTAGATCATTTTCTAGGAGGTGTGTTATTTAATTTATTAGTTATTGATAATATTAAAATAAGAGTTAGTTTTTACGAGATACGGAAGAACCAATGAGCAATTATCTCAATGGTATCTGGGGGAGGATTGAATTTCTGACTTAAAGGTCAGGGGGTTCAATCATCACGCGAGGTTTTCTAGTAGTGGGTCAGTTTTACCTGAACTGGTGTCCTGGTTGAATGCAAGGGATGATGTACGAGCTTCCTCACAGGGGACGTGTTAGTCACTGTCATCCCAGTAGTGGAGATGATCGGGTGGGTGGGTAATGCTCCCGTCAGTGATTTGAAATCGTCGTTAAAAAAAAGATTCGAAAGAGCTCCACAAATCTTTAGTTTTTTTTTTTTAAGATTCCAGTTTGCTATAACCGTGGTCATAACTGGTTTTTTCAGTAACCGGGTCGGAAGAAAAATGTGTAAGTGATGCAACCGTTTAAAGACCGATTAACCGGTTTTTTAACCTCTTTTAATCAATTTTTTATAACCGGTGTGTGAAAAATTAGTTTTGTAACCAGTTTCTGAAGCTAGAGACAGGTAATGGGTATATAGCCGGCGATTCAGTTACAAACCGAAACCGATTTAGATTTAACCGTTCTTTTTCCTTATTGGTTCCGGTTTAGAAAAATGGTTTCCGGTTACCTAACCGGTTTTTTAACACCTCTAGATAGTAATATATATTTGTTTATTTAAAATAATGATGTGTGTGAATGAGATTCGGGATCAAAAAAATGGCACAGGTTACCAGTGAAGGAATGCACGTGTGGGTGGGATGGGGGTTCTTTCTTGAAAAAAAGACGTGTTATTGGTTTCTTCAAACGTATGAAATCGAAAAAGCAACGGTGTCGTTTCATGATGATGTTGCGTTGGAAACGGTGTGGTTTTGATGGGAAAGCAAAGTGTGTATATGGGGTTGGGTGTTCTCACTTGATGCATCTGAACTCTTGGTTCTTTAATTTATAGCCTCATAAAAAGATTCATCTTTTTTTAGTTTTTGCTTTATTGGTTTGGTTGGGAGGATGGAGGGGGGACCGTGTTTCATGTGAAAAGGGGTGTTTGGCCGCACCTCTAACCTTTGAAATCGGAAGAATCAAATCTTCATACTAATCAATAACAATCTTATTCAAAGAATCGAGCCCGAAAATCACACTAACTTACTTGGTAGAGTCTTTTTCCTTTTAGTTGGAGGTCATGCATCAAATGAGATCCTGACTTAATGGTTAAAAGGAAGGTGGTAAAACTTTGAAGGTCATTGTTTTATGTTAGGCATAGACGGTTCTTTGATGATTTGAGATGTTATGTTAGAATTAGATTAGAGTTGTTCAAAAAAAGTTGAAGACCATAAATTCAAGTCTAGATATTGATCTAATTTAGTACGCAGTTTGTGAAGTAGTTTAAAGTATTTAAAATAATAATTGAGTTGTGAAGGAGAGAAAATTTGAGAATTGGTTAATAAGAACTTAGACTTTTAGTGAAGAGGTGTGCTGAGTAGGCATAATATTAAGCTTACATGACTCGTGAAACAACGCTACGGTGGCATGAAACGTCTTTGGTATGCATACTTCTAGATGGGTTCTAAATTGTAACATATCTTTAAAAATAAAAAATGAGCTTACAAGTTGGGCCAGGGAATTTTCTCACTAATTGTGAGTTTTCTTCTGATAGAGATTGGAGATGATCGGATGATGGTTTAATATCTCCGTCAGTAATTCAAATTTACCGTTCAAAAAGTCCACATAACTTTCAGGTCTTTTGGTGATAGTTTCTATTATGTGTAATATGTCTTGGTGTGTTTTTTGTTTTTAAATTGGTTGTACTTGTCTAGCACATTGCTAAATTTTAATTAGTAATTGAATGTTGCCGTTCTAAAAAAACATATTGAAAATAAATATGTAAATGTGATCATGGTATATTTTTTGGTGATAATAGTAAACGACAAACCAAAGGGCATGTTGCACCACATCAATACAACTACTCTATAACCTTCAATAATGTATCATGTATCAAAGGATTCAAACATATATAACCCAAATGTGTGTGATGCATAAGATCCCGTTCAGAAAACACAAGACATCGTATTTCCATCATGTTTACACCAAGACTTATATTGTGTTACGTTTTAACATTTATTTTTTCATATTGTAGCTCATTGCATGTTATTATTACTATTACATATCTAATATTTCACCGAATAATTTCACATTAGTGATCCGGGTTGTTTGTAGTGAAACTTATTAACATTTGAGTTTACCCGTATGTAACCAGAAGTGTCTTTTAGTTTTCTACATATATATGCGAATTTTTAAAAATGGACATATATATATAAAATAAAATTCACTGATTGACGACAATTATGATAATAATAAACAAAACACGATTAGTGATTTAGTGCAGCAAAATTATCTATTTTATATAGTTATCATTGATAAGTCATTAAGTTTTTTTTCTTAGTTATAGATCTCGTTATGTCTCTCTAGTTTTTTTTTTTTTTTAATATATTAATCTAAGATACGTTATAAAAACCAAGAAAAAAAGATTAAGCAACTAAGCCCGTGTATATCTTTATGCGATTATCCACCCAAACACCCTCAAAGACGTTCGGTCTCGTACATCTCTATGTATAAGTGTTTTGAGAAGAATGTAAAAGTCAAATTGTTTTTTAAATAAATTGTTTTTGTATAGATGTACATATTATCGTGGGTGTACGGCTTTTTAATTTAGGTATACATTCAAAACTTGAGAAAAAACAAATAATAAATAGTAAATGCTCCAACGGTTCCTATGTTAGCGCATATGACTTACTGAGCCGACCGTTGCCTCTCAGTCACGTGCGTTCCAACGTCCCCAATTTCATATTCAGATACTCATCTTCATGTGCTGCTTCCCCTCAATCATTCGATTCACAATAGATTCTTTTTAAACGTAAAATAAAATGATGCTTAGCAAGAAACTAAACTTGTGGATAAAGACAAAGGAATTACATGAGTGATGAGATGGTTTCTTAACTACTCAATTCAGAAATTAATAAATTTTCTATTTTCTATTTTCTATTTCTAAACAAAAACTAAATAAAGAAACATGGTCTCTACGTCCTCAATCAAAGTGATTTTGTTTTTGGACTTGACAATAAAAATATGTTCATTCTTGTATTTTCATATGACACACCAAATAACATGAATAGTTGTTCTCCGCATCTCCCGCTTGGTCTTAAACATTTGAACTGACTCGACCCAATCGCTCAAAGAATGAGGCGACCGATTTGGAGGGAACAAGACATCGACCCAAGCAACAACCACAAACCAATCTATTCACATAAGGAAAATAAATGATTAGTAGTCATCGAGAGGGAATTACATAGAGGGCACAAGAGATACGAGATATCTAGACCCTTTTCCTCCAAATTAAGACGAGTTGAAATCTGATTAAGAACTAAGAAGAAGTCTCCATGCAGAAATGTTGACTTTTCTTGGCATGAATGTGAACCACGTCGTAGCTCTTGACCCATTTGGAAGAATTTCGTCATCGATGACAATCCTCACCTCTTTGACTAAGAACTCCGACAGCCCATTTAAATTCCATTTCCCAGTATCCATAAAGTTATTTTGCACCACTAGACCAATATTTGATTAAAGATCATGAAACATTGCCTCTTTAGTGCCTCTTTCTTAACGGTCTATGCCATTTCTAATGATGAAACATCTGATCAGAAACAAGACACTCTTTTTCTGATTCTAAGGCAAAAAATGCGAGGAAAGCGGGCCTGAAAAGGCATATCATCACCCCAAACATCTTTCTAGAGATAAGTCGAATATTTTTATTCCATAACTTTTTTTTATCGAAGAGACATGATTTATGTCTTTATCTTACAAATTTACTCCATGTTTATCTACCCATGTCTTAGCCTTATTAAAACCTATCCAATGAGCCAATCCTAATAACCCCTTCTCTTTTAAAATTAAGTGGATTTTTCGATTCTCATTTAAAAATCTAAAAAAAAAAACCATGACCTCATCCACTCTAAGACACTAAGAACGGAACTAGGAGCAACGAAAAGAGACATGTAATACACTCCTTCGGAACCCAAAACCGAAGTTTATAATAGAGAGCCTATATTGAAAGGACTTAGAAGTTTCCAAATAGAAATCCTTCTCTTAAAGCCTTCAATACAACTCTTCAACTTGTACCCCGCATAGCAATATATGCTTGTAACTTAGGGGAGCCTATGTTACATAATTATATAGAGTATAATGAGTGAAGAATTGCATCGAAAAGATGAAGTATTAAAAAAAAAAATAGAAAGCCGCCTCGCCTCATAGACTTTAATTTTTAACTTTTCTCAAAATGTATTTTCAGGTGAATCCAATTTCAATCTTCATTTTCACATTATCTCAGTTAATTAAGATTTAACAAGTTATAAAGTAACAATTTAAGTAATAAACCAAAACCCTAACAAAAAGAAGTTAAAAACAAAAACACACAAAAAAAAAAAAAAAAAAAAAACTTGCTTATCTTGGAGCATGGCCGGCTCGGCAAGCTAGGTAGGTAGGGGCGAGTAGCAGCACGATGCTCACAACCACAACAGCGATGGGGGAGTGACAGCTTCGTCATATATATCCACACTTTGCACATACCCTTAAATCAACATGAAGTGTAAAACAAAACAACTATTTTTAAAAGACTATTTTGATATGCTACATAACACATTTGATCTATAGATGTCACATATGTTGTAATACAATTAATATATATAGGACAAGTCTCATATATAAGTTTTAATGTTTTCGGGTCGATACGATTGTTCTTACGGCCAAGGTCCTTATTATCACAATGTAGAATCAGACTATCTCGAGCATATAGTCAGAGTGACCTGAGTCAAGGATGAACTACCGAGCTAGAAACGACTACAAGTGAGAACTAGGGTTAGATCGGATTGGAGAACCCTTCGTAATTTTGACCAGTGAACCTACAAAACAGAAGCACCATTAGACTTGGGCAGGACATGAGTGTGTCAAGTGACCAAGCTTCGACGTGAGAATAAATATATGTTTCGAGAGATAAACGTAATCAGTAGTGACTGAAGAGCATTGAATGAGATTATACGTGATGGTTGAGAGGTATTTAGGCATGACGCATGTCCAACCAATGATCTGGACCAAATTCGGCTATCCTATGCGGCACATATAACCCAACCGTGGATCGAACATCTGTAAAGATACATGGCGTCACTTTGTTCATCCTGAAGGCGGTTATCATGTGCGACGCAGGTAACCCAACCATCGCTTAGATTTTTCCTACAAATAGCTTTCACACCTTCTCATGTTTGCCTTAAAGAATCAGAAAACCATTTATATGAAAGCCCTAAGTGACGTAACGTATAAGAAAAAATAATAGAGCTTTCTAAGCATACACCGTCTATTGTAAATAGTACAAACATATAAGGGGGAAGCTTAGCACAGGCCCGGGAGGTGATGGTCTTGCAGCTTTTTTGTCCAATAATATCCAATAGTATATATTTTTGTGTTTTTTCCCGAAAATTTTATATGTATTGATTATGGCCCTCTTGGTTTACGCCTCCGTGACTCATGGCTTCGTTCACATTTTTATTTGAACTTCGCCACTACATGTTGGATGGTGCATGTTAGATTGTTTGTTCTTATAGCAAGAATAAATTACTTAGACTATGTGTAGTGGTCACATACCATAAAGCCCCTTGTAAATGTGATGTAGTTGATAAAACCCCATAAAGACCTTGCAATCATTACAAAAATCACCTCCTTCCTCCTCTTCATGGTGCGATGCACCTCACGCCCCTTGACAGATTTGGAGTGCATATATATATATAGCGCCCCGGGGGTGATCATGAGGACGCTATGAGACCTTAAATTGAATGGGTAACACCCGCTACGAATAATCTTGTTTATTTATTTATGAGTAAGACAATATAAATATAAAAACTCATTGTAAGCAAAATAGTATAAAAGGACATTTCTACCCCTATGATTGGTGTGTATGTGTGGTGTGGGGATAGTTGGGTTATGGGTAGGGGTCCCCTCGGCTATGTTGGAATTTTGGGAGAAAAACTAGTGGAAAATGAGTTTTTTTCACTAAGTGTGAAAATGAGTTTTTCACCAACTTTGGACTAAAATAAAATACAGATAACATAGGTTGTTGCCTCTGTATTTAATGGGTTTGTGTAGTACGTTGTGAGGGCTTTCCAACGCATCAAACCACGTCCAAATCCGAGCTCGTATGAATGAGATATCGAAGCTCAAAGTTGAGGTCTCGCAACTTGTGAAGCTGCGAAAATTAGAGAGAAAAATGCTAAGTATAGCATGTTAACTCATCCCACATTGGTTGGGGATTGAAACCAAAAGTGGTTTATAAGGTGGGAACCTTACCAACTATTGTTTCCTTTAGTAGGACACATCCCTTGGACCCTAAGGGGTGCGAAGCACCCCTAACTCGCACTCGCACTCGCACTCGCACACGCACGCGCGCGTGGCGTGGGCGTATGAGGCGCAATGTGGCGCTTTGATGGCGCACTTTGCACTTCGCACGCTCGCATCGCCGCGAGCCGCTTGAGAGCCGCCTTATTGTTTTTGGGTTCAACCGGAAGTTGTTCCGGTTGAAGCCCAAACGGACCTGTGTAGTCTGGGCAGAGTAGTTCAAGCGGAACTGGGTTGAACCTGTGTGGTTCAAGCGGAACAGTGCGTAGGTTCAACCGGAAAATGTTCCGGTTGAAGTTCAAGCGGAACTGAGTTCAACCGGAAATTCTTCCGGTTGAAGTTGGGACGGAACGGAAGATCAGTTCTTCCGGAAAACAGCTGTAACGCGGAGTCCTCCGGATTAACAGCTGGAAACGCGTTTTTGAGCTAATTAAGGTAATTCCGCGTTAATTAGAAATGAATTTGCATTAAAGACGTTTAATGCAAAGTTTGACTACGAATTAACTTTTGTGTGCTCAACAAGACACTCCCACCACTATAAATACAGCCTCATTAGTTGAGGCAAAACACACCAGAATTCACAGAATTCTTTCTCTCTACCTCTCCATAATATTTCTCTCATCTTCTACTTCGTTCTACATCTCTTCAAGCTTCAAGGTATTTTCAAGCTTAGAGTTATCCCGGCCGTACAATACGGTTTAGGCGATTGTACCCTGGGAAACAAAACGGATCTTCGGTAGACCCGGAATTTGTTTTAAGGGACCCGGGTTTTGACCCGAAGCCTTCGCCCAGATTCCTTGGAATCTTACTCTTTTCTTCAATCCAAAAGATTTTTGTCAAACTCTTTCAAAACTTTCTGCTATTTTAACCCTTATTATTTATATTAAAGTTTTATCAAGTTCCATATTTATTTCATTCGTATTGTAACTTCTATTTCACTTCTTTCCTTTGTAATCTTTTATTTATTTCTTGTACTATAGTTCATTTCATTTCCCTGTAATTGTTGATAGGAGTAGAATCTCTTTCATTGTATTGTAATAGATTAGATTTATTTCTTTTGTTGTAATCGTACTCGAATAAAAGTATTTATTTTAATTAAACTTACGAACGGTTTTCCTACAAACTTAAAACAAATTTTTTAAAACACCGTTCGTTTTATAAAAACTTCATTACCTCGAGTCTCAAAGTTGGACTTAGATTTCTCGAGGTGATTTAGTGTTTTAAAAAATAAATATTTTAACTCGTTTTGACTCAAAGTTGGACTTAGAGTTAAACGAGTTGTCGGTTACGACAAAACTTTAACATCTATTTGTTGGACGTTAAAATTTTCCTTATTTAACATCCATTAGTTGGACGTTATAAATTGTCCTTAAAACCATCTAACCTCCATAAGTTGGAAGTTATAAAATTCTTATTACATCTCTAAATCCGTCCATTAGTTGGACTTTAATCTCTTTAATAACGTGCGCGTTAGAGATTAAAAATTCTCTTCTACTCCTTGAAAACCATCCATTAGTTGGAGGTTTTTTCTTACGTTTTAAACGTGCGCGTTTAAATAACAACTCTGAACATTAACTTGTGTAGTTTTATATTTCAGAAAAATGACTAACGAAACCGTTAAGACGACCGAAAAGCCTAAGGAAACACCATCGGTTGGTACCTCCACTGGCATAACGGCCAACACCATCGCCAGTCATGCCGAAAAACCCGAGAAGTTCTCGGGTTTGCACTTCAAAAGGTGGCAACAGAAGATGTTGTTCTACTTAACCACCTTGAACCTTGCGAGGTGTCTCACGGAGTCCGCTCCCCAACTCGGTGAAGGGGAAGCCAACGCTGAAACCGTTAATGCGGTTGACGCTTGGAAACATTCGGACTACTTGTGCCGTAACTATGTGTTGAACGGCCTAGTGGACTCTCTGTATAATGTCTACTCGGTGTTTAAGACTTCCAAAGAATTATGGGAGTCTTTAGACAAGAAGTATAGAACGGAGGATGCTGGCACGAAGAAATTCGTGGTAGCCCGTTTCTTGGACTACAAAATGGTTGATAACAAAACCGTAATGAGTCAAGTCCAAGAGCTTCAAATTATACTACATGAGGTCCACGCAGAGGGTATGTCCCTTTGTGAGACATTTCAAGTGGCGGCAATGATTGAAAAGCTCCCGCCTTCGTGGCTTGAGTTTAAGAATTATCTTAAACACAAAAGAAAGGCGATGACCGTTGAGGATCTCATTGTCCGTCTTCGTATCGAGGAGGACAATAAGATGGCTCAAAAAGCCACCACCATGCAACCTTCGGCTAAGGTGAATATGGTGGAGGTTGGTCAGTCTTCCAAGGGAAGCAAGCGCAATAGTGGGGCCAAAGCCAAAGGCAAAGGCAAAGCGGTTGAGCACTTGGCACCAAAGAAAGGGGTTGTGAAAAAGAAGCCTCTAAAGTTTTCTGGAAAGTGCTACAACTGTGGGGGGCATGGTCATCGGGCGGATCAGTGCCCGAAGCCTCAACGTGAGCACGCTCACATGATGGAGGATGACATGCCACTGGTGGCCATGATCACGGAGGCGTCTGCCTTCATTTCTGAAGTCAACATTGTGGGGGAGAACCCTGGCTGGTATGTTGACACCGGTGCCACCCGCCACGTGTGCGGAGACAAGTCCCTCTTTAGTACGTTTAAAGAGGCGAAGGGGACCGAGAAGCTTTATATGGGGAATAAAGCTACTGCCGACATCATGGGTGAAGGCAATGTGGTCTTGAAGTTCACTTCCGAGAAGGAACTAACGTTGAGCAACGTTCTGTACGTGCCAGAAATCAGGAAGAATCTTGTTTCTGGATGGCTGCTCAACAAGTTTGGATTTCGTATTGTAATCGAGTCTGATAAAGTCGTTCTGACCAAAAACGGCATGTTTGTAGGCAAGGGCTATGCCCAAAATGCTATGTTTAAATTGTCTACAATGGTGATTAATAAAATGGCGAAAGCCTCCTCTTCTACTTATATGATTGAGTTTTATGATTCAAATATGTGGCATGGTAGATTAGGACACGTGAATTTTAACTCAATTCGCCGTTTAATGAATTTAAAATGTTTGCCAAATTTTAAAATAGACTCGAAATCAAAATGCGAAACGTGTGTCGAATCCAAACTTACAAGACAACCATTTAAATCGGTTGAACGAATAACCGAACCCCTAGACTTGATTCACACCGATGTGTGTGACTTGAAAGTCGTCCCCACGCGTGGTGGGAACAAGTACTTCATCACGTTTATTGATGATAGTACAAGGTATTGCTATGTATACTTACTTAAGAGTAAGGATGAAGCAATAAACAAGTTTGTCTTGTTTAAGAACTTGGTTGAGAATAAATTCACCAAGAAAATCAAGGTTTTGCGGAGTGATAGAGGAGGTGAATATGTTTCACCTTTTGCGGACTTATGTGCACAAAGTGGAATTGTCCATGAGACCACCGCACCTTATTCTCCACAATCCAATGGCATTGCGGAACGAAAGAACCGTACATTGAAAGAGATGATGAATGCCATGTTGAATAGTTCTGGGATGAGCCTAGACATGTGGGGGGAAGCCATTTTGACGGCTAACTATCTTTTAAATAAGATACCCCGCAAAGATAAGGATAAGACTCCTTATGAATTGTGGACGGGCAAAACGCCATCCTACAAATACCTCAAAGTGTGGGGGTGCCTAGCTAAGGTATTAGCTCCTTTGCCTAAGGTGCAAAGGTTAGGACCCAAAACAGTGGACTGTGTGTTCATTGGATATGCCGAAAATAGTAGTGCATATCGTTTTCTTGTCCATGACTCGAAAAATCCCGATATACACGAAGGCACTATCATGGAATCAAGGAATGCTTCATTCTTTGAAAATGTATTCCCGTGTTTGTCACGAGAACGCGCGAGTTCATCAACACCATTAGTTGGTGACGACACTCATGAAGAACCATTTGTTGGTGACGAGGTTTATGAACAACCATGTGTTGGTAATGAGGTTCATAAACGGCCTGCATCTAATGAGGGTGAGCTAAGACGAAGTAAGCGAAAAAGGGTTGCAAAATCCTTTGGAACTGACTTCACGGCTTACATGGTTGAGGGTGATCCCAATACCTACCGCGAGGCGGTAACCTCTCCAGATGGGCCTCAATGGAAAGAAGCCATCAAGTGTGAGATAGAGTCTATCTTGCAGAACCACACTTGGGAGCTTGTCGATCTTCCTAAGGGTTGCAAACCACTTGGATATCGGTGGATATTCAAGAAGAAGTTGAAAGCCGATGGCTCCATTGACAAGTATAAGGCGAGGCTAGTGATCAAAGGATACAGACAAAAAGAGGGTCTGGATTACTTCGATACTTACTCACCTGTTACACGCATAACCTCGATAAGGTTGGTGCTTGCTATAGCGGCTTTACGAAATTTGGAGGTTCACCAAATGGATGTGAAGACCGCGTTTCTAAACGGTGATTTAGAAGAAGAGATCTACATGGAACAACCTGAGGGTTTTACCGCTCCTGGCCAAGAAGGCAAGGTGTGTAGACTCGTCAAGTCTTTGTATGGCTTGAAGCAAGCTCCGAAACAATGGCACCAGAAGTTTGACCGTGTCATGCTTGACAACGGATTCAAAATAAATGAGTGCGACAAGTGTGTCTATGCGAAAGACACACCTAGAGGTTATGTGATTTTGTGTCTCTATGTAGATGACATGCTTATCGTCGGGAGTGATGATAAGATGGTCAAAGCTACTAAAGACATGTTGAAAGCGAGATTTGACATGAAAGACATGGGGCTCGCAGATGTGATACTCGGTGTAAAAATCATCAGAACCCCAAATGGTATTGTCTTGAGTCAATCTCACTATGTGGACAAAATCCTTGAGAAGTTCAACGCGGGAGATAAGAGTGTGTCTCAAACTCCGGTTGATACTACCCTTCATCTTGCTAAGAATAGAGGAAAAGGGGTTGCTCAGTTGGAGTACTCAAGGGTGATTGGGAGTCTCATGTATCTTATGACATGTACCAGACCAGATTTGGCTTATGCTGTGAGCAGACTAAGCCGGTACACGAGTAATCCGTGCGCGGTACATTGGAAAGCAATGACTCGTTTACTAAGGTACTTAAGATACACGAGAGACTATGGACTGCATTATACCAGAGATCCAGCAGTTATCGAAGGATACTGCGATGCAAATTGGATTTCGGATATAAAGGATTCCAAATCAACAAGCGGGTATGTGTTCACGCTTGGTGGCGCGGCTATTGCTTGGAAATCGGCTAAGCAAACTGTTATAGCGCGGTCCACAATGGAATCTGAGTTCATCGCCTTGGATAAATCTGGTGAAGAGGCGGAATGGCTACGTCAGTTTGTGGAAGAAATTCCAAGGTGGCCTATGCCAATGACGGCTATTTGCATACATTGTGACAGTAAATCAGCGATTGGGCGCGCTCAATCCATGATGTACAATGGCAAATCAAGGCACATTAGACGTAGACATAATACGGTACGACAACTAATCTCTACTGGTGTTATCTCAATTGACTATGTGAAGTCAAAGGATAACACTGCGGATCCGTTTACAAAAGGCTTAAGCAAAGAGTTAGTTTTGAAGTCGTCAAGGGGAATGGGACTAAAGCCCATTGGGTTGAAAGCTGATGCGAAGGAAAACCTAACCTATGAAAATGGAGATCCCAGGCTCTAGGTTCAATAGGACAACCTAACCGCATTGGCTAAGGTCACTGTGGGGGAGTACCCTAAAATCTTAAAAGGAAGTTGTGTACTTCCTAGTCCATTCCTATCACCAAACAGTGAAGTGTGTGAGGTTAAGCATACGATGGTCAAAGACTTTGTGTAAGTCATAGATGATTTTGAGTAAATCATAATACCAATGCTTTTAATGATTGTGGTAATCACCTATGCAAGAGAGAAGTGCGGTCGCTTCGAATGGATTTGTTGGGCACAAATCCTAGAGCTCTAGCAGAACCAGGCGAGTGTTCCAGGACCATGATTGGACACGACAATGAGGGCTAACCAAGTTAGGGAAAGTGTTGTGTGGGCATAATAACGGTTACACAAACGGTCGGTTGGTTCAAAGACATCGCGTCTACCAAACACCAGTAACCCAAGTATGTTTCACAAAGGAAGGTTCAAAGGGGACACCTACCTATCCTGCAATACTGGACTGCCGAAATTGCTCTTGATTCTTGAAGAATAGATCGATACCCATTCATGTGGGGGATTGTTGGAATTTTGGGAGAAAAACTAGTGGAAAATGAGTTTTTTTCACTAAGTGTGAAAATGAGTTTTTCACCAACTTTGGACTAAAATAAAATACAGATAACATAGGTTGTTGCCTCTGTATTTAATGGGTTTGTGTAGTACGTTGTGAGGGCTTTCCAACGCATCAAACCACGTCCAAATCCGAGCTCGTATGAATGAGATATCGAAGCTCAAAGTTGAGGTCTCGCAACTTGTGAAGCTGCGAAAATTAGAGAGAAAAATGCTAAGTATAGCATGTTAACTCATCCCACATTGGTTGGGGATTGAAACCAAAAGTGGTTTATAAGGTGGGAACCTTACCAACTATTGTTTCCTTTAGTAGGACACATCCCTTGGACCCTAAGGGGTGCGAAGCACCCCTAACTCGCACTCGCACTCGCACTCGCACACGCACGCGCGCGTGGCGTGGGCGTATGAGGCGCAATGTGGCGCTTTGATGGCGCACTTTGCACTTCGCACGCTCGCATCGCCGCGAGCCGCTTGAGAGCCGCCTTATTGTTTTTGGGTTCAACCGGAAGTTGTTCCGGTTGAAGCCCAAACGGACCTGTGTAGTCTGGGCAGAGTAGTTCAAGCGGAACTGGGTTGAACCTGTGTGGTTCAAGCGGAACAGTGCGTAGGTTCAACCGGAAAATGTTCCGGTTGAAGTTCAAGCGGAACTGAGTTCAACCGGAAATTCTTCCGGTTGAAGTTGGGCGAACGGAGATCAGTTCTTCCGAAGATCAGCTGTAACGCGGAGTCCTCCGGATAAACAGCTG
The DNA here is from genome assembly GCA_039602395.1 of Deinandra increscens subsp. villosa. NCBI lineage: Eukaryota > Viridiplantae > Streptophyta > Magnoliopsida > Asterales > Asteraceae > Deinandra > Deinandra increscens. The sequence goes on from JBCNJP010000025.1 coordinate 72,975,146, forward strand.
GAAACGCGTTTTTGAGCTAATTAAGGTAATTCCGCGTTAATTAGAAATGAATTTGCATTAAAGACGTTTAATGCAAAGTTTGACTACGAATTAACTTTTGTGTGCTCAACAAGACACTCCCACCACTATAAATACAGCCTCATTAGTTGAGGCTAAACACACCAGAATTCACAGAATTCTTTCTCTCTACCTCTCCATAATATTTCTCTCATCTTCTACTTCGTTCTACATCTCTTCAAGCTTCAAGGTATTTTCAAGCTTAGAGTTATCCCGGCCGTACAATACGGTTTAGGCGATTGTACCCTGGGAAACAAAACGGATCTTCGGTAGACCCGGAATTTGTTTTAAGGGACCCGGGTTTTGACCCGAAGCCTTCGCCAAGATTCCTTGGAATCTTACTCTTTTCTTCAATCCAAAAGATTTTTGTCAAACTCTTTCAAAACTTTCTGCTATTTTAACCCTTATTATTTATATTAAAGTTTTATCAAGTTCCATATTTATTTCATTCGTATTGTAACTTCTATTTCACTTCTTTCCTTTGTAATCTTTTATTTATTTCTTGTACTATAGTTCATTTCATTTCCCTGTAATTGTTGATAGGAGTAGAATCTCTTTCATTGTATTGTAATAGATTAGATTTATTTCTTTTGTTGTAATCGTACTCGAATAAAAGTATTTATTTTAATTAAACTTACGAACGGTTTTCCTACAGGCTATAAGGCTGCGATTGGTTGTCAATGCATGGGAAGAAGATGGTATGGTTTGATAGTGAAAGGTGTCAATCGTCAACTTCCAACTTTGAATATATTGCAAAACAAACATGGTCGAGGTTCTTAATGTCATTTCTGTTATCCATTTTTGGGGTAGTTTTCATTGCGCCTACTGCCGACCGACTATTAACAACGTGAAAAGGATTATCGTGCTCGTTTTCAAACATCACTCCATCGGGTTTTTGCTTCCTACGTATAACATTGATACATAATATTCAATGTCAAGATTTTGTCCTTTTTGGAATCGTCAAATGCGTGATATACATAATAATGCATGTGTTACTTGCCGATTAATATGAAAATCCTAATTAGTAATTACAAAACTTAAAATCGAACCGAAGATTTGGGGGAAAAAATTGTGATGTTCAAAATTGGATACTCAAAAGATCTAATCTTTAGATATCTGAAATTTTTGGATAATTAATATCACTATCCGAATCCATATCTAAAATATTGTTTAATATCCGAATTTAGGATGGACATCTGAAATTTCGGATATAAATTCAAATAGTAGATCCGATATCCAAATTATACAACCAATTCTTTTATGACAATATGTATTCTCTCCATATTCACGATGTTACAGTGGATATAATGATTCCACCAAAGATATATTTATTCGTCACACATGTCGAAAGAGATTCATATACATAAGAGGGTGTGCTTGGTGGTTTTCCATCTTTTTTCGTTTTTGCTTCTTCTTTCGTTTGGCTTTTGACACCCCTTCATTTTCAGACACTAACTCATAGTCGGAGTTGCTTGTATTAGGAATATCATTTGATAACTAAAACAATCGAATCTACAAATAAACATCAACATGTATGATTTACACGTACAATAGTATTAACAACTATGGCAACATTATTAACAAATATATTTTACAATGAAACCAAAATTGATTAAAAAAAAAGTTAGCTTCATGGGTTTAAACAGAAATCAGAAATCTAGATTTGAAGAATATAAAACCTAAAATTGAAAACCACAGGTAATAAATCCCAAAACCACCCTAACCCTACCCACATCACTCGGGCAATCATCTGTTTCGGATTGGAATGTTGGAGCCCACTGCCCACGGGTTTTCCACGTGGGCAAGTAAATTAGTGTGGCGGGCCGCAAAAAGATACTGCTGGGCTGCCACAAAAATGTGATGTGGGGTGCTGGGCCCTAGGAGGGGGACTGCCAAGTGCCAATATTTTGATGGCTGCTCCTATTCAATTGTGAGCTAAAAATATGGGCCATGAAAGTTCTATTGGACAATTTATCCTGAATCATCTACCTATCTATTAAACAAAACATATAAGGTTGATTTGGCATCCATTCAGGTTGTCCACATGTACACTTGTCTACGTGTCACTCTCCTACTAATATAATATCTGATGTGTCATTTTCTCAGTTTTTTCAATTAAAAAATTAAGTGTTTTAATCAAAATCTCGCGACCAGTATTTGGTATCCATTTTTATTATAACCCGAACATATATTAGTTCATTCTTGCGGATCGTTCATTCCAAACCTAGGGTTTTGAAGATTCTCTCGCTGCCGCTTTCTCAATCCAAGCAATCGAAGCCGCCCCCATCAAGATCTTCATACGGAATCATCAACCAAGGTAGATATTTGTTCTTCATAACAATTTTGATTCACAATCGTTATCATAGTCTGTTTCTCAATTGTTGATTACAAATTTTATTTTAAATCGGTTCCATATTCTTAAGTTTAAATATGGATGATGAAGCAGGGAGATTATAACGAAGTGAGAAGCCGGTTCTGTAATCGATTGATTATTGATTTGGGTTTAGAGTATTTGGCAATTACCGATTGGTTATACACCTTTATCGATTTTATATATCTGGATCGCATGTATTAACCAGTTGTTGGTGATTTGCATGTGCACCTTTGGGTTAATAGAATCTACTCTATATTTAACCATTTCTTTCCTATTGATTATGGCCTGTTCTGAATTGTCAGTACCTCTGTCTTGATGTTGATTTCATTTAGTTTGTTGTTCTATAATTTACTAACTTGGTAAATTGATGATTTCTTTTGGTTGTCTTTGTAGATCTCCTCCTGCATGCAGTCGAGAATGGCTTTCTATAATATACTAACTTAAAGATAGCTTTCCTTCTTTCCCTGATCAGGTTATGAGTTTATAAATTTAGTCCCTGTAAGACTCGAGGAATTGAGTTTACATTATTCATCAATTGATAAAGTAATGGTTGAATGAATGAGAAGAAAAGTTTAACTATTGAATAAAGTAAAATACTGAGTTTGACTATTTTCTTTGTATGGTTATATGATTAAATCTGAATTGTCTTTTAATTAAGTTAGGTACAACTAATGGATGTTATGGATATCATTTGGTGAATGAAAATGGTGAAAAAGGCTTAAGTAAGAACGTTTGCTACAAATTGTAGGGTCTAAACCACTTAAATGTCAGCCCAAGTAGGATAATTTCATAAAACCTTGCTGTAAATCTTGGTAAGGCCATCACCCACTTGATACACCTTGGCAATCATGATTCTACTGCTGCAGATAGAGATGATAAGTTCCGGAAAGTTGTAGCATATCTGGAATATTATTTGTTTTTAAGGGATAGGAAAGTTGATATTCCAAGTTATATAGATAAGGGATTACATGAACATTGAGATTTGACTTTTTTTTCTTCTTGTGATTAATAGAGAAAGGGAGCAGATGGGTCAATTTGCAGCCACAGGTCATGACTTCATTTTAGGTGTTTTTTCCATCATATTTGCATATGATTTTAATAGTGTCATCAATTTTATTTGATTTTCTCTGCTTCAGTTAGCTACTGCCATCACCATTGCAAGTGTTGTGACCCTTTGAATGATGTATATCGTTTTGAGCCTCGAGGATGAAATTTGCAACTAAAGTTTGGTATGGATTCCTATACTTATTTAAATCATCACTATAGCTACTCTAAATGCTCTTTGAAGACAATGTAGAAAGCAAGTAGAGTTAAAGATCGTTGGTTTTGCTAGCATGTTGTTAGATAATTTGATCCAAAGTAGATAAGTCAACTTAGTTCTTTTTATTTAAGTTTGTTTTATTTTCCTATCCTGAGGATTATAAGTTAATTGAGAAGTTTATTTTTTTCCTATAAAGAGAATTGAACGGTATGGTGCCAATGCTATTGTATGTTTTTAGTCTTCTACATTGATAAGATGTCAGGTGATTTATAAAGTTTGATTGTTGCTCTTTACGATTGTTTTGTTTCTGATTTCCAAACCTTCACATGCAGATTTAAAGAGTGGTTTAGTTCCATAGTTAATAGAACTCTCTTGATTTGGCAGCTTAGAAAGTAAGTAGAGTTAAAGATCGATTTAAAATGCTTTTAGATGTTTATGTTTATTTTTTGGATGCTTTTGGATTTGTATATTTTTAATTGCATCATACCCGCTTCATTATTTTATCTTATTTAATTTTCAATGTTAATGTTAGACCAATGTGCTTAGAGTGAAGAAAAAGAAGCAGAACAACTCTCATAACAAGGTATGCATGACTTCATTGGTTCTCTATACAGTCACAATGATGCAAATTAATTTTTTGAATTTAAATTTGATTACTCCTAAAAATGTCATCCAAGTTTGGCATATAGATGTTCCAACTAAGAATGCAAGTACTGGAAAAAAATAACCGTGTAGGTGCCTTTTAAACACGTTCTTGGTCACTATATCAACCACAAATTGAGAGGCCTAAATTGTGTGAATTAGATTCCAATAAACATTACAATGCTGCTAGCCAAGCTTCAAAACCTTTTACTGGAAAGAGTCAGGTATTGTTTTGAAGTATTTTATTTGAGTAAACTTTAGTAGAGATTTAGAACATTACACTTGATTTTTTCGGTCCAATGGAGTACTTCCGGTATAGATTTATAGGGGAGAAAATGGTGGGTTGTGAAATGGATCATTACGAGTTTGTTAAATGTGAATCATTAATTGTAATTTTTCTTTTAATAATTAAGACCGTGTAACAATAGCATCAATTTTTTGTAGGATTGCTAATAAAAAATACATACTTAAATTCAAATGAGTATCTAACACAATTAGATCAAACTGGACATACGTAATAGATATTAATTCAGGGACTTAAAGCAAACTTGCAGATATACTTACATACATTGTGAATTAACACAATTAGATCAAACTGGACATACGTAATAGATATTAATTCAGGAACTTATCTGTGTATGAATGAAGCAAACTTGCATATATACTTGCATACATTGTGAATTATGAGCAAGGTCTCGCCTGATTTTGTTTCATTTTTTTTTTGGGTGTTGATTTTATGTTTCGTATGAAGTTCTAATCATGAATCGTTGATTATGCAGGTGATGATTAATTTCTTGAAGGATTTTGAAAGTAAGCTTGGGATAAAGATCACATGTTCACAAGAGAATGATCAGTTGTTTGAGTAAGTTCCAATTTAATGATTTTCTATACACGGATGTAAATTTTGTAATTTTTATGTACACACATTTTTAGTGTTTTGATTTTGTAATGACCATAGAACATCTTCCTCATAATGCATTTGGTATATTTTTCATAATGTATGTTCTATAGTATTTCTTAAATTCCTCATTCAACACAATGAATCCCATGTTCAATTGGCCAAGGTGTTTTTAAAAAGAGTTAAAAGAGTAGTTGGTATGTGTTTTGATAGAAAAGGTTATACCTAAATAAATTTGTGTTGTGACACATAAGTATAGGCATATAGACTGTTTTTATTTGTCAAACATATCCAGGTTAGGTCAAGAAAAATTCAAAACAGATCTTCGTTGAGAGAATAACGAATTTGGTTCAGTTTTGAAGCCGGTTTACAAGGTCGGGTTAGTTTATAAAAGTATTTCATTGTGTGTGTGTGTGTGTGTATATATAGAAACAATCAAATTGTTTAGCCAAATGGTTTGGCCGTTTTAAAAAGTTCTTTAAGGAGGATGAGGTGTTGGTCATCAAAAAACCAACCTTGGGTGAAAATAAAGGGAACTTCAAGGTCATCCGTAATCCGATAAAGGTGTGTTGGTGATATGCTAAACTGTACATTGTCTTCTAGCCAACGTAATTTGCTTTACTTTTCTTCAACTTTACGTAAGAGAATTTAGTAATCCTTGATTAAACAGGGATATTTAAAGCCATCATGATTGTAATATGTTTACTCTCTTCGTTTCAGCATCCATGAGGTTAGAAACTTCACCTTTGTGAAAGTAATGCTTTAGTGGTTTCTATTTCAATAAGAAAATCATGTTTTGTGGGATGTTAAGTTCAATATGCATATCACACACTCACAAATAATGTTTTCATATACAACATTTTTGTGAGTTTTGATCATTAAATCCCAATATTAAATTATTTAGTTCTACTTTTTTAGTCATAGAAAATCTTTTTTTTTTTTTAGTTTTTGACTGTTTTTTTTTAGAAAATGGGTGATGAAAATGGGCAGAAAAGTGTTACTAAAAGTGTTTAAATAAATTTTTGTTTAGTCTGATCGAATTGAGTTTTCATGTCGCTTTTTTTTATTTCAATGTTTTTGGTTATTAGCTTTCATGCATTGTTGTTTTTCGTTCTAGCTTCACTTTCTTTGTTCTGAAATTCGGTTTTCGTTTAGCGTAGGTGTGATTCCTTTTTGTTTTTTTTTATAGTAAATTGAGTATTTATGGATTTAATTTTCTGACCATGTGCTACAATTTGGTTACATTTTTATAGTAAATTGAGTACTTATGTGTGGTTGGGATTTTGAACAATGTTTGGTGCTTTGTTATTTTGTCTGAAATTCTCAGGTTCGGTTCATACGATTTAGCGGTTTGAATTGTAAATGAGAAAGATACACGCTTCAGGTTGGTTAAATGTTTGTTAATCAAGTTATTTTCATATAAGAATCATAAAGTTAGTTGATATAAGTTAGATAGAGTGATTAGCATTTTTCACTTTATGAAATTATGGGTACTGTTTATATTTTGCAAGATGAACAAAAAATTTATTGTGGTGCCATCCACATCTAATTTCATTAGTCATTTCGATCTCTGTTTGTTTTGCTATAACTATAAACAAAAGCCAAGGTCAATTTTTTTTAAGAGTTGGATTGTACTTGAAAGATCCCGTCTTCTCTTATGGTCAATTATATGTTGCTTTATCAATGGTGAAAACCAAAAAAAGTCTGAAGATCTTGATTTTGGATGAAGACGGTCGTCCAACCAATGTAACAAGAAATAGTGTATAAATCTATCTTCTCAAATTTGTAATTGTTATTGAACTTTTTTTTATTATTATTGAATATTGTTTTACCGATAAGAATTTTTTGAATAGTACATATATCTATATTTTTCTTTTACGTTTTAGACCCGGGTATTTACCCGGGTAAGTGGCTAGTAAATCAACAAAGAAAACTCAACCTTATTAATAACTTAATAAGTAGATTTGCTATCCATGTATTATGGTGGGAATCATATGGTTACATAAAACAGAAACATAAAAATCCATGTAACAATGTTATAGTTATCGAATCTATAACCAACTTTTATGCCATTTATTTCACATTTAGATTAAAAGTCGGAATAATTAAATAAATTTGTTGGCCGCCATGGAGTCACGTGACCCAATCAATAACATTTACTATTCATATATACATATACACTCAACTATAATAGAACCCGTGTATTATACATACTAAATCACTAAAAAAATAAAATTAAAAATTCATTTATACTCCTTTTTTAATGTAATTATGTGTTACATTACGTTAAATAAGTAAACAACTTTTTGTATAATTTATTGAATATACAAATACATTACATAATCAAATTTGAATATTGAACAAACAAATACATTACATAATCAAATTTAAAGTTTATTCTTTGCATGCTACAAATGATGATATGGTCGATAAGCACCATTAAATCATCTTTATTCCAATACAATTTATTAGTTAAATAATAATCATATATCTTGATTAATTAAGAGAGAAGTCTTTCTTTCTTTGGATTAATCTTCTTGAAACGTATAGAACATGTCGGGAGAGCCCAATCGAGTAAGATTAACATAATCTTGAGGACAATGAGCCGATACTCCAGGAAATAATAGTCCAAATATTCGAACGCCAAAAAGAAGTATCCCTTCTTTGTAACGCCTTCCGAAAGCATACGGCAAAACCGCACTTCTCACAAGTTCGAAAATAGCATTCAAGTGCATCGGTCCTATCGATCTAGCAGAGAAGTAATTCTTATTCGGTTCTTCGTTCATCACCTTCAAATAACCATTCCAAACAAGCCCGAATGTTATACACGAACACGTTTTTTTTTTTTTTTAAATTTCAACTCATTTTATATCCCCGTCCCATCTGATTATAGGAAAACTATAAACTTTTTTTTTTCACTCTTTCATGACAATTCTAATATCTATTCCGTATCCTCAAGTTTTGAGGGAAAACTATAAATCCCTAAATATAAATTCCTATATTTATGGATTTACTTGTAAGTTGCAAGTACTAAGTAGAAGAAAAGGAACCATAATAAAAATAAACAAGTATTGCGGGAAATGAGTTGTGTGGGTTCTTGGACGATAAACAAAATTAGTAAATAAATGTAAGTATTTTTTTTCTGGACGGCAAATAAATGTAGGTATTTGTGATAGGGGTGAACAGAAAATGTGAAAAATTATGGCATGAGGAGAAAGAGATGAAGGCAAGTGGTTAGGCCGTTAGGCAACTGGAACCGTTTTCTAACCGGAACCGTCTGAAAAAAGACCACTTAGACCTCAACCGGTTTCGGTTTGTAATTGAACCGCCAGTTACATATTGGTCACCATTTTCTGGCTCCAAACTGGTTATAAAATCAGTTTTTCACAAATCGGTTACAAAAAAAAAAAATGATAAAACTGATATAAAACTGGTTAACTGGTTTTTAACCGGTTGCATTTGTTATACGTATTTTCCCCCCAAACCAGCTACAAACCGACCCGGTTACTAAAAAACCCGCTTATAACCACGGGTTGACCAAACTGAAACCGGTTTTAAAAGAAAAAAAACGACTTTTTTTTTTTTTTTTTTGGAACGGCGATGTTTGGTCACGATGGGTTAGGACATCGCGCACCTATCCTACCTCCGTAGAGGAGGAGATGAGGGTCCACCCCACAGACAGCCAGACATGAGTGTCCTAACCGTGCCTCAGCTGGGGTCGTGTGGGGCATATGGACGTTCCCCGGGAAAACCATGCGACTGTCTAGCAGGCCCACATGGGACCTTCGTTGAAACCCGTAGGTTTCAACCCAAGCTTAGACATTTGCAAGCCTCCACAATAGCAGAACTATCTGGAGTAACGATGATATATTTTCACACTATTTAATCTAATAAAAAGTGGACAATAAGATTATGGTACATTTATTAAATAAAATTTATTAAATTTTCATATTTAAATGCCTAAGTTTTTTTTTTTAAAACGATGATATATTTTCACACTATTTAATATAATCACACATCATCCGTAGACGGTTCTCAGAAAATATTCTATCGTTTTCTTTAATTTTTAAAATGAGTGTTTTAAAGGATGGCTGAAAATGAAATCTAGGGCTAAAGTAACTCATTTGAAATAAAGACTGGGGAAAGAAGTTTTAGGCATTAACTAGGGCTAAAAAGAGAGAATATATATATGTACCTGCCCTTTGTAGAAGCTGTTAAAGTAATAACAGTAGCCAAAGTGTTTGAACAGAAGATCAGGATGATCAAATGGTATTCTGGGCACAATATCATTCGAATAAACAAACCGAAAGTATCTCTCCTGACTCTCCACACCCAACAAATTTTTCATGAAATCACAAAACTCACTATCTCCAACCCTCGGCTGTCCAAACGTATAAACACCTTCAAGTTTCTCCAGCAACTCGAACTCCTTATGGTACCCTAAAACAGCCGGAAACAAGACCGCAAGTGCGCCTCCCAAACTATGCCCAGTGACCATAAACCGCGTGTTCTTGTTTTCAGCGAGTTTTTCTCGAAGAACTTGCCGAATTTTGTAGTAAGCGAAAAGTTTTTCGCCATCTTTCGTTTGTGATTCGATTTCTTTAGGCCATGACAACTTATTTTGCGACTCTTTTTGTAACCCGAGGGCTTTCATGAAGCCCGCGTGGACTTTTCCTATGCCGTTAAGATGGAACCATGAGATATCGAGATCGGTGCACCAATCGTCTGCGCTAAGCGGGGATGTTCCGCGAAACGATATGCAGATTAGATCATGATCCCCGGTTTTATCGGTGAACATGAAAGCTTGTGTGGGGTGGTCCTTCTCGATCTCTGGTGTAGTATCGAATGCTACAAAATGTGTTGTGGAATCATGAAGTATATGTATGATAGAAGAGAAAGATGAGGTTTATTATGGGAGATGTTAAAATCAGAAATTTGTAACAAGGATAAAAAGGAAATTTCAGCCCATTACATCTTAATTTAATAAAATAGAAAAGAAGAGTATGTTATTTTGTTGACTCTTTAATTCTTTCATTTTTTAAAGGAAAAATGGATTTTAATAATACAAGTTTTACCTAATTGGCCAATAATAATACGAGTTTTAAAATTTCCTCACAATAATACCAGTTTTATATGTATTGGATTATAATGATACACCGTTAGTTTTCAACTAAAGGTGTTAGTCAATTTGCATACGTGGCGGTGTTTGTCTGTTGCCACGTAGGAGAGAAAAGAGTCCACGTCATCCGCCACGTATACAACATACTAACACCGTTAGTAGAAAACTAACGGTGTATCATTATAATCCAATACATATAAAACTGATATTATTGTGAGGAAATTTTGAAACTCGTATTATTATTGGCCAATTAGGTAAAACTTGTATTATTAAAATCCATTTTTCCTTTTTAAAAATATTTATAACTTTCACATACGTCATTATTTTTTTTCTTAAAATTACACCATAAAAACGAACGTTTTTTATCTTTAAAATGCGTAAGTGTTGCTATTTAAAAAAGAGTACTCATTCGATTTTTTACACGATGTTCAGATCATTATGTTGTTGTGTCAAAATGTTCAAATCATTGTATCATTGTGTCAAAAGTATATATAGTGTTGCTATATATAAAATTAAAAAATAAAATACTCTTTCGGTTTTGACACAATATGACACAATGCTCTGAATATTTATGACACAATATGACATAATGATTTGAACATTTTGATACAATCGAAAGAGTAAATTTTTTTTATTTTATATATAACAACACTGTACGCGTTTTAAAGACAAAAAAACACTCGTTTTTATGGTATATTTTAAAAAAAAAAATTAATGTCGTATTTAAGAGTTATGAATGTTTAAAAAAATAGAGGGAATTTAATAAAAAGTCAAAAATGTCATTCAATATTTTATTTTCTTTATTTTTTTCTCTCCAATTAACCCAGGAAAACTTTGAGTCATAGATCTTAATTTAATTGAACATATAATGGCTATGATTCTTTCTTATCCTTTTTATCTAAACTAAACTTTTTACAATAACCTCATTCTTATTATAGAATACTAAGGTTAAATAAACTTATACCCAACTCGATTTTAAATAAAAGCTAAATACTAACTAAAAACCAAAAAATAAACCTAAAATAAAATAATAAGCAAATTATATTACGCCCTTTAATAATTATCTAAATTTCAATTTTCATACTTAAACTAAGGAAAACTAAACAACATAAAAAATTTAATTTTATAAAAGATAATGAATTTTTATAATGATTCCTTAGTTTCTTATTCTCTGGGAGTTCCCCTATAAACCTCTCTCTTTGCAAGTAATATAGATGTATAGGGAGATGATTATTTGATAAACAATTGAATTTGAGAACTAAAAAGAACTAATTTCAGCCACTAGTTTATATACATGGTAAACCCCCCCCCCCAATGAATTATAGTGGTTCCTAACTGAAATTAGTGGTTGAGATTTAGTTTTCAAAAGTTTTAAAAAAAAGGGTTCTCATTTAAACCTAACCCCAGATGTATATATTCATTTTGAAAAAAAAACTATATATATCATATAATTTTTTTTCGAAAATAAGTCTTAAAAATAAAAAATTACAATGTATTTTGAAAACTTTATTTAATAAATAAAACAAGAATTAAAATGATTTATCATAATTTTTAACATATTCATAATTCGAAAGGGTACATAGTGTCTCAGATATATATCTATAAAGTGATGAAATTTGAAAGAAACTCCCGAGGAAGCGGGGCTCGAAATTCTACCTATGAGACAATACTCAATACATATAAATTTTTATACATAAAATCATGAAAATAGGTATTTACGAAAGAAAAAAGCGGAGGGGCGAAAGCTACGCCCTTGTGTCTACATGTGTGTATATAGAGAAGAGAAGGGGGGATGTTTTGTTGGTGGTTTGATTTTTCTTACCATTTGTACAGTCGTAAAACCCTAGATGCTCCATCTACACAAAGAAAGTTTTTGTGTTAGTTAGTCATTTATATGCCTAAAAGTCGTATTTAATTATTAAACTTTTGAATTTACGGAACCTTCCAATGATCCTCTACTATTTTCTTAACCCGAGCTTTATTCTCGTATGCAGTTTTAGCAGCCATGATCGCAAGTGCGCCAATGTATCGTGGATCATCACGAGCAATTTCATCATCTAACTCCACTCTTGTGTCTGTTAAGCCGATTACAGAAGAGAAATATGCTGCTTCTCGACTTAGTTCCACGTTCTTACCTACACAAATTTTGTCATTTAAATAAGAGGTATTGGAAATTAACGGGAAACTTATAGAATTATAATCAAGTTTTTCAAGTGTTCTATTACAGTAACTTAAAGTTTTTTTTGTCTTTTCAAAATCAATCTACTTCATTACGAGTTTCAAACTTACATTTTTTATGAAATGTTATAATTTTATAGATATAATTTAAGAAAATGAAACATATATAAATCATAATTACTATTTGATGATTTATTTTTTTAATATTAACTTGAAATATGAGTTAATTGTAATAAAACAAAGTTTTTTAGATAATAACCAACTTGGTGGTAAAGTGGTGGCCTTACAACCAAAAGGTTGTGAGTTCATATCCTGCTAAATGCAGGTGTGGAGATTCAGCCGTTCAAAAAAAAATTGAATTTTAGTCAAATTTAAAGAAATTAATCACCGATCGCATATTAACTAACATTAATGTATGTTTCATTTGCCTAATTTAATTTTATAAAATTTTAAGATTTATAAAAAAATTATACAACATTAGAATACCTAATAATTAAAAGTAGAGTAAGTTTAGAAAGACAAAAAACTTTAAGTGACTTTCACGAAACGCTTAAAAAACTTGATTATTATTATTATTATGTGAAATATTCTCTTTAATTAACAACAGAAATTAGACTGTATCAAATTTTATTATATATTTTTGGACATAATTCACCGTTATCGCTAATTTTACTACTGATGTGCTTTTGTTGCAATTTGATTAATCATAAAATTTGCAATGACTTTCTATCGAAAAGTTAGGTTGTATATACTCAGTTTTGTATGTTAGTGTTTTACATATTACCAAACTAGGATTGTAACTCGTGTATTACACGGGTTATCGCACAACCAATTGGATACTAAATGTTAATAATTTAATGATAATTTTTAAGGGTAACAATTACTTCTTGTTTATCCTCATTACAAGTAAATGTAGTATTCTAAATGATTGAGTGTTCTAAATGAAGTACTTATCAGGTTAAATCAGGTTAAAAACACATGTATTAGACGGGTTGAATAATAAAAATGATATAGTTCATAAATATCTAGATATAGATATTTCTTATAATCGAATTTATGTATTATGTATAATATTAAAAAAATAAAAAGTTTGAGTTATAATTCATAAATATCCAAAATACTTATTTGTATATACTATTTGATATTATATTAATAAGTATATCATCTTTATTTAAGATTAATTGATTTACCCTTTCAATGTTCAATGTTGATTTTGACTTTTGATTGTGTCAAACACACTACATACTAGTAAAATTCTTATTGTATACAAAGTATATGTGATGTTGTTTTATTAATTATCACTAGTCTTTAATACCAATAGAATTTTATAGAATTAGATTACAAAATTAAGGACAATTACATATATATCTCTAAAAAAAATTAATCAATTGCATATTTACTCAACCTTAACTTTTATTGCATATTTCTTCCTATTTCTAATCTAAATTGCAATTTTACTCATTTTTATTTAATAGATAGACAAATTTACTCTTATTTCCTTAGACGTTATAAATTGTATATATATCATTTCATTTCAAACATTATAAAGTACCTAAAAACCTTAAATACTAACCATTATCCCATGATTTCTAAACTCCTAAAACCTAACCCTAAATCCTAAACGTTAAATCCTAACCTCTAAACCCTAAACGTCAAACCCCTAAACCCTAAACAACCTTATCCCATAACCCCTAAAAGCCAAACCTAACCTATAAACCCTAAATTCCTAACCCCTAAACAATAACCTTAAACTTCGAACCCTAAATCCCAAGAAGTAAAAGCTAAACCCAAAGCCCAAACCCTTAATCGCTAAACCTTATACCCTAACCCCTAAACGCTACCCCTTACCTGTAAACCCTTATTCCCTAACCTCTAAACCATAACCCCTAAGCCTTATACACTAATCAATAATATTATCATAAAATACTTTACTTTTTGAGTTGCTCTTTAAATATTGTAGGTTCCAAAAGATTATAATTTTATCAACAAATTACAAATAAATAAAGTAAAAAAAAAGATCACTAATATTTGGTAGAGTATAGAAACACTACATAAAAGCAAATAAAAATACATTTAATTAGATTTAGGTGAAAAATTAGTTGGGCTGTCCATCAATAAAAACGGCCATCGTGAATTGAGACATTTAATCAATTAGCAATGAAAAGGAAATTCAAAAGGGGTTCAAAATCACAGTTCATGTTCGAGAGGCTGTTTACAGAAGAAATGCAAATTGGAGGATAATGTTATTTCCAACTATCTTTTTTAGAGGGATTTCATTATTTAGGTTAGGTAAATATGTAGTTACAATTCAAAATAAGAGGAAATATGCAATTTTCTCATACAATAAATCATATTAAAATTTTTTTTTTCTAAAACTTGGTTTAATAAATCAATCAACATTGTAATAAAACGGAATAAATTACTTAAACACATTTACCTACAATGATATGACGAAAAATACTCTGTAATTCAACTAATCATAACTCATATTACATTTTTTGAATTGTAAATATATAAATTGAAGGTTTTTTTTTATATAGTTGGATCCTATCTTACTATAAATTATTTTTAGTTTGTAGAATTAAAAAGATATCGTTGAACAATTTAAATGATAAAAACAAAATGTTGAATTAAAAAATTACATAAAAATTGAATGCAAATGAAGTTAATAATTAATTAACTTAATTATATGATTAAATGAGATAAAATGTTTAGGAGGGAAAAAAGTTAAGAAGGCATTAAAATGTCATGTGACAATTCAGGATACTCAATTTTTATGTAGTATAGATATAAATAGAGACTACAAGGTAGGGGTGAGCAAAAAATCAAAAAAAAAAAATGAACCGAAATAAAAAGACCGATGAAATCAAACCGAAAAAAAACCAAACCGGAGAAAAAACAAAAAAAAAAACCGAATCGAACCGAACCGAACCGAAAAACTGAACCATTATAAAAAAAAACCAAACCGAACCGTGGGGCAAATGTGTGATTTAACATTTTATGAGGGCACATTGTAAATCTTTAAACCTTAATTTATATTTTAACTTAACACTTAACACTTAAGTTAAAAAAATTTAGTAACCATTATTCCCTTAATTTATATTTTAGGTTAACATTTAATAGTATACGTCAAGATCTTTAATGTTAAAAACTTTTAAATTTAAAGTTACTTCGTATTTTTTATTGTCACACGCTTCACATGACTAATTTTTTTTAATCGATAGTTATGACGGTACTTATTTTTTACTATTATTTATTTATTTTTTAAGATTAAACATTTAAAATTAAATTATATTAACAACATACAAAAAAATATTAAAAAATATATAAAAAGAAACCGAAACCGGAAAAAAACCGACACCGAACGATTTTTTTCTTAGGAACCGAAAACTTCTGTTTCGGTTTGGTTCGCGTAAACAACCGAACCGAACCGAACCATGTTCACCCCTACTACAAATGCATTTGAGCCAACAATATAGATATAAATAGAGACTAAAATGTCATGTGACAATTCAGGATAGTCATATTTTTTTGTAGTATATAGATATATATAGAGACTAAAAAGGCATTTGACCCAACAGTATTAGGTGATGATGGGGAGACTTTTGATCAAGATGTCACAAGTTCGATCCCTGAAGTCCTCATGTTTTACCACAATGGCTCTTGGGGTAGTCGGTTTTTCCTAGGATGAACTCAATTGATGTGCTTGAGCTACGTACCTAGCACACCAGAGGGTATGATTATACCCTCTGCTCTCTCCGGTGTGGACGTTCTTTCGCCAACATGGATTGCGTTGGGTAGCCAGCGTTAATCGTTTGCCGTTAAAGAAAAGACATAGATATAGATGTTAAATTAATTATAAAGGGATTTATATGTTTTATTTTTCTTTTTTTAACATGCATGAAAAATCAGAAAAATCAGTACGTAGTATACATAATATATACATGCAAACAATACAATATATATATTTAGCATTAAAAAGAACAAGTTAGTAAAGATGAAAGAAACCTCGGAGTGTATTGAAGACAAGCATGTAGAAGCTATCATAGTGCGACCAAAGGTTGAGCCAATACTCGATGAAACGCCCTAAACGCTCCAGCCATGTGGAAATAGACTTAAGAACACAGATGGCGACAATGGAGATAAAGATGAGGAGTCTACGATAGAATCTTCCATGTAACCCATCATTGTCATGGGATCTTATGAATGGTCTTGCTCCAATGTTTCCGTCGAGTAGAAGCCAATATAACTGGCCAATTCCGACCTCGTTGAGATCCAGTAGCATGAATTCCTCGGCCATTTTGATAAGTTGTTTTAATTTCTAGAGAAAAACTTGTTGTTAGAAGTAGATGATGATGATGATATGTTCTTGTGTAGCATTTTTATATATAGATGGTGTTGGCTAGCTAGCTTCTTAACGAATAAAGATTGAGTTGGCATCGTCTTCAAGTCGTCTTTTATTAAACTTACTCATTTGACACTTATTCTCTACAAAAGCTGACAATGCTTCATAAAGTTTAATCAGACCGATTAGTGCAATTTTTTATTTTATATTTTTTATATTTATTTTTATTTTTTAATGTTTATGGGTTCTATGAAAACTATTAGTCAAAGAGCTAGTAGCCCGATGAAATATGTAGTAGCGTTAGCAATAGTGTCTTTTTCAAACAGTTTCAGAATATAGTCTTATATATTAGGATTTCTAATTTCCACCCGTCTTTTATTTATGATAAATACAAGACTAATACGATTAAACTTTTATAATGCAACATAGATGTTTCTTCCAAAACTTTTATATAATGTTATATTATGACAGGACGAAAAATTGAGTCTATAACGACAAGAGTCATGATAATGAAAAGTCGTGCTGTAGGGTAAAATTAATTATTTAAATTTCTTTTTATTTTTTTAAAAGATTATGATGACGACCCTACGTTGATTTGCCGTAGAATTTTTTTCTTGTAGTGTGATCGATCTCTAGAAAATCAATTAACCGTGCGGGTAAAAATGCAACAAATAGACTACTATACAGGAAAAAAATCATGTTTGTCTTGCAGTTGAAGAATTAAGCAAAGCCAAGAAGGAATTAAGTTAAGCTAATCTATCCTTGATTTTAATATGTAGGGATGATATGGATCTAGGTTAAAGATTCTTGGTTCATTCTCCAAGGAAAATAAACAAGGGGGGTTCATGTTTCACGTGTAAATGTGTTGTGCATGGTAAGAGGATCTCATTCTTTACTTTGAAGACTAAGCCATTGTTCACAAGTCTTTGCTAATTTAAAACTACATACAATAAAGACAACTTGAAAGAAAATGCTATTTTGCATAATAAATTAATAAATAAAGGCTTCACTTTTGTTAGAGGGTGGGTCTCATTTCAACCACGTCAGACCTCTTTGAGTTGAGATTTAATCGACATCCATCTTAGTATGCTCATATAAAATTTACAAATTATACTAACCATACACAAAACAATAATCATGGCCCAATTATATATAAACTGGCATAGTAAGTAAGGAATGAGAATTAATATTAACCAAACCTTGATGTAATAACCAATTAATTCTGATTTAATGAATCAAAATAGTCCAGAATGTTTTGTGGCTGTGATTGCTTGAAGGGCAATAAGGTAATTTATTATTTTCTTATCTTTACACTAATCGCATAAAGTATTGAACGGTTGTGTCTTTCTTCTCCGGTTCACACACACTCGCATCTTCAAATTCAACTTCTATATGTATACATAACTAGATTTCAAGCTCGCGCGTTGCCGCGTGTGTTGGCTTATGAATAAACCCAAGTAGACTTTAGTGTTACGTTAAATTGTTTGTTAGAAAAGTAAGATAAAGGTGTCCGTTGCGAACAAAATTGATAGTTTTATATAATTATAGAAATTTATGAGAATCTGATGATTATGTGATCATCGGCCCTTGCACTTTGCAAATAAATTATATTATTAAGATTAAGGAGGGACATGTTGTCCGACGTGCATATGGACAGAGAACAAATAAACTTCAAGCATTCTATATAAATAACTGATTTCTATATCGTATAACAACAAGTTTTACAATTAGCGCGTTACTGCTAGATATACGGGTTGTTGGGCGGTGGTCTGAGCCTGCCAAGGTCAGATGGAACCAATTTGAATAAAGATAGCGAAGCACATTGGGCACAAAATGTATTACATGAGACAACAACCATATATAACATCTACATAAGAAAGGCATGTAAGGTTTCATTGTAATGGAACCAAAGACCGACAACCACATAAAATTAAGCCACAACAACCTATAGAGGCATATCTAAGAACGCGGGTTGGACCCGACCAAAATTATATGCTTAGTTTGGGTTATCCATGCATTGCATAGCCTATTGACCTTACCATTTCCCACCAAAACGGTTGTTAGTATGCGGCTATAGTAAAGTATTCAAAAAAGGGCTTCCCAATACGCCATCCTTTACGTTGTTACACCCCGGGTCACGACTCTTTCTTCAGGCCGGTCTTTACTTTCAGCCTCTTCTCACCGGTATCCTTTGTTCCAGTTGTAACCATTTTCCTGCATTTGTTGTGGGGAAAAAGGGAATTTAACATCATCGAGTTTGGCAAGCTGGTTAGCATTAGTTGGCAACACATATTGGTAATAGTTTGTGTGCTTATAATCTTCTCTTTTAATGTAAATAAGTTGTGAACTATCTTTATGCCTATGTATGAACTTTGTTTAACCATAATTAGATTGAAAAATCACATGAAGGATGGTCATGCAAAGAGATTGATAAACAGAGTTGCTTAAACAGTTTGGATAAATGCAAAGAGATTCATAAACTGGTAGGTATGGGAGGAAAGATGCATACAGGCAACTTGACTTTTGGCAGCCTCATACCATAGATAGCATACACGTGTAAAGCAATTATATCAGATAAATTTATTGTCATAAAATTATTATTTCTTAATTGAAGGTCATCATATGAAAGACAAATATAAAGATCAACACACATGCAGGCAACAGAAACATAAAAAGGGCTAAAGTCAACACACCAAAATAACAGCCGACATTCAAATCATGAAATAAAATTAAAGAAGAGCAATGCTTTAATGACATGAGTTAAACCTTTTATATCAATAATAAAGATTCTCAAATCATTTAACCCGATGTAACTGCATCAGGATAATAGAGTTCAATATATACGCCATGAATACACGGACCTCGAAGATCCTGAAAACATAAAAAAGATGAAATCGACATGCAATCAAAGTATGAACAGAAAAAATTAAACATAAACAACGTTCAAAACAAACTCATACTCAATTCAAAACACTACTTGAGACACAAAACAAATGAATGCCGAAACCCAATGAAAAGAAATGTAAAAGAAGCTCAACTGTAAACGGGAGTTTCGCAATCCTTTAGGTAGACTAAACAAAGCACGAAACGGATTTCTAGATTGCACATTTTCTTATATAGGAACTACAGATGTTTACACGTATTAGGCAGCAATCCCTTACTTAATGTATGAAGAAGCACGTAATACACATAATCAGCAGCGCTTAATCTATGAAGAACAATGAGCAACACTTATAGGACTTGTAAAGATAGCATATAAATTAGTAACTTCAGTAAGGCATATGCGCATAAAATGGTCGTACAAAGAGTCCCACTTGAACTGCAATTGATTGTTGAAATGACTGTAAATTTCAGTTTTTTAAGAACCATTTAATGTACATAAACATCATACAAAACAAACAGATTGTATTCCTTATACATTACAGCTGAAACGATTTAAATCTGTGTTTTTTACTCGTCGTAAATCCATTAAGACTGAACAACCAGACAGTTAAAAAATATACAACTGGGAGCGCAAGTAATCTTTAATTTTTTCAGCCTCACCAAAGAACCAACAGCACATTAAGCATGCTATCAATTTATGTAAGCCATAGCAAAATAAACATCACCCCAAAATTCAAAAAACACCATAAACTTTTCAGTTGTCTACCCTCAAAACAAAGATAACAGCCACAACACCATCATCAATGAAACAAGATCATACAATGTAAAGATAAAATTTTTGGTGTTGGTTTAAAGTAGGCACGCCAAAACATTTGTGAAGGACGGCAACGAACAACAGAATTAAAGGATAATGAGGAACCAGAAACCGATCTATATCACAAACATACTGAAAGAGGCAAAAGATAAAGACCCTGACCCTTTAATATAAACAGCATGAGAAGGAAACCGAAAAAGGTACCTAAGCAGAAAGCAAAAGATGAGTAATAGACATGCCAAAGTCCAAACCTTTAACCTGAAACAAAAAGGAAAAAGCAACACTTAGGAAACAATATCTTAAACAATGAAACACTACAGAATAAGGGTCATCCAGGCCGAATTTCATATGAATAACAGATAAAAAACATATAAAGGGCCAAACATCTCTTGCAAGACAAACTATAAGCACTAACATCTGGCACTATATACAGGTACATATCAGATTAAAAGAAATAGAATGATAAAATCATGACAATACAGGTTTCATATATAAGGGGCTGTTCAGCCTGTTTACCTCATCAACAAACCATAAAAACATAAAAGGGCCAAATATTTATTAGGAGAAATAGAACCATATAAACATAACAATGCCTTCATATATCCTTCAGCATTTTTACCTCATGAACAACCCATAAGAACATATAAACGACAGAATATCTCCTGCAACCAAAACTATAAGCCATAAAATCCTGCACCATACACAGACGCATATCAGTTTAGAAGAAACAGAAGCATAGAAACATAAGAACGTAGGACAGTCAAGAGAAATAAATAGTTCATACGTGCATCTACCAGGAAGACATTTCAATCTAAAAGAAACTGAAACCAAAAACATCAAACGCTCAATCGAGAAGAAACCGAGCCATGAAAACATGAAAATGTTGCCTGATAAGAAACCAAAGCCATAAAATAGTAAAATCAACCAATTCTAAGGAAAAATAACCAATTCAAGTGCTGTTGTAATGGGAACACACTTCAATCCAGCAGGTATTGAGGTATGCAAAAACATGAAATCGATCAATCGCAGCAAGCAAAAGAGAAAAGATGAAAACAAAATACCGGCGAGAATGTGAAGAAATACATGGCCGGATGTAATGGGAACGATATCCGTACATAAGGAGACAAAGGACACGACGCCACAGTGTTGCTTCCACATACTCAAATCAATGAACGAACACCCCTCAAATACTGGTTGTCACACCCCCAAAAATCCCACGCGCGATAACGCGCCGCAGGGAGCGTGACAAACCAGGATCGAACACATTAGCCATACGAACAGTCTATATGCAATGTAAAAGTAAAACCAGAGTAAATGCGTTTTTAAATGCGGAAGCGTAAACAACAAAGTTGTAATAATTGTTCAAGCGCCAAAACATGCGCACACCAAAAGTTAATAAATTCGATAAATAAATAAGTCTATGATGCATGCATGGTAATAGTAATCCTTATGTGGTGCATCCTAGCTCGTGGCAGACAATCCAGTTTAGCGACCTGAGATATAACATGCTAAAGTGTCAACACAAAGGTTGGTGAGTTCACAGGTTTAATCAGTTCATCAGTTTAACAGTTCGGTAAAATCCAGATAATATATCAATAGCTAGCTAGGCTATTTTCAAGAAATCAGTGCACGTTCGACTAGTTAAACTAGCTATCCAGTTACTGAAGCTCGACAAGTTCAATTGTGCCTCGTTAAGACTAAGAAGTTTATAACACCCGTTCGATATCCAATCGTGCCAGAGCGACTGACCCGGGTGGGGTTGTCAAACCCAATAGATCTACTAAATAAGTTCCCGGTGATGTCACATTGACAGTAACTATAAAGTGAGGGCTTTATCATAAGTGTGCCACTATCATTCAGGTGATATATATCTAACAGTTCAAGTGTTTGCATGTTAATTGTAAGGCCCCAATCCCATTTACACGAATTAAACGTCGTTTGAAAATCGGAGTTAGAAAATTTCACCCTAATAGTTAAGGTGTCATCCATCATTAAACAATATTTACATAACTAGGTGTCAAACACGTCAGCTTCATCTCAACATGCTTATAAAACATTCACAATAACAAAACATGATATAACTATCCCCAAAAGCTAGGTGTTCGGTTCATCGTTCCATAATTCGATCCTGACCCGTCTATAAATGTTTACCTGCCAATCACACTAGTAACACATTAGTATTAATGGCCTAAAGCAATAAACCACACAATACAATACAATTTATGAAAAATTCGGAAAAATAGCCCAGGGGCGTTGGCAGACCCTAAAAATAGCGTCCAGACTCCCCCAGCGTCCGGAAAAGGGCGTTCGGACTCCCCAGGCGTCCAGACTCTCTTCTGGGCGTCCCGGACTCCCCGACCTGCATATTCAATTAGTTCTTCGCTTGCGCTTTGCCGAATTTGCTTAGCCCTTCTAACCCGACTTAACCGAGTTATAAAAACTCCAATATATATTTAGGCTATTAGACCATACTTTAGCTATCCACACTATGTTAACGGAGCTAAAGAGTCATTTACTTTGTCCTCCTAACCCGTTAACCCCAATTACTCAAAGGCAAGTTATCTTGCTTCCGTAACCCATCCCATTATCCCATAATCCCTTCCTTGGCACAAATATTTGTATGCCAAGGCCGCTCTATCATCTATAGGCATAATCTAGGATCATGATTTCTCATGATTCCCAATCTTGGTCCAAGATTTTACCCTTGAAACTTCACGTATTTTCAGCTCAACCCAAACGGGTCACAACCATTGTATCTTAACTGGATCATGTATCATGACCAATTTTGCCATTCCCATCATTAGCAATTCAATCTCAATTATACTAGCTATTGCTATATCGTTATCAAATCCCATTCATAACTCATTGCATAACACAACTAAACCACTACACATATTTCAGCTTTGTAAGGATCAATTTAAACCCTCACGCGATATCTTGACTAGTGAAACCGTGCGGAATCCGGTTTTCGCTAGTTGATTCAAGAAACAGTAAAAAGGTGATAATCGAAAAGTATATTAAACAAGTAAAGACAAACCGATTAGAAGAAAACACTTGTAATATGCAACTGCTTGATTACACCTTGAACGAAATTCTCTGGGAGAATTTCGATGATCACCACAAACATCAAAAAGAACAAGTACCTAATAATGAGGGGAGGGTTTTCTTTAAATAGAGATTCTCCAACTTGGAGAACAAACCACTCTCAAAACCCTAAAATCCCTCTAATTCCCGTATTTGACCTCATAGGCCCACTAAACTCCCCTTAAACACTTTCTAATTGAGCCCAAACACATCTAAAATGGCCCAGTGACCTAATATACCCATAACCTATCTAATTTTCACTTATTCTAACACATAGGCCTTCAAAATAATCCGCCAAAGGATAATTTAATACACAAGCCACAAATTATTCCCTTACAATCTTCCCCTTGGCTTGTGATATTAAATATCTTCTTCTTTCAATCTTCAGACTTGCAGTCTTCTCCTTGGCTTGATCATGGGTTGATGGAGATTCTTTTGTGTTACAATCTTCAATGGGCAGCAACGGTCGAGTTCTGGGAGTTTTCTCTCAATCAGCATCAGCTTGGACTTCAAATGACAAACAAGTAATGAGAGGAGGATTCTCAAGTACTTGCTCCTTCTTGAAACATGTCGAGTCCTTGCTGGATCATCAGTAACCGTCTTGACCAGCATGTAACTTTAGAGGGTAAAAATGTTGAAAACCCCTGTCTTGACATTCTTGAATTTCTTTGAACTGACGGCATTTAGCTTCCCCTCAACTCGTGAACAGTGTCTTTTGAATCTTTGGAAGCTTTTCTTGAACAACCAACAAACTTCCCCTAAGCATAAGGTAAGTCCTTTTCCGGCTGGTTCTTCAACACGAACAGTAACAGCATCAGTGCATCGGTCAACTGAGTCCTTGACCATCTTGTCCATGAGTTTTCTTTTTCTGACTTATCCTGTCAAGCACAACATGAAACAGACACTAACCAGACATGATGACTGGTTATCGGGTTAGAATTATTTTACCAAATACTTCCCCTGAACCCGAGGACCCTTCTCATTATCTCCCCCTGAGATTCTGGAGGGGTGATACTTTCTTGCATAAAACCCATAAAAAAATTTATGTTAAACTTCTCAAATCAACCTGGCCATGGTTGTAAAACAAAATAAACAATAAAAACTTAAGATAACACAAAGGAAAAATAAAAAAAATAAAAAAAAACAAACATACCAAATTTCTAAACGAGAAGGTTTTATTTTGGGATCAAACCGTATGAATCTGACTGAGGAACCCTTTTCAGCTTCTGTTACTCGAACACGTCCAGGTGATTGCCAATATACTGATCCACTTTAAACTCAAACCCTTTTCTTATTCAGGCTGTTTGTCACTTTATTATCTTTTAAGGTGTATTAATTATGAACAGCAAGTGGGTTTCAACAAATCCTAGGTACATGTTATTGCACACTATCAAGCATATAAATTCCCTACCACATATTTTCACAACCTGATCCAGAAGTTTGAAACTGAGCTCGAGACTTGGTTGAGAAGAAAAAGAATAGATCACATAGATTTTTGGGTATAATATACAAGTCAACTGAATTTTTGAAACATTTTTGATAATGCTCTCATCAGTGACAAAGGCTGAGGGTTTTGGACTCTTGAGGGTCTCTTTTGACGTGCTCTTTGGCATCTTTTGGGTGTATATTATTTTTTTAATTTAGATGATCTAGAAGTACGTATGTATGGACAACTCCAGGTCATTGCTCACGCAAAGCAGAGGAGAGCCTTACATACATGCGAAGCATCCCCAGGTCATTGCTCACGCAAAGCAGAGGGGACACCGACTTTTTTGAGCTCAATTTCACACTCTTGGAGACAAGCGTGTGTATCGGGAACTTAAACATGCAGTCAAATAGAAATGGAATTAACCTAAGTGTTGTTACCCAGCAAACTGCCATACGTTATCTTTAAATGTGTAACGCATACCTTTTCAGATTTAAGAGCCGAGCCTACCAGCATATCACCATGGATCATGTCTTTCACATCTGCCTTACGCGTGTCAGTCATCTTCAAAACGGAAATTTATTTCACTTCCCACCTTCTCAGGCAAACAAACAAAAGATTAAAAATTAAAAAGCACAACTTTTAGGGGTCAACAATTTCATTTTTTCTATTCTTCCCCTTGCTTTTTGATTTTTAATAACAACACACACCTTTTTTTTTTTTTTTTTTTTTTTTTTAAACACACTAACACACTATAAGACAAACTTGGCCAAGCTAACCTTCAAAGTTTATCATTTGAGATTTTTTTCAGAAATGAGTTTTGTTTTATGCAGAACCATACTTCTCATCAGATTTGCCAAGAAACAAACAATTTAGACAGTACCTTGCTGATTTTGGTAGATTTACCTCTTACCAGAAGAACATCCCTACAAATGAGAATCTGCATGTCATGTAGTTGAGAGATGTCTTCTATCCTGTGCCTGGAACAATCACTTTCAAAAACAAATAAGTTAATGGAAGTCCTCCTTAACTGTTCCTGCACAAGGTGAGAGATTAGTTGACCATAAGTACCCAGGCCATTGTTGTTCTGGGTATACCTGCAGAGTCATTGAAAGTTATTTCTTTTAAACACATTCTCTCTGAAAGATTGATACTTGGAGTTGTAGGTGCCTTTGATTTGGGTTTCTTGGTGTAGTTTTTGGTGGACTTTGGTGTGGGCTTTGTGGGTTCATTAGAATTCACACGACCATCATTGGAAATGACATTCGTGGGCTGATTGTTTTCTTTCCCTTTACCCTGTAGCCTTTTAGGTGGAATTTGATAAATGTTTGATTTATCATTTTTAACTTCATCAAATTGTTTGGAGTGCTTCTTATACACCCCTTTAGGTAGGTAACACTGATTTACCACCTTTTTCACATTCCACCTCTCTTGATTATTCTCAGAAAGACCACCATGTTTGGGAACCCAAATAGGTTTTAAAGCAACAACTGATTTGTTAACAGAATCATTCAATTTATGACTTTTGAAATCAGTTTTGGTTGGATGTTGAAGTGACTTAGGCTTTTGGTTAACTTTCTGTACCTTTGGTTGCAGGGGTACAGACTTCTGCACCTTAGGGATTGAAGGTGCAGGCTTTTTGGTCACCTTGTGCACCTTTAGTTGTGAAGGTACATGTCTCTGCACCTTAGGGTGTGAAGGTGCAGAATCTTTGGTCACTTTAGATACCTTTGGGCCTGTAGGTACCTTTGGCTGAGAATTTACCTTTCTGTGGCCAGGTTTGTGGTTTGTGCCACCATATGATTGCCCTTGGTAGTTTAGCAAATGAGTTTTAGGGTAGTAGGGTTCATATGGCCCACATAAACAATTTCTTGCAACATGTCCAGGATTCCCACACATATGGCAGGACTGCTTCTTTGGGTATGCGGGAGCTTGGGAATATTTCTTCCCTGTGGATACCCAAGATGGTTTGGAATTTTTGTGAATCCACACAACTTTGCCATTGGGCCTAGTTGTTAGCACATACTCCCGCTGTACTGGCACAAATTGGTCATACACAGAATTTACCTCAGGATATGGGATAAAGTCATGTGGTCTGGCCTCCTGCACATTCTGCACATTCTGCACGTTCTGCACATTCTGCATATTACTAGCATTATCACAAACATTAGCACACACATTCACACAATCATTCAAACCAACCAAATTGGGATCGGTAGGCTTAGGACCAGCAACCTGTGGTCCCTTATCCTTTCTCAAAATCCTGACTTTCCTCAAAGGTTTGGAAAGTTTAGGATCACAACCACCGAAATTAAAAGTACCACAAACAGAAGTTTTGTCAAAAACATCAGACTTAGCAAAGCTCAAATCAGACTCAGACTTATTTGACACAAAAATTTCAGTTTTAAAGTCAGGAAACTTTTGACTCTCAATGCCAACACTTTCTCCCTCAGAACCTGCTTCTTTATTTTTTGTATCTGCACAAGAAGTAGTAGAGTTAGAAATAGGAGCAGTAATTTTAATAGGACATTCAGAAAGTCTTTTGTCAATGTCAGCTAAAGAATCTATTGTCCCCTTTGACGGTATATGTTCAGAAATCATTTCATGCATGTGGGGCATGGGGACAATGTGAGTTGATGTTTCTTCTTTGATATCATCCCCAAAACCTAAACCTGAATTTTGTTGAACATATTTCATCCTAACATCAGAGTTATAGAAAAGAGATCTTGCTTCCAGCATTTTTGATTGAATCTTATTATTAGAATCTATTTTACTTTGAGATTTAGCAAGTTGACCTCTCAATTCTTCTACCTCTTTTGTTAGTTTTTCAACTTTTGTGTTAGCAACTCTTAACCTAACTCTAGTGTCACTTAATTGATTGTCAAGGTTTGTCACATCAAGCTTAGCTGCTTCATACTTTTCCCTATTTACTTTAGCCATATCTTTGAAATTATTTGACTCTCTAGTGGCACGTTCACAGTTTAGGGATTCATAATAAAATTTAGATTCATATTCTTTGTAAGCATTAAATACCTCCACACAATGAGAACAAGAACAATTACATACCTCAAGGTTGCTGGTAGATACAGAATTACCTGGTAGAAGGGGTGCCATGATTTTCTTTGAATTGGACCGGAAAGACTCGATCGGATAGAAAAGGATTTTCGATTGGAAAGGTAGGTCGAAAAGGTTGATCGAAAAGAGGGTTTTCGGTCGGACAGGGCTGATCGAAAAGTACTTTTCGATCGGATAGGAAAGTGGTCGAAAAGTACACTTCTCGATCGAAAAGTAGGGGTGGATCGAAAAGTCTCAGAGTGGACTTTCCGATCAAATCGAGAAGCTGATCGAAAAGTCACAGGGGGACTTTCCGATCGAGATGTCTGATCGAAAAGTCACAATTTGGACTTTCCGATCGAGGAGAGCAGTGGATCGAAAAGTCTCAGGGGACTTTCCGATCGAGACGTCTGATAGAGAAGTCACAAGGGGACTTCTCGATTGAGGATGGCTGATCGAAAAGTTACTAATAATGACTTTCCGATTGAGATCACCTGATCGAAAAGACACAGAGGGTCTTTCTCGATCACCGGAACGCGACAGGAAAGGGTTTTCGATCAGAGAGCCTGATCGAAAAGTCTTCACTTGGCTCGAAAAGTCTCTGATTCACAAACAAATGGTCTCGAAAGCTTCTGTTTAGAGTTTAAACCTGCAAAAAGACTTCGAACAGTGCTAAAAACTGAAAAACACCACAAAAACTCAAATCGTTAGTCACCAAAAACTTGAATCGGATATCGCGAGAGCCTCGAAACTTGCGTTTCTTGGCTCTGATACCAATTGTAAGGATCAATTTAAACCCTCACGCGATATCTTGACTAGTGAAACCGTGCGGAATCCGGTTTTCGCTAGTTGATTCAAGAAACAGTAAAAAGGTGATAATCGAAAAGTATATTAAACAAGTAAAGACAAACCGATTAGAAGAAAACACTTGTAATATGCAACTGCTTGATTACACCTTGAACGAAATTCTCTGGGAGAATTTCGATGATCACCACAAACATCAAAAAGAACAAGTACCTAATAATGAGGGGAGGGTTTTCTTTAAATAGAGATTCTCCAACTTGGAGAACAAACCACTCTCAAAACCCTAAAATCCCTCTAATTCCCGTATTTGACCTCATAGGCCCACTAAACTCCCCTTAAACACTTTCTAATTGAGCCCAAACACATCTAAAATGGCCCAGTGACCTAATATACCCATAACCTATCTAATTTTCACTTATTCTAACACATAGGCCTTCAAAATAATCCGCCAAAGGATAATTTAATACACAAGCCACAAATTATTCCCTTACAAGCTTAACCCAAACGGGTCAAAATAAATACTTCCCATATATTTAGCTTAACCCAAAACAGGTCAAATTAATACATCCACATATCTCCAGCTTAACCCAAATGGGTCAAAATCAATACTTTCCCATAAAGTAATACTCCCAAATATCTCTCGCTTACCCCAAACGGGTCAAAATCAATACTTTCCCATATTTTCAGTTTAATCCCAAATGGGTCAAATTAATACTTCCACATATCTCCAGCTTAACCCAAACGGGTCAAAATAAATACTTTCCCATATTTTCAGCTTAACTCCAAACAGGTCAAATTAATACTTCCACATGTCTCCAGCTTAACCCAAACGGGTCAAAATCAATCAACCCAATCGAATCATGTATCATGACCAAATCCATATTACCATTCATATAAATTCAATGGATATCACACCAACTATCACTAATTCATAACTTGGAACAATGTTCACAACTCCTACATAAGTCAAATAATACAGCTACGTGTTACCTTTATGATTTAGCTTTCCCTTCACATTGATAGCCCGAGCTTCCTCCCACTTCACCTATAATCGTATCATTGTTTAGACTCACTATTCCATACTCAATAATCCATACGATTCACATTAATATCACCAATTAAATTTGGTGAATTCAACCTAAACAAGGCTTCATTTTCACTCAAGCATTTCATCAAACACCTTATGTGCATACATGGTGTTCTAATTATCAAGTAACATATGGGTCATCAATTAATCCCATCTTTTTATCACTATGATATCAAATTTAGCTTTTATGCAAAATTTCATAACTTTCATCATACAATCAAAATTATTTAGTAACAATCCAACCTACTCAACCACTCTCCCACCATGGAGATCAACTTCCAGGTGATGGGTTTTAACCCCCATCACTACTTCTACCAAATTCATTCAGTTACTAACATGCTAAGGATAAATTAAGCATTATCTAAGCATAGAATCACATAAGCAACATATTTCACACATCAATTTGACTTATGAACTAAATCCATAAAATCACCCAACCTATAAATCCACTTACTTGACAAGGAAACCAGAAACAAGGGTAGAAATCGTGATGTAGAAGGCCTCCCAAGCCTAATTTCGACTTCCCCTTCCTAAATCTCCAATTAGCAAGCTCCAATTTGAAGATTTCATAAGAGCTAAGGCTCTTCTCCATCTCCTTCCTTCCTGGTCACTTTTTTTTTGAGTCTGGGGTAATCCCAGACTTGTTTTTAATTCCCATTTTATAGCTTTAGTCCCTCATGGTTGTAACTTTTATAAATTATGGCCAAATCTCTAATTTACACCTTAAATCCTCCAACTTTCCTCTAGTTAACCATCAATTACTAAATTTAACTTAGTATTAAATATTTTCCGCTAAATAACTCGGCTTAGTTTCTAAACCTGCTTATTCCACCAAAAACCCAAAATATTTTCTAAATCAATTAACACAATCAAAATAAAACGAAACTTGGGATGTTACATTAATCTCCCCCAACAGGATTAAAATAAGTAAAATGGGGCCGTGAAACTCACCTTAGGTTGCTCAGCAAAGTTTCCAGATAAAACAGTTAATTCAAGTAGCAAGAACGAGTCTTGTGCAAGCAATCAATCACCTAACGAGCATAAATGTATAAGTGTGTGTTCTATAAACTATCAAGTCTAACGTAAACGATAAAAACGAAGGATCGTGAAGTCCGGAATAAGTCGAGGATGCACGTGTGCCAAATCCGAGCGATTATCGAAATAACGCGAGAAAGTCCAATATATAACTTTAATATATATTTTCTAAGTTTGAGGATATAAAAAATAAATACATATAATATATATATATATTTTTAACTAAATGTTCAAGTGACATTAATAACGAATTTTGCGAGACAAAGTATATTTATATATATATATATTAAAGGTTATCATAAAGATATTCGACTATTTCAATAAAAATCCAACGGCATAAGTTTTCTATATTAATCTACTCAAAATTTATATATTTTTACCTTTTTGAAAAACTAGAATTTTTATATCAACATGTATATATATATAGGTATTAGAAATCATTTTTTTATTAAAGATAACAAGTTTAACATATTTTATAACTCAAAATATGATTTACGAGTCTTAAGTATCATAGATATATTCCTACGGGTTTAGGACACGACAAGGAACAATTTCGGTACAAGTTCTAGTGATGCAAAATAAAAATAAAAACAGCAACAGGGAGGTCGCAAGGGTCGAACCCGCGACCTTCCACTCTCAGTCCTACGCCCTGACCACTCGGCCAACAGCCTGTTTGTGTTAGGAATCCGGAACAAAGCCTTTTATACAACAAGGGTGGCTAGAACGAGTATAAAAGGGAAAACAGGAAAATAAAACGCAGAGGCCGGGTTTAGAACCCGCGAACTCGACGTTACAGCCCAGCGCTTAAACCGGTTGTGCCAGCTTGGCGTCTGGTTTAGATTCAGTACTCAAAATATATAACCTATTACCGGCGCGTGTCATCTTCTTCCCTTAGCACTCCGGTGATCAGAACCCTAGTTCCGGTCGCCGGAAAATCGCAAAACTCAAATAAAACTCGTAAAAGTGTGCGATTAACAGATGGGAGTAGTTACCTTGAGTCGGAGATGAGAGATTGGTACGTTTTGTACACCGAAACGAACCCGAAACCTAAACACGAACTCGGAGCACGGTCACGAAACTCGAAATGGTTTGCTCCAGGTTGCTCCTCAGGGACTCACGATCACAGAGGTGTGTCGAATGAGGGTGAACAATGGCTAGTTAGTGAGAATTTCGTCAAAACTTGTGGGTTGCGGTTCGTTTTTTTTTTGATGCCGAGAAAACAGAGAGAGCTAGAGAGAATCGGAGGGGTTGTGAGGGTTTAGAAGGACGATGGTTATGATTGAGACGCAATGATATGGGTCTTGATTGAGGAGTTAATGGGAATTAAGAGTGGTAACCGGCGACGTAGTGAAGATCGGTCGAACAACAACGGTCGCCGACTTCAATTCACGTAACGTGGGTTTTAAATTCAAGAATTGAGATTTGGCAAAACTAGTCCCTCAATATTTACAACTAGTAAAACAGGTTTGAGATAAATACAAAATGGTCCCTCTAGATTTAGATCAAATAAAAACATGTTTAGGAAATGACAAAAATAATCCCTCGAAGTTTTATAATTGCTAACGGCTCTAACGGAAATTAACGAAGAGTAACGGGAAATGTTTTTAACACGAATATACGAGGTACGTCAAAATATAACAATCGTGTAACGTTTATAAAATGTATAAACCTCACTTTGCCCACATGAAATCATAGAATTATAATTTCACAATTATTTTTCTAAAATCACATAAAATCATAACTTAACTATATATAATAACTCATATTTACTCATCTTAATTCTCATAAAATCATAGACTTTAAACCCATAACTTCTATATATTTAAAGTGCATTAATTATAAATAATGAATTGTAATCAAATCATTTAATTACACAATATTATACGTATCATTAAATCATATGCATATGTATTATATGTTTTAATTTCCACATAAAATCATAGAATTTGAAACGTTTAAATTATTGTGCATGCTCGTAGTGATTGATCTCACAAAACCCTAATTGCTAAAGTCAACAAGTCAACACATAAATGTTCACACAACATTTAATATGGTTTCACATTCAGTTAATGTCGGAAAAAATGACCTGAAAAGTCGGATTGTCACAGTATCCCCTTGTTGAAGAATTTTCGTCCTCGAAAATTGCGTAACGCGGTAAAAGTTAATGAGCTAGACACAAAGAAAAGAAAAGAAAAATTCTCAGTCGTCACATCATCCCCTTGTTGAAGAATATTCGTCCGCGAAAATTAAACCAGTACCTGAACTAGACGAAGGCTGAACCTTGAATAGTCTGGGATATTTCTTCATCATCTGATCTTCACGTTCCCAGGTGAATTCAGGACCATGTCTCGAGTTCCAACGAACTTTAACGATTGGGATTTTGCTACGCTTTAACTGTTTAACTTCTCGGTCCATAATTTCTACCGGTTCTTCGATAAATCGAAGTTGTTCATCCACATGTAACTCCTCGAGTGGAGTGATTAAAGTCTCATCTGCTAAACATTTCTTTAAATTCGACACGTGGAAAACGTTATGTACCCCACTTAGTTCTGCTGGTAAGTTTAGTTCATATGCTGATAGACCAACTCTATTAACAATCTCGAATGGCCCAATGTATCTTAGGTTTAACTTACCACGTTTACCAAAACGCACTACACCTTTCCAGGGTGAGACCTTTAACAAGACCTTGTCTCCTTCCTTAAATTCCAAAGGTCTTCGCCGTTTATCAGCATAACTTTTCTGTCTATCTCGTGCGGCTGCCATACGATTACGAATTTGTACGATTTTCTCTGTTGTCTCGAGTACTAACTCAGGACCTGTGAGTTGACTGTCACCAACTTCCGCCCAACATAGAGGTGATCTACACTTTCGCCCGTAAAGTGCTTCAAATGGAGCTACACCGATACTGGTGTGATAACTGTTGTTATAGGAGAATTCCACTAAGGGTAAGTGTTTATCCCAACTTTCACCAAAATCAATCGCACATGCTCGCAGCATGTCTTCAAGGGTTTGAATGGTCCTTTCAATTTGGCCATCGGTCTGAGGGTGATATGCAGTACTCATGTCCAGACGCGATCCCAATGCTTCATGTAAAGATTCCCAACATTTGGACGTAAATCGAGCGTCTCGATCTGATATAATAGAAACTGGTACTCCATGTCGCGAGACGATCTCCTAAAGATAAAGTTTGCCTAGTGTCTCGGAGGTATCAGTTTCCTTGATTGGTAGAAAATGTGCCGACTTAGTTAAGCGATCAATAATTACCCAAATTGTATAACATCTGCTTGCTGTACGGGGTAACTTTGTGATAAAATCCATAGCAATTCCCTCCCATTTCCACTCAGGAATTTTTGGTTGTTGAAGTAACCCTGCCGGTTTCTGGTATTCCGCCTTAACATTGGAACAAGTCAAGCACTTGCTTACGTAAGTGGCAATGTCAGCTTTCATCTTAAGCCACCAGTAAATCAGTTTCAAATCTTGGTACATCTTATCCGAGCCTGGATGAATAGAGTAACGAGACTTATGGGCTTCATCCATAATCAATTCCCTCAAATTTCCATACACGGGAATCCATATTCGGTTCGCACAATACCGGATACCATCGGATCTAACTTCCAGTAATTTATCCATACCCCGCAAGGATTCTAACTCCATGTTCTCAGCTTTGAGTGCTTCAAGTTGTGCATTCCGGATCTGATCAGGTAATCCTGTATGAATAGTAAGTTGTAACGCACGAACTCTTCTAGGCTTGGGGTTGTCCTTCCGACTTAAGGCATCGGCTACTACATTAGCTTTGCCTGGATGGTACCTAATTGCGCAATCGTAGTCATAAAGAAGTTCCACCCAACGACGTTGTCTCATGTTCAATTCCTTTTGAGCAAAGATATGCTCGAGACTTTTGTGATCAGTGTAGATAGTACACTTTGTACCGTAAAGATAATGTCTCCAAATTTTCAACGCGAAAATGACTGCTCCCAACTCCAAATCATGAGTTGTATAATTCTGCTCGTGAATCTTTAATTGACGAGAGGCATAAGCTATGACTTTCTCTCTTTGCATCAGCACGCAACCTAATCCTTGCTTTGATGCGTCACAATACACCACGAAGTCATCACTACCCTCTGATAGAGATAATATTGGCGCGCTACAAAGTTTCTGCTTTAGTAGTTGAAAAGCGGCGTCATGCTTTTCATTCCAGTTATACGCCGTTCCTTTATGCGTTAGCGCCGTAAGAGGTTGGGCTATCTTTGAAAATCCCTCGATAAATCGTCTATAATAACCTGCCAAACCAAGAAATTGGCGTATTTCCGTTGGTGTCTTAGGCGCAGGCCAATTCTTAATTGCCTCAACTTTGATTGGATCAACGTGAATCCCCTGATCATTAACGATATGACCAAGAAATTGCACCTCACGCATCCAGAAATCACACTTTGAAAATTTTGCATACAATTGCTCCTTCTTGAGTAACTCTAAGATCAAACGAAAATGTTGTTCGTGCTCCTCTTTAGACTTAGAATAAATTAGAATATCATCAATGAAGACGATGACGAATTTATCGAGATATGGCTTGCAAACGCGATTCATCAAGTCCATGAAAATCGCTGGTGCATTGGTTAACCCAAATGGCATAACCATGAACTCATAATGACCATAACGAGTTCTAAACGCTATTTTCGAGACATCCTCCCCACGAACTCTCAATTGGTGATAACCTGATCTTAAATCGATTTTGGAATAATAGCTAGATCCTTGTAGTTGATCAAACAAATCATCGATTCGGGGCAAGGGATAACGATTCTTGACAGTCACTTTGTTGAGTTCTCTGTAATCGATGCACATTCGAAAGGTTCCATCCTTCTTTTTAACAAACAACACTGGAGCTCCCCAGGGTGATGAGCTGGGCCTAATAAATCCCTTTTCAAGTAGTTCTTGAAGTTGAGTATATAGCTCTTGTAACTCATTTGGTGCTAAACGATATGGTGCACGAGCAATAGGTGCTGCTCCAGGAGCAAGATCAATCTGAAATTCGACTTCTCGATGAGGCGGTAGACCTGGTAGATCTTCCGGAAAGACTTCAGGAAAGTCCTTCACGATCGGGATATCTTCAATTCTCTTCTCCTCATTCGTTTTCTCTGAAATGTTCGCGAGAACAGCAAAATGTCCTTTACGCAAACACTT
This sequence comes from Deinandra increscens subsp. villosa, assembly GCA_039602395.1. Taxonomy (NCBI): domain Eukaryota; kingdom Viridiplantae; phylum Streptophyta; class Magnoliopsida; order Asterales; family Asteraceae; genus Deinandra; species Deinandra increscens. The sequence continues at coordinate 73,011,385 of JBCNJP010000025.1, forward strand.
CTGTGCCTTGAGATAAGATATCACACCCATAACATTACCACACTTTTCTCCTTGAACTGAGAGCAATTCTCCACTAGGCAACGGTATCCGAACAATTTTCTCATGACAAACGATTTCAGCACGATTCTTGGATAGCCAATCCATTCCCACAATGACATCAAAACTTCCCAAGGAGATAGGCAAAAAATTTATTTCTAATTTATGGCCAGCCAATTCCAACTTACAGTCTTTAACTATATGGGTAGACTCAACAAGTTTACCATTAGCAAGTTCAACTACGTATTTAGCATCTAAGGGAGTCATATTGGCATTTATCAAATTGCTAAATTTAGTAGATATGTAGCTTCTATCGGCAAGTGTCAAACAAAACTAGAGCATAGTATCCGTTAAGAGAAAACTTACCAGTAACGACATTTGGATCTGCTCTGGCATCTTCCGAGCCTATAACAAAAGCTCTACCCCTGGCACCATTACCTCCATTGTTCCCATTGTTGTTGTTATTATTGCCATTGCGATTGTTGTTGTTGTAGTTATTGTTGTTTCCACCGTTCAGCTGAGGACAATTCCTCTTTATGTGGCCTTCTTTCCCACAATTAAAACAACCTTTAGGGGCTTCAGCATCCTGAACTTGTTTCCATTATTTTTGGCAGGGCAATCCTTAGATTGATGCCCCTTATTACCGCATTTGGCACACAAATACCTGTCGCATGGACCATAGTGGTGGTAGTTGCACTTGTTGCACTGTGGGTACTTGCCCACATAACCCTGTTGTCCTTGATTCTGGTTATTCTGCTTTTGAGAATTGGATGAGAAATTTCTGGAATTGTTAAATCTGCGATTCTGGTTTTGATGGTTCTGTTGATTGGAGGACTTGTTTCCAGACTGATTCCCAGAATTATCCCATTTTCTTTTGTTGTCAGAGGTTCCAGAAGTTCCTTTCTTTAGAGGTAAGACTCCTTGATCAACTGCTTGATTTGTGAGCCTATTAGCAATCCTTACAGCATCATGAAATAGTCACAGGGTTTGAAGCAGTCACCATTCCCTGGATTTGGGGCACTAAGCCCTTGATATACAGCTCGATTCTTCGGTAAGCAGGTGTGGCGATTCTAGGACACAAATTCGCAAGAGAATTAGAACGAGTAGTGTAAGCTTCAATTTCAGACCCCTCCATCTTGAGATTATACAACTCAGTTTCCAATTTCTGGATCTCATCCCGTGGGCAATACTCTTCTTGTAGCAACTCTTTGAACTCGGCCCAAGGCATGGCATTAGCTTCTTCAATTCCTAGTATCTGCACCTCAGTCTTCCACCAGGTGAGAGCTGGTCCTTCCAAAGTACCCGTGGCAAATTTCACTTTGCTAGTCTCAAGACAGTTGCACATTTCAAAAGCAGACTCCACTTTTTCAATCCAGTGGAGTAGGCTAACAGCTCCTTCAGTCCCTTTGAACTGATTGGGCTTACAGTCCATGAAAGTTTTAAATGTAGCATTACCTGTACATACATTCATACAACCAAGATATTATCCGCTTTGGCAGCCGGCATGCCCTCAGGCATCCGCCCCTCACGGTTTTAAAACGCTTCTTGGTGGGGGAGGTATCCACACCCTTATAAAGGCATGCTTAGTTCCCCTCCCCACCAATGTGGGATGTTACAATCCTCCCCCCTTAGGGGACCAGCGTCCTCGCTGACACACTGGCCGACGACCGGCTCTAATACCATCTGTAACAGCCCAGACCCGTCGCACCAAGATATTGTCCGCTTTGGCAGCCGGCATGCCCTCAGGCATCCGCCCCTCACGGTTTTAAAACGCGTCTTGGTGGGGGAGGTATCCACACCCTTATAAAGGCATGCTTAGTTCCCCTCCCCACCAATGTGGGATGTTACACTGGTGCAGAGTGGTCTGCCGGCGAGAAAAAGGGCGGAGTGCTACAGTTGTGGTACAGAGTGGTCTTCCGGCGATCGAACCGTTCTTCTTTCTCTTAGAGAGAGAAGGAGGATGGGATTAGGGAGGGCAGGTGACGCTGCTGCATATGAGAGAAATCTAAGATCTTTTTCTCCATTTTACACGCAATCCTCCACAACCACACATAGGGTAAGATAAGATGGAGGCATTAGAGTTGTACATGATGCAATGCAACATGTAATATGTGCTTTGAGGTTGCAATGGCTGCATAATAAGTTGTACAAAAAGTTGTAAAATGTTATATAGTAGAATTAGAGGGAACAAAAAATAATAATAATACATTTATAACCAAAACAAAGATATTCCTATTTTTTTTTTGTGTGTGGATAAAACACAGCTACAAAGGAGTAACATACTGATGAGGATAGGTCAAGGCTGGACATGCAAGTGGCTTAGCGGATACATTTCCGATAATAAAGACCTCAAGGGCAAGTGTCGTATAAAGAACAAAGCCGGAAGTGATGCAGTTGCGGATGGGTAAGACACAAGTGCATCCAACCAGCTTATGAAGATGCGACTCTGGCAGTCCTATAAATAGCTCACTTATTCATCAGTTATGTAACTTTCAGTTCTGGAAAAACCACACATTCACTATGTGTTTTTCCCAAATTGTACTCACATATTGCAGTTTCAATAAAATGATCAATTCATCTATTATTCTTCATTACATAGCTTGTTCCTAGTTGAATTATAATTTCATATCTACATACGGTGTGATTTTGTGGTTCATCACATATATTGGCAAGTATAAAGGAGACATCGATGTGTTTAAGTGCCTATAAAAACAAACTCTTTTGAAATATGAAAACGTAACTGGAAATGATATAATCTTGAAAAATTCTGGTGTACATGTATTCAACAGCCATGAGACAGTTGCAAATTAAATGTCCCAACCTGCAATGAATGATTAGCCTCAATAAACCTTCTTCTTCAAAGAACACCAACATAAATTCTTTTGGTAGCCACAAATGGATTTACATATCAACAATTGATTTATAGATACAATAATTCGCCATGTAACTGAAGAATTTATAGCTTCTCTGTACATGAACAGTTCTCACCTGCGGAAAGGGGTTATACAATTCGATGTGATGTTATTTAGCTAGCAAAAATGTCTCTGTAGAGCGGTATTGACTATTTTACAATGAACTAACCATATCTAGATTGCTAGTGGTGCAACACGCATGCAGGATCCAACTAAGAAAAATATCTATACATTAACCTCCTCCTAACAAAACCATAAATCACAAAGAAAAACTAAACGTAAATAGAAATAAATGCATATATATAAGAAATACAGCTCCAAATTTGCATTTTTTTCAAAACTGTAATCAAAATGAGAAATATATAAATATAACCATGTAAAGTAATCAAGTGAAAGTTATACAAACATAATCATGTTTAGACCTACGGATCGGAACACTAACAGGGAATAACATTTTAGCTATTTTGAACCAAACCTTAATCTTTACATGAACAGGATTCAAGATTCCTCAAGTAATAACTTGTAACATCCCAAATTTGTAGTAGGGAATTCCGTTAGGATTCACGTTAAGTTGATAAAAGTTTGAATGCATCTAACTTTATGTGTCTCTAATTTGTTATGAAAAAGTTCAAGGTCCAATATGGAAATATGAAAGTTTGGGTTTGAGTAACCTAAATATGGATCTTGAGGGGGTTGTTATGCAATTAAGCATAAATAAATTAAGTTAAAAGAGGGGAGAAAGATCTGGGAATAGGTATTCCCTGATTTGCGATCGTGAGACCCCCCAACCAAGCACCAAATCTGAAATCCTCTTCTGGAAGGATACAAGCTGCGATTTTGGACTGGAGATCAAGAATCCAAGAGTCTTGAGCATCATCTAGCTATTAGAACTTGTCAAGTAAGTAAACCCCAACTTAATGCTTGTCTAAATCTCGAAAATCCATGGACAGTTATGATGATTAAGGCTATGATTATGAGTCTAATGTGTTCTATAGTGTATATGTGATTATATAGAAGCATGCATGCTCAAATTCGTGATTTAGAATGTCATATTGTGGGTGCCTAAACCCAAATGACGAAATTAGACTCTTGGGAGTTTAGAATTGGGCTTTGGTTGCAAAGTGCTAAATTAATGAGTGTTTGTGATTTCATTGTTAACTAAACCGATATATGTGACGCATGAAATCGGGTTATCGCATAATATGCAATAATTGGATATGAAACATAAACCAATTGGGTAAAGTATGCTTGTTTTGAGTTATGCATATAAGGTGCTCGACAAAATGCCTAACTTAGATGAAATGCTTGAATTCATGTCTAAATGTAGAAAATGTGCATTACTTGATATCATGCGCTAAGAACAAGCTTAAGTTGTGAAATATATGATGGTAAAATGTGTTAAATGTAATGGTTTAATCCAAGAGAAAGAGATGAAAATCTAGTTGTGGGACTGCTTTGAAAGTGATGTATAAGATCAGTCGTATGTCTGTTTAAGATGTATGATATACGACCGGAAAGCTTGTTGTGACTACTATGCTTTGTATTTGAACATCCGAAACTGGATCAAATGAATAATGGGTCAAAACGACAGGTTAATATGACCATTTAATTTTCCAGCATGTTGTTTGAAAATAAATGTAGCTGCTGTCCTGTTTTTTAGAAAAATCATATAAAATCATAGAAAAATCGTTAGAAGGTGTACTATATACGCCTGGAAAGGTGTTTCAGTATACTACGTTTCATCCTTGAACACGGAATATTGGAAAAATACGTAGAGTGGTCAAAAAAGGACCATTACAGCAGCATTGCTGAAAATATGGTGCAAAAATTAACTTCTCTAAAATCTTAGTAAGACTGGAAAAGTTGACTACTCATGTATTTGAATGTATATTGATGATTATGATGTCGGGTGGATCTAACAAGCATTGAATCCACTATAGGGTAATGATTTTGAAGACCACGAGGTAACATCTATGTTATGTTACACATTTAGTTTATTACTCGTTAATGTTATAATGTTATGCGATGCAAATTGACAAGTAAAGCGTTAAACTTGTTCACGGTTGGCAAGATATGAAATATGTTAAGTAGAGTTGAACTCTAACTAAACAAGGTCACATTATGACATCTTTATATGTATAATGTTGAATCTTGTACGGTATGGATACATGGGTGCTAAATGGTATATAGGAACCATAATTATGGGATAATGTGTTATTTGAATTGGAAGCGTATCTTAGGAACCATTATTTTACGCTAATGGTAGACAATATGGATCATAGGATTCATGTTAACGGGTCAAGCGGGTTAATGAGTGATGATATAAATTAATCACTATAATGGGCTAAGTGTTTAGCTTAATGGTTTATATGAACCATAATAATTGTGAGATCGTAGGAACTTGTTTGTAACATATTCCCTACATGTTATTATGAATAAAAATTTCGTTGTATAAGTTGCCATTGAATTGACTATATGTTTTGGTTGATAAATGCACACTTGAGCTAGCGAAGTGACTTGTAGTAGTCATGGCTAGCCAAGGGATGGTACAATGGGTAATGTTGATTTATGTAAAGGATAACGGTTTAACAAGAAGGTTCATTAGGACGATTGTTAAACCTATAAGTGTCTAATTGGAACATCAAGTGATGTTGAGGCCGAAAGGATTATTGAATCCTCACGCGTTGGCACAAAGCATCGTTGGTGACCAATGGAACGTTAAAAAAAAGGGATTTTTGCAAACAAACCGTATGTAGGAATATGTATATAACATTGTTGAGTTAAGCACAATTTAATTTCTGGGAAATAATCCCCTACATAGACAAAGGTGCAACTTGAAGCTTAACGGGTCAAATGGGTAAGCTAAATGATGAGCCCGACAGGTAAGTCATAGGCATATAGGTTGTGGTAATGATGATCGCCGTGTAAATGTGTATTTTTGCCTTATTGTTGATAGCAGGTTCGAAAGGATGCGTTGGGATTGTCCCGAATGGATTCTTGGTGCTAAAGGGCAAGAAAAAGGGTGACTTATACCAGTAGCCACCGTAGCTTATGGTGACCACCGTAGCTTACGGTGGCCACTGGCCAAAAAGTGCCACCGTAGGACAGCTGCTAGTTACCGTAAGCCAACTGCAAGCTAGGGCCAGCCACCGTAGCTTACACTGGCCACCGTAGCTTACGGTGGCGGCCATCCCAAATGCTGAATTTTGGCCATTTTTGTATCGTGGACCATGCCTCTTGCCCCAATTGTGATTATTACTAACGGGATTAAGTTGAATGCAGGTATATGAAGCTCATAACTGGATTCCACAAGATCGGTTGAAGAACCGAACACATGAAGGATGCTTCGGCATGACCTTTATTTTGAAATTGCGATGGTGTTAACCCCAAATGATTATTCGTTTTGGAAACTAGAAAACCATGCCTTTCGTTATATGTATGTTTAAACACCACGTAACTCTAAAATTTTTTTCTGGGACCAAATTCTAAGTTAACGTTTTAACGTTATTTTCTTAAATTGAAACTCGGGTGTAACATAACTTAAGTTTATAACTATAATAAGCAAACACCAACCTATAAAACATGTTATATTCTATATGTGACCTTGATAGTCCTTAAATAGTTTTTTTTAATGGTCAAACTGCACATGACTTATGTCAACCCTCTCCTTTAATACCCACTGGAGACCACCACATAGTCTCCTTTAATATTTTCAGTACATCTATGGAGGACTATAGTAATAAAAAGATCAAAGGTGGTATAATTTTACCTATTATAACTTGTCAAAGGTGGTATAATTTTACATGGAAACTGTGATGTTTTTCTATCTTAGAATAGTGTTTGAAACCCCCTTTTAAAAATTTTAAAAGTTTACAACCAAACCTTAAATTGCTAAAAATGAGTTGATTTAATTAGGAGCCCAGCCATAATGCTAAAATATAGAAAATTCTTATGCCTGTTTGATAAGTAAAACCTTTTATGCTTGTGTGATAAGTAAAAGCATATATTTAACCTAGTGAAAGGGTGAAGTCTTAAGTTTGAATCCAAACTCTCCATTTTAACGTTCAAAAGTTTTCATCCAGCATATAGAAAACATAATAATAATAACAAGATGGATGACCCCTCCGCGCGTTGCCACGGGGCATATTAAGTGACCACTGAATGTGAACATGGAAAAGATAACAGTAGTAGCAGAGTTATATATGTCTAAGGTAGTTACAGCCCAACCAAAATATATAGAACAAAAGCGAAGAGTTTAGGTTATTTCTTACAAACCACTACCAAAACATGTAGCTTACGATTACTTGCAACCTTCATCATTCTGCATTAGATATGAAAAGTGCTTTGATGTTGAAATCATATCGGAGACGAATTTACTGGTCAATCTCAATGTTGTGTTGCGATGCAAAAGACCTCCAGTTGCTTATGGCATACCTGCAGTTTTTAAATGTTTGGTTAGTGATAGTTAGAGATTGTCATAACTGAGCATATTCAATTGTAGCAAAACTAATTTGAACCAACAACAGATCTGGGAAATAGAACAATTGTATATGGTAAAGTTTTAAATAAATGTGAGAGTCTATGGCTATAACAGCAAATTGCAAGTAATTATCATGTGCAAGTAGCAGCAGTTAGTAACAGATATTACACTCCAAAAAGTATAGATTCTTAGAATAAGAGCATAATACAGGGCTCGAGTACACGGCATCATCACAACCGCAAATGCAGCTAGGTAGTTACAAATATCCAAAGAACAAAAGTTATGATGAAATAATCTCACAGTATACTCAGCATAAAACTGAGAACAAAAGTTACAAAAATCCAAAGTACAAAAAGGCAGACTAAAAGCATTGAAATTCAGCCACAAATGTTTATAGAGATATATATGGATTTGAGATTCTGTTTAAATTAGACTTTGTATTTGCCTATTAGATACTTATTGGTTCATCAACATACTTAAAAGACAAAATAATTAAACACAATAAGAGTTATTGATACATATGGAATTCCTTATCTTAAAAAGCCTAGATTGAAACAGGGGGCATTTTGTATAACCTATTAATCTACCTAATGTGAAAAAAAATATATTACATGACAAAATAAGTAAACACGATAACAGTTATTGATACTTGTGGATTTTCTTTTCTTGATGGTTAAATTTGGTTATGAAGGTGGATCTTGATGGTTAAATTTAAATAGATCCTACTTCAAAGAAAATGAACATACCATATCTATGTCACATGAAAAGTAAACATGAAAGACAACAAAGAAATCGAACCTGGCGTAGCAAAGCCACTTGAAGAACATGCACAGCTACACTAAAACCTACATTTTATTTAGAAACATGACTGTGAGTACCTTTCTTTTATGACTTCAAGTCTAAGATAAAAAAAATTTACAAAAAAAGAAATTCAACTACTTAGGTAATTGAGCAGATAACAATAAAGATAATTACTAATAATTTTCCTATGCAATTCAAATATGCAAATTGAGATAAGTATATGATTTAGCAAAAATATTTTTATTGAAAAGATCACAAATTTCAACTGACCATGAAATGAAGAGAAGGAAAGGATGATTGTAAGAAACTAACATTCGAGTTCATTTGGGTAAAAAACATTTTACAGTCAATTTCATTTTGGCAAAAGATTTAGGTCAAAAGGAGTTATAAGAGTTCAAATTAACATCCCAATTAGCAACTGTGAAACTGAGGTGAATGCAAATTCTTGGACAAAAGCATACCCCTTACGTAAAAACCTAAACACAATCAAAGAACTACTACATGCAATTTCTAGAACAATCGTATACGGAAACGAACATTCAGTTTAAATCGGAGCCCTAGAGTCTAAAGTCGTACTTAAAAACCATGATCATAAAAATGGAAAGAAGCATACCGACACGGTAGAAGGCGTAGTGACATGGATAGCCTGAAAAATAAAAAAAGAAACAATGATTATAATAACAATCGATCTGAGCCAAGAAGAAGAAGTGAATGAGCATGAAAAACCTACGCCTTCAAGTAACTGAAGTCAAATAAAACGCAAATTAAAAGAAACATCTATAGCAACAACGTAGAGGATCTCAAACCAAATCGAAAATAGATATGGTACATAAACATCACAAAATAATCATTAGACGACGAAGAAGGCAAACAATAGATAGAAGGCTCAAATTAGATATCATCATGGCCCAAGTAAGATAAACAACAAATTGCAGAAAAACCATCCAAAAGAATTCCACAATATCCATATCAAAGATCGCAACACTACTCAGAAATGCAATCGTCGTAGGCTCAGGTCCTAAAATCATCACAACCTCGCGTCATCACTGCCATCTAAACAAAGAAGCCCTAACCGTCATCTCAGATATGGGTTATATATAAACCCTAGATCGTGAAACAATAAGAAATGGAATCCTCGTAGGCTCAGATCCTGAAGATCGTCACAGCCGCGCTAACCGTCATCTCAGATATGGGCCATATATAAACGCTAGATCTGGGTTATCATCAAATCCGACGTCATCAAGAAGATACAACGCCGGAGACACCAATAAGATACAACACCGGCGGAAGAAAGAAGATGCAACGCCGGCCGGCGGCGGCACCAAGTAGTTACCACGCCTGCGGCACCAAGAAGATACAACGCCAGCGGGCAGCAAGTAGATACAACGCTGGGGGGCAGCAAGTAGATACAATGTCGGCGAGCACAAAAACCACCACATTTGGACCGCCGGTAACATCAGAGCATCCTTGAGAGAGAGAAAGAGTACATAAAATGGGCATGAGAAAATGAGAAAACAAACTTAAAAATGTAAGTAAATAGAGAGTGGGACACGTGCAAGATCAGATATTGTTATCATCATCCACCGCCAATCTCCTCCAATAATGACCAAAGTTGTAAAGGACCATAAGTGCAAATAAAAGAAAAGCATGTGGTCAAATTGCAAGAAGCAAAAAGACAACTATTCAACTTCACAATTTCATTGTATTATAACAAGATGGTGACCCGCCCGCGCTTCGCGGCGAGCCACCCATTTACCCCTAAGTTTAAGTAAAAAAACGTTTTAATAAGGTCAAAGTATAAAACTATGAAAAAGTATTAACCAAAGTCGAAAACTCTAAAAGTATAGTAAAAATGAAAGTACAAAAGTTAAGGGACATAAAACGCAGAAGTCTAAAAGTTTCGAGGACAAAGTATAAAACTATAAAAAAGTTGTGGGCAAAGTTGGGAATATACTAAAAACGAAAATAGAAAAGTTAACGGGTATAAAGCGTAAAAGTCTAAAAGTTTCATGGTCATAATATAAAACTATAAAAAGTATACTAAAGGGGCATAAAACGTAAAAGACTAAAGCTTTCGTGGTAAAGTATGAAACTACAAAAAAAAAAATATGACCAAAGTTAAAAATTCTAAACTTTGTGACCAAAGTTAAAAACAATAAAGTTTATGTGGTTAAAGTTAATGTATATAAACTTTTGTAGCAAAATAAAAAAACTCAAAAACTATTGTGACCATATTAAAAAGAGTTATTGGCTTCAAATAATCCTAACTATCACTTTTTGGCCAATAACACTCCCAACTAACGAATTTCCCTCTGGCACTTCCAACTATCAACGAATTTCCCTCTGGCACTTTTTGGCCAATAACACTCCCAAACTATTGGGTCAAACACTCTAACTATCAACATAAACTTTTGTAGGCAGATGACTAACGGAGTTAAAGAAAATTAACGAAGGGAGTGGTAGAGGAAAATATGTTGATAGTTGAGGGTGCCAGAGGGAAATTAATTAGTTGGGAATGTTATTGGTCAAAAAGTGATAGTTAGGATTATTTGAAGCCGATTAAAAAGATCCTAAACTACACTATTTATCAACCAAATTTGATTGTTATATATATAATAAATAAACACCTAAGCTCTTTAGATAAGCAAAATCCCAAACACCCATAATACTACATGTATGCTTATTGTCTTTTAAATTAAGTTATTGGAAACAACTTATTTCATTCACATACAAGGAAATCAATCTCGATTACTAACCAGGTAATCAGTTTCTCTCATTTTATCTGTTTCTATTATATACAGTTATTTTATTTCATAGTTCGTCTCTCATTTTTATTATGTTTTATATTCTTCACTTTAATTTGTATTCATATATTATTAATAATTAATATACAGTGTATTTTATATCATGTTTCGTCTTTCAAATTCATCTCTTTATACTTTCCATTTATATATTGTTTACATGTTTAGGGGCGTGGATCAAACGGGGTTGGTGTGTAATAGAATATTGGTGGAGGTGATATAAATTGGACGAATAGAAATTCAGAGTGCGGGGTGTTGTCTTACAGTGTGTACCTGTTAACAATTTCTTCCAAATTCTGAACAGGTGGATCAACATATGTTATGTCACTTTTGTGGATTCCAGTTCCAGCCGTCCTGTTTAAATTTATGTGGCAGTAGTAAACTTCTATGCGTAGATGGAATATGTATAAATTATAAATGTTAAAGCAATGTAAAACATATTTTAAAACTGTGAACATACTTACATACATTAAATTGCAAAAACAATAAATAATGTGTATATGTTCTATATAAAATGTTGTATTTTTCCTTAATTCACACAAAATTTACATAGTACTCATAATAGATGTAATATATATATACCAAATTGTATATAAGTTCACACAGAAGAAAGAATTTACATTCTATAAGTTCCAAATTTTCTTTTAAATTAAATTATTCTTTATTTTATGATGGATATTAGAAATATTCTTTGTATGTGACTTTGCCCCTTGTAACTGCAGTAAAATGGTCACCAAAGAGATGATATTATAATTTATGTGAATAGGAAAGTAGTAAAGAATGGAAGTTCACATATCGATATTGTGAAATAAGAAAATTTAGGATATCTTATAGAGCAAATTACCCTATAACAAATCGGAGACGGAGATCAATGCAGTTGAATTGTTCTACAAAAACCTTAAAATCATACATTATATCAGTTTTAATACATAATATTCAGCAAAAAGAAATTTTAGCAAATAACTCATAATCAAAAAGATTATGTTAACAAATGGATGTCATATAATGCCTAGCGGTGAACATTTCAGAAGGTTTGTACACATCCAAACGAAACAGACAGAAATAATTAAAGTTACCAAGTCATAGATTTATATCCAAGCGTTTGAGGTTGGCAATAGTATTTTTAATAAAACATTCACACCTGTAAATTTCCAAGTTACACACCTGTAAACAGGTACAACGTGTGAAATTATTATTTTGATTATTTGGTTTCTTCAGTTATGAATATATCAGAATGATAAAAACCAAAAGACTTAAATCTGCAACAAAAGCCTTACCATCACATTCATGTATACATATGCAGAGCAGAGTCCATATGTGATTTTTGTGTCCGAATGTTTCCAACTAAATCCAACGATTTCAAATTGACAATGAAGGATATAAGCAGAAAAGAAAGGATGGTCATTTATATGTTACATAAACCAGGAACCATGTTCAGAAAAGGTTCCTGAAGTCGAATATGAATTGGATATGTTCAAAAATTATTAATTTTACATCAGAAAAATGAACAAAATGCTATTGCATTTGTTTTGATTAAAGATCGATACTACTGTACATTGTAATGTGTCAATAGATGGGTATAATTGAATGTTCTATAGACACTGATATGAACGAAAAATAAATACATGGATTGAAGTGAGGGTGTTGAAATTTACGATAACAGAGTTTGAAGAATCATTTAAAAAAAAGGGTAATATTATTGTAAACCCTAGTATATAACAGGAATAACAGAGATTTCAGAAATCAAAGATTATATGATTGTAAACCCTCGAATTTTAGGATTTCAATGGTCTGTTGTAAAATTAATTAAAATTTTGCAGTCGTTATTGACAATTACTGTAATTACTGTAATTACAGTACAAATAGAAAGTGATATGAAAGAACCTGTATATTGAAGTGGATGTGGTGAAATTAGGGGTGTTCAAAAATATCCGAGTCCGAATCCGTATCCGAATTATCCGAAATTCCGTATCCGAATTATCCGAAAATTTCGGATATCCGGAATTTCGGATATCCGAAACTCGGATATCCGATAATTCGGACTTGGACTTGGACAAGAATTTACAAAATTTTCGGAAGTTTCGGATACCCGGTATCCGAAAATTTAAATAAATTAAAATAAATTTTATATTAAAAAATAAGGAATTATTGAATACTTGGACTATGTTTATTTGTTTTGTCGTTTTTTAGGTCGAACTTATGTTTATTTGTATTTAAAGACTTGGACTATGTTTATTTGTTTTGTCGTTTTGTCGTTTTTTTTGGTTAAATTATGGTTTTTTTTTTAAATGGATTTTCGGATATCCGTTTTAACTATCCGAGTCCAGTACTAAATTTCGGATATCCGAAATTTCGGATATCCGAAATTTCGGACTTGGACTTGGACAACGAAAATTGATATCCGAAATTTTCGGATACCCGAAATTCGGATATCCGAAATTCCGGGTATCCGGGTGAAATTGGCGATTGCAAGATTGTTATGGAGGGCGTGAAGAAGACGATTGACAGTATTTATAGGGAAAAATTTACAGTTACGGTTGCAGGGGTTACAACGGTTGGTGAACATCAATCGGTTGGATGTGGGGAGATGGATATCGAACCGGGTTCGAAATTTGGAGCGACAGGGGATAATGTAAGAATAATAGAATGACTGGATTGATTATTATTGATAGATAGATTACAATATATAGAGTTCACAATGAACCCTAGAAACCTAGTTGGGCCCGTGGGCTCGTACTAATAATCCCTAATAATAATATATTCAAATACTCCTCCGCAGTCAAAGCGGAAAATAATGTAAGCTTGGAGTGCAAAAAAAAAACTAACTAAAAATAACAATAATAACTTAAAAAAAAACTAGCTTCGACTTCGTTCTCGACTCCAAATCCCAATCTTCTGCAAACGGAGCAAAAATTTGAATCCCTGAAAATATTGTGAAGTTTCCTCGGCTTTAGCTCCATTCATGACTTATCTGGTTTTAGGTCTTGGTTTCCTGAATAATAAACATAGCTGACGGTGTGTCAAGGCTAGCAATCAATTGTCTCTTGTATTCGTAGATCAAGAGATGAGATCCGTAAATCTAAAAAAGAAAAAGAAAAAAGAAAAAAGAAAACAAAGCAAGACCGGTGACCGTGGTCAGGCGACAGTCTCTTAGATCCGTAGATCAAGTGATGAGATCCGTAGATCTAAAGATTAAGAAAAAAAGAAGAAAAATAACAAAAGCTAGTGACCGTAGTCAAGAGGCGATCCGAAAAAGAATATAAATAAAAAGAAAAAAGAAAAAAAAGATACTTGATATAATACTTTGAAATTGCCACTTGTGTTTAATAAACATCCACATCAATTCATGAATTCGTGAATTCATCAATTCTTTGAGTTGAAAAATAAGCCAACATAATTAGGTAATTACCGGCGATAATTGATGGAAGCCACAAACAAATATATTCCACCGAACCAGAAAGCAAATTTGACAGCGATAAAAAACCGGAATCTTGAATCGAAATCAAAGCTTTATTCGAAAGATAAAAAAAAACTAGAAAAGAAAAAAAACATACGAAGAAGGTGGGACAGGGCGGCGGCGGCGACAAGAGTGGCGGCACACCGCCTTGTCTAGGATTCAAACTCGGTGGCGGCGACTAAGGTTGAGATCGTTTAGGCTGTGATACCATTTAAGAATAATAGAATGACTGGATTGATTATTATTGATAGATAGATTACAATATATAGAGTTCACAGGAAACCCTAGAAACCTAGTTGGGCCCGTGGACTCGTACTAATAATATTTATAGGGAAGAATTTACAGTTCGGTTGCAGGGGTTACAACGGTTGGTGAACATCAATCGGTTGGATGTGGGGAGATGGATATCGAACCGGATTCGAAATTTGGAGCGACAGGGGATAAGTGGTGAGTTTGGATTTCTTAGGAACATTGTGAATATGAATATATACGCCGGTGGTTATGTGTCTGCAGGGAGGATATGGCGTTAGAGTGGCGGTTGTGGCGTGAGGTGGTGGTGCAATCGCCGGAGTAGGGTTTTCAGATTTGGGTGAGATTTTAGATGGAGGAAGATTGTTGGAGTACGGCGTAGGGTTAAAGGAGAATGGGTCGACCGGATATTAAGAATAAAATATTAAGATTTATTAGGAAGAAGTTGTAAAATGTTAATTAAGGTAAATAATAAATCCCCAACTTAGCTTCTCCAGTCTCACTCTCTAATTTAACATCGATTCCCCGATTCCAGCGGCATTGAATCTCTCCTCCTTCCTTCCGATATCACTGCTGTTATAAATCACATCGAACATATTTGTTTCTGCAAACTCCTTCATTTGACAAAAAAGGTATGTGTTTGTGTGTGTTTGTACGTAAAGAAAAAAGAGAGAACATGGAAGATATCAAATTGGAAATACATTTAAAATGATAGAGTTTACACACTATTTATACCCAGAATTGGCGGGTAACTACCATACAACTGCCATGGCGGTGGGCACCAATCCTATAACCGACATTTAACTGCCACATTAATACCTACTATACATGTGACATTTATTTAATTAACTATGCTTCTAAAATGTGCTAACGGGTCAAACACTCTAACGGGTCAAGATTAATTTCTCCAATTTAACATCGATCCCCCGGTTCCAGCGGCATTGAATCTCCCCTCCTTCCAATATCTCTACCTCAATCGCCTATCGAAAACCCTTAATCGATCTTGTTACAACCCGGTAATTCCTTCGCAGATGCAAAACTTATTCTTTCTGGTGGCGGGGAGATCCCTGTTCACCAGTGTATTTTGTCCAAAAGAAGCCCCTTTCTTAAGAACAAATTTAGCGAGAAGAATCATAGTGTGAAATTGGAGATGAAGGAATTAGCAAGTGATTATGAAATTGGATCTTCTCTGTTCCCAAAACGAAATTCATTGTTTCTGCCGCCGGCGGTTAAATGGAGAGAGGCTGTCCTTCCGGTTCTGTCTCAGCTCGTCCCATGCGACCGGCTTTTGATTTGGTGAGGTACAGCCGTAGATCAGTAATGATTTGTCTTCTTATTTTGTTTTTCAGCTATTTCCTCCTTCTAAACCTCTGATTTCATCATCTTATCCTCCGTGAGCTGTCTTTTGATGATTCTCAATTGTTTAGAGTGGATCTCTATTTATACATTGGTTAGCAATTTTGTAGAGAATTATAAACTAATGAAAGAGTTGTAAAATTTGTTGGTCTAGTAAAGTAAAAGTTAAAACTGATTTCTGTTTGTTGTGTTATTGGTTGCTCACAAAGTGTTATTTTTTAATGGATTTATTTATTAGTGTCACACATATATTCTTGTTGGTTTTATGATATGTATTCAGTTTATTTATGCGCTAAGTATGGATTTCAAGTTTATGTGAATTGTTGATTTGGTGCTCGATCTCTCTATCAATTTGTTACAAACAATTATGTTTTTTTATTGAATCTTGATGCTTTGTAGTTTGTAATTTGTGTATATTTAGTTGTACTTTTTGATTTTTTTTGTTGTATCTTTCTAGCACCGGTATTACTAAACAACACACCACTATTAATGGTTATAGCATAAGTGTTTTATTTGTGTTTTTGTTGAAGGTTGATGCTTTTGCAGGTTGTAATATGTGTATATTTAATTGTACATTTGATTTTTTTTTCTATCTTGATAGCACCGGTGTTTACTGATCACCACACCACTCCTATTGGTATAGCATCGGTGTTATATACGCATATTGATGCATTTGTATTTTGTAATATATGCATATGCAGTTGTACCTAAGTAGAAACATCGGTGCTACTGGTTATGAATGTATGAATGGAATTTTGCTCTTTGTTAACATGTATGAAACTCATGTTAGTGGTTGTAACACTAGTGCTACATCGTACGTCTGATAAAACGATAATAAAAAATGTCGAGACTATACTTGAATTAAAGATAAAAATGCGACGAGTTTAATGGTGTAATTTTTATAAAAAGCCGACAAAGTATAAAAATATTATAGGCTTTTTAAAATGAAGGGGGTGTTTTATTTGTTTGTTTAGATGTCTAGTTTGCCCTTTTGAATTAATAAAAAAAAAGAAATACACACATGGCATGATCTAATGAAATCTGATTTTTCAAAACCATTAGATGGAGGTTAATTAGTTATTCCATCAAGCATGAGTTATTATATATTCCCAACCCTAGTAAGTAATACTCGTGAAGATATATAAAAAAACATCTAAATTACAGAAAATGAATGGGCGCACCTTAGCTCGGGCCAGACTGGGCCTGAGCCCCATCCCCTTTTTCGCTCAGAAGTGTAATTTTATACTCATTTAGTCCGAAAACATTATATATTTAGGTCGTCCCCAACCTCCTTTTAATTAAAATTTTTTTATATTGAGTCAGCCCGGCCTCTCTCATTTTTTAAAGCCAAAATTTTATTTAATTAAGTTGAAAACTTATAATACTTAATAAGTTTTAAAACTCTAGTTAAATAAAAGTTATTAATGTAATTAATTATAAATTGACAGGGGAATAAAAAATAAGATAAAAAATAAAGCCATGTATCTGGTTCCCTCCATCATGAAAAAAAAAATACCACGTTCCCTCACATCCCTCTCACATCCCTCTCACGCTCGTCACTCTGTCTGGTCCGATCTCTCTCGCCGGCGCGCCTCCACCTCCTGCCTCCGACAACGACCTGCACCCTTCACCTCTGGCCGACGACGACGGCGACCTTGCGGCTGCCCTCCATTGGTCCAATTCCTCCAAGGCTCCAAATAGGTAAAAATTCTCTAATTTTTAGATGTATGAGATTGTGCATAAATTAGGTTTATATTTGTTGTCTACTTGTCTAAATCTTTATTAAGAATGTTAATTTGAGTTTAATTATGCATAATGATATTGTAAATCAAAATTAGTGTTCTTGAGTTGAATTTGGGAAAAATGAGATTTTAAATCAAAATTTTGCATAGTTGAATTTGGGGAATAGGGTTCAAAAATAGTGAAAATGCGTGAGCATCGGATCGTCTACTCGATCTAGCTAATCGGACATCGAAACGTAAATAACCGATTGTTTTATTGATCAAACGAGAACAATTACAACCAGTAAACCACAGAGAATTGACACAGAGAAACACACTCAGAAACACACACTTAACAGTAATCTCGCACGCTCAGAACTCCTAAACACAAAGACCAAACTACTATATATACCCGACTGGCCGAACGTCCTCCGAACCCCAGGTTCGGCCGGTCCGAACTTCAGGTTCGGACCAGGTTCGGCCAACCCTATATTGGCTTGAACTTGGTCTTCGTTCGATACTTCACACGACGCACATTTCAGGTATCAACAAACTCCCCCTCGTCGTGTGCAGTATCTCTTCTCTTTTCTTCTCAACATTATCAAATATGTATCTTCAATCAAGCTCCCCCTCAAGTAAAGAATCCGTTTATCCAATGAAATGAATCTTCGAACAAACTCCTCCTCAACTCAATCGTAGCTTGATCTTGAATACTTGATGATATCTAGTATATCTCTGGTCTTTATCAACAGCTTCAGAAGACTTGAGGTTGTGATAGCTTGCACGACAGCATCCTGCATTAACACTTAAATAATCTTGGCGCAAAATGTCTCTTCAGGACTCCAAGATATGATTTTGAAAAAAATGATTTTATATCACGTGTTGATTAGATCGAAAATAAAGCAGAAACAAAATCTTTTTGGCTTTTTGAAAATTTATATTAAAACACACCTAAAATCTTTTTGATTTTTCAAATTTATGCTAAAACACACCAAAAATCTTTTTGTACTTTTCTTGATATGAAATGAAATTGCAATACAGAATCAGACACTATTTTTGGTATGAGAAAGATCATTATATAGGATCGTATTGATCATAACGCACTGAACTACACTTCAATTTCAACTAATTGAAGCACACAAGTCATGTCGATTGCTGGTATAATTTGTCCATCTTAAGCTCAGACAGAATCATACTCATAACATCTGGATATGTTAAGGTATTGATTAGATTTGCTTTGATCAGTGTACCCCACACTATCAGACATATTCAGACAATTTCTATTTGTCTTTCTTTTTCTTTTGTGTGATTGCACTTGTGAAATTTCACAACGCATAATATTTTTCATGATATAGTCAACTGTGTTCCATGCAAAAAGAAATAAGAACGTTAAATCGTCTACCTTAAGGTCGATCTTTCGATACGCAGATAAGGCCTCAGATTTAACAAAATAAAGAAAATAAAACAAGTTGAGATTGTATAACCCAACAACAATCAGGTCGGTACTCCCGTACACGCAGAGAAAGTCCGATGAGTTATACGAAACACCAAAGAAAGTAAAGCAGAACGTCAAACGAACAACGATCAGGTCGATCTTTCGATACGCAGAGAAAGTCCGATCGTTTGACAAAATAAAGAAAATCAAACAAGATTAAATCTTTGCAAAATAAACACATGTATACACAGTGACTTCTCATTACTATTGTCACACTTATTTTTCTTTTTGTGTCATGAAATACGCATCAAGATGTTGTCCACTTGGTCAAGCATTAGCATTTAATGTATATCACATCTGAATACTTTCTGATTTGTCGAGCCTACCAAGCACATCAAACAATGATCTTATGGCCCTTTCATCTACTTTATCCATGAGTCAGATACGTATGCCAATGTACCATCATTTCCCAATGATCAATTTCTTACAAATTTTATATTGTGCATGTATTCACCTTCCTTCCTTATATATTTTGCATGTATTCACCTTCTTCCCAAAACATGCATTTTCTCAATTACTCCCCCTTACGTACAATTCTCCCCCTTAAAATGAAAAACTCTATTTTTGGATTTTTCATTTTACACAAAAACAAAACTCTATTTTTGGCTTTTTGAGAAAAACTTGTAAACAAAGAAAATTGATCAATCAACACGGATATGTTTCAGATTTTAGAATTCAGAAAATTTGCATATGAGAAAAATTTGTCATTAAATTTAAATTAATCAGAATACTCCTCCATCAACAACTTTTCAATCGTCGATAGGTCTTCTAGAAGTACCTGCACACTGGACAACCTGATTAGTTCACAAATGACCCGAAGCGAATCGCTTCTGGTCGACCAGTGTCCTGATTTTGCTTTGAAACCACCTTAGGTTTCCATTCCTGTTGTTTTGGTAATTCAGTTTTCGATGAAACAGTCACAGGTGACTGTGATGATGAACCTACATTTTGATCCTTTGAAAACTTTGGAACAAAACGTTTTTGTTTTTGAAAGAATGTAGGTTCAAATTCATCAAAAACTCTGCCTTTTTCATCAAAGAACTTTTCGTTGGCAGATTTACCAAAAACTGGTTTCTTGTGAAACCTTGAATTTGATTCAGCAGGAAGTGGACAATCTTTTGCCATGTGCCCTTTTTGGCGACAAATATAACAAATTCGAGTTGATTTGTCCCACTTAAGATGTACCTGCGAAGAACACACATGAATATCTCTAGCATGATCAGAATGAGAATCATATACCTGATGACGATGATCATGCACCCATTTAGATGTTGGGCTTCGAGATTTAGAACTTGCAGAAGAAATGATATCTTTCACAAAAACTTCTGAAATCTTCCGAGCATCCACGCAATGAAGAGGAAATTCTTTGTCTGAGAAAAGCTGATCAGAACCTTTGAGTTTGTAAAACCGCTCGGGTTGAACTTTTTCAGCTTTGAAAACCACCTTCTTCACTTGCTTCATCTTAAGCTTCTTGAGATTTGGTGATTCAGATGCTGGAACTTCTGCAACTTGAGTCTTTGGAACTTGAAAACCTAGACCAGTACTTTTACCTGAAATCCTTTCCTCAGTATTTGAACTCTGATGTCCATTCTTAGCTAATCTTGTGAATTCGGCTTTCACATCAGGAATTTTCTTTTGTTCATAGAAAATTGTCTCATCAAATTCAGGTTGAGACTGAATCTTGTCACTTGATGTAGCCGATTTCTCATTATCAGCAGAAGATGAACCCGAAACAAACTTTGGTGCTGGAGGAATCTCAGATTTCAAGACCTTTTTCTTGTTTTTCTTGTTTTTCTTTTTCTTTACAACCTTGACTTCTTCTGAAGTAGAAGATGATATCTTTGAATAATCAAAATCATCAACCTGTTCCTTCACTTGTTTGACAGCTTCCTTGATATGAGCAGGGGGTGATGCAGTTTTATCAAACATCCTTTCAAAATTTGCATCATTTGCTAAGAAGCTTGTGAAAACCTGAGAATTAGAAACATTGTTGAGCAATCTTTTTGCATCAAGACCTTGAATTTTGAGATCAGAAATTTGCTGTTGAGCCTCTGCAAATTCTTTTTCTTTAGCAATCAAGCGCTTGGCAACTTTATGAGTTTCAAACTTTTGCAAGCGAAGATTGTCAAGTCCTTCATGTAGCTCCTTCTTCAGTTTATCCTCATTTCTCTTTTGAATTTCCAGATTTGCAGTTTGAACCTTGTTAACCCTAACCAACTCACGCTTGTCATCCAACAACTTTTCCATATCAACTTGATATGCTTTGATTTTAGCATCAGATTCTTCAACACGCTTAGTAAGCAAATCAAGCTTAATCTTGGATTTATCAAACAAATTCTGAAAATCATTTGCAGCATCTTCTGCCTCTTCCTTCCATTTCTTCACTTCTTTGACTAACTCACCCTTTTCTTCACAAATTTCAGCTTTCGAAGTTTCAGCATTCTTCTTATCTTGCTTCAATACTTCTAAAACTTCATTCAACATTTTGATTTCAGTAGTCAAATCCTCATTCTTCAAAACCAAACCCTTTTCACGTTCTTTAGAAATCTTCAATTCAGATTTAATCACCTCAAATTCTGCAGTCAATTGTTGAACTTTATTCATCAACAAAGCATTATCCTTCATTAAACTCTCCAAGTTTTCAGCAGATTCATACGAACTTGGTATTGAACTAGTATCTGAACTAGTATCTGAACTTGTATCTGAACAATAATCTTCTTGTTGAACATGAGTAACTATTAAAGCTGATGAATCATACCCAAAATGTTTACCCCAATCCATAACACCATCTTTTTGAACTGTCAATGCTGTTGTCTTGTTTGTGTTACTTGTGGATGGTTGAGTAAAACCGGGCTTGGATGATTGTGGAATATCAGATTTCTGTTGACATTCTTTGGCAAAATGTCCAAGTTGTTGACATTTAAAGCACTTTAGTTTTGACTTGTCAAATCCCAATTTGTCACCAGAAATACATCTTCCATGTTTCTTGAAAAACCTCTTTTACCGTTGACATAACATAGCATATTGCCACGAAACATCCAATTCAGTTAATTGATCATCATCAAGTTCTTCAAGATCCTCACTGGTTAACTTTGCATCAGCAACATTTTTGAGAATCAGACCAAAAGATGATGAAATCAATGCAGAAATCATTTTGGCACAATCCTCCGTTGATTCAGCCGAAAAAGCACTTTGATTTGAAATATTTGGAATTGTGAAATTGCAACCTCTTGAAGAATTATTATCAGAATTTCCTGAAGCTCCAGCGATAAAAGCTACGCTTGGTGCTGTATTCTGATTTGATTTAGACTTTGCACTCATGCTTGCAGTATTCTCTCCATGATATAACTCAGGATTTTGCAAAGTAGCAGTTGACTTTTTGTTCTTTAACATTTCCATTTCTCGAGCATGAAGTTTTCCAGTAAGCTCGTGAAATGTCATTGTTGAATAATCCTTATCATGTGTGAGTAGCAAAACATAATTTTCCCATTTCTCTGGCAAAGCTTCCAAAATCTTTTCTTTTAAGTCTGCATCAGTCTTTTCAATTCCAACAACCTTCAATTCACTAATCAGATGTGAAAATCTTGAGACTAAAGCAGTAATGTTTTCATTATCATAATTCTGAAAATTATCGAATTCTTTGTTTAAAACTTTCTTTCGACTCTTCTTATAATCAGCATTCCCTTCACATCTTGCGGATAGAGCATCCCATAATTGCTTAGATTTCTTGCAAGTACTAAATTGATGAAGCAATTCAGTAGGTAAAGCCATAGTAAGATAACCATAAACTTTCTATTCAAGCTCATAACTTTTTCTTTCATCACCATCGAAGTCTTGAATTTCTTTAAGATCTCCATCTTCCATTGGTCGTTCATACAACTTTCGAATTGGAATCCATAAATCAATGTCATTCGTGCTAATATAAGCAGAAAACCGTTTCTTCCAATTTTGGTAATCTTCAAGCTTTAACAATTTGGGAACTTTCTGACTTGTTCCAATTTCATTGTCAAAATTTAACATAGTTTGCATCACACTTTGCATTGCGGCAAAAGCTTGAAAATCCGACATTGTTACAAAGTTGAAAAATTCTGTCCTCCGAACTTGCTCCGAACCTAGTCTGCCGTCCGAACCTACTCCGAACTATGTCCGAACCTAAATCAGCCTCCAAACTAGCACCGAACCTTGTCCGAATCTATGTCAAGCTCCGAACTCACACCGAACTAGCTCCGAACCTAAATATAATGTCCGAACCTCGACCGAACTAGTGACCGAACGCAAAAACTCCGAACCTTGACCGATCTACCACCGAACTCTCGCCGAACACACACCGAGACACCTCCGAACCTCAAGTTCGGAGCGGTTACTCCGAGCTTGCCCAGTAACCTCCGAACCTCGAAGACATTTTTCGAAAACTCACAAAAACGGACGGATTTTGACAAAACTCGATATGGTGAACGAGAAAAACTGATAGAAAATGGTTTAGAAACAGTTTTGGCACAAAACACCCGTGAGAAATGATAGAAAACATGTAATGAAGCTTGAGAAAACTTCAAAAACGCTCAATAATCCGAGAATAGCAACCACAGATCAGTAGAGTGAACCAGAATGCTCTGATACCACTTGAAAATGCGTGAGCATCGGATCGTCTACTCGATCTAGCTAATCGGACATCGAAACGTAAATAACCGATTGTTTTATTGATCAAACGAGAACAATTACAACCAGTAAACCACAGAGAATTGACACAGAGAAACACACTCAGAAACACACACTTAACAGTAATCTCGCACGCTCAGAACTCCTAAACACAAAGACCAAACTACTATATATACCCGACTGGCCGAACGTCCTCCGAACCCCAGGTTCGGCCGGTCCGAACTTCAGGTTCGGACCAGGTTCGGCCAACCCTATATTGGCTTGAACTTGGTCTTCATTCGATACTTCACACGACGCACATTTTAGGTATCAACAAATAGGGTTCTTGTCTAAAGCTTTTTAGATTGTGCACAATGTTAACATGTTGTAATTGTCTAATTGATTTTATTTTTTAGATATAATGAGAAAGCTGAAAACCATTCATTTTTTTTTTCAAAAGAAATGACGAAGAAACTCACAATGAAAACCAAAATAGTAAACTTCAAAAAGTTACGATAAGCGAGCCCCAACCTCAAGAACAAGAACATGAAAATCAAAAAGAGCATCCGAAAACTAATGAAGTGGATCATAACCATATAGAAAGAGATCCTGCTAAACGAAAACCAACGTGGAAGCATCCGGTTAATATAAGAGAACAAGTTTAGACGAGTTTATCTTTCTTTAGGGCCTTATATACCAAATACGACTTCAAAAGTGTGAAAATAAAGGTTTAGAAAAGCATACACGGAGGTTCTAATATTCTTGGTTTAGTATTTACAAAAATTGGTTAGAATATTCGTGGAAAGTATTATTGAAGTATCACTTTGATGTTAGTAAAATCCGTGATTAAGGTTATGATGGTGCTAGCAATATGAGAGGGGAATGGAATGGATTGCAGCCTCTTGTTCTTAATGGTTGTCCTTCTACATATTACGTTCACTACTTTGCACACAGGTAAATTACTTGTTTATTTATATTTCTTTTTCCAGTTTGACTAAAATACTCTTATGCTCACATGTTACAACTTTCCTTGGTTGGTGCTTCAAGGGAAGTTATTCCAGTACACCAGTTCTTTGCAACCCTGGTTTTTATAATTAATGTAGTTTATGCTTCTAGTAAGCGCAATGATGAGTAACAAAAGGAAAAGGCAGAAGAGGTTAAAAAGTTATTAGAAATGGGTGAAATTAAGTTGGGACATTAAGAAGAGCTGATAATACTCGTTGGGTTTCTCACTTTCACTCTGTTTACAATCTACTTAATATGTTTGATGTCACCCGTGTTACCCTCGAGGGAATAATTGGATGACTCATGTAACACCCACAACCTTTTATAGGTACTTTTATTGTTCATTAGATAGGGTCCCATTGAAAGAGTAGTACATTTTAAAAACTCAACGACAACAGGGGCGGTCTCGAGCCTAGGCGGGGTGGGCGATCGCCTAGGGCCCGCGATTTTGGAGAGTCTGAAATTTTATATATATTTTATATATGTGTGTGTTAGTTTCAGTATATTTATTTAATATTTGTGAAATATTACCAATATGATTTGTAGTTCAGTCGGTTCCTATACTTTGAAACATAGGAGAGATGGCAAGATCGAAACCTGCGATCCTCTTTGTATTAACCAGTCTACTAGTTTTGTTTTTGAACATGAGGACCATTTTTGTAAAAACCTACTATGGTTTTATTCTTTTTAGTAGGGTTTAATTCTTTGTTTTAGTGAGTTTAATTGTTAATAAAGGAGTTCATATGCCTCTTTAGTTAGTGAATTAGGGGGGCATGCCTTCCTGTATACATTTGATTTATCAAGACTCAAGCATAATTAAATTTATATGCCTCTTTAGTATAGTGAATTAGGGTTTAATTTGATGTAATTTTGTTAGGAGTGTTAATACGTTGAGCTAAAAATGTAAATAATAATAGTTGCGGGACTGAAATTGTACAAATGAGCTAATCTTCAACTAACCCGCTGTTAGTTGATAAGTAGGTTGTAAATCGTTGATTCAGGCAGCTTGATAATGAATAACGATTTTCCTCTCTCTCTCTCTAGATTCTGTTATACGTATCAAGTGGTATCAGAGCCGTTCCTTCCTCGGAAGGCTCTAGATCGGTGCGCATCTGTACCAATTCCGGTGATTACAGTGGCGATTATCTCAGAAAACGACGGCAACGCGGAGACGATGACGAGAAGTCAGTCAATTGAGCAACGGGTGCAAGAAACGGATGCATCCTTACTCCGATTAGAGACAACGACGGGTATGAATTTGGCCGAGTTGGAAGCAATTAAGGCTACAGCGGCCAAGAACAATGAGGAATTGAAGGCGCAGATGGCAGAAATTCTCAGAAGTTTACAAGACCTCAGAAATTCCGGTAGGGATCCGCAACCCAGTGGTGGTGGTGGTCGATTCAATGGTGACGACACAGGTATTCTTACATACAACCGAAACAATAATAACAGTAGAATTACAAAAATGGATTTCCCTAAGTTCAATGGGACGAAGGTAGAGGGTTGGTTATGCCGAGTAGAGCATTTCTTTAGTGTTGATAACACTCCTGCTCAATTCAAAATCAAATATGCTATTATTCACTTAGAAGATATAGCTCTGTTATGGCATCAGTCATTTGTTAAGTCAAGGGGTGGGTCAATTGATGTTATGTCTTGGGCCGAGTATAAGGGGTTCATATCTGCTCGATTTGCAATGGTTTTAACTCAAGATGCCATGGGGGCTTTGGCTGCTTTAAGACAGGCTGGTACCTTACAAGAACTGTGTCAAGAATTTGATTTAGCTTTAACCAAGGTTACAATATGTGATGAATATGTTGTTAGCTTGTTCCTAAGGGCGGTCAAACCAGAAATTGGATTTCCTCTTAGGTTATTATGGCCTAAAAATTTGCCTGAAGCTTATATGCTGGCAAGAATGCAGGAAGAGTCACTGAGTGCTACTTCATCTCAGTACTCTAAACCCTACAAGGCAACTACTAATTGGTACAATACCAAGAATAGTGATAGTGGCAAAAGCTTAATGGGTTCCAACTCTGGGACTGCAGCAAACTTACCATTGCTGCCTGCTCCACCCATTAAAGCCAAACCCCTAAATTCCAGGAGGTTATCCACTAAAGAAATTGAGGAAAAAAGATTAAGAGGGGAATGCTTTGGGTGCACGGAAAAGTTTACCAGGGATCATGTGTGTAAGAATAAATAGATTTTCGCTATTGAAGTCATTGAAGAAGAAGATAATGATAGTTCTGATTCAACAGTGTTACAGATGGTGCAAGATCCACATATTTCCCTACATGCTATTATGGGAGTACCTTATTTTTCCACTATGAAGGTTAAGGGCACCATAGGCTCTAGAGCTTTACAGATTTTAATCGATTCAGGGTCTACACACAATTTTTTGGATGAAAGAATAGCTAAAAAGTTACAGTGTCCATCTAAGAGCATTTCTGCCATGAAAATCACAGTAGCTGATGGGAACAAATTATATTGTGCCAAGATTTATGAGAATTTGCAATGGATGATGCAGGGAAATTGGTTTAAAACTGATGCCTTAATCATTCCATTGTCGAATTATGGCATGGTTTTAGGAGTTCAATGGTTGCAAAATTTGAATGATATCACTTGGAATTCTAAAGAACTCACTATGAAATTTTCAGTTAATGGGAAGCAATTTGAGTTGAAAGGGGCCAAGTCTCAGGGAATATCTCTTTGTTCGGCTGAACAGTTACATGGCCTATTGCAGCACTCTTATCACTTGGCTTCAGCTCAGTTACTTTGTCTTCAAGTTGAAGGTGTGGAGCAGCATGACTTTCATGAGCCAGTCATACTACAACCACAACCAAATCAGGCCATTCAAGATTTATTGCACAAATATGAGTCTGTTTTTGCAATTCCTACATCATTGCCGCCTAAAAGGGATTGTGACCACAGAATTGTGTTGAAGGATGAAAGCCAGGCAATTAATCAGAAACCTTATAGATATCAGGCTGCTCAAAAGGATGTTGTTGAGCAAATGACCCAAGAATTGTTGGATATGGGGGTTATTAGATCCAACACCAGCCCATTTGCAGCTCCTGTAGTTTTGGTGAAAAAGAAGGATGGAAATTGGAGAATGTGTATGGATTATAGGAAACTGAATGAAGAAACTGTTAAGAACAGTTTTCCTATACCATTGATTGATGAATTACTGGATGAACTTGGGGGGGGGGGGGCAACAGTATTTTCCAAGTTAGATCTCAGGTCTGGGTACCATCAGGTGCGTATGCATGAAGATGATGTCTACAAAACTGCTTTCAGAACCCACCAAGGGCACTATGAGTTTTTGGTTCTTCCCTTTGGGTTGACTGATGCCCCAGCAACATTCCAGGCCCTAATGAACACTACCTTTAAGCCTTTGATGAGGAAGTGTGTTCTGGTTTTTTTTTATGATATTCTAGTTTACAGCTCCACTATGGAACAACATTTGGCAGACCTTGAACAAGTCTTGTCAATATTTCAAACAAATGCCTTGGTAGCAAAAAGGTCTAAATGTATGTTTGCGGGTGACAAGGTTGAATATCTTGGCCATATTATCTCACAAGCTGGGGTGGCTACTGATCCCACTAAAATTGAGGCAGTAACTACTTGGCCTCAACCTGTTACCTTGAAACAATTGAGGGGTTTTTTGGGGTTGGCTGGATACTATAGAAGATTTATTAAATCTTTTGGCAGCATTGCAAGACCACTTACAAATTTGCTCAAGAAAAATGCTTTTGCATGGAATGAAGAGGCTGAGACATCTTTCCTTCAGTTGAAAACTGCCTTAGCTAATGCTCCTGTTTTAGCTTTACCTGACTTCACTAAGACTTTTGTAGTGGAAACTGATGCATCAGGTAAAGGGTTGGGGGAAATTATATCTCAAGAAGGTCATACTTTAGCTTTCTTGAGTAAAGCATTATCAACTACGCAACTGGTAATGTCTGTTTATGAAAAAGAATTGCTGGCCATTCTGATGGCAGTTAAGAAATGGCACCATTATTTGATAATGAAACACTTTATTATCAAAACTGACCAGAAGAGTTTAAAGTTTCTATTGGATCAGAAGATTACGACTCCTTTGCAACAAACTTGGCTGACTAAATTGTTGGGATATGACTATGAGATTGTGTACAGGAAGGGTTCAGAAAATGGGGCTGCAGATGCTTTGTCAAGGGTCCAGGGTGTTGGTCTCTTCCATATGGATGTATCCACATTTGATTCGTTGCTTTTAACTAAGATTCAAGCTTCTTGGCAGGAAGACCCTTAAGTTCTACATCTAATTCAAAAAGTGGCGCAGAGGAGGCTTCTTCACATTTTACTTGGGATGGTCAATTTATTCGAAGGAAAGGTAAGCTACTGATTGGTAATGATGATGCTCTTAAATTGCAGCTTATGGAATTGGCTCATTCTTCGCCAGTGGGGGGCCATTCTGGATATCATGCCACATTGTATAGACTTAAAGGTGGTTTTTATTGGAAGGGGTGTTCAAAAGATATAAGGCACTTCGTAAGGGCGTGTACTGTGTGTCAGAGGGCTAAGTATGAGACGGTGGCAAGTCCTGGCTTACTGCAACCTCTGCCTACTCCTAACTCTATTTTTAGTGATATTTCCATGGATTTCATAAGTGGCCTCCCTAAATCCAATGGCAAAGATACTATTTTGGTTGTTGTGGACAGATTAACCAAGTATGCTCACTTCATGGCTTTATCCCATCCTTTTACTGCTGCTAGTGTCGCTCAAGTCGTCTTTGATCATGTGTTCAAGGCTCATGGTTGTCCCAAAACCATAGTTTCAGATCGTGACCCGTTATTTCTCAGTCACTTCTGGAAGGATTTTATGAAACTTCAAGGCATTGAGTTAGCGATGTCTACAACGTATCATCCGCAATCTGATGGGCAAACAGAGGTTGTCAATCGTTGTCTAGAATCATATTTACGCTGCATGGTGATGGACTCTCCCAAGCAATGGTTTAAATGGCTCACTCTCGCTGAATGGTGGTATAACACTACCTACCATTCTTCTATTCATATGTCTCCCTTTGAGGCCTTATATGGTATTCCACCACCCATTCATCTTCCTTATGTTCCTAATGACTTTGGAAGATTTTTTCAGAGAAAGGGAAGTCAAGATTCAATCTTTAAAGTCTCATAGCTGTTGCAAAAAACCGGATGAAACAAATGGCCGATAAGCATCGTTCTGAACGATCTTTTGAGGTGGGAAATTGGGTATACGTTAAGCTACAACCCTATGTTCAAACTACAATGAAGTTGGGGCCCCTTTCTAAATTGGACCCCCGTTTTATGGGCCTTTTTTTTATTTTAGAGCGAATTGGAGCTGTCGCTTATAAGATGGATCTTCCTGATGATGCAACTATCCACCCAGTGTTCCATGTGTCGTTACTCAAGCTCGCTCGAGGTCGAATTATCAAAGTGATTCCGTTACCAGCTGGGCCTCGTTTCCAATGCAGTCCCCGAGCAATTATTGATCGAAGGTTGGTTCAAAAAGGCAGTAAAGCTAAGTTGGAGGTGCTGGTTCATTGGGATGGATTACCGGTTACCGAAGCGACTTGGGAGGATTTTAAGGCATTGAAGCTGCGTTTTCCATTGTTTAAATCTTGAGGACAAGATTCATTTTGGGCGGGAAGATTTGTTAGGAGTGTTAATAGGTTGAGCTAAAAATGTGAATAATAATAGTTGAGGGACTGAAATTGTACAAATGAGCTAATCTTCAACTAACCCGCTGTTAGTTGATAAGTAGGTTGTAAATCGTTGATTCAGGCAGCTTGATAATGAATAACGATTTTTCCTCTCTCTCTCTAGATTCTGTTATACGTATCAAATTAGCTAGGTATTATGTTGGTGTTTATTGTTTACTTTTGTGTTTTTACATATGCGGTTTTCACTTTATATTATAAGGGCCTATTTTTTTATCTCGTCTAGGGCTTATTTTTTTTTTGGGGGGGTTTGCAGAGCCGCCCCTGAACAACTGTACAACTTAAGTGCATCACCACATGGTGATGCCTACAAAATACGTAGTGTTAAGTGTTGATCTAACAACCATATTTATACATCATTTAATTAATATGGTTTTATAATAAAAACATAACCTAACAGCAAGTCTTTTGATATTCGGTTCTTCCAAAATGGCTTGATCACTTGCTCGCCTCCCCTTGATCATCTGTCACACCCCGGTCAACGGATTTGGGTGTGAGCGAGACGGAATCATAGTCGCAGATATACAGAACAACTTCTACTAAATTCAAACGTCATTTAAAACATAGCACCATTTATGTTGCAGCGGAAAGTTGTGGTGAAATGATAATGTCTTACATTTGAATAAAAGTCTTGGATTGATATTGAAATCATAAATTAGTTTATTTAAGATAGGTCGGGACTATGACCCGGTGAAACAGGGTCGAAAGTTACAGTGAAGCCCCATTTGCACGTCTTTCATGATAAGCTTAGATACCTGAGAAATCATGAGTTTAAAAGGTCAACATAAAATTTGTGAGGTTCACAGGTTTATGATTCTATGGTAAGTTTGTAAAAATAGTTTACAGTATGTTGGAATAACAGTTTACAGTATGTTGGAATAACAGTTTACGGTATACTTAAATGTTACGTTGGTTTACTGTCGTGGTTGTAAGATCCTCCCATGAACCTCAAATTCGAATACTAACGGATTACCCACTCATGGCATTCTATCCCAAGAATACCGAACAGGCAAGAATAACTGACGTGTACCCCTTGACAATATACGAAGTCAGGATTGGAGCTACCAATCTGGGCAGGGTTGTCAACCCAAATAGATCTATTCACTAGTTATCGTTTCGGGCAGAACTACTCGAATTCAATTAATAGTGGGATTCAGTTGTACTAACGTTGATAACGATAAAGTACCAGTTGTTTGGGATACAGAATGGAACATGTAGTCATACGGCTAACAGGTAAACCACAACATTAAGTAAAAAGCATTTTATCAGTTCATGATTTCTCCCCCATAAGTGTAAAACAATTGTAAAGAAAAGGGGCCGTGAAACTCACTTGATTCAGTGATGATGATGGATTACCGAGTGGCAACTAGCAAGTAAAGTCCTAATAAAACATAAGACAATATGCATAAGGGTCCACATAATCATCTGAGTAACGAACGTTACCCAAATGATACCAGTCAAGTCTTGACGTATAATCCCGTTTGTAGCGTTTGAAAACCCGTTAGTTATTCATTTTAAAATAAGTAAATGCTAATGTTCACGTATGAAAGCATTTATGTAATTTGAATACAAGAAATGAGCATGTGATCACGTATCATGAAGGACAGTTCAATCAAGTCTTGAATATTATTTTAAATAATAATATTTATTATTATTTTTAAGTTCGTTCGATCGATTGAATATTTAATCGCGTTAAGTTATAATATATATATAACTAGAGTTAATAATTATTATCGAAATAATTATTCTAACTTGTTGGAATAATTTATCAAATTATTACAAATTAACGATTTAATGAATAAACACAAGTAGGTTAATATTAAAAGTTATTTTAATATTAAGCTCATGTTAGGGAAATTAGGGTTTCCATGTTAATATAATTATAATTGTTATTAAAATAATTATCATTAATAAGCATGATGAGTTTAACTCAATTTAGGGTTTCTAAACTCATACGGATAATTATTTGTCGAAAACAATTATTTACGTTTCGATACGTCACGTTTTTAAAACTTTTAAAGATTTCATTTCAGTTCCAAACGTTTAAAAATAAACATTTGGTCCGGTTAAAACGTTTTGATGATTTTGATTTATTTAAAATAATCAAAAATATGTTTTTCATAGTTTCTATAAGTCTTTTGATTTTATTTTTATAAAATCATTTCTAAATAACTTTATTTATCAAATAAAGTTAGGGTTTTAAATTAAAGACTTTTTATAGAAAATTCCCAACATAAAACATTTTCCACTTTTTGTATAAATTCCAAGATTTTATACTTTTCAAGTTAAATGACATAAATGTGCTCTTTTCTCATTTTTGATATAAAAATATATTTGTATATATTTTTATCCATTTTGTTTTTCTATAAAATCCAAAACAAGCATTTTAAGTCTTGTTTTATTAGAATTTATATTTTTATAGAATGTGACCATTTTATACAAGTTAGCTTTCATGGTGAGTTCTTATGGTTTAGATCCGAGTAATTTTTATTAAAACTACTAAATTCAATATTTAACTATAAAAATCCATTTAAGGGTTTTTAAGATTATCATTTCATGTCAAATTTTTATGTTATCATCCTAATGTCCAAAATAGTCCACATGTGTTATTATCATCATATTTAGTCCATGGTAATTGTCATTAGCATATAACAACTTATAATTAAGATGATTAACCATAAAAATCTCAAATAACATTTCTAGCATTTTATATCATAACCTAACATGATCATAACTCAAATAAACCATGCAACAATATTTAACATCTTCAAATCATCATATGATCAAAATAATCATCTAACTAGTGAGTTTAACCATCGGTTTTTATTTTAAATAAAAACACCACATTATTATGTTAGAATTTCATAAGATGACCATGATTTGTTTAGCAAGTTATAAAAGTTAATTTCCTTGTACTTAAGTCATCAAATAACAACATAATATTTCACATTTTCAAACCTTACAACACTAAGATTTAAGAAAATCAAAGAAGAGATATATGAGTCGGTTAGATGATTTTGATCTTTATAAAACTTAAGGTTTTAAAGGATTTGTTGTCAAGACTCGGGGATCGTTTGGGAACGTTTAAAACGTATTAAAAACATAAACGATATCGGTTTAAAGGACTCACAAAAGAGAGGGTTTAAACCGATAGAAAAGAGAGGGTAGCGGCTTGGTGGTGGTCGTGGTGTTCTGCCGGGAAGAAAAAGAAGAGAAGAAGAGGGAGATGATGGTTCATGGTGGTGGTTTGTGTTTGCTTGCAGCTCTCGAAAAGAAAAAAGAAAAGAAGAAGTGAAGGTGTTGGTGGTTTTTGTGAAGAAGAAAAGGTAAGGTGTGT
This sequence comes from Deinandra increscens subsp. villosa, assembly GCA_039602395.1. Lineage (NCBI taxonomy): Eukaryota > Viridiplantae > Streptophyta > Magnoliopsida > Asterales > Asteraceae > Deinandra > Deinandra increscens. Next base: position 73,045,395 of record JBCNJP010000025.1, read on the forward strand.
GGTGTTGGTGATGGTTTAGTCATCCCTCACTATTTGGTCATCATCACTAGTGTTAGGATGGTAGGCTAGGAATGGTGTGGCCAAGATAACCATCACACTCTTTTACTAACTTTCTTAGTTAAGTTTTTATAAAAATGTGAAAGTGTAGGTGACACTTTTTATATAAAATTTGTTGAGTTTTATAAAATAGTTTAGGCTTTGAAATCTTGTGTAAAATTTGTAAAGGGTTAGAGATAATATAATTCATAACTTTTATAAATAATAAAAGTATAAAAATTATAGAAGTTGGTGATTAATTTTTATAAAAATACAAGGTGATAACCATTTTATAAAAATTGATACAAAGTCGATGGGCCAATATTATTAAAAGTTAATCCCTTAGGCTTGGACTTTATATTGGGCCTAAATGCTTAAAGAAAAATGCAATTAGGTCTGTTTGTCGGTTATGGGCCGTACAGGTCCAAACGGGGCGCCGGTTCGAGGCCCAGGCCCGTCGTGCATCGGTTGGATTTATGGATCGTCACGATCACTCGGTTTATCAAGATTATGTAACGGATCAAGGTTTCGGGCTCGGTTCTCTTGTTTTAGGCTTATTGGGCCTATTGGGCCAAGTCAGGCCCAATTGGTTAACGGGTGAGGTTTGGCTTAAGTCTTGACAACGATTTCGGTTTGTGTTGTTTTTATTTCATAAAAACCATTGTTAAAGTCAGTTATAATAGTTTTCGGAAATCAGTCATACTTTTCAGTTTTTCTTACGGTTACGGTTAACGTTTTTAGTTTGTCAGTTCGTGACAGTTTTAAGCTCGACCGTCCAGATTATTTAAAACCGAATAGTTTTCAACCTATGATCGCTTATCAGTTTTCCGTGTCGGTTATATAAACGTTCGACACGAGTTCCAGTTCCAGATAAAATATAAAAATACATTTTATATTTATTTTTCTTGTTATTGAAATTTACGGGTATATGCTTCAAGTACAAACGCAGGATTAGGTTTACGTCATCAGTTAATAGTCAGGCATATAAATTAACAGTTTAAACAGTAATCAGATCGGTTAATGCACATTAATACTTAATTAAAAGTCAAAGTACAGAGGTTTGACCTAGATTTTCGGACGAGGTGTCACATCAACCTACCATAAAACGAGTAACATATTAGTGAAAGTGGCTTTAGCAAAAACATTTAGTAGTAAATAAGGGATAAGGAATTCAAGAAATAACAAAAGAATAAATTTTTGGTCAGACCAATCCCTTGCGTACCGCGAGGGATTCTTCGCGTACTGTGAGGACTGCAAGCTTGTCACTTGCAGCTTGACTAGTTCCAAGAGATACGCTTGGAACGAAATTTCTAGCACTCAACTGGAAGTTCTGTAGTTTTGTACTTAGCCAAATTTCCTGTTTTTTTTTTCCAGATTTCTACCAGAAATTTTCAACGCATCCACACACCCGATTCTTCGCGTCTACAATTTTAACTAAAAGAAGGATTCATACATATACTAACACGCATATGTTAACGCAACGATTAATCATATTTTGGATTCCTAAATTTCCAGAATTCATTCCAACCTGTTGACCCATTAAGGTCTAACCACACTAACAATTACTCATACCTAATCTCCTTGTGTCATGCATATGCGAACATCACCTGCAACTAATAACTTGTACCTACTCAACCTTTCCATGTTAAACTTCATAGCCACATAACCGACAACACATATAAACGATTACATGAATTAGTGTTTAAACTTGGATACAAAGATCCCAACTTTCTACTTTGGAGTATAGGGTGATCAACATCCTTGTTAACTCCAATTTCATCAACACAACATAAGGATCAAAGATCCCAACTTTTAGTTAGGAGTAGTATATGATGATCATCATCACTACCCCATTACCAACAACTACATATGAGGATTAAATCCTTAACGAATATCATTCTTACTAATACAACATAATCAATAATCCCTTTCATTAAGGTATACTTAAAAACAAACCGCGCTTTAATGAGCCATCCTTAACCTTAAACCCCATATGACTACAATCTATCACAAGTAATCATTTATTCTAACAATTCAAGAATGACTATGTGTTACCTCGTTAAGCTTTAACCTTGCCCTTGCCTTGTTGATTCGCACCTTCACCCTCCTCACCTATAGGTTGGTGAAAATTTTAGCATAACACATCAATTCAATTTCATCTTACACATCCTCAATCAAACATTCAACAATTCAGTACAAGGCCATCAATATAACCCATTCACATATCTTTTAGGCATTTTGTCAAACATCTAACATGCATTCTAAACATCAAAACATTAACATTCATTCTACACTTAGATTACTTCCATTAACAATCACTTTCATCATGAAATTACTTCCTCACACTAAACAAGCAGCTGTTACACAATTTAGCACTTCTCCCCAACCCTCCACCATATACAACTTGCGATTTTTAAGAGGTAGGTGTCAACCCCCACCCCAAATATTTCAACAACTCATAAATTACTAGCATGCAATCCGAATAGGGGTTCTATGGAAGTATATACACCACACACAACAACTAATACATATTAATCTTACAGACAAACACACAAGGATCAACTGACTTGACAAAGAATTAAGGAGTAGAAGGAAATCTCGTGCTCTATAAGCCTTCTCAAACCTCAATTTTAACCTCCCTTTGTGGATTTCTCTTAGCCTAAAGATTGAATCTTCCTGAAGTGCTGAGTTCTGTGTATCACGTATTTCATGTATCTAATCGGAATAAATGTCTATCTGACAAGTCACTCATAGTTCTACACGAGAAGTTAGAGATTGATGAGCAACTGCGTTTCATAGAGGAGCCAGTAGAGATAATGGATCAAGATATCAAGTAGCTCAAGCAGAGTAAGATTCCTATTATCAAAGTTTGGTAGAATTCGAAGCATGGACCTGAGTTTACCTGGGAACGCGAGGATTAAATGATGAGCAAATACCTGAACTTGTTCAAGCAGCCCGTATCGATAGTCGGAAGTACTTCTTAAATTTCGGGACGACATTTCCTAAAAGGAGAGGATGATGTGAGAACCTGAAAACTTTTCCCTTAATTTTTTAGTAGCAACACATTTATGATTCTTGCTTGGTTTAAAGTTTCTGCAACGAGGTTGAAGTGTTCAATTTGCGATTCTAGAATTCTCTGCAACGAGGTTGTAACTTTTTAAACTCTTGGAAACATGGTTGCGATCTTAATTTTCGGGACGAAAATTATCAAACAGGGGATAGATGTGAGTATGTGACATTCTGCCCCGTCGGGTGGGACCCGAACCTCGAAAACGGATAAAAACCGGCAATCCGGAAATCACGTATATAGGCATAGTATGTCAATTAAGGTATTAGAAGATTCTAGTAGCCTTAAAACACTTCACAAACATTACACACAAGTTAGAGTCTCGAAACATTGATAATTAAAACTAAAAACTAATATGTGTTGTGACTTACGTGCGAAACTGTTACGTGAAATTGATTGTGTTAACATGTTATGATATATGGCATGTTTATATTCTTTTTAGTCGTATCGAATGTGGCAATATGATAAGATATTAATTAACATAAGAAACTATAGAAAACCGTAGCCGAAAAGTCGAAAAACGAACAAACGAGAACGCAAAACGAGGAAAACCAAACTATAGAAAACCGTAGCCGACACGTGACGAGCCCAGGCGGGTAGAAACCCTAACCGAGACCAGAAATTAGGGTTTTACGACCCTAGACAGAGATCGATACAGATTAACAAAAACGGACCAAGGAATCAAAGCCTAGAATGGCTCTGATACCATGTCAAGTTTTGAGAGACTAATTCGCAACAACAGAAACAAAATAACAAACAGATCTGAGACTTTAAACTGAACGAAATCACCAGATTTACAACAATCTTATGAGTACAGAACAACACAAAGAAGAAGTAAAACTGTTAGATCATCATAGCGATGATCTAACCGGAGGACAAACTGAAACGGAGCTTGTAAACGAAGACGAAGACTCTAACCCTAGCAGAGCGATTTCGACAATCGAGAGACTCCAAAGACTGAACTGAACCCTAAATCTGTTAGCGACACTTTATAACAGCTCCACAAGCAACCGGGTTTTAACCCGGGTCTTCTACCCGAATCCACCTGCTACGGTCCAACCCTCTCTTTGTAGCCAAGCCCAAGTATTAGAAGCCCAGCTGAAGCCCAAGCATTAGCAGCCCAATCCTACAACATATAAATAACACATCTAACTTTTGATATATGAACTTAAAATACATATCTTAATTTTCACACGCCCCCTTAATTCATATAGCAAAAACATCCAACATATTAAGTTTTTTTACAAAGAAATTCATGTTGAGACACTAATAGTCCCTTTGTAAAAATATCTGCTATTTGCTCACTAGTTCTTATGCCATTAACCTTAACAAGCCCAGATAAAATTTTTTCCCTAAGAAAAAACAAATCAATCTCAAAATGTTTTGTACGATCATGGAACACTGGATTAGCTGTTATAGACACAGCTGCATTATTGTCACATAACAAAGATACAGGTAAAGGTATTTTAACATCAAGTTCATCAAACACATTTTTTATCCACATAAGCTCACATAGTGCAGTACTCATCGCCCTATACTCAGACTCAGCAGATGAGCGAGATACTACTTTTTGTTTTTTAGATTTCCATGACAACAAAGAATTTCCAAAAAATATGCAAAAACCAGTTACAGATTTTCTTGTAACTAAACATTTACCCCAATCTGAATCAGCATACACAGATAACATGCACTTACTATTTTTATCAAAGAAAATACCCTTTCCAGGAGCAGATTTAAGGTATCTTAGTAGTCTAAGAGCAATGTTAAGATGTGACTTAGTGGGACAATGCATAAATTTACTTAGAAACTGAACTGGATATGATATATCTGGACGAGTGTGAGACAAATAGATTAATTTACCAATCAATCTTCGAAACCCAGTGACATCAACAACCTTAGAGTCATCAGTTTTACATTGAGAAATCAACTGATAATTCTGCTCAATTGGAATGCTAACAGGTTTAGTACCTGTTAAACCAAACTCAGATAAAAGTTCAAGGCAATATTTTCTTTGTGATAAACACAAGCCACTTTCAGTTCTTATGACTTCAAAACCCAAAAAAATATTTTAGATCTCCTAAGTCTTTAATTTTAAATTTAGCTTGTAAATCAAGTTTAATTTGTTCAATACAGTCAGGACTACTACCAGTTATAACAATATCATCAACATATACCAAAAGAATTGTTATTGAACTCTTATCTTTTTTTTAAAAAAAAAACAAAGAATAATCACTTTTACTTTGGTTGAAACCAGACTCAGTTAAAGCATCAACCAACTTCTCATTCCACATTCTTGGAGCCTGTTTCAAACCATATAAGGACTTATTCAGTTTACACACTTTAGACTCATTTTTTGAGAAATAACCTTCAGGTAAAGTCATGTAAACATCTTCATTTAAACTACCATATAGAAAAGCATTATTGATGTCCAGTTGATAAAGAGGCTAATTGTTAATGACATCAAGATTTAAAACACACCTTATAGTAACAAGTTTTACAACAGGTGAAAAAGTCTCCTCAAAATTTATTCCTTCTTTTTTACTATAACCTTTTACAACTAGCCTAGCCTTGTACCTATCTATCTACCCAGTAGACTTATACTTAATCTTATACACCCACTTACAACCTATAGGGTTTCTACCCTTAGGAAGATCAACAAGTGTCCAAGTGTTATTTCTAAGAAAAGCTTCCATCTCTTCATTCATAGCATCAACCCAATTTGTATCATGTTTAGCCTCATTAAAAGATTTAGGTTCAAAACTTTTGTTCAAAGCAGAAATAAAACAAAAGTTATCTTTGGACAGATTAGAGTAACTAAGGACTTTTTCAAGACCATAGATATTCCCCCCCCCCCCACCACATAATCTTTCAGATTAGATGGAGGTTTGACTGGTCTTGTAGAATGTCGCCTAGATACACTAATACCCTCAGAGGATGGATGAATTTCATCCTCAGTATCACCTTGGACAACCTCAGTAGTGCCGTCACTAGGAGCAGAAACAGGTGAAGAATGAACTTCACCTTCACTGTCATGTGTATCACTCTGAAACTGAGTCACTATGGACCTCCCCTTCATCATCGGGATTTTCACTTGAGACCTTTGGAAAAAAATATTATCATTCAAATAAAAAAAACTAATCCAGTCAGCAGAAACAGAAGGATATATATCAACAGAGACATTTTTATTTTGAAAAGGATATACAGACTCATAAAATTTTACATCTCTTGAAAAAAACATAACTTTTCTATCAATGCTCCACAATTTATAACCCTTTTTAACATTTGAATAACCAAAAAAGACACACTTTTCTGCTTGACTGCTAAACTTATCATTGTTATTCAAAACTGTGGCAAAACACAAACATCCAAAGACTCTCAAGTGATTCAGGGAAGGTTTAAACTTAAACATGACTTCAAATGGAGATTTGCCATTTAAAACAGAAGATGGAAGCCTGTTAATAAGATAAGTAGTTGTAAGAACACATTCAGGCCAAAACTCAAAGGTATACAAGACTGAAACAACAAGGTTCTAGCAACATTCAGCAGGTGTCTATGCTTCCTCTCAACAATCCCATTTTGTTGAGGGGTATGCACAAATGAAGTTTGATGTATTACACCATGCTTATGTACAAAAGCTTCCATAGAAGAGTTAACAAACTCAGTTCCATTATCACTACGAAACACCTTAACATTGAATTTGAACTGAGTTTTAATCAAGTTATAAAAATCTGCTATATAATAACCTACCTCACTTTTATTTTTCAAAAAATAAACCCACACAGCTCTACTAAAATAATCAACAATAGTTAGAAAGTATTTAAACCCTTCCTTACTAGTCATCTTGTAAGGACCCCACACATCAAGATGTATAAGATCCCCAACATTATGATTACTTAGAGGAAAAGACTCTCTGTGTTGTTTAGACTTATGACACACTTCACAAACAGAAGTAGATTTAAATTCTTTAATATTCAAATCAGTTTGTAACAGCTTTAGAACAGGATCTGCTGGATGTCCCAACCTAATATGCCAAAGGTCTAACACATCAACAGAATTAAAACACACCTTAGAACACATAGGCACATTTCCATACAAGTATAATCCATCAACTTGTTTACCAGTCACTACAATCCGGTTTGTAAACAAATCCTGAAGATAGCATGAATGTTCATCAAATATAGACCTTAGTTTATTGTCTCTGGCTAATTTATGAACAGAGATGAGATTTACAAAATAATCTGGCACAACAAAAACATCATGCAGAATAACATTTTCTGTAAGTTTCAAGTTTCCAATTTTAGTAACTGTAGCAACAGTGCCATTAGGATGTTTTATTTTAATTCCAAAATCAGACACACTTACAGAATTTAAAAGTCCTTTATCAGAGACAACCATGTGTTGATTTGCACCAGAATCTATAACCCACCCAGCACTGTCCATACCAGAACCAAAGACATAAACACAACTACTAAACTGATTTAAGCAATTGCTAGACACATTATGACTAAATCTACCTCCAATGTTATTGTTCTGAACAGCATCCCCAGATTTCTAATCTAGCAACTTCAACAATCTACACACTTGTTCAGAACTCAGAGAACCATAAGTAAGAGCTGGATTAACACACGAATTTGACTCAACAACAGAGCCATTTGAACTTCCTTGTTTATTCCACTTATTATTCCTAGGCTTATATCCAGGTGGATACCCTATTAACTCAAAACATCTATCAACCAAATGACCAACCTTATTACAATGAGTACATTTGACATTAGTATTAGGACCCCTATTAGGTCTCCTGGTACTATCAGAAAAAGGACCAGACTTAGACACAAAACCAGAGACTTGTCCCTTAGACCCACAGTTCCCAGCCCTGTGAGACTCTTCCCTGGAAATAGTTAAAAAATGCAGTTTTAAGTGTAGGAAGAGGGTCACGGGTCAGCAAACTGGTTCTAACAGGCAAGTACACATCATCTGAACCCATGAGAAACTGCATGAGCTTAATAGAGTCACTGAATTCATTGTACTTCTTAGATGCATTACAGGAACAAGCAAGTAATTTAACCATATTATCATATTGTTTCCACATTGTGTTTAGTCTATTATAATAATCAAAAACTGAAGAACCACTCTGAGTAGCAGAGTTGATCTTTTGATACAAGTTAAAAATGATAGACCCATCAACTTTGTCATATGTCTCCTTAAGATCAGACCAAACAGTTGAGGCAAGCTTGGAATAAACTTGTCCCACATATAATTCCTCACAAACAGAATTTAAAATCCAAGACAGAACAACAGAATTACATCTCTCCCACTGATTAGCCAACACATCATCATCAGTTGGTTTCAAACAAGTGCCATCAAGAAATCCAATTTTATTTTTAACCTTTAATGCCAATTCAAGTGCACTTGCCCAAACAGTATAGTTCTCAATCCACTTTAGTTTAAAACTAATCAGTGTGAGAGTTCTAGAATCACTAGCTTGTAAGTATAACGGATCACTAGCCTCAATTTTGCTAACCAAAGTAGCAGAAGTTGAGGTATCCCCTTCAGTACCAGTCATTCTAATGATCTTCCCAGTTACAGACAGATACACAGAAGAAACAAGTAAACACAAATCACAGAAAACAAAACCAAAAGATGCAGACAAGAATTACCAAACAAGTATTAATCACACCACAGAAAGCAATACCAAACACGATACCGGTTAGATAAGCCCAGGCAGTGCCAGGTTTCCACACCACTCTTGATAGTTCAAGAATTAACTGGGGTCTAACCAATATCACAAAAACAACCAGATAACAAGCAAGAAACAAACACGAGAAAATAAAGGGAACAATCTCACCTAATGAGCCTGAGTCGTTATGACCTTCGCTTAGGGTCAAAAACAACTCAGGCAGGCACAACAAGAAGAACCGTTGATCAGCACCTCCTAGCCTCCTTACCTTCACTTAGGGTAAGGTCTTCAAGAATTGAGACGCCACCAGCAACAGCTTCACAGCACAGTTTCTCACCTTCTCTTAGGATGAGATCGAAGCCTCCAGTCGACCACAACCAAGAACTCAAACACAAGAAACTAGGGTATCGAAACTGACCCTAGATCTGTAACAAACACGCAGCGAAATACCCAGAATCACTCCGATCAACAACAACTAGGACCGATTAAACCAAGAACTAACCGAGACCAGAAATTAGGGTTTTACGACCCTAGACAGAGATCGATACAGATTAACAAAAACGGACCAAGGAATCAAAGCCTAGAATGGCTCTGATACCATGTCAAGTTTTGAGAGACTAATTCGCAACAACAGAAACAAAATAACAAACAGATCTGAGACTTTAAACTGAACGAAATCACCAGATTTACAACAATCTTATGAGTACAGAACAACACAAAGAAGAAGTAAAACTGTTAGATCATCACAGCGATGATCTAACCGGAGGACAAACTGAAACGGAGCTTGTAAAACGAAGACGAAGACTCTAACCCTAGCAGAGCGATTTTGACAATCGGGAGACTCCAAAGACTGAACTAAACCCTAAATCTGCTAGCGACACTTTATAACAGCTCCACAAGCAACCGGGTTTTAACCCGGGTCTTCTACCCGAATCCACCTGCTACGGTCTAGCCCTCTCTTTGTAGCCAAGCCCAAGTATTAGAAGCCCAGCTGAAGCCTAAGCATTAGCAGCCCAATCCTGCAACATATAAATAACACATGTAACTTTTGATATATGAATTAAAAATACATATTTTAATTTTGACATCCATCATACAAAAGAGCACTGACACCATACCTATTGATGCAAAAGTGGATTAATGAACATATATTTTGACAGTCAATGTATTGTAAATTACTTACACATATACTGATTTGTCTGCTTTCCCGTGATGTTTGCACGCTAATTTTGAGCCTTCTGGCTGTAATGTATCATTACAGTGCTCACACTTACGACTATACCAATTTCCATGACTGTACATATCTTTGATCCTTGCTATACATGAGAACATGTGGTGCTGATATTAAAGAAAAAGGTAATGTTAGTATTGTTTATTTATTCCAAGTAGCTATTTTTGTACTATTTCATTCTTACATTGATAGAAAATGGATCTTTTGAGAGGATATTGGCAATTGTGGTGATGTTGTCTCTGATAATCTGATATCCTTTTCGGTCATGTAGCCATACTCAGAACTTGATATTGTTGTTAGCAACTTTGGACTGTATTGTGACATTTGTGTTTGAGTCAAATTGAGATAAGAATTAAACGTCAATGTAACTATTTGCTACCTCTTGATTAAATCACTATATCCTTCAATAGCAAGCTCAAGATCAATTGTTGTTGCCGATGTTGACTCCAGTTGAAGTTTTTCTGTTTTCAAGCAAACAGAACAGTGAATTTCAATAGGTTTTAGTAGAGTCATATGATAAAAGTTTTAATGAAATGTTATAACTCCATATTTTGTCACCAAGGATGAAATAGCAATGACTTTTCCTGGGGATAAAACATTGACATATGTATACGCAATTTTTAAACAAAAAGCTTTGCTAATAGGATTTAAGGTAATTTGTAAAAAAAATACTATGAGTTATGGAATCAGAATTTCATATATACTGGGTTCTTGAACCTCTTTAGTTCATGAACAACCAATATAAAAATACCAAATTGTACATATCGCTTGCAACCCAAACACCACTTGCAGGAAGATATTGGTTCATGAACAACCCATTTAAACATAGAAAATTATACATATCTGTTGCAAACCAAAAAAAATAGATGCAGGAACATACCGAAGAATTGAACTTATAATCATACGATAGATACGAAAAATAACCAATTGAGATGTGGTTGAACCGAGAATGCGTGTCAATTTATGTTAAGAAATAGAGAGAATTATAACAGATTGTATTATTCAAGGATTAAGTGTCTACAACAATCATAATGCAAACAATATATACAAAAGTCTACGAGCCATTTAAGCAAATCTACTCCTTAATTTAAGCCTAACTATTAGCACTACAAATATAATTATAATCACCAAAATATGGAAGGAGAATCACGTATAACTTTCCTAATAATCCCCTTCAAGTTGGAGAGTCTGTATTAATAGCTCCCAACTTGGATAATCAAAGCAAATTTTCTTAAATAATCCCCTTCAAGTTGGAGAGTGGAGATCACAAACTCCCAAATTGTTTCGTAAAGTCTCAAATTGAACTCTCCCTAAAGCCTTTGTAAAAATGTCGGCCAGTTGTAGTCGTGTTGGAATATGGGAAGGTTTAATCATTCCTGCTTGTAACTTTTCTCTAACTATATGGCAGTCGATTTCAATGTGCTTTGTACGTTCATGAAAAACAAGATTCGCTGCTATGTGTAAAGCCGCCTGATTGTCACAGTACAATGGAGAAGGAGCAACCAATGGAACTTTCAAATCCTGAAGAATGTACCGCAACCAAGTTAATTCTAGGCAGGTGTTGGCCATTGCCCTGTATTCGGCCTCGGCTGATGATCTTGAAACATTCGTTTGCTTCTTGGATTTCCATGATACGAGTGAAGTTCCAAGGAAAATACAATATCCTGAAACCGATCGTCGTGTTGTCCGACAACCTCCCCAATCTGAATCACAAATGGCCTTGAGACTAAGATTATTAGTAGAAGGCAACAATAAGCCTTGCCCCGGAGTTCCTTTGATGTATCGAAGGATCCGCATTGCAGCATCCCAATGTGGCTTATGAGGCTCATGCATAAATTGACTTAGTGTGCGAACAGAATACATTATGTCCGGCCTCGTGACAGTTAAATATATTAATCTACCAACTAATCTTCTGTATTTTGTTGGGTCATGCAATTTTTCTCCATCTGTGAGAGTTAGCTTTATATTTTGCTCCATTGGGAATTTTTCTGGTCGTGCACCAGTGAGCCCGCAATCTTGTAAGAGGTCTAAGGCATATTTCCTTTGTGACATAAATATGCCGTTTTTTTAGCGAGAAAATTCAATGCCCAAGAAGTACTTCAAATCTCCCAAATCTTTGATAAGAAATCGCTTGAGTAAACATTCTTTCAATCGTTTCATTTCTTGAAGATCGTTGCCTGTTAATAGAATATCATCCACATAGATAAGTATTGCAACAAAAGAGGTACCACATACCTTTGTGAAAAGGGAGTAATCAGCCTTGGATTGGGTGTAACCAGCCTCCCTAATGGTACTTGAAAATGTGGAAAACTAATTTCGAGATGCTTGTTTTAACCCGTATAGTGACTTATTGAGCCGACAAACAGTGTTCTCCCCTTGTCGGTGAAGACCAGGAGGTGGCGTCATGTAAAGAACTTCATGTAGGTCACCATGAAGGAATGCATTTTGAACGTCTAGTTGATGTGTAAACCAATTTCTTGCTGCGGCAACGGTAAGGAGGCATCGAAGGGTAGTGAGCTTCGCCGTGGGGGAGAAGGTATCTTTGTAATCTATGCCTTCCACTTGGGTGTAACCCTTAGCAACCAAACGAGCTTTGTAACGCTCAATGGTGCCATTCGAGTTGTACTTTATTTTGTAGACCCACCGACAACCGATAGGTTTGTGACCACGAGGAAGTGGGACAAGAGTCCATGTGTTATTATGTTCTAGTGCTCGAAGTTCTTCAGCCATGGCTTTCTGCCAGTGAGGATGGCAAACAGCCTGATCATATGATCGTGGTTCTGTTTGTGCTGTAATGTTAGCTAAGAAAGCACGGTGAGTAGATGAGAAACGAGACAGTGAAATATATGAAGAGAGAGGGTACCTGGTCCCTTTGCAAGGACTTGAGCCAGTGGATGATTGATTGGCTTGAGAAGACATGAAGTAGTCATTGTGCCATGAAGGAGGGTGCTTGTCACGATTAGAACGACGTGGACAAGATGGTTGAGGGTGTGTAGTTTGTTCTGGAGAGGAAGCCGGTTCGGGTTCGGTAGTTGTTGTATTTTCAGGACATGTGGAGGCGGGAGAGTCGGAATCAGGTTCTTGAGGTAAAGAGGAGTCGGAATCAGGTTGTGCAAATGAAGGAGCTGGGTGAGTATCTTGTGATGGTGTAGATACGTGAGGAATATTAATGGCAAGGTTGGGCAAAAGTGAAGAAGTAGTAGGGTGTGAAGAAAGAGAAGAGAAAGGGAAAATATCTTCACAAAATTTGACATCACGACTAACAAAGAATCGTTTGGAATTTAAGTCATATAATTTGTAACCTTTTTGTCCATGGGGGTAACCAACGAATATGCATTTTGTGGCACGAGGATCAAATTTTTGTTTGGGATGGACAACTGCGGCATAACATTGGCAACCAAAAACTCGTAGATGACGAAAAGATGGAGGACGGTGATATAATGCTTCAAAGGGTGTTTTGTTTTTTAATAAAGGTGACGGGAGACGGTTGATGAGATAAACAGCTGTGAGAACGCATTCTCCCCAAAAAGTCAGAGGGACACTAGATTGAAAAAGGAGAGACCGTGCGGTATTGAGTATGTGACGGTGCTTACGTTCAACGACGCCGTTTTGTTGCGGAGTGTAAACACATGTACGTTGAAACTCAATCCCATGATTGTAAAAGAATGGTTCCAAGGGTAGGAATTCTGTGCCATTGTCAGCTCGGATGGTCTTTATGGAAGTGTGAAATTGGGTTTGAACAAAATTTACAAAACATTTGAAAATTTGTTGTGTGTCGGATTTGTGTTGCATAAGAAAGATCCACGTACATCGAGTAAAATCATCTACTATAGTAAGAAAAAAACGAGCCCCCGAATGCGTAGGAGTTTTGTGAGGTCACCAAACATCGCAATGTAATAGATCGAATGGAAGATGGGTTGAAATTGAACTCGTAGGAAATGGCAGTCTAGTTTGTTTTGCCATAGGACATACATTGCAATTATCATGAAATGGGATATTACAATTATTCTCAGGTAATAATGAAGAGACTAATTTAAAACGGGATGCCGAAGGATGACCGAGACGCAAATGCCATAAATGGGGTGGATGAGACACTTGGAAGGAAGTAGGTGTCGTGCATGGTGGAGACATGTAGTAGAGACCACCATGTTGTTTACCCGAGCCAATCATCTTCCCCGTAGCCAAGTCCTGCAAGACACAAAAGTTTGGAAAAAAAATAGCACAACAATTTAGATCATTAGTCAATTTGCTCGTAGACATCAAATTTAAATTGAAGGAAGGTGCACACAAAACATTGTCAAGTTTGAGTTGAGAATTAAAGAAAATAGTTCCTGTTTGTGTAATAGGTGTTGTAGCACCAGTTGGCAAATTGATCATGGGAATGGATGAAGGTTTGGTTTGAGACAAAAGTGATGGATCGGATGTAATATGATCAGTGGCACCACTATCCAAAATCCATGGTTTGACAAGGGTGGAATTGATAAAAACTTTTGGTGTTGTTGACAAACCTGCGGCATTGGCAAAAACATCTTTAGTACCAGATGACCCATTTTGATTCAGGGCAGATAAAACTTGGGTCAATTGTTGAAGTTGCTCAGAAGTAAGATTATTTAATAAGTCTGGTGATTGGCTCTCTACTTGTGATGCCTCTGTTGCGTTGATTTTGGAAAGGCTTCCTCGTCCACCATTTCGTTGTCCACGGAATTGTTGTTGGGTCTGAGATGGTCGAGCATTGTGATTTTCTCCACTTTTAATTCTGCACCGATCTTCTGTGTGACCCCTCTTATCACAAAACTTACAATAAAACTTTAGAGTGCGACACTCATTAATTGTATGCCCTGGCCTGTTGCAGTGTTCACAAATTTTTTCTTTGGACTTCGAATGACCTGCACGGTTTTGAACTGCTGCTGCGATGGAAAAGTTCTCAATCGGTTCAGATGTCATTTGACGTTGAGTTTCCTCTTGAATTATTAGGGAATAAGCTTTGCGTACAGTAGGTAACGGAGACATCATAAGTATGTTGGATCTGATCGCTTTATAAGATTCATTGAGACCCATGAGAAACTGCATTAGCCTATCTTCCTCGATCTGATCAAGGTGTTCTTTTATCTTATTGCAGGTCAGGGGAGTACGGTATGCTTCTAGTTCATCCCAAAGATTCTTAATTTTAATGAAGTAAGAGGCGACAGACATGTTACCTTGTGAGATGGTTGCTATAGACTTCTGGATTTGAAAAATTGCTGGTGCATTCTTTTGTGAAAATTGATCACGAAGATCATTCCATACCTGTTGAGCGGTTTTGGCGTGAATAACTCCCTGTGCAAGATCTGATTCGACTGAGTGTGTTAGCCATGACAGAATCATGCTATTGCATTGATTCCACATAGCAAACTCTGATGGCTTGTCAATCTGTGATGGCGCCACTATTGTTCCGTCAACAAAGCCAATCTTGTTCTTGGCGGTGAGGGCATGGATCATTGATTTGCTCCAGGACTGATAATTAGCCCCATTCAATTTTATTGGAACAAGCATGTGCCCCGGTTGATCTGAATGATGCACGTAGTACGGGCTAGAAGTATCCACTTCTGTGGTTTTGCTATCTTGATTTTTTTCAGTCATGATTTTATGATGATGAAAAGAGAAAATGAAAAGAAGAGCAAAGAGATTGATGAGAGCAAGATGGTGATCAATGCTCTGATACCATGTTAAGAAATAGAGAGAATTATAACAGATTGTATTATTCAAGGATTAAGTGTCTACAACAATCATAATGCAAACAATATATACAGAAGTCTACGAGCCATTTAAGCAAATCTACTCCTTAATTTAAGCCTAACTATTAGCACTACAAATATAATTATAATCACCAAAATATGGAAGGAGAATCACGTATAACTTTCCTAATAATTTAAAATAAACTGGAACAAAAAATCATGAAATCGGCTGATGGTGGGAATAATGAAGAGCCAAAAAACTACCGGTGCAAACGATGGAGGACAGGTGAAAATGTAATCTCGTCGCACCTCACCTCTCTGAAACTCTGAAGCGTTGTTCAACAAACATACACGTGTAAAGGGAAAAAGCAATTCGACGTGTACAAATCGAAAACTCAAGGTAACTTGGCAAGAATCCAGCCGGATATAGTATATCCTTATCTTCTGACACCTTAATTTTTTTGGAAAACACCGGCCTTAACAGGGCGTAAAGAGAAAACCGCCACATTTAGGTTAAATAATATCAGTACAATCATTTGACACAGATCACAGAGCAAAGCAATCATTGGGGAACTAAACCGCCACGTTTAGGGAAAAACCGTGACGGTTAGACTTCGATTTGAAAATGTACTAAGGATGTCAATACGATCCGAGTACGAGGAATAAACGGGACGTGACATTAACCCTGCGTTTACGACAACCATGGCGTTTAGGTCTTAAGTTGACATTGTACGAAGGAATAATGCAGAGAGTACTCTGAATTTGAGGATACCTAAACCCTAAACGCCCCATATAGGGCAAACCGTGGCGGTTAGGTCTCCCACTAACAACCTAGGACTGCTTTTTTTTTTAACAACCTACTATGACTGAATGTCTCGAATCTCTTGATGAGACCTAAACGCCAGGGTTAGGTCTAAACACCCCATTTAGCTATTTCTATAAGAACATCTATCTTCCTGTGTTGGAATATATATATATATATATATATATATATATATATATATATATATATATATATTATATGGCCTTAATCATTTATCTTAATTGATCAATTTCCTAACTAACTCTATCAGACATTTATTCGATGGACGTAATTGCCATTATTGATAGAATTAGGGTTTCCCCTTGGGTGTATAAATATAGAGATTATATCAGAGGTTAAAGGCTAATCACCACCTAATAATTTCGACCTCTTCTCCTCTGCTCTCTCAAATTCGCAGGCCATCTCCTACGACTTCCATCCTAATCATACACCCTAAACGGGAACCAGTCAAGAAACATGATGGACAATCTGACTGCTGTTGATCTCAACCAGATAACTACAGGTAATCTTATATTTGTTATCTGCTATTCATCTAACGATTCAGGATTCGATCAACATCCTGGTCATTCTTCATTCCACGGTTTTGAAATCAAAATATCTTTTAGGCAATTTTATAATTCTACAATTCACGTTGTTCTAACAATTGTTTTAAAGTCTTGCTTTATTGAATAGCAATGTCGAGTTCACGAAAGAGTCCAGATTTGAATGATTCATCGGTAGCAGATTCGCATAATTCGCCGCTACCAGATTTAAATGAATCGCACAGATTCCATATTTTAACCAAGCAACAACATCTCATCTATTTATTTAAAAATATTAAACAGACAAAACAACCCCTTGGAACTATATATTTAGAATAAAAATAATAGACTCTATATGAATGAATTAAACATTTACATAACCTTAGTTAGTCAGTAAAGCATAAAAATGCACATAAGGGCGATTCTATGTGGTCTAACAAACCAAGTAGCAATGTTTTTTACTATTACTAAAAAGTCAAACTCTTTGACATTAACTAACATTTGTATAAGCTATTCCACTATCTACTTAGATATATATAAGCAAATCTATAATATAATTAACTTCTGTTTATCTATATCCAAAAAGTAATATCAACAACTTAATTTATGTAAACTCAATTCCTCCAATTGACTTTTACAAAAGGTCAAACCGTTCATAGTTGTTCACTTTCCGCAGTTGACAGGCCTAACAAGCTCCTTATCTTTGCTGAAGTTGACAGGTCTAAAAAGCTCATATCACAAAAAAAAAAAAGACACAACAATGATACACAAACAAGAATGAGGATTCACGCCGCGAAGCGCGCATGTAGAACATTGTCTTAATACATTGTTGAAGTTGTTTTGTTGTGGTTAGAGCATTCACATAATCACATTCCTTTTGGTAAAAACACTCCTTATCTTTAAATTGAGTTTTTTCCCAATTTGGTGTGGTAGGTAAAATCATGTACCAAATAGGTGTCCTTCAATGGTTATTTTTTTCCAATTATATAATAGTTCTTTTAGACTCTAAATATCACCATGGAAACACCAATCATACAGAAAAAGATATATATGACTCAAGTTATCATACAACAAGCTGCGACGTCAACTCTTTCTAAATCAATATCTCACCCCTTTCTTCCCAGAACCCACTTAGACCACTTTTGAGCATTATATCAGTTCAGGCGATCACCACCATCTCCAATGATTACTACTATCGTCTTCCCCACCGATCTAATCAATGGCCTCTCTATCGTCATTTTCAACATTTATATGATTGTCCATCAGATTTGAAATGTGGCTTTCCTTTGCCATCAAAGATTGAGTAATAGAGATTGGTTACCAAAACACCATTAATTCCCTTTTGGACAAGTACGAGAAAGCGTGCATTGAAAATCAACATGTGTTTGTTTCTTTCGCGTTTGACACCTTTGGGTTCCTCGCCCCTGAGGCTGTTGAAACTCTGAGTAGATTCCAACGGGTCATGCATGGTAATGTTGTGACCCGGGGTTTCTATGAATGTTGTTTTTACACGGCTTATTTTTGCTATTCAGAAAGGTTTGACGGCGCAACTTTTTGTCCGTCTCCCTTACATGTCGGGGTGATTTGTATTTTGGTATGTTTTTCCCTTTTGGGCATATTAATACTATTGGCTTTCATATAAAAACGTGATAATATTGTTGAGTGAAAAATTAATTCCCATGAGGTAATAATCTAATTGTTTGTATCTCTTCACGATTCAGCCTCAAGATGCGTTTGCAACCGAGTCAATCTACCATCAATTCTTCTTTATCAGAAGAAATTTGTCATTCTGTTGCCATCAGAATCAACGATTGGCTATGTGAGCACGGATTTGATTTTGAGGGTTGCTGCGAATTGAATTTAAGATAGAAATCGGAATTCCAAAAACAAAAAACCATCCAAATTGCTTCTCCAATCCATTTTTAAATTACTCTTATCTTTATATTTTACCATCCAAATTTAAGATAGAAACAACCTGCTTCTTCTCTCACCCCTTCTTGGTTTCCCCCCTGTTGCTACGAGTTGTGTTTATACATAAAAAAAAAAATTCTCGAACATTAATATATAAGAGAAAAAATTAAAATTACGATTTTATTAGATAAATACAAACTAACTCAAAGTTGCATTAATGCCGATAGTCGAGTTCGTCCATTTGTGACCGACCACTTCTCAATTCCGATCGGCGATTAAGATTCCATTAGACGTGGAGCGGTGGAGACTGAAATATGTATTAAGTACAAGGGTGTATTCCGATTTCCCCCTCACCACTAGCCCGTATATAAACGAAGCAAATTATATATATTAAAAAAAATAAACTTTAGAAAAATATATATATGCTTACCCTTGAATCACAAAGCCATTGAAGTTCATCAATTTCTTGTTTAACGTCTTCCACTTTGTGTTTAGTTGATGAACGGTTCAACCGGTAACACGACCAACCAACCTGTTATAGTGTTCAAGAACTCGATTCCAAAAAGATTTCGACTTTTATTGGTCGACAACCTTTTTATCTTCGGTTATATGAATGTATGACTTCGGATTCAACATCTTGTGAGAGTGATGGAGGTAGAAATGTAAAAAAATGGTAAAGAGTGTGCTAGAAAATATAGTAAAATGAGGGTGTTTTTATAGTGTAAAAAGGTGGGGGGAGGGGCTATACCCATGTGGTGTGGTGCAGTTTTTTTTTATTTTTTTTCTTTTTCCTTTTGATTTTTTTAAACATTGAAATGAAGATACAACTATCTTTACTACACAAATAAAACATTGATACGAAACATAGTAAATTAAGAAAAAATAATAAAATACGAAAAAAATACGTAACTAGGCATTTTGATTGAAACGTTCATAGAAATCCTCAATCAAATAAGACTTCAGTTGGTTGTGCACATCTCGATCTCGTATTTCTTGACGTTTGGCCCGCTTTTGATCCTCATCAATTTCTGGATACGTAATATCCAACTCCTCCTCGTGAAACTGACAAATCACATGCTCCTCATCCTCAAAAACCATATTGTGTAGAATCAAACAAGCTCGCATAATGCTAATTTGTCTTTGTTCCAACACATATTGTGAAATATGGTGGCTTAAATAGTGGTTTTAAATTGAAAAAAAATTAATTTCTTTTTTAACGGTCAAAACCTCCCTAACGGTCAAATTTCCCCCTTCACCACGAGCGTGGTTTCTTCCACGCAACAAGTCCGCACACAGCCATGGCACCATGGGGGGAGGGGGGGGGGGGCATGTCCGCGCCTAATGACACCTTGATCTCCCCCAGTATACCGCATACTAGACTTGCACAAACCGGTTATTTTTTGTAACCGGTTCCGGTTACTAACATATTGAAGAAAAAAAAACCGGTTTTTCCTCTAACCGGTTACCTCGCCTAAAATGTGCACCCGATTCGAACCAGTTAGGGCAGACCGGTTTTTGTAACCGGTTTTTTCGGTTAGGGGGAGCTGAACGTTTTTTTTTTTTGGTTTTTTTATTTTTTTTAAATCAACACAAACTTATAAAAAACATTAAAAAGATATAACATTTTATTTCATATTTGACTAGAAAACACACCAAAATGTCTAAACATGAAAGACAAACATAGAAAGAGTTTAAAACTCATACATTCAACACGAACCATGAAGAAAAAAAACTAATTTATCTTTATTCTTCGTTGCAAATCGGTTTCGTTTACTCGTTTGACTCCCCCGAGCTAGATGAACCGGACCTCAAGTAGTAGTCCCATCCGGCTTCATCATCAGTCATTCTCGGGGTCAATCCACTAACAACTTCCTCCTCGTACAAGTTGCCTTCATACTCTAACTCTCCTTCAACTCCATCAAGTGTAGCAACGTTTTGAATCCTTTCAACGCCATCTAAGTAATCCTGGACATCTCAACCGAAGCCGGAGTAAGCCTTGTCCTCCTCACCGATATCACCCTGCCACTAAGAGAAAAAGCCGACTCTGAAGCTACCGTGGAAGCTTGGACCGTTAGTAAATCTTGGGCCATGATGGAAAGCACGGGAAAACTATCTTTCTTTGCTTTCCACCAAGCCAACGTATGAAAGTTTTTAAAACCCGTCATCCCAATCCCCGATAGAAAATCGGTCCCCGTATACCTTTCGAGTTCGCTACTCGGAGTGTTACCCCTTTGCCTCTTAGCATTATTGCTTGAAAACATGTTGTACAAGTCCACAAATTGGTCGTTGCTACTACTAACACCCGCACCCGAATGTTGTGTCTGTTGCCTCATAGCTTCGTGAATGGTTGATGTTTGACCATACTTAGCAAGATACACATCAAACAAGTTTGCAAGCTCTTGATTAAATTTATTTTTTAAATTTGTATTAATGTGTTCGTCAATGGTATACAAATCCAAAGTGTAACATATATTTTCAATTAACGATTCAGTCCCACCCGTATTTATGCAAGGGTGTAAGGCGGCGGCACAAGTAATAACCGCCGACATCTCATAAAAATACTTGGTAAATTTTTCTTTCATTGGTTTAACCATGTCGAAAAGTACCCATATATGAATAATCATTTAACTGTTTAGACATCACATACAATTGGTTTAAAACTAATGGACTAGTTGGGTAATAAACCCTCGAAAGGAAGGTTGTTGACGTTTTGAAAATATTAAGCAACTTTGTCAATTTATCAATAAGAGACCATTGTTCAAGAGTAAACGACACAAGTTTAAAATGCCTTGAACAAAGGTCATTGTGATATGACCTTAAACTATCTTATTGTTGGATTGCCTTCTCGAACAAGTTACAAGTCGAGTTCCATCTAGTAGGCACGTCCCAATTTGGACCTAGACAAACGACATTTACTTGTTTACAATATTTTATATAGGCACTATGCCTACTTGGTTTACTTAAACCATCCGACAACATTTTTCTAAAACTTTGAATTATTGGATCAACAATCTTTAAACCATCTTGCACACACAAGTTGATAATGTGTGTAACACAATGACTATGAAAAAAGCGACCATCACAAATTGGTTTATATTTTAGTCCTAGTTGTTGAATGGCACGCATGTTGTTCGACGCGTTATTAAAAGAGATTGAAACTAATTTATCTTGTAAACTAAAAACCCGAATAACTTTGTCTATTTTATGAAATATATTTTGACCCGTGTAAGGAAAATCAAGTTGTTCAAAAGCTATTGTTCTTTTCATCATCTGCCACTCATCCGATATGATCCAATGAGTGGTCACACAAATAAAAGATTCGGGAGAACCGTGAGGAGTGGACCAACAATCGCTAGTTAAGTTCACGCGTGTATCTAATTTAAAAAAAAAACCTTCAATTAAATCATTTTTTTGCCATTTTCCAAATTTCAAGAAATCACGTCTAAGAGTGGTGCGGCTTACGTGGGTGTAGTGGGGTTGAAGATGCTTTTGAATGAGCCAAGTCAAGCGTCGTTGTCGAAATGGTTGAAAGGCAAACTTTGTTGAATAACAAAACTCAACATTGCTTGTCTAGTTTGCTCAAGATCGTAGATGAATATTCCTCCTTCATTAGACATCGTTGATTGACCTTGAACTAGTTGCGCCTTGAGAACTTGACAATGAGGATGCTCGATGTGTAGCCTCAAAGTCGAGTTTGCCGAGATTCCCAATAATTTTCAGCACAACTTGCACCGAGCTTTATTTGGACCCGCCATTATTTTGCACATATCAAAATGTTGCCAAAGGTCCTTCGTTCGATTCGTTGGAACGACTTCAAAACGATGTTCTCGGGAAGTTCATTGCTACCGCAAACTTGAGTGATGTTATAACTTGAAGAAGCCATTTGAGATTTTGAGAGTTTTGATTGATTTTTTAGCGTTTGAGAGATTAGAGAGTAAAGAAATGTGTGGATCAACCTCAAGACTCAAGGACTATTTATAGTAGTTTAGGGGGTCAAATATGCAAGAAAAAGGCAAAAAAAAAAAAAAAGAAACGGTCACAAATCGCCCCTAACGGCTAGTTCAACGGCTATATAGCCGTTACATGTACAACTCGTCCTAACCGGTTTCTTACGTTTATTGCTATAACTTAACTTTTTCCTTATTTAAGAACTTTTCTATTTACAATTTTTATTCGATTGGGGCCCATTTTTCTTATCTCGAACAGGGCATCTAAATCTTCAGCTCCGACCCTGATTTCCGGTTGGTTTTTATTTCTAACCGGTTCAATAACCAATAACCGGTTTTCTTTTCATGTCTACAACATACTAGTTTGTTCTTAATCGTACAAAAAAAAAACTAAAGTTGTTTGTCGAGTTTATTTCCAAAAGAGTGTAATTTTAAAACTTATTTACTAAATAGGTGTAGTTGAAAACTTATTTACCAAAATAGGTGTTTTATTTTTTTTATTACTCTCTCTCTCCTAAAATCATTGGATAACTTTTTTTCTTTTTTACTTTACAATAGTTATTGAATTAAAAACACACCTAAAGAT
Source organism: Deinandra increscens subsp. villosa (assembly GCA_039602395.1). Classification (NCBI taxonomy): domain Eukaryota; kingdom Viridiplantae; phylum Streptophyta; class Magnoliopsida; order Asterales; family Asteraceae; genus Deinandra; species Deinandra increscens. The sequence goes on from JBCNJP010000025.1 coordinate 73,068,908, forward strand.
TTAAACACTTTAATAAACATATTTATATATAATACAATCAAATTTCATAGTTGAATAGTATATTTTTAGTTTTTCAAACTTTAGCCACACAAGTTTTATGTTTTAACATTTTCTACCCTTAAACTATTACAATTTGTTTTTTTTTAAGAAATAGTAAACTTTAGGTTTTCATAGTTTGGTCACATATGTTTCATACTTTTACGTTTTCTACCCTCTAATTTTTAAAGTTTTTTTTTTTAAGTTTTGTTGTTTTCTATTTTGGCTACCAAACTTTTAACTTTCCTACTTTCGTTTTTAGTATACTTTTATATTTTATACTTTCACTACGAGAATTTTAGACTATTACGTGTTATATGCGTTAACTTTTTAACTTATTTTTATTAGACTAATATCATTTTTAATATACTTTTAGATTTTTTGACTTTGACGATGACTTTTTTCATAGTTTTATATTTCGACGACACAACTTTTAGACTGACATTTTATTCCCCTAAATTTTCAAATTTTCATTGTTTTAGCATACTTTTTTGTATAGTTTTATACTTCAACGACACACTAACTTTAAAAAAAAATTTTTAACTTTTGTTGTCTTCTACTTTGGCCACGAAACTTTTAACTTTCCTACTTTCGTTTTTAGTATAACTTTATATTTTATACTTTCACCACGAGACCTTTAGACTATTACGTTTTATATGCCTTAACTTTTTAACTTTCTCCTTTTATTAAACTAATTTCATTTTTGGTATATTTTTAAAGTTTTTGAGGTTGACGATTACTTTTTTCATAGTTTTGTACTCTGACGACATAATTTTTAAACTTTAACGTTTTATTCCCCAAAATTTTCATATTTTCATTGTTTTAGTATATATTTTTTTGTATAGTTATATACCTTCACGACACACTAACTTTTAAATTTTTTTTAAAGATTTTGGCAGCTTCCACCTCTTAAACTTTTAACACTTTTTTTTTACGAAATAGTAAACTTTTGGTTTTTATAATTTAGTCACATATGTTTCATACTATTACGTTTTGTATCCTTTAACTTTTAAAGTTTTTTTTTGTTTTAAGTTTTGTTGTCTTCTACTTTGTCCACGAAACTTTTTAACTTTTTCGTTTTTAGTATATTTTTATAGTTTTATACTTTCACTACAAGACTTTTAGACTTTTACGTTTTATACCCCTTAACTTTTTAGCCCTCTAACTTTTAAAGTTTTTTTTTTGTTTTAAGTTTTGTTGTCTTCTACTTTGGCCACGAAACTTTGAACTTTTATACTTTCGTTTTTAGTATCACCACGAGACTTTTAGACTTTTACGTGTTATACCCCTTAACTTAGTATATTTTTATAGTTTTATACTTTCACTACAAGACTTTTAAATTTTTATGTTTTATACCCCTTAACTTTTTAACCCTTTAACTTTTAAAGTTTTTTTTTTGTTCAAAGTTTTGTTGTCTTCTACTTTAACCACGAAACTTTTAACTTTTCTACTTTCGTTTTTAGTATATTTTTATAGTTTTATATTTTCACCACGAGACTTTTAGACTTTTACATGTTATACCCCTTAACTTAGTATATTTTTATAGTTTTATACTTTCACAACGAGACTTTTAGACTTTTACGTTTTATAATCCTTAACTTTCTAACCCTCTAACTTTTAAAGTTTTTATTTTTGTTTTAAGTGCCACGAAACTTTTAACTTTTCTACTTTCGCTTATAGTATACTTCTATAGTTTTATACTTTCACCACGAGACTTTTAAACTTTTACGTTTTATACCACTTAACTTTTTGACTTTCGTTTAGTATACATATTCAACCCCGCAGCAACGCGTGGGGGTGATAAACATCTCGTTTATAAACAATTGCTGTTCGAAAAAATAAAAAGATTTACTGGATCATATATATATTTTTCAACGGAAATTATATTTTATTTCATTAGGTTAACTATCCTAATTTTATTAAATGTTATTGAATAAACAAAGTTTTTAATAGTGCTCACCTAGTCATAAAAAAATGTTTTTATCGACTATAGTTTTTTTTTTTTGGAGTTAAACGGACGGTATCCCGTTAAATTTACTGATGAAGAAAATATTTACAAACTAAAGGCATTAAGAGTTCCGAGATATACCCCAAAGACCTTCTCAACTCAATGATTTTCGTCTAACAAAAATACTTTGGTAGGACGTCACTTATATTTTCAAAAAATAAACGAATGCTTTTAACTTTCGTCATTGTTTCTAAAGAAAAACTGTTTTTTAATCTTTTCCAAAAATCAAAAACAAAAATACTATAATAATTATCTTAAAGAAATAACAATATGAATGATAACAAAAAATATATATATCTCCATTAAGATAAAGTTAAATTTTGAATAAAGAAATGAAAAAACTAAGAAGAATTATAAAATATCTAATCACATAAATGATTTTTAATATTATTTTATTATAATATTTTCGCTTAATTTCTTAAAAGAACATTTATAAAGAAAAAACTTGTATATCAAACGTTTAGGGTCACTAGTTTGAACTCATGTTTGATTGAAGCTTGTCTACAAATAAGTTTGAGCACTAGTTTTATATATCGAAAAATCGGAGTATCCCTATTAACAAAACGAATATATCTGTATTTGTTCATTTAGAAAGAAAATTAGTAAATCATTTTTTATTTCTATATTTATATTAAATAATAATGGTGCAAATGTTTTATTCTCTATTCGGTACAAATAAATTATCTTCTGTAATGATACGAATACAATTATGTTTTGAAAATATAGACGTTCTACCAAAGTATTTTTATTAATTTTACCAGGGAATATTTTAAAATTACAAAAGAAAACTTTCTACCAATAAGAATATGAGTGAGAAAATACATATTTCTAGAAAATACCCATTTTAATAAATATTTTTCAAATCACCCGTTTTAGTAATAAGTTTTTTTTTTGAACAGCAAAGGAATTCATTCACCAAAAAGGGAAACCCAGCAACATCCAGCAAGGGGCTGGAGGACAGGCCCCCCACCACCAAAAACAAGGATTACATAAAAAAGTTTCTGGCCCCTATTACATTTTTAGATCTAGCATTTATCCAAAATATACACCTGCTTTTGATCTCCTGTATAATGCCCAGCACCGAAGGATTTTTCTGGTTAAACACCTTTTCATTCCTCGACCTCCATAGAACCCAGCACGAGATGAACACCACAGCTTGCACCATCTTCTTTTTGTCTTCCTCCAATTGGAGCGTGCAATGCAACCTGCATAAGTCAGTCACTGAGAAAGCAAAAATAGGTGGAATGCCACACCAAGAAGAGAGCTCCTCCCAAACACAAGCAGCCACATCACACGAGATCAACAGATGGTCTGCTGATTCGTCACAGATGCCACACAGAGGACACAGACCCGAGCCGACAGTCACCCCTCTTTTCATAAGGCTATCGCACGTGGCAATACGACCCAGTTGGGCCCTCCAGACGAAAACGTTAACTTTAATTGGGATTAGGCGATTCCACTCCAAGATAAAATCCGGCTTCTGAACTTGATCATGAAAAAGACCCTTAAGCAATTTGACTGAGAACGCACCAGAGGAGGGAGGAGCCACAATTCTGTGCACATGGGAGAGGTCCACATTAAGGTTCACGAAAGCCCCATTCAGCCTAGATATGTTCCGCCAAACCCCACTCGCAGAAGGTTTAAAAGGAATAAGCATATGGGCCCTCGGTTGTCCATGAATGCTAATGATCACCCGCCTCCATAGACCATCCGGTTCGGACCAAAACCGCCACCACCATTTCGCGAGCAGACAAAGATTTGTAACACCCAACCGTTCCAATCCCAAACCCCCGGCGTCCTTCGGGGTAGTCACCCGTTCCCAAGAGACCCAATTAATTTTAGATTTATTCTTGGAACCACCCCACAAGAAGTTCCTCCTCATACCTTCCAATCTATCAATGACTTTAGAAGGGGCCTTAAAAAGAGAGAAGTAGTAGGAAGGAAGACATTCCATAACCGATTTTAATAAAGTGAGCCTCCCCCCTATTGACAACGTCTCAGCCTTCCACAACGACAGTCTCTTTTCGAACACTTCTATCACCGCGTTCCAAGCACTCACCCTATTCATGTTAGCCCCTATAAGAATACCAAGATGCTTGAAGGGGAGGGAGCCATTCATGCATCTAAGAAAAATCGCAGCCTCATTACTTTCCTCCACAGGCACATTAATGCCATAAAGATGACATTTATCTATGTTGACATTCATTCCCGACACCAAATGGAAGCACCTAAGCAGCCTTTTCAAATTTAAGACATTGTTTACACACCAGTCCCCTAGAATTAAAGCATCATCTGCGAACAGAACATGGGAGATAACGACGCCCGTAGACGGAAGGCCAATCCCCTTAAGCACACCTCCTGTCACGGCCCTCTCCATAATTAAATGAAAACTCTCCATAATCGTGAGAAAAAGGAAAGGAGCCAAGGGGTCTCCTTGCCTCAAACCCCGGGTGCAATTGAACTCCTTCGACGGTGAGCCGTTAATGAGCACCGAGGCCCTCGTAGCCGATAAGCACCCATGGACCCACCTCCTCCATCTGTCCGGGAACCCCATAGAACATAAGACATCGTCCAAAAACGCCCAATTCACCGAGTCGTAAGCCTTTTGAAAATCGATTTTAAATAGCATGCCTTTTTTCTTGGACCGCTTTAACCAAGAAACCACCTCATTGACAATTAGAGGGCCATCCAAAATATTTCTCCCAGCTATGAAGGCCATTTGACTTTCCGACACCACCTCCCCGATAACCATCTTTATGCGATTAGCAAGCACCTTCGAGATCACTTTAAAAATGCTCCCAACCAAACTAATAGGGCGGAACTCAGAAAACGATTGAGGATCGTTGGTCTTAGGAATAAGATGTATGAAAGAAGCCCCACACCCATGGCTTATACACCCGTCCACATAGAAACTGTTAAGAATATCCACGAAATCTTGTTCGAAAAGGCTCCAAAACTCATTTGGTAAGAATAAGTTTTTTAATTACACTCATTTGGTAAAAACTCGTTGTTTGTCTTTAATCATTAGCACCAAACACTTTCATTTAAAAAGCGATCGCAACAAACACGTCACTTCTTGGCGCCGCTATCAACGCCTCCCAAAGACTTCAAATTTTATTTACCGCCACCGTCTTCCTCCGTGTAATTAACCACTAATCACCGCTCCTCTGATTGGCTCCCACCCACAATAATATTCCCTACCCCCTAGAGAGAGAGAGAGTATATCCGCCGATCACCATTATCGAGACAGTTTCTCAGGCCCATGGTCGCAGACGCACTCATTAAATACCCAGCTGTAAGCTTAACTCCCGCCATGTGACTCCACAGCCCCCCGGCCCCACTCACATTCTCCATAAACTTCCAATTTTCCATTTCCCCCATCGATCTCTAATTCTCTACACACAAAACTCCAATGGCCTCCTCCTCCTTCTCATCCCTCCTTATCTACACCCAAATCACACTATTTCTGCTAATTCTGGTACTAGTTTCACTCACACGCGCCTCACGCGCCGCCGACGTGGCTATGGTGGATCTCTCCGGCGACGAGATCGACTGGCCTACACCGTCGACGTCGATCTACGACGGCATTGACGAGATCGAAATAGAAGAGGAAGATGCGTTGGCCGGCGGCGGGCGGAGATCTCTGATGTGGAGCAGGATGAGATACTACATTTCGTACGGGGCGCTTTCGGCGAACAGAGTTCCGTGTCCTCCACGCTCCGGGAGGTCGTACTACACTCACGACTGTTGGAGAGCGAGAGGTCCGGTGCGTCCGTACACTAGAGGCTGCTCCGCCATTACTCGTTGCCGGCGGTGAGATTCGCCGATGAGATTGGTTGTTGGTAGGTTAGCGGTTTGCTAATTTTGGATCTGGGTTTGTGTTTTGGTTGTTGAATCTGTATCATTATAATTAATGGTTGGAAAGTTTGATTGCATAAATGTTTTGGAAAGCTTGAATTGTAAATTAAAAGTATAATCCATCACTGATTGACAAAACCTACAGGACATATCGTCTAACACCTGCATTTGTGACTTGAGAGCCTAGTTTACTGAATTTGTTCTATTGAATTAAATTGTTGGATTTTGTAGGAATGCCATTTATTAGAAACTAAACTAGCAAGATATATATAAAAATGAAATTACACACATCCTCAATCCTTAAACAAGCTAATGTTTAGCCAAAAAAAAAAACGAAAGAATTTCAATATACCAAAAACTTCACAGTCTAGCTTCAAAAATTATGTAGTTACGTGTCTTTCAAATTATCAAAATGTCGTGAAAAAGACCCAAAAATAATTTATCCGAAATTTTTTTAATGTTGGGACGAGCGGTGCGGATTACATTGTTCAGGAAGTCAGAGTCCTTTCTTTCTTTTGGCTTAAAAATAGAGGTAAGAAATTTTCGCTTAATTGGGATCGATGTTGTCGCTTCAATTGTTTTAATCTAATCATCTAAAGCGTACGATTCGCTTGATTGGGAATTCTTAGACTCGGTGCTCTTTCAAATGAATTTTTCGTCGAGTTGGAGAATGTGGGTGCGGGGTATTCTTGGGGCGTCTCGGGCTTCGGTGTTGATTAACGGGTCGGCTACGAAGGAGTTTGAGATTCATAGTTGCATTCGACAAGGGGATCTCTTGTCTCCGTTTCTATTCATCATTGCGATGGAGGCGTTTCATTGGATGCTCGAAAAAGCGGAGAATTTCGGTGTTTTCCATGGTATTGTTACTCCAAGGGGTGGTCCGTCTATAACTCACCTTTTTTTTTTGCGGATGATGCAATGGTGATTGAGCAATGGGTTGAGAGCAATTTTATCAACATTCGTAGACTTCTTTGGTGCTTCTTCTTAGCTTCCGGCCTCGAGGTTAACCTTAAATAATGTGGGTTGTTCGGTGTCAATGTGTTGGAGGAGGAAATGGGAATTAAGGTCGGGAGTCTCAGATGTCGGGTTTGTGAGTTTCCTTTTGATTATCTTGGGCTTATGGTGGGCGTGAATATGAACCTCAAGAAGCATTGGGTTAATGTGATTGACACCTTTCAAAGAAGACTCTCAAAGTGGAAAGCCACAAACTTGTCAATGGGGGGTCGTCTTGCGCTTTTGAAGGCGGTCTTGGATGCCTTGCCTACGTACTTCTTCTCCTGTTGTCGGGCGCCTAAAGTGGTCATTGAGAGGCTTGAGAAAATCCTTCTCAACTTTCTTTGGGGTGGTAATGCGGAAAGGAGAAAAATCCATTGGGTGTCCCGGGAGACGATTATTAAACCGAAATCGAGGGGGGGGGGGGGGGGGGGGGGGGCTGACTCCTTTGGAAGATGCGAACAAAAGTCTTCTTGCCAAATGGGCTTAAAGATTTGTTACTGAACCTGACAAGCTAAGGCGCAGGGTTATTGCAAGTTTGCATCCCACTAATCTGAATTCTTGTTACAGAACCAATGGGTTTGGGTAGGGGATGGCTAGGATTGTTTTTCGATTCGTGGAATGGGGAAGATGCTGATTTCGACCAAGACTTAAGGGGATAGGGAACAAGTGGTGTACGAGTGGGGCAGTTTGGTGCTGCAAAAGATTAATCTCTTCGCGTGGCGGGCTAGGCTTCACCGATTGCCAACAGTCAATTATCTTGCCCGACGAAACATAAGGGTCAATCAGCAGTGTTGCGTCCTTTGTGGTGATGGCTTGGAGTCGATTGATCACTTGTTAACTGTGTGTGCGTTCACGGATCAGCTTTGGACCTTGATTTCGCAATGGTGCCGCATTCCGCCACGTTCTGCTTTCTCTGCCCAAGATCTTTTCTCCTTGTACAAGCAATTGGGAGGTTCTAAATGGAAGGTTAAGGCTGTTCGAGTGGCGTTTTTGGCTGCCTGCTGGAGCATTTGGAACGAGAGGAACAAGTTGATCTTCAAAGGTGGCTCAACTTCAATCCACCGGGTGATGTTTGAGGTTAAATACTGGAGTTTCATTTGGTTTAAAAATCGATGTAAGTCTTGTTCTATTGACTGGCCTGCATGGACTTCGTTTTCTTTGTAATGTTCCTTGGCGACTTCTAGCTTCTTGCTAGAAGTCATTGCCTGTTGAATGAATGTTGTTCCAAAAAAATAAAAAAAATCATGTAACTCTTTTTATGCTATCTTCTTGCTAGTCGTTTTTTAATAATATGTGCGGCCTTTCAAAAAAAAAGTAGCATTGATAATGTCAGAAACTGAAAGGAATAGAGTCGTTGGCGCATTGCACCACCCAAGAAATCAACTCGAACAAACTGTTTACAATTCACTAACAAATGGTCCACATTCACTAGCAAATATCCCTAGCCGTTTTATAATTCACTAACAAATGTTCCAAGTTCTCTTAACGAAGCCAACAACTCGAGCTAACCGTATCAATCAACACACCTCTTTGGTTAAGCCCATCTTTTGACAAAATTATCTCCATGTTAGCCCTTCAAACAAAAGTGTTCACCTCGATAAGATATCAGTTTGGACACACATCTTCGAAGGAGCCTAAGCCTATCTAATTATCGAGCCAAAAGGACACCCCACCACCTTGACCTTTGTCAATTTTGCATCGCAGCCTTTTCACAAAATCGACACCCAACTTTTGAAACAGTGATCACCTTTACCTCATTTCTCCACGACTAGGGCTGTCCAAAAAGTTCGAAACTCGTTCGAACTCGTTCGAAAAATATTCAGAAAATGCTCGTTCGATTGTCGCTCGCTTTAAAAACGAACCGAGCAGCTCGGTTCGATTTGTAAAACGAACCAAGTATGAGCATAGGTGCACTCGCTTGATGCTCGCTCGAATTTATATATATACATTTGGTTATTTATTTTATATATTTTTATTATTTATTTTATCAATTTTAATTTTGTTATGTAAGGAATTAGGATTGGAATTAAGATTTTTCATTATTCTAAAAATCTTTGCACTTAATATTTAACTTTGGATGTAAGTTTAATATGTTAGTTTATCATATTTGTAGCTTCCATTCTCTACAGCCTCCTCCATTGTCATTGTTTTTATTAATATTTGTATAATTCTTTCTTATATAGAATATCTTTTCACAAAAAATCCAATGGTATCGAGACTTCTCATGTTGAATTAAGTGATGGAGAGAGTTTTGAGTTAGTTAATGAAGTAAAAAATGAGGAGAACGTAAGTAAAGATGTTGATGCAACTAGAAAGGGAAAGCGAAAGAATAGTTCTGAAGCACATCCAAAAAATAAAAACAAGACTAGTGTGTTAGTTATTGGACAAAATGTTTTAAAATTGGAAACATGAATAAAGGTGTTATGTCGGATCACCACCCACGTCACTTTCCTTTTTGTTCTGCGACGCTCGGAATTTGCTCGATGATCGCTCGAAAAATACTCGGATCGAAAGTCGCTCGTTCGATTTTGGATCGGTTTAAAAAATGCTCGGTTCGGTTCGGATTGGTTTGTAAACGAACCAAACACGAGCAAAGGTCCGTTCGGTTCGGTTCGGATCGTAAACAACCCTATCCACGACCCAAGAATTGAATTATTGCACGGAAACGTTTGCCATTTCCTAGCCGGCGTTTGAATAGCAGCCACCACCTTAACACACGAAACCTCTTGATTAGCTTTGAACCTAAAAACCCATTTAGAGAAAGCCATTTAGAAAGTACACTGGTTGAATTTTAATATTAGATACATATAAAAAACAGTTAAAATAATCAAATTTATTATGTTTGACAAATTGTTGATTATTTTTTTTTAAATAATCAAAGAGTAAATTTATCAAATTCACATTAAGTCTCTCAATTTTTTTAAAATGGTAGTTTTGACAAATTTGGTAATTATACTTAATTGATAATTAATAAATTGATAGTTGAATGTGGTTTTGACATATAGCAATGTTGATGTGGACCTCTTAAGAATGAGACATGTGACACACATTTTAGTGCATTATTAGAATTAACTAGGTTAGTAACCCGTGTATTACACGGGCTGAATAGAGAGTAATAATATTAGATAAATACTAAAAAAAAGATAATAATCAAGAAATTTAAAAATTATGATTGATATAAAATTCTCATAACTTTTAAAATTTTATTATGTTTGAAAAGTTGTTGACTACTTTTCATAAAAGACTAAGATCATAAAAGAAATTAATCAAATCTATATTAATTTTATCAAAATTTTAAAATAAAATTTTAGTTTTGATAAAATTGGTAATTGATCTTAATTGATGATTACTAAATTGGTAATTGATTGTGAGTTTGACATTTGGCGGTGGTGATGTGGACCATTTATAAATGAGACATGTGGCAAAAATTTTATTGCTTTATTAGAATTAAGATATTAAAGATTATACCCACTGACCCAGGATATTTTAGAATTAGTCACCGACCTGCCCCAACAAAATTTTTCATCTAATAACTTTAATATCGGAGCTCGGTACATGAACATATAATAAGAAGGAATGGCATCCAAAACTGAGTTAGTGAGAGTAATTCTCCTTCCAAAAGACAAATTATTCATCTTCCACTTCAGTAACCGCTTAGTCACCTTCTCAACCACCGGTCTCCTGCTATTACACCAACTCATACTACTCCCAATCGGAACTCCACGATAGGATGTCGGGAAAGGCCCCAAAAGACTCTAAGCATTTTCACCATACCATTAACTAACTCCCAAACAAAAAAGCATGCTCTTTTTGAAGCTGGCCTTGAGCCCGGATGCAAGATTGAAGCATCTAAGCAATTCTCCATATAAGAAGACGAAGCCTTCCCTATAAAGAAAGCATCTTCCACATAAAAAAATAGTGAGTGGTACCGGTCCTTAGGGAGGCGAGGCAAATCCCACGAAAACAATCAATCAAAAGAGCCCCAACCGTTAACACGTGTAAGTTCTCCATCATGATGGCAAATAGGAAAATGATAGAGCATCCTTTTGACGAATGTCGAATGACATTTCAAACTCATTCGTCAATGCCCCGTTCACCAAATCCAATCCTTCCGGATCTAATACACCCATGAATCCAACTCCTCTACTTTAAAGGGAAACCATATGAGTGTGAATAAAGTTAAGAAAAACCCAGTTGATATAATTATAGCTTTTTCGAAATCCACACTAAAGAAGCAAGCCCCCCCCCCCCTAGATTTTTTAGGCCACCCAATAATTACATTCACAATCATAAGCCCGTCGAGGATGTAACAGTCTTTTATAAAATCAAACTGAGTGTCACTAAGGGGAGGAGGTATGGTAGCCATGTGGCTCCCCCAAGCCATGTCCACCGACCAATTAAATTTTGCCAACTCAAATGATGTGTTTTTGAAGCCATGTGGAGCCACACCACATGGTATGGTGGTGGTGTGGCTTCACCAAGCCGTGAAGAACCGGAAAATGTTAAAGAAAAAAAAAAGGTCAAATGAGAGCGGCTTTGGCTGGCTTGTGGGTGTAGGAAAACCGTTCGTAAATTTAATTAAAATAAATACTTTTATTTAAGTACGATTACAACAAAAAGAAATAAATCTAATCTATTACAATACAATGAAAATGAAATTCTACTACTATCAACAATTACAAGGAAATGATTAAAGGTTACACGGAAATGAAATACGATACAAAGAAATGAATATAAGATTACAAGGAAATGAAACAAATTAAAATTACAATACAAAGAAAATGAAATTCTATTGATTTGAATGAAGAAAAATTAATGACAGAGAATTATGAAAAAGATTTTGAAAGTCAAAGAAAATTGATTTGAGAAAAACCTTTTGATATTAATTAAGAAAACGAGAAGGTTCCAAGGAACCTTTGGCGAAGGATTCGGGTCAAAACCCGGGTCCCTTAAAACAAATTCCGGGTCTACCGAAGAACCGTTTTGTTTCCCAGGGTACAATCGCCAAAACCGTATTGTACGGCCGGGATAACTCTAAGCTTGAAAATACCTTGAAGCTTGAAGAACAGGAACAATGAGGAAGATGAGAGAAAGAATGAGGAGATGTAGAGAGAAAGAATTCTGTGTGAATTCTGGTGTATTTTGCCTCAACTAATGAGGCTGTATTTATAGTGGTGGGAAGACTTGTCGAGCACACAAAAATAATTCGTATTCAAACTTTGCATTAAACGTCTTTAATGCAAATTGATTTCTAATTAACGCGGAATTACCTTAATTAGCTCAAGAACGCGTTTCCAGCTGTCAATCCGGAGGAACACGCGTTCTGCTCGAACAGTGGAGCCACGCAGGTCCGCTTGAACCGTTTCCGGTTCAACTGTTCAGCTTGAACCTTCCGGCTGAACTTCAACCGGATCACACAGCTCTCACTCGTTCCGCTTGAACTTCAACCGGAACAACTTCCGGTTGAACTCAAAAACAATAAGGCGGCTCTCAAGCGGCTCGCGGCGATGCGAAGTGCAAAGTGCGCCATCAAAGCGCCACATTGCGCCTCATACGCCCACGCCACGCGCGTGTGCGTGTGCGTGTGCGAGTGCGAGTTAGGGGTGCTTCGCACCCCTCAGGGTCCAAGGGATGTGTCCTACTAAAGGAAACAATAGTTGGTAAGGTTCCCACCTTATAAACCACTTTTGGTTTCAATCCCCAACCAATGTGGGATGAGTTAATATGCTATACTTAGCATTTTTCTCTCTAATTTTCGCAGCTTCACAAGTTGCGAGACCTCAACTTTGAGCTTCGATATCTCATTCATACGAGCTCGGATTTGGACGTGGTTTGATGCGTTGGAAAGCCTTCACAACGTACTACACAAACCCATTAAATACAGAGGCAACAACCTATGTTATCTGTATTTTATTTTAGTCCAAAGTTGGTGAAAAACTCATTTTCACACTTAGTGAAAAAACTCATTTTCCACTAGTTTTTCTCCCAAAATTCCAACAGTGGGAACCGTGGAGAACCGGAAAAGAGGAGAACCGCTACACGCGGTATCGTTAGCCGGTGGAAGCCACCCGGCTCCCTTTGGAACCGGGTCCCGGCTCCTTCATGATACCGCCTCCCCTAACCACCTCCCCAACCACCTCACGAAGTCGATTTGCCAGAGTCTTAGATGACTTTGTAGATAGCACCAACTAAACTAATTGGATGAAAATCTACAAGCTCCATCGGGTCTTCCACCTTTGAGATCAACGCAATAAAAGCAGAATTGCATCATTTACTAATCACACGTATAGAGGCAAAGTTTTTCAGAGTTTTTTACCAATATGGTGTTGGTGGAAAAGTTATTTACCAAAATGGTGTTCCTAAAAAACTATTTACCAAAATAGTGTTTTAATTTAATTTTTAATATATATGTTATTTAATAAAAGGGAAAAATATGTTAGATATCCTAATCTTTTTTATTCACGACGTTTCAAAACCCTCGCCCATCGCCATACCTTCTCTCATCGCCATCGGTTCCTTCAAAATCGTCCATGTGAAGAGATCAGGTATACTTCCGACTTGTATAAATTTCTTTTTGAATGTTGATGATTTCATTGTGATTTGTCCTTCTTATGATTAATAATTTTTTTTTTGAATGTTGATACTTTCGGTGGAATTTTTTCAACTTCATATGGATTTTTTCTTATATAAAATTGTTTGTGAAATCATAAAGTGGTTAAATCAATACTTTCGGTAGCATCAATACTCTTTGTGAATAGATTGGTAACTTGAATTTTAGATGTGAAACTTGATTTCAAGTATAAAGGTTAGTATTGAGAGAATAATTGTTTTCATTGATCTGATCACAATGAGGAATGGTACAAGGATTTATAATCGATGGTCACAACCAAAAAGGAAATAAAAATCAATTACAACCAATTTGTAAGGCTGTGTTTTACTAATTGACAGCTCGGAGATTGATCCCTTTGATTGCTCCCTTTGATTGCTCCGTAAGACTTTTCCTTTCTAACACTCCCCCTCAAGTTGAATAGTGGGGTTTCCAATATTCAACTTGGCCAAAAATTCACTGAGGATTCTTCCGTTAACAGCTTTAGTTAGTATATCGGCTAATTGATCTTTAGACGAAACAAATGGTAATTCAACTATTCCAGCTTCCAACTTCTCCTTAATAAAGTGTCTATCAACTTCTACATGCTTAGTGCGATCATGTTGTACTGGATTTTCAGATATTTGAATTGCCGCTTCATTATCACACATGATTTTGCTAGTTTTGCTTGGGGGATAACCGATTTCAGTCAAAAGCTTTCGTATCCATAGCATCTCTGCAAGCCCTCGTGCTACTCCTCGAAACTCTGCTTCTGCACTAGATAGGGCCACCACTTTTTGTTTCTTGCTTCTCCATGTAACCAGATTCCCCCCTACTAGCATAAAGTAACCAGAAGTTGATCTTCGATCCCCTTTGTCTCCTGCCCAATCTGCATCGGTATATCCTTGTATCTCTAGATGTCCGTTTGTTTTGAAGAGGATTCCATGTCCAATTGTTCCCTTGAGGTATCTCATAATTCTCCACACGGCTTCCATATGATGTATTTGTGGCTGATGCATGAATTTGCTCACAACTCCTACCGCATATGCTATATCCGGACGAGTGTGTGATAAGTATATTAGTTTTCCCACCATCCGTTGATACCTTTCCTTGTCAGCTAGTTCTGCCCCTTCTATCATTTTAAGATTATGATTCACCATCATCGGAGTATCCGTGGGTTTGCAGTCGACCATCCCTATTTCAGCTAACAAATCAAGAATGTATTTCTTTTGACAAATGAAGATCCCTTGCTTAGATCTTAGTACTTCAATTCCAAGGAAGTACTTAAGTCTACCCAAGTCTTTCATCTCGAACTCTCTGGACAAATTTTTCTTTAAATTAATCATCTCCTCTTTATCATTCCCAGTAATGATCATGTCATCGACATATATTATCAAACACGTTATAAGCTTGCCTCGTTTTTTGAGAAAGAGAGTGTGATCCGAATTGCTCTATTTGAACCCGTATTTTTTCATTGCTAACGTAAACCTACCAAACCAGGCTCGTGGAGACTGCTTTAGCCCATATAGAGATTTCTTTAGCCGACATACTTCTCCTGTTTTGAAGTCTTTGGTGAATCCTGGAGGTGCTTCCATATACACTTCTTCTTTTAACTCCCCATGTAAAAAGGCATTCTTCACATCAAGTTGATGAAGTGGCCATCCCTTGTTTGCAGCAACTGAGAAGAGGACCCTGATTGTGTCAATTTTGGCTACAGGAGAGAAAGTCTCTGAGTAGTCAACTCCATATGTCTGAGTGTAACCTTTAGCTACTAATCGCGCTTTATACCTTTCAATAGTTCCATTTGGTTTATGCTTAATAGTAAAAACCCAGCGACATCCCACTGGTTTCTTTCCACACGGCAAGATACATTTTTCCCATGTTCCACTTTTCATCAATGCATCCATCTCAGTATCCATTGCGTCTTTCCAATTTCTTGACTCTAAGGCTTGCTTCACAGTGGAGGGAATTTGTTCGGAATATAATGATGAAACAAAAACCTTAGCCTCCTTAGTCAAATTTCCCTCAGCAATGTTTCCGATTGGATATCTTGAACCCCTCGTCTCCTTTACAGGAGAGTATCGTTTAGGTGGAACTCCCCTGTTTGCTCTCGGAGGTAGCACATATTTTCCTGATGTTTCTTCAGTTGGTAGTTCCTCCTGATGTGGGATTGGATCAACCTCTTCTGCATGTTCTGTTAATGTCTCATGCTCGATGTGATCAGAGATAGTATGTTTAAAGGATTGATTTTCAGGAGAGCGAGTATTACTTACCTTGGACATCGGGCTAGGAGGATCATCTTCGGTGGCACTGAAGATTGTTGGCTTTGTGGATTGTGCGGAGGTACTGGGTGACTCACTATTAATACTGTGATTAAGTTCATTGGTGGAGAGGTACTTTAGCCAACTTAGTGTATCTGAGCTTTCCTTCTCCCCCTGAACTCTATGTTGGAAGTGGTAGTAGTACTCTGTTTCAAGAAAGTCACAATTCATAGTGATGAACATGTGACGTGTTTTGGGGTTATAACATCTATAACCTTTTTGATTTACTCCATAACCAACGAATACACATTTCTCAGCACATGGATCAAGTTTGCTTCGATTTATTTTAGGTACATGGACAAACACGGAACATCCAAAGATCCGTGGTTGAAGAGTAAGAGGAAGGGGTATATTAGTGAATTTGGATAGGGTTTGTAACGGGGTTTGAAGTTTTAGAATTTTGGTTGGGAGTCTATTGATAAGGTAAGTAGCGGTTGCTAGGGCTTCGGGCCAAAAATATTTAGGAACTTGAGACTCAATCAGAAGAGCTCGAGTAATTTCTAATAGAATTCGATTTTTGCGTTCCGCAACTCCATTCTGTTCTGGAGTATGTGGACAGGAAGTTTGATGAACTATTCCCTTTGTTTGAAGGAAATGCTTCATTGATGAGTTAACAAACTCACCTCCATTGTCAGATCGGAGAATTTGAATATTCTTATGAAACTGAGTTTGGATCATGGAGTAGAATGTGGTGAATTTGTCAAAAACTTCTGATTTGTGTTTTAAAAAATAAACCCAAGACATTCGGGTACAATCGTCAACAAATAATAAGAAAAAACGAAAGTTTTGACCCCCAATAATCGGAGCAGGACCCCAAACATCTGAGTGTATTAGTGAAAAAGGCAAATCAACCCTTGTGTTGTTTGGTTTAAAGGTTTGTCTATGACTTTTAGCCAACACACATGTCTCACAACTTAACGTACTACCAGAAGGGAATAATTTTGGAAAAAGGATGTGTAGGTAACCCGTAGATGGATGCCCTAGTCTTCGATACCACAACCATGCTTCCCGTCCTGTTGTTCCATGAGCCAACATCACAGTACCTTGCTGAGTCACCTCATCCACGTAATACAATCCTTGGCGTTCAGTGCCACGCCCAATGATCGCTCCCGTCCTGATATCCTGTAAGATACAAAAAGTAGGATGCATTAGGACCGTGCAATTAAGTTCTTTTGTCACATGACTAATTGATAGTAATTTATGAGACAATGAGGGAATATATTATTAGAATGTATATTTGTACGTTATGTTATTTAGCGATTGTATAGGGACTTATGTGTAAACTGTTCACGTATATATTTGGTGGAATATACAGAAATCATTATGGGATCATAAACACGTTTATGGTACCAGAGCCAAATTTTCTAAAAACCCTGAAACTCCAACCCTAGCGCCGGCCTCCTTCTTGGCTGCTGCTGCTCGATCTCGTTCCACCACCCAACGCCAGGTTTCGACGTGGCTTCTCCTCCCTCCCGACCCTTATCGCCCACCACCCCCGACCCTCACGAATCCGACGTCGAATCTGCTGCTGCGTCGCCAACTCCCACGCATACGATGGGTGATAATAATGCTGCCGCTGCTGCTCTTAAAGAAGCCACCGACAAGCTAACGCATGCCTACTCAGTTACAAATATTCACATACGTGTGAAACCTCTTGATGGCCTCAGCATCACCTATTCTCTATGGGTGAAATTATTCACTAATCATGTTCGTGCATACAAGGTATTGGATCATATTGATGGTACGGAACCCCCGGCGGACACTGATCCTCTCCACACGGTATGGTCTGAAATTGATGTTGTAGTCCTTCAATGGATCTACAGCACCATCTCTGATGATTTACTTAAAAGAGTTGTTACTAATGAGTCTAGTGCTCGAGATATTTGGCTTAAGTTACAGGATATTTTCACCAACAACAAAGGCTCTCGAGCCGCTGCTTTGGAGCACGAATTCACAAACCTGACTTTGGCATCATGCGACTCTATGGATGCATACTGTCAGAAGATACATGAATTGGCAGAACAATTGACGGACATAGGCAGAACCGTTGATGAAGACCGGAAAGTTCTTCAACTTGTCCGAGGCTTACCCCGCGAGTACGACACCGTGGCTACTATAATCAATCAGAATTCCCCATCTTGGGATGATGCTCGCAACATGTTACTTCTGGAACTTCAACGCATCAAAGGACGAGAAAATACGGATAAGTCCGTTCTCGTTGCCAATAACAATGATAACTCCCATCCACCACCACCAAACCAAAACAACCCAAACCAACCCAACCGTTCCCAACATCAACCACAGCCCTCATACCCTCAATACAACCAAAACCGCCCCTTTGATCCATCCTACTCTCGCAATTACAACAGGGGCAGAGGTCGCGGTTTTCGATCTAACCGGGGAGGGGGACGTTTTTCTAATAACCGAGGGGGACGGTACAATTCTAATCCTCAACCATACTATAACCCACCGCCACCTTACTATCCCCCTCCTAGCCCTTACCCTACCCAACCCTCACCCTACTACAACCAATCACCAAACCCGTACCCACCAAACCCACCATACCCTCGGCCACCGAACCCAAACCCCCCTCCCTATCCCACAGCCAACTATGCTACACCCAACTATCCCCACCTTGATGCGTTGAGTCCCACGGATTTGGGGTATGCTCTTCAGAATCAACAATATGCTCCACAAGACCCGGCTTGGATTATGGATTCTGGAGCATCTAGTCACCTATCTGCCAACCCAGGTATTTTTCAGGAACCATTATCTAATTCTGTTATTGACCGAATTTATGTTGGAAATGGTAATTCGTTACCAATCAGGGGCACGGGTAAAGCATTATTAAAAACACCCAACCGCACATACCATCTTCAAAACACTCTTTTTGCCCCAACCATTATTAAAAACCTTATATCCGTTCGTCAATTTACTAAAGCAAATAATGTTTCCGTTGAATTTGACCCTTCTGGTTTTACTGTGAAGGACCTCAAGACTGGCGTTACCCTTTCCCGCCACCATAGCTCGGGAGACCTTTATCCCTTCACGCCTGATTCATCTTCACCAGTTGCTTGCATTACTACCCGGTCATCTCAACTTTGGCATAATCGTCTCGGCCACCCAGGCGCTCATGTCTTAGATGTTTTATCTTCTCGTCGTTTTATTTTTTGCAATAAAGACAAAAACTTGCCTGTGTGCCATTCTTGTCAATTATCGAATAATAAACGATTGCCTTTTGATGATTCTCATAGTCTTACTTTTAAACCGTTTGATATCATTCATTGCGATTTGTGGACCTCGCTTGTGTTAAGTAAATCCGGATATAAGTACTATATGGTTTTAATAGATAATTATTCCAACTATGTCTGGATTTACCCACTAAAGTTTAAATCCGACACCTTTCCCACATTTGTTAAATTTCACAAACTTATCCAAACCCAATTTGAAATAAAAATCAAGAGTTTTCAATGTGACTTGGGAGGTGAGTTTGATAATAGAGAGTTTCAATCGTTTGCTAACAATAATGGACTTGTCTTTCGTTTTGCATGCCCACAAACCTCCTCCCAAAATGGCAAGGCCGAACGAATGATTCGTCGCCTGAACGACATCATTCGTGCCCTTTTAATGCAAGCAAAACTTCCACCCCCCTTTTGGGTGGAAGCCTTACACACCGCCATTTACCTTCACAACATTCTTCCGACGAAACGATTAAATTTTAATACCCCCACATTTATTTTATTTAATCGTCATCCGTCATATGACCATCTTCGTGCTTTCGGGTGTGTATCTTTCTTGGATACCCGTCTAACTTTCGTGGTTATCGTTGCTTTGACCCGACAACAGGCAAGGTTCACATCTCGCGTCACGTAATTTTTGACGAGAATCAATTTCCATTTGATGAATTTTCTGGTCCCTCCTCACCTACATCCGATCCTGAGCCACTGTTCACCTCATCCATTTCTTCGCCACCTTCCTCCACGTCTCCCCTGCCTTCCCAAAGCCCAACCGGCCCATATCACTCCTCCCCTTCACCATCCACGAGCCCAACTCACTCCTCCCCTGGCCCATCCAACCCTCCCTCTAGCCCACCACCCACCGAATCCCCCTCATCTACTTCCTCGCAACAGCCCCCATCGTCTCACCCACCTTCGCCACCTACCCGATCACACGTACACCCGATGACCACCCGGGCTCGGGCCGGTATCACCAAACCTGTAAATCGGTTAAACCTTTTTTCCCTAGGTCAGTTGGGTCTACCGACACATCACAAATTAGTCATGTTTTCCATTCTCTCATTTTCTACCACTTTTCCCTTTTCTTTATTTTATTTTATTTTTGAAAACCGATTCCCAATTGTACAATCATTTTCCATGATTTTGCAAGTTATTCCAAAGACTTTTTTTTTTTTTTTAATTTTTTTGGATTTTTTTTTTAAAATTTTTTTTTGATTTTTTTTTTTTGATTTTTTTTATTTCTTTTTAAACACACAAAAAATAAACACAACTAAAGTGTTATTCCCCTCCCCACACTTGAGTGACACATTGTCCTCAATGTGTTAAAAAGAACAACAAAAATAAATAAGAAATAAAACAAAGAAATAAAAATAAATAAGAATAGGAAACGTACCGGATTCGAGCATTAAAAGTAAAGCAAAAATATCTGGCTGCTGAGAGTGTCGCGACGAGTCACTCCACCTCCCTCGCGTGTCGCGAGGGACGGTGTTCATAGGAAATTAAAAAAAAAATCCAGCCAAAGTTCCAATATATTTATAAAAGTGACATACCTGGAACCTTTGATTTGCTCAACTTCATTACCCAAAACCGTCCAATTCCTGAAAAAGACAAAACACAAAACCAAAACAAAACAAATAAAAAAAAACTACCACTGGGTTGCCTCCCAGGAAGCGCTAAATTTATGGTCTTCAGCCGGACCCTCCTCTCTACTCACGGTGGCTTCAATCCACATTTACCGACCGCATTACCGATAAACGCCCGATGGTGCACAGAAGGAGGAATCTTGTATAGGGACTTATGTGTAAACTGTTCACGTATATATTTGGTGTAAACTTCTTCTTCTTGATGCCATCACTATTTATTTATTGTAGTGGATCTTCTAATTTTGAATATATATATATCCACTATTTATTTGTTGTCTTCTAAATTATTTAATAATTTAATTACTTAAATTCAATATATAATATAGTTTATTAAGTTACATCTTTCTATATCTATCTATACTCTATACTATATAATAAACAAAAAGTTTGATCATAGTTTAATTAATAAAAAAATAAAACTTGACATCACCACAAAATATTGAATTAACCCTTGTAACACACGGATATAAAAAACTACTATATATATATATATATATTAGAAATGATATTGGAAATTAACCATATTATATCTCATATCTTCCCCTTTATTTGACCATATCATTCCTACCCTTAAAATATACTATTGCCTTTTGCATAGGAGAGTTTTTAGGAGTGTTTTCTGATTACTACTTTATATGTTTTGCTTCATTGTACTCAAAGATTAACATATCAAGAAGAAGAAGTTGCGCCATCTTTATGATGGCATCAGAGCGAGAATAAAGAACCAGAGACCAAACCCAAATCGCAGAAATCACCATGACTAGTGACAAAGAGAAAGACAAGACTTGGGGTAAGTCTATTGACTCAAACTCATCACCGAGTCCTATACCGGGGCTTACCGATGAACAATATCAAGAATTTCTAAAGCAATCTAACGCTTCCGACGCACAACCGATGGCGAACATGGCATGTAGGTCAAATCTTGATTGTGACTGGCTTGTGGACTCAGTTGCAACTGAGCACGTAACGCACCAAGCGAGTCTACTTGAAAATGAGATTAAAAACATCCGAGAAGTTCCTGTTACCATACCCAACGGGGATGCTATACCTGTTAGGGGTAAAGGTGATCACACCTTACCGGGAGGAATCAAAATCAAAGGATTTCTACACGTGCCAGATTTCAATTGTAGCCTTCTTTCTGTACGAAGATTAACAAAAGATCTTAATTGTGCAGTAATATTCTTTCCTGATTTTTTTTTGTCTTACAAAGCTTAGAGACGAGGGTATTCATCCAGGCCGGTAGTTGCAAAGGAGGTCTATACCGGATGAGGGTAATCAAGGACGAGAGGAAAGCTATGATGGCATTTATAAATGTCTGGCATAAAAGACTGGGTCACGGAACTAACATGAAGCTTTCCCATTTTAGTTTTCTCGACAAACTATCAATGAATCAAAAACCAAAGTATATGATTCTTGTTGCAAGGCTAAGCATACTAGACTACCATTTTCACTTAGTTCAATAAAAACTACAAATTGCTTTGACTTAGTCCATTGTGATATTTGAGGAAATTACCGCACACCTTCCTTGTCACGGGCAAATTATGTTTTAACGATCGTTGATGATTTTAGCCGAGCCGTATGGGTTTTCCTGCTTAAACACAAACATGAGGCAAGTATTTGTTTGATTAACTTTCATAAGATAGTTAAGACTTAATATGGAAAACCAATCAAGAAAATTAGGGGTCTGTTTGGTATGAGGTAATGGAATGAATAAGGGAATGGAATGAACAAGGTAATGGAATGGTTAAGAGGATCGATGATATATTATAGGTGTCGGATGTGATACACATCCGACACCACCGAAATTAAGTCCCTTTCTGTCTTAAGTATTTCGAGACAGGTAAGGCGGTACTTGCTTGGAGGATGGTACTTAAAGGCTGCCACTTGCGGAGAAAGTGACGGATGTGCTTATTGGAAGAGCGAGAGTCTGAAGTTCCTATAAATAGAGCATTTAATAACAGAAATAGGTGGTTGCATTTTTACACCTTAACTATGTGTAATCACATGTGACATAATCAATAAAATTCTCTCAACTTTTACATTCATTTTACTTGTTCTTATTCATCGATTCGATCTTCATTTAGTTCAATTACGGCAATTCGATCCGAGGAATCTTTGTTTCTTCAGTGGCGCCATCGGTTCGTGGACTATTTTCTGTTAGTACGATCTAGATGGAGTTATCGATGGAGAAAATCGGTGATCAGAAAAATGTGGAGGAGCTTGGGCGTGAAATCGACAAGGATAATGGCGAATTTCGTACTGAGTTCCAGTTGCAGAGCTCAGTTCCTTCGTTTTCAGTGGCAGGATCGAAGTTTGGGGATTCTGCAACTCCGAGTTCCAAATTTCCGATTCCGGCGGCGCGGTTAGACAAATCTGCTCGGTATGATGGGACGAGTAAGAATAGTGCAGACGAGGTAATTGAAGTAGAGGAATTTGATCGTGAATTCCTGTTGCGTAATCCAGAATTGTTACGATCATTGAATAAGCAGCATGCGTCAAGTAAAGGTCAACTCGTTGATGTCGAAGGAAAGCAGTTAATTATGTACAAAAATGGTGAGGAACTTGAGAAAAAAGACTCTAAAGGTGTCGATGAAGAATATGAGCGACGTCGGGATGGTGAAACTTATCATAATAGATTTACGGCCAAACAGCAATACTCGGAGAAAGAAAAAGGTCGAGGTATGCTTTTAATAAAACTTTCTGATCATAATTCAGTGGTTAATCATGTGATTTCGTATACCTGATAAGATGTTTACGTGCTCAAAGTAGTTAACATATCGTGCTAATTATTTATTTCATAAAGTAATTTTTGACAAAATTATTTGTTTCATGTGATAATTTTTGTGAGAATTCGTTGGCAGATTTAATAATTCCGTATAAACCGGTGTCTATGACGTCACAGTCTAAGTTTGTTAAGTGGATCGCTGATGCTAATTTCCAAAAAAGTTGAAAATGCCATCAACAGTTAATAAGTATGGGGGTTTAGCCGATCCAGATGATCATGTGTTTGAATTTTATACGGTGGCAAGGTTGGAAGGATGGGCAGAAGAAACGTGGTGCCATATGTTTGTACAAACATTGACAGGTTTGGCTAAGGTGTGGTTTGATGCACTACCGTCTGGCGGAATCGAGAGTTTTGAGGACTTGCGGATTAAGTTTTTGCGCCAAACAAAAGATAGCATGCTCTTTTTTAAGCTGGCCTTGAGCCCGGATGCTAGATTGAAGCATCTAAGCAATTCTCCATATAAGAAGACGAAGCCTCCCCCATAAATAAAACATCATCCGCATTATAAAAAAAGTGAGATAATACTAGCCCATAAGGAGGCGAGACAAATCCCACAAAAACAACTAATTAAAACAACCCTAACCGTTAACACGTGTAAATTCTCCATTATGATAGCAAATAGGAAAAGGATAGAGCATCCCTTTGACGAATGTCGAGTGACATTTCAAACTCATTCGTCGAGGGCCGATTCACCAAATCCAAATTCCTTCCGGATCTAATGCACCTATGAACCCAACTCCTCTACTTTAAAGGGAAATTCGTATGAGTATGAATAGAGTCAAGAAAAACCCATTTGATATAATCATACATTTTTCGAAATCCACTTTAGTTCTGGCGGAGAGATTGAAGCCGATCCTTGACACTATCATATCCGATACTCAAATGGCTTATGTTGCGGGTAGGATCATTGTGGAGGGCCCTTTAATCATTAATGAGATTCTCTCATGGCTAAAGCAATCCAAACTTGATGGAATGTTTTTTAAAGCAGATTTTTCCAAGGCTTTTGATTCTATTGATTGGGGATATCTTGACTCGATTCCCAATCAAATGCAGTTTCCCGGAAAATGGAGGAGTTGGGTTCATGGTATTATCTCTTCGGCTCGGGCTTCGGTTCTCATAAATGGGTCCCCCACCGCGGAATTTCAATATCACAAAGGTGTTAGGCAAGGAGACCCGCTTTCTCCGTACCTGTTTTTAATTGCTATGCAGGGGCTTGATTGGATGTTTGTTAAAGCACGCTCCATGGGTATATTTAATGGCATTAATCTTCCTAACCACGGGCCGATCATCTCGCATCTGTTCTATGCTGATGATGTTATTCTTCTGGGTAAATGGACGCATGGGAACCTTGCCAACCTCATCCATTTATTTTGATGTTTTTACATAGTCTCGGGGCTCAGGCTCAATCTGGGTAAATGTGCTTTATATGGGATAAACGTGGACTCGGTTGATATTGATCGTGAAGCTTCCTTCATTGGTTGTTCCAGCGGTTGTTTTCCTTTCTCTTATCTCGGGATGAAGGTTGGCGCCAATATGAATAGGCTTGTCAATTGGCATTCTGTGGTGGATATCTTTGACAAACGCCTTACCAAATGGAAGGCCAAGCACACCTCTTTGGCAGGTAGGGTAACCTTAGTTATGAGTGTGTTCGATAGTCTTCCTACGTACTTCTTCTCCCTATACAAGGCTCCTAAGAGGATCATTCAACTATTGGATAAAATTCGATTCAGATTCCTGTGGGGAGGTTCGGTGGATAAAAGGTCAATACATTGGGTGAATAGAGACTTGATGTGTTTGTCGAAAAAGTATGGTGGGCTGGGCCTCCATAACCTTCTGGATTTCAATAGGAGCCTCCTCTGTAAGTGGCTTTGGAGGTATAAAACTGAAACTCACAGGCTGTGGAGGCAAGTCATTCGTAGTATTCACGAGAAAAGCAATGGCTCAGAGTTTTTTCCTTGTCGGTCTAATGTCACGGGAATTTGGAAAAACATCATGTCGGTTAACAAAATTCTGGCTAGAAGCAATGTGGACATGCAACGTTGGATGGAGCCTGTTAATGGCGGCTGGAATTGGGTTGGGGCTGGGGGAACTGAGTTTTCGGCTAAGGCTCTTCGCACCACCTTTATGGTTCCTCCTCAGCATCAGCAGGTTGGGGGGTTCGAGTGGTGTCAGTTAGTGCCTAAGAAGGTGAATTTGCTTCTATGGCGTGCTCAAAGGAACGCTATTGCGACGGCGGACGCTCTCCGGAAGCGTAACATCCCGGTGAACTCCTCGATTTGTCGTCCGTGCAACAACGGGGATGAGTCTGCTGCGCACTTGTTTGTGGGATGCTATTTTGCGGCTGCTATATGGCAATGGATCTCCTCCTGGTGTGGCTTCTCTCTCGCTTCTGTATCCTCGTTGGAGGATGTTCTTTCGTTGCACCTAAATCCCTATGTTGAAGATAAGAGGAAAGTTCTCATCCATGGTATTGCCTTTACTTCATGCTGGTGTCTCTGGATTGAAAGGAATAATGTCATATTTCAAGGGGTGAGTCCTTCGATTAGTAGTGTCACACCCCCAAATCAACCACTAACGGAGTTTATACCGTTAAGGGGTGCGAGCAAACCAGGACCACAACCATTAGTTACAAATACTAAACGAATCAGAGTAAAGTCCACATGTTCATAATCAAAACAGTTTTTAAAAGTATGCAGCGGAAAATAAACATAAGTATCTTAGCACTAACCACGTGCTTAAATTACAAAACGTGAATTGTTATAAAATTCCAAGTTTGAGTTTAAAATAAGAAATCTTCAAGTGCCATGCCAACCTCCAGCGGATACTCCTTAGCAATCTGCAAAAGTTTAAACCACGCAAGTGTCAACCTAACGGTTGGTGAGTTCACGGTGGGCATGAGATGAATTGGCCCGGTCTCATAATCGTATTCATCAACATGTAATAAGTATTAGTTTTATAAACATTGCCAAGTGATGTATTACCTAATATGCACTAGTTAAGTAAAGTTAAAGCGGTCAACCGATATCGCGGGTAGCTAATCCGTTGTTCCATGCACTAAGGAAGTTTGTACCAAAGCTGACCAATATGGTAGAGGCCGTGCCATTCTGTTTTGCGGACCTACGTCATCGCGGTTTTGCCTCCCCCGTGTCCTCCCGGGATCACGGTCAAATAGGCTGATATTGTACCTTCGTGCACTCCCCGTGCCACGGGGCGGAGTTTGTCAAACTCCAGTAGATCTACCCAACATCCCCTCGCTTTACAATTAATGGTACAATTAAGTTGATGACTTTTAAGTTTCAAGGCATCCCTAGAAATCATGTGATATCATGTGGTTTAGACTTTAACCTACACTAGTCATATTAAAACGGTTTACTTTGGGGTTCTTATGAATCCCGAAAACATTTTTCAGTTTCGTTTTAAAATTAGTTGTTTAAGTATTTCACAAGTGCTTCCCATAAAACACTTCAAGTTCATCAAGTGGGTGCCAAGCACTCCCGAATTCAAGTTCATCAAGTGGGTGCCAAGCACTCCCGAATTCAAGTTCATCAGAGAGGTGCATAGCTCTCATAAGGTTGTCAGCATCGTTCCTCATTAAGTTATTCAGCGTGACCCGAACGGGTTCACGGTAAATGGGTTAGTGACACTCACCTTGGGTTGCACTGCTACACTTGCTATATAATCCAAGTATTGTTTGCTTAATGAAGACCTATGAACACGTTTAGGTCTTAAGTATTAGTTTTGTGTCTAATCTTTACTTAACGTCACTATGGCCCATAACATAGCACGTTGGAACTACGACACGACATAACGACACACGACACCGATGGTTGATCATAAACAAGGGTTCATATATTACAGAAATCATAGCATGTTTCATCATAGCATAATCATGTGAGTCATGGCATAACATTCAAGCAAATTTGCACAAGTTTGGATTCTGGTCTCAGTTTCGCTAGCAGTTTCGCTAGGCAGTTTCGCTGTGTGCACGGGCAACATTTTCGCTAGGCAATACCCGATGATACAGTTTCGCTAGGCTAGTTTCGCTCGAAACTGTTGGCACAGTTTCGCTAGCCTAGTTTCGCCCGAAACTGGTTTGAACTTTCGTTCAGGGAATTTCGCTCGGTAGATTCGCTCGAGCTGGTCTGGTCGGTTTACCCGGCGACACTATAGTTTCGCTGTATAGTGTCGCTGGAAGGAGATATACATAGTTTCGCTGGTTAGTTTCGCCCAGAGAACATGGTAGTTTCGCCCAGAGAACATGGTAGTTTCGCTAGTCGCGAAAAACTTACGGATCAGCCTAAAAATCAATCTAACAGTCCCCATTCTTCATGTAATTCAGTATATAGCATGCATAGTCAATTACCAACATCATAGAAGCAGTTTAGACACCTTATTCATGTATTTTCATCATCAAATCACCAAAATACATTTAAAACCCTAAAATGACTAAAATGGCATAAATCTTCATCATGGATGGATTTCACACGTAAAGTTACTGACTTTATTGTAGATCTATCATTCCTAAACGACATATCAGAAGATCAAGTGATTCTATGAAGATCTAAGCATGCTTTTTAAGAAAACACATAGAAAACATAAAAATGGTGGTTTTGGGACTCACGGTTCGATCTCCAAGCTTGATGGATGATGGTTCGGGGCTGAGATCTCGATGGCTCGGTGTGAATCTCGACTGACCAGATTTCCAGGAGAAAGATGGAGTGTGTGTGTGTTTTTGTGTAAAGGAGGCAAATGGAGAAACTAGGGTTTATTAAGATATTTTATATCAGGGCCTAGTTTCGCTGGCCAGGCGAAACTAGCTCTGATCACGAGTGAGCCAATAGACTGCCGGGCGACACTATAGTTTCGCCCGGTAGTTTCGCTAGTTACCAAAAGTGGTCAATTTCACATTCTAAGCAAGATAAACACGATTCATAAATTGTCATGCTATTCACAATACTAAATCATGTATTTAAATTACATTGCACATAATGACAATAAATAGTTAAACACATAGCACATATGGACGGGTTCGGTGATCAACCAAAGGACGTGGACGTATTCGGCCTAGTTAAGTATTAGTTACTAAGTTAACACTTATAACGTAACTAACGGAATTGTCTAACGGAAGTAAACCTTGAAATTCTCGGATGTCACATCATCCCCTTGTAATTGGAATTTTCGTCCCGAAAATTATTCTTGTGTTGTAGCGTTCGCAGCATCAGCTGTCGTTGTTGCGGCCGTTGCTGGGGAAAGAAAGCAAAAGTTTTAGGGTTGCCACAAGTAGGATCATCAAGGAGATAAAGTGTTGTTCCAAGCTTTGGATGGATAATAGATCGAGATATAGAATAGATTGGGACTCTGTGGTTTTCATGTAATTGTCTTTGTTCCTTGGTGTATGGTTGTGGGTTCCTCTAGCTTCTTGCTAGTTGGCCCTTGGGTTTCAATAAAATTTTGCCGTTCAAAAAAAAAATCAAAAGCAAATATCTCTCAATACCTTTTAAAAAATCAGAAAGTAAAAGAGTGCTTATAAAGACACCCATGCCATTTACTAAAAACACCCAAAGCCCACGACCGTTTCAAACCAAACGATCCAGGAACGATCGTTTTACATGAAACGGCCAATTGGAATTGTACGTCGACATCAAAAGCTGCAACCCTATCAAATCATTTTTATACCTACGGTCGTTTTGAAAGAAACGACCTATAATATTAGCCCGTTTTGCATGAAACGATCGTTGGGGGAGTTTTTTGAATTGCACAATCGATTAGTGTGTTGATAACGATGTGATGTTTTATTCTGTTTAAATCGTATATATATCGATCGATTGATCGTATATTTTCATATTATCGATCGATCGGCCACTGTTTTATACTACGATCATTTTTTCAATCTATAATATTCGTAAGAGATGTCGTGGTTCGATGAATTATTTAACAACAACGGAGGCAGCGAAGGTGATAGTTACAACCCCGGCGGTTATAATGGAAGTGATAATTATGGAGGAAATGGCGGAGGAATTTACCAAGGAGACGCCGGTAGTTATGTCGGTAATTATTCTGGTAATTACAACAATAACGACGACGACAACAACAGTAACAACAACAACACCGACGACGACAACAACAACAAGAACGGCGATGACGACAACAACAACAACAACGACGACGACGAAAACAACCGTGGGTATTATGAAACCGATCAGGTACCACCTATTCATGGTTTTCGTCATTTAATTTTTATGATTTATGCATATTATCGGAATCCATGATATTTTTTGAATAATTACGGTTTAGTCATCCCGACATGTGTATATTATCACCACTTCCAATTATGATAGTTATTTACTAATTTTAGATCTTCGTATCAAAACAAGAGCTCTTTGACTGGGCCTTTGAACGAGCTCTCCCAAAGGGTTATGTTCTATCAACTAGACGTAGCTCTACGTACGCACTTACAGGAGAGTATACAAAAACGACGATAGTGTGTGATCGTGGTGGCAAATACGTACCAAAGGGTACTCAGCAGAGAAAGACGGGCAGCAAGAAATGTGAATGTCCGTTCCAGCTGAAAGGTACGTACCGAAAAATTCTAGCCGGTTGAAAATTAGAGGTGGTGAACCATGAGCATAACCACGAGCCGTCGGAAAATCTAGAAGGCCACGCAAGGGTGATGAGGTTTAACGACGAGGAGGTTGGTAATGTGAGACAGATGAAAAACCAAAAGATCTGGCCTCGTCACATGTTGACAGAAATTAAGAAAAACAACCCCAAGAACGTGTCGAGTAAGCGGACGCCCTATAACCTCCTAGCTAAGATTAAAGGCGAAGAAACGGTCGGTGATACTCCTATGCAGGTATTCTTCTCCCTGCTTACTAAAGGTGGTTACATCTACTATGACCGAACGTCGCCGGGGACGAATAGAGTTGATGGCGTGTTCTTCGTCCATAAATACTCCTACAAGTGGTGGAGGGCGTTCCCGCATTTCCTGGGCATAGATGCCACGTACAACACGAACGTGTACAAGTTTCCATACGTCCAAATGGTCGGCGTGACCTCGACCGGAATTTCATTTCTAGTCGCCAGCGCCTTCATTAGCCAGGAGCGTCAGGAGGACTTCACCTGGATGTTGGAACGCCTTAAGGAGACCATTGGAGACGACCGCCTCGAGCCTAACGTAATCATCACCGACCGAGACATTGCCCTCGTCAAAGCGTGCGGCAATGTTTTTCCCAATGCCACGCGTAACCTGTGTAGATGGCATATAGAGAATAACATCTTTAAAAACTGCAACACAGGGTTTGATAAGGATGGGTGGAAGCAGTTTTTGAAATTGTGGAGCAAACTCATAAACTCCAACACGGTGACAAACTACAACTTTCATTACGACTTACTATATCGAGAATGTGACGCCCACTCCCAGACTTGGCCCTAGGAGCGGTCACGCATCGGATTTACTCATGAACACATGGTACAACAGAGATAACTAAGCAGCGGAAATTAAAAACTTTTTATTGATACGCCAAGTATTACATCGTAAGAGAGACGATTACAAAAGATAACTATATATCTATGCCAGTCTTCAAAATGTTTTCTCTTGACAGTCGATATTCTCTTGATAGTGTATGCCCCCTAGTTCCTGCTCACATCTCAGCCTTCCCTTTTCTATCCGAAGGTCCAGCCTTATCTGACATACATAACTTAACAAGTCAGCTTACGCTGGTGAGTTCTACGTTTTGGGAAAACTTTACCTTTCGAAGGCACTTAGGTTTGTCAAACACATTTCTGCAATTAGACAATCAAACACAAAGCATATAGCACATATATTCACATATTCTAACCTTGTGAATAAACTAACCTTCTGTTGCTTTGTCATACTTGTCTCATATTAAATTTTATCTTAGGGAAATAGTGTTTCTACTTGCTTTACGAACACATCGTGTAGCAATGGTCCCTTTAGTTTTGACACTATATAGCTTTGACGCTATCTGGCTTTGACGCCGTTTTAGCTTTGACGCTTTCTGGCTTTGACGCCGTTTGGTTTTGACACCATTGGGACAACACTATTTAACTTCTTGTTTCAGAAGCCCCTTACCCACCAATCTTTTCTCGATTACCATCCTTAATCTATTTTACTAGAACATCGAAATGGCAATCTATCTTTCCTCTAATCATCACCATACAATCAATACATATAACATGCAATTATAACAATTGAGAGTATTTTCACAAAACGTTATGTATATCAGCCCAAAATGGTTGAAAGCATTTAAACAATTTAAAAGAGGGCTCATAGAACTCACCTTAGCTTTGCAAAGTTATTATTCTTGGGTTGAGTTCTTGTGAATCAGTTTCTTAATGCCTTTAACGTAATGTCCCTATCAAGACATCCTAAATGTTACAAATCACATTTAAGACTTAACTCATTATCCAAAACCCAACTCTTTATTGGTTAATATCCTTAATAGTCAAAATGACCATTTTGCCCCCTTTACATATTTTGTTATATCTTTTTCAAGTCTTTGCTCCTTAACATTTACCGCTCGTGTTTCCTCATGACCGATCATTTGGCGGAATTACTATGAGGAATAGTCACGGGGTTTGGAATTTGGTGACGATCGTTACCGGCCGTGTAGGCGTCATTGACGACCATGAGGCGGAATTACTACAATCGTTGCACCAAGTAGTTCAATTATTAATTATCAAAATTTGAACTCATATATATTTAATATATATGTAAACATGTTACCATACCAAAATTCAAGTCCATATACCCTCCGAATTATTTTATATTAAATATCCATATTCCGAAACCCTAATTACCTATTTTTCTCGTTTCTATAGCAAAAACTCATTTTTATTCAAAACTGATTTAGGGTATTATTCGTTATAACATTTTATAACATGCTTTAAAATTTCAAAGCTTGGTTCATTACCGTTTACTCGGGTTTGACAGAACAGTGTCTAGAAAACCCTAATTTCTCATTTCAACACTTAAATATATATATTAACATATTTTAAATATGTTTCAAACATTCCTTAACCCGATATTTTATCGAATCGTTTATATTAAATATATATGTCTATATATATTTAATATTTAAATACTAAATATCCTTTTTAATCAATTTTAATAAATAAAACTGATTAATAATCATATATATATATGTATTCATCTTAATATATATATATATATATATATATATATATATATCATTTATCCCGTTTTATTATAACTTCATATAAACATTAACTTAATCATAATATTTGTAATAACAAATTTTTAACGTGATTACCTCTTGACGGTTCATGAAATGGGTCCAGAATAACCGAATAATAAAGTTGTCCGTTTTAGATAAACAAATAGTCCTTCCCGATTAGTTTCTCGCCACGAGCATTTCCCCGTTGTCGGTTTGTCGTTTGGACCTCGTTACGCCATCGAAACATTGACCGAAAGTATGTGGGGTTTTATTAACGTCACTAGTTTACACCCCGTTTGCCACCACCGTGGACCACCTTCAACGATCTTCGACCACCGCAACCATTCTCCACCATCCTGGTGATCCATTACCGTCACCGCCATCACCCGTCGACAACCGTATGCCACCGAAATATCAACCGAAAGAGAGAACGGTTTTAGCGGGTTTTAAACCCGTTTGCAACCACCACCATCACCTTTACCTTCCGCCATCCTTGCCGCTGCTGATCATCGTTCCAGAGGTTACCGCCGTCGCCCGAGTTGCAATCATCGGAGGTTAACGGCTGGAGGTCGCCGGAGCTGCGTCGCCGGAAAAACGAGGGAGCAGGGGGGCTGTGTTCGCCGGTGGGGGTGGTTTGCTGGGTTCGTCGGAATAGAAGGAGGGTCGGAGGAGATCTTCGGGTGATCCAGGATTGCGGAGCTGCCGTCGTGGGTTGTGGTGGTTGTCCAAGCTTGGCAGCAGGTCGCCTGTGTTCGAGGGTCGAAATGGGTAAGCTCCGCCGGAAAGACGAACGGAGGGCTTTGGGTTTGCTTGCCGCCGTGAAAATGAGGGGGAGAGGGCTCACCGGCCGGGAAATGAGAGGCAGCAAGTCGCCGGATGAGCTGCCGGATATTCGAGAGAGAGGGTCGCCGGGAAGGTCGAAGAGAACGAGGGAGAGGGGGAGCACCGACTTCTCTTTCTCTCTCTTCTTTCCTTTTCTTTTGTCGCATACAGATTTTGTAATGTGTGTGTTTGTATATGATTTGTGCATGCGTATGTATGTATATATATAGTAAATTTTGAAGTGAACTAAACAATCTAGCGGAGACACGTATGTATCTGACTAATGTTTTCATATGATGATTCACATCAAAATTTTTGACATGTATAAAAGAGTGAAGTAGGGAACAAGTCATTGATATTTTAATATGGTATATTATAACTAAGTAGGTATTATACTCACTTATTCTAAACTCGTTAAATAATTTAATATTTTATAAACGGTTTATAAAAATTCTCGAATAACTAAAATATTACGGGAGTCAAATAAATATACTCGTAATATTTATTCTCCGGTTAAAACACAAACCGATGAGCGTTCAGTTATTACGCGGTAGAAAGTGTGTCTAATCAGTGTCGCGATCTTGGCCATTTCATAAACCGAATACATCTTCTCGACAGAATCTCTTAATAAATATTATAATAATTATTTATACTTTGCCGAGGCGTTATAATCATCTCGAACGGCTAACCGAATTGATTTCGGTTATTATTGCGTAACAACACCGGTTACCGATTTCACCGTTTTTCGTGCCGAACGTCATAAATATATTTTATAACGGTTATAAATCAAGTATTTAGCATTACCTGATATTCTAACTTCGCTTCTGTGTTATTTTAGCGACGTTCGTGCTTTAATTACGGTTATTACAAACCAGGCCTAAATCACTAATTTGCGTTTTCCCGCTTCGTCACAACTCGGATTTAAAATCCGTTTGTGCCCACGATCTTTATTTTTCGTTATCCATCATATTCTATTAATTCGACTCTTGACGTTTTCTCGAATGTCGTGTCGAATATTCGTATGTGAATCGTGACGTTTCTCGTGTTATATATATATATATATATATATATATATATTTCAGCTACTTAACTATATAGCACACGTATATAGTTTTAGTTATAAAATTTTAGGGTGTTACAACTCTATCCCCCTTAAAAAGGTTTCGTCCTCGAAACTTACTCAAAGTGTGATTTAACTCACAATGAGTTCATTACCTTTTCACCTTTCTTTTCTTTCCCGAATTAATCCGGAATCTTTTCTATACATCTAATGCATCCATATCATATGAACCACTTGGTTCCTAGGTTACGATTATAACATCGTAACAAACTTTCTATGACCATCTATCATTCTTTCCTATTACCTATAAGGTAATATTTTAACTATTCTATTCAGGAAGTCTTGTTCACAATATGAATGTGAACCGCACTTCTATAACTGATGCTAGCGCTTTTTAGGAATGAATTCCTAACGAACAGTCTAGCTAACGATTTAGAAGAATAAGTTTCTCAAAATAAAGGAACTCTTCCATTTACCAATCACATAGTATCTAGGTGGTGTCATAACTCTTTAGCTACATAAGGTAGCCTGATTATGAATTCCACCGGAATATGCTTCGAATTCCCTAAAGTTGAAATTTATCGCGAAGCCTCTGTCATTCTGTTTTAACCTTCTGCGTACGTTAAACATTTATCCGCACTTTTAAAAGATTTGAACTTCTCTTCTGGATATCAACAGTCCCTCAGTCACTCGTTAGTAAGTGATATGTATTCATGAATACTACTTATTTGTTTTTCACAGTGGCCCGTAATATCTACCTGCACGAGACTAATTCTAGTGTCACTTCTGGTTGTACCTTAGGTGTATATATATAGGATGTACCAGCGGCGTATCCACCACACCCTGGATATAACTAGAGGCGTACTATTACTAGTCTGGTGTAGGGTGATATTACTATTCTAACCACAACAAAATTAGTATAATTCATGACTATCTATTACTTACCTAAATAATTAATTTGGACATTCTGCGTACAACCTCGTTTGTTGTTTGCATCTGTTGAGTGTAAACACTATTGCTGCCATTTTCCCTCTTTACTAGGCCTAATCGGTAATGATTTTACCGATGCCTAAGTTAATCCGTTTACTACTTCCTTCCAATGCTTCATGCATTCTTCACCATCCTTTAGAACTTTAGAACGTCATTTGTCAGCAGGCTTAGCCACTAAATTTCTGGGTTTGAAGGGGCCTTCCTCATTCCAATCAACACTACTAATCACTTATAATGATTATTTTGCTTCCGAAAAGCTGTTCTCTTACAGTTTCATTCTTATTCTTTTAGCTGGTGCTAATCTGATCTCAGATCATCTTTGGGGAATCGCCTTGCTCCTTGTAGTAGTTGGATAGTTTGCTGATCCTTACCAAAGGATTTGTCTGCTTTTCACCGACAGCCTCTTTATCTTCTTGCAGTCTATGCATTTCCTTGGCTTCCGTCCTTCATCTTAAAATTGCTGGAGTATCCTAAGGCGATATATTTGATCTAAAGAAATCTTCTGGCTTCTGTTGGAGATAACTGGTATGGTGTTTTCTACTTATGGCGTTGCTTATGATGTTACTCCTAACGTTGCTTTCAGTGTCGAGTTGATTGTGGAACCCCATTTCTTAATCTGACGAGTTGCTAATTGGATTCACTGGTACGTTCTTCGGCTTCTTGGTTTTGCCTCTGAGTCAATGGCATACATCGAGTATGACTTACCTCTTGACCCATGTACTTACACGTTTTGTAATCTTTACTGCCAAGCCATCATGATCCTTGCATATGAAGTTGAGCCTCCTTCTGGTTACAGATAGTTTACGCGTAGCATCCCGCGAGCCAATTCATTAAGCGTCTAAATTTTCCATTGTCATCTCTAGCTTGACATTGATCTTAAGAAGAACATTTGTCAAATACTGATCATTTATTCGCATCGGTGTAATACACTGTGTGACAATTCCTAATATCGAATTCCGACTTCTAAGTTTGCAAATATCGAATCGTCAGGCTCGTCCGTGTATCAACATTCGACTTGAGGTCGTCTATCTTGACGACTCTGCATTTGTCCTAAGGAAGACGTAATCCTAAGCTGTCTAAGGTAGCTTGACTACGGGATTCCTTGACAATGCTTTTCCTCTCCTTATGCTGGAATTCCTCTTCGTATAGCTCATCCAATCATCGCGTGCTTTCATCCTGCCATTTGAAGAAACAACATCCCTTAGGATGTAAGTTCTTCTTCTTGGCCTACTCTGGATCTCCATATTCCTAAGCTTGTGGATTCTCGATCCATCTTGTGGTAACCTTTGTCATTCTTCTTAACTTTAAACATTTTCTGCTTCGAGCCTTCCGACCTATCACTTATAGTGATGGTCTTCTGAAGGTAGCAACGTAGCTTGGAACGTTGTTTCCACTATTCTTGCCATAGCAATTCTCATTTCTACTTTACCGTGATAGCTTCTATCACGTCTACAGTTTCCTTGCTTAAGGTGACATTCTAGGCTTGTCTACACCTCTTTTCATCTTCAACGGTTCTTGAGTTCTCCAATGCAATTCTTATGATGACGTTTCTCGCACATCTGGCATATCGGCCTTCTTTGTTCAGAAGCTCCCTTAGCCTTCTTGTGGAATTCGTCGTCATTGTCTTCAAGACCTTCTTCATCCTCGTACCGTTTCCGTTTGTCTTTCATCAAGAATCTGTTTCTACCAAAAGCTTCCTTGGGACCAGCTCTACTAGCGGTCGCTTTACCGTCTTGTCAAAGCTTCCGGAAGTTGATTAGCAATCAATAGCAACGTAACCTTCAATGCTTCTGCCACTATTTCTAACATAACGGCTTTCATTTCTTTTCTGAAGGTACTCGTCTTTACTGACATCAGATTTCGTATCGGATGTCCTATTCGCATTCCTATCATGACTATCATTTCCAATCTTCTGATCTTACGATCAAAATAGTCTGACACTTTAGAACTCATGTGACGTGAAGTTTCCAGATTTTGAATTCATGATAATTATATACGTGCACTTATATAATTATGATGCCTTCAAAACCCAGTTATTCTCATCACAGTCATCCCTGGTGTCCGTACTATTCTTTTTATTCTTTACCGGAAATTTTAAAACCGGTCCTTTAAAACTACCTTTCTTTAGGCATTCTTTACAAGTTATTGACCACGTATCTCACTGTCAATTAACCTACCCCGCACTAGGTCACACAACAGTTAGAACCTATGATATGTTCATTTGGGTAAAATACCAAATTGCAGTAGCTAATTGCAATCGGGTAGTTTCCGCACTTGCATACCCTAAGTCCTACCTCCTATGTTCCTGGTGAAACCTTTTTCCTATGGGCATGACTATCCTGACTGGCATTTACATTCCCTTACTTTATTTACCAAGAGTCCTAGTTTAAGTCTAGATACCGTGCTAGTATCTAAATCTCTTAAACCAAGGCTCTGATACCAACTTGTGACGCCCACTCCCAGACTTGGCCCTAGGAGCGGTCACGCATCGGATTTACTCATGAACACATGGTACAACAGAGATAACTAAGCAGCGGAAATTAAAAACTTTTTATTGATACGCCAAGTATTACATCGTAAGAGAGACGATTACAAAAGATAACTATATATCTATGCCAGTCTTCAAAATGTTTTCTCTTGACAGTCGATATTCTCTTGATAGTGTATGCCCCCTAGTTCCTGCTCACATCTCAGCCTTCCCTTTTCTATCCGAAGGTCCAGCCTTATCTGACATACATAACTTAACAAGTCAGCTTACGCTGGTGAGTTCTACGTTTTGGGAAAACTTTACCTTTCGAAGGCACTTAGGTTTGTCAAACACATTTCTGCAATTAGACAATCAAACACAAAGCATATAGCACATATATTCACATATTCTAACCTTGTGAATAAACTAACCTTCTGTTGCTTTGTCATCCTTGTCTCATATTAAATTTTATCTTAGGGAAATAGTGTTTCTACTTGCTTTACGAACACATCGTGTAGCAATGGTCCCTTTAGTTTTGACACTATATAGCTTTGACGCTATCTGGCTTTGACGCCGTTTTAGCTTTGACGCTTTCTGGCTTTGACGCCGTTTGGTTTTGACACCATTGGGACAACACTATTTAACTTCTTGTTTCAGAAGCCCCTTACCCACCAATCTTTTCTCGATTACCATCCTTAATCTATTTTACTAGAACATCGAAATGGCAATCTATCTTTCCTCTAATCATCACCATACAATCAATACATATAACATGCAATTATAACAATTGAGAGTATTTTCACAAAACGTTATGTATATTAGCCCAAAATGGTTGAAAGCATTTAAACAATTTAAAAGAGGGCTCATAGAACTCACCTTAGCTTTGCAAAGCTATTATTCTTGGGTTGAGTTCTTGTGAATCAGTTTCTTAATGCCTTTAACGTAATGTCCCTATCAAGACATCCTAAATGTTACAAATCACATTTAAGACTTAACTCATTATCCAAAACCCAACTCTTTATTGGTTAATATCCTTAATAGTCAAAATGACCATTTTGCCCCCTTTACATATTTTGTTATATCTTTTTCAAGTCTTTGCTCCTTAACATTTACCGCTCGTGTTTCCTCATGACCGATCATTTGGCGGAATTACTATGAGGAATAGTCACGGGGTTTGGAATTTGGTGACGATCGTTACCGGCCGTGTAGGCGTCATTGACGACCATGAGGCGGAATTACTACAATCGTTGCACCAAGTAGTTCAATTATTAATTATCAAAATTTGAACTCATATATATTTAATATATATGTAAACATGTTACCATACCAAAATTCAAGTCCATATACCCTCCGAATTATTTTATATTAAATATCCATATTCCGAAACCCTAATTACCTATTTTTCTCGTTTCTATAGCAAAAACTCATTTTTATTCAAAACTGATTTAGGGTATTATTCGTTATAACATTTTATAACATGCTTTAAAATTTCAAAGCTTGGTTCATTACCGTTTACTCGGGTTTGACAGAACAGTGTCTAGAAAACCCTAATTTCTCATTTCAACACTTAAATATATATATTAACATATTTTAAATATGTTTCAAAC
Source organism: Deinandra increscens subsp. villosa (assembly GCA_039602395.1). Classification (NCBI taxonomy): domain Eukaryota; kingdom Viridiplantae; phylum Streptophyta; class Magnoliopsida; order Asterales; family Asteraceae; genus Deinandra; species Deinandra increscens. The sequence continues at coordinate 73,108,520 of JBCNJP010000025.1, forward strand.
ATTCCTTAACCCGATATTTTATCGAATCGTTTATATTAAATATATATGTCTATATATATTTAATATTTAAATACTAAATATCCTTTTTAATCAATTTTAATAAATAAAACTGATTAATAATCATATATATATATGTATTCATCTTAATATATATATATATATATATATATATATATATATCATTTATCCCGTTTTATTATAACTTCATATAAACATTAACTTAATCATAATATTTGTAATAACAAATTTTTAACGTGATTACCTCTTGACGGTTCATGAAATGGGTCCAGAATAACCGAATAATAAAGTTGTCCGTTTTAGATAAACAAATAGTCCTTCCCGATTAGTTTCTCGCCACGAGCATTTCCCCGTTGTCGGTTTGTCGTTTGGACCTCGTTACGCCATCGAAACATTGACCGAAAGTATGTGGGGTTTTATTAACGTCACTAGTTTACACCCCGTTTGCCACCACCGTGGACCACCTTCAACGATCTTCGACCACCGCAACCATTCTCCACCATCCTGGTGATCCATTACCGTCACCGCCATCACCCGTCGACAACCGTATGCCACCGAAACATCAACCGAAAGAGAGAACGGTTTTAGCGGGTTTTAAACCCGTTTGCAACCACCACCATCACCTTTACCTTCCGCCATCCTTGCCGCTGCTGATCATCGTTCCAGAGGTTACCGCCGTCGCCCGAGTTGCAATCATCGGAGGTTAACGGCTGGAGGTCGCCGGAGCTGCGTCGCCGGAAAAACGAGGGAGCAGGGGGGCTGTGTTCGCCGGTGGGGGTGGTTTGCTGGGTTCGTCGGAATAGAAGGAGGGTCGGAGGAGATCTTCGGGTGATCCAGGATTGCGGAGCTGCCGTCGTGGGTTGTGGTGGTTGTCCAAGCTTGGCAGCAGGTCGCCGGTGTTCGAGGGTCGAAATGGGTAAGCTCCGCCGGAAAGACGAACGGAGGGCTTTGGGTTTGCTTGCCGCCGTGAAAATGAGGGGGAGAGGGCTCACCGGCCGGGAAATGAGAGGCAGCAAGTCGCCGGATGAGCTGCCGGATATTCGAGAGAGAGGGTCGCCGGGAAGGTCGAAGAGAACGAGGGAGAGGGGGAGCACCGACTTCTCTTTCTCTCTCTTCTTTCCTTTTCTTTTGTCGCATACAGATTTTGTAATGTGTGTGTTTGTATATGATTTGTGCATGCGTATGTATGTATATATATAGTAAATTTTGAAGTGAACTAAACAATCTAGCGGAGACACGTATGTATCTGACTAATGTTTTCATATGATGATTCACATCAAAATTTTTGACATGTATAAAAGAGTGAAGTAGGGAACAAGTCATTGATATTTTAATATGGTATATTATAACTAAGTAGGTATTATACTCACTTATTCTAAACTCGTTAAATAATTTAATATTTTATAAACGGTTTATAAAAATTCTCGAATAACTAAAATATTACGGGAGTCAAATAAATATACTCGTAATATTTATTCTCCGGTTAAAACACAAACCGATGAGCGTTCAGTTATTACGCGGTAGAAAGTGTGTCTAATCAGTGTCGCGATCTTGGCCATTTCATAAACCGAATACATCTTCTCGACTGAATCTCTTAATAAATATTATAATAATTATTTATACTTTGCCGAGGCGTTATAATCATCTCGAACGGCTAACCGAATTGATTTCGGTTATTATTGCGTAACAACACCGGTTACCGATTTCACCGTTTTTCGTGCCGAACGTCATAAATATATTTTATAACGGTTATAAATCAAGTATTTAGCATTACCTGATATTCTAACTTCGCTTCGGTGTTATTTTAGCGACGTTCGTGCTTTAATTACGGTTATTACAAACCAGGCCTAAATCACTAATTTGCGTTTTCCCGCTTCGTCACAACTCGGATTTAAAATCCGTTTGTGCCCACGATCTTTATTTTTCGTTATCCATCATATTCTATTAATTCGACTCTTGACGTTTTCTCGAATGTCGTGTCGAATATTCGTATGTGAATCGTGACGTTTCTCGTGTATATATATATATATATATATATATATATATATATATATATATTATATATATTTCAGCTACTTAACTATATAGCACACGTATATAGTTTTAGTTATAAAATTTTAGGGTGTTACAGAGAACTCGCCCAACATCACAGAGGGAATGTTTCTCTAACCCCGTTTAGTACTAATATCGTTACATATGCATTAATAACACCATTACATTATTTATTCAGGCGTTCTGTCGTACCTAAACCAGCAATGGCTTGAACCGCACCGGGAGAAGTTTGTATTTCCAACGGCTATATTACCAACGGATATATTCCAACAGCTATATTTCCAACGGCTATAATATTATACAAAGTAATTTTCTATGTCATGTTTTGGACTATTAATAAATTTTCTATGTCATGTTCCTCCGTTAATGCAATTTGTTTGTAATTGTAATTAAGTTTATAATGTAGACAAACTAAAAAAAAAATAGAGGTCGTTTCAAACAAAACGTCCTCTCAATGGGCCATAGCTGGCTCGTTTTGGGCCAAACGAGCTTTTCTGTGAACCGGCGACCATATATTGTGTTATAATCGGACAGCGTATCTTCAGCAGATACAGGCGGAGGATGAGGTCGCCGAGGCCGCAGCCGCTGGCGCTGCAGAGGGACACGCTCCACCACCACCACCACCGGTTGTCGCGGCCGATGCACGACCACCACGTGTCATCATCCCACCGGTGGCACCCACTCCCGAGTTTATGCGAGAGTCTATTCGCCATTCACGTGAGACCACTCACATACTCCGACACATGCTCGATTTTCAGGCGTGGACGGCGGAGAATTTTGCGGAGCTGGCGGCGAGGAGCCGTGCGGTGATACGACCACCACCTGTACTAGAATCCTTTGTGGACCCGGATGGTGTTGCCGACCAGGTCATGGATGATGAGGGCATGGATGATGAGGGCGACGAGGGGGAGGATGATGAGGCTCCTTAGGTTTGGTTATGTTTTATTTTGGTGGTTATGTATTTGATACAACATCTTATTCACTTTATTTTGCTTCTATGTTTTTGTGGTGATGATGATGTATGTGACATGTTATATTAACTTATATTTTGGTGGTTATGTTGTATATCATGTTTTGCGTTCGTTGGTTGTCTAACATAATTTGCATGATTGTCTAACAAAATAACTTTTAAATTGTCTTATTTGCTTGTGAAATCTATAATAATTTTTTTTGGTAAAAATCAATTGATATTACTACAAAACGACTACAAAACTTATTAATGACTTATATAAAAAGTTTTAGGAGGATCGGAAAAACTAAGAAATTTTGTTTCATTTCAAATGCCTAAAATAGGCATATAACACCATCAATATTTACAACAAAAACATGATTTTTAATATTTTCCAAATAATTTGTTCAAAATGCTTAAAACGCAAAGTAAAATTATTAAACAATATAAATTTTGAACAATTCTAGTGAAATTATTACAATGCACCTTCAAAAGTAATACATGATTCATAAAAAAAATTGGGCCGAATCAGAAATACTAAAAAAAATTCATTCAAAATGCCTCAAAAAGGCCATATAAAACCATCAAAATTCTTGAAAAAAATAAATTTTGAAAATTTTCCAAAAATAAACCAACGTCTCTGTTTTGAAAGTCAAATTCACAATGAACAAGTCATAAATGATGTTATATTGGCATAAAAGATCTGCAACAATTATTCTGAAAATTACATCACCGACCGGAATACAAATACAGGAAATTACATTATAAACGTAAAGATAATTTTAATGATTCCAAGGGAAGTCCCAGTCGAGTTCTGGGGCGGGGTTAACCGGAGGACGAGGTGAGTTAACCGGAGGACGAGGTGGATTCACAGGAGGACGACGTGGATTCACCGGAGGACGGCGTGGATTCACAATAGGACGATGTTGATTCACCGGAGGACGATGTGGATTCACCGGAGGACGAGGTTGCGGGTATACGCCGTATGGGTTAACACGTTGACGGCGGCTATTGTCTGGAATGAGATCAACGTCAATGGGATTCATTTCATCACCAGAAACTGGTTCTTCCAAAATACGTAGAAATTCATCGTATGAGATACTGTATGGATCATCGTCTTCAGTACGATTAGCCATTGAGGATATGTAAACATTATGTGTACCAGTACTGATATATATATATATATATCATATACTACTTTCAACGGCTAGATTTCTCCAACGACTAGTTTTCTCTAACGGTTAGATTTCTCCAACGGCTAGATTTGTATTTTTTTAATTTTAAAATATTTTTTTCTAAATAAATTTGAATTTTTTTAATAAATAAAAAAAATATTCAAAAACAATTGAAACTTAAGGCTTCTCGACCCCAAAAATATTGAAACTTTAGAAACGGTCGTTTTATACAAAACGACCCGACAAACATTCCCTAATCATCACCCAATCATTGTCATTTAACGGTTTAAGTATTTTAAATATTCATTTGGGCCGTTTTGAGGTCGTTTTGGATGAAACGACCGTTTTGTGGTCGTTTTTGATGAAACGACCGTGTGTAGAGGGTGTCTTTAGTAAAGCGCTGGGGTGGATATAGCCGGACCAAGTAAAATCGTTCTTTTCTCACCCGGGCTCATGTCACCCCACAATCCCACACAAATCTTTTGATCTCTTCCAAAGAAAATGATCCTTCAAGGAACTCCACACTAGAAGCCGATATCCGTTTAAAACCCTGACTTGATATTTTTGACCGATTAACCTTCGGAGTCTGTAAACCTGGCCGAGAAATAACGGTGCACCTCCTTTTTAACAACCACAGGATCCCTATTCCAAACCCCGTTGATCTTCAGCCCCAAAATCTTCTTAGTTGCAATATTTTTGTTGACAATCCCATGAAAGAATATCATGTTCTCATCACCATCTAAAGCTCACTAAACCCGAGATGTTTGCTTAAGATCCTTAATATTTTTTTGCTCAATTTCCAAAACTTTCTTTTGCCATAAGAATTTCTCCTCCAATTCATCATTCGATAAGGGTCTGATTTCAGCCAAAAGCTCACACCCACTGATATTCGCCATACTATCGGAAACCGAAGGGTATAAAATCGGGTATGAGACAGGGTAGGTATCTATCAATAAAAGTATTAAGTAATTTTGTACACAAAGCCTATTAAAGAAATACATCTTATGAGCCCATCTTTTTCACTATTGGGCCGACAAATTGAGAAAGGGGTGTGTGCAAGTCCAAACAAGTTTTATAATTTAATTTGCCGATATGGCCGGTGGCCCGTTTTAAATCTAATGTATTATGGATTGCTTATTACTTTATGATATCTTGTTGATGCTTTCATGGTGAAAATGACTGAACGTGATATCACTCGTTAGATGATAAAAACAAAATCTGTAACTTTTCGGAAAGAAAACAAAACATACAATATGAAACGTTTCATACGTGTTGAAATAAATTCAAATAAACACCACAATTATAATCATACCTACCGAAAACTGATAGAGACTAAAAATATTTGACAAATGCATCCAACTAGCTAACATCTATTACCCTCTTGATGATTTTGAAATGTGCAATGAATAGTAGTAGTTCGAATATTAAACAATAGGGCGGGATGTGGCCTCCTCTCAGCCTCTCATCCCCTTTTTTTTTCCTTACGAGTTATTTTTTTCTCTAATTTTAATCCGATTGTCCTCTCATTTACGATTGAGCACGGCACGCTAACTTGAATTCTGCTTTATAATTGCATAAATAAAATTGTTTGACCCAATCTTCAAACAAGAATGCCCGCTTCAAATCTACGGATGTGCTCGAACAAGATACACAATGATGTTAAAGATACTTTTAATCTAATTTTAACACATGGATAGTAAAGGTATTATATTTATTTGTTAAATAAAACGTGGCATATTTCTTTATTTTTATTTATTGAAGTGTATTTGCTTCCTTTATTTAATTTTATTGACCACGTATTTCATGACTTATTTTTTAACATTTTTAATAGTATCACTTTATCAAATAAATATATAAGTATCATATATCTAGAATAAAATACACATATTTCCTAATAGGATTTGTATTTTAACAATCATCTTGATTTATTTATATATTATTTTTTTAAACGATAACTTTTTTCAAACACTAGGTTTAAACCCTCACCAGTATAATCTTAACCGATATTAAAAAACCGCTAAGCCAAATAATTAACCAACAATCATCTTTGTGGTGTTTGTGTGGAGTTTCTGTGTGAGTTTTGTCATTATCTACGTGACAAGTCCACACATATATTGCATGTACTTGTTTAACCCTTTATCAAACATGATAAAATCTCAACTACCCTCTAATTAACATATGTGGACCAAAGCAAATTGCAATTAAAAGATCAGAATTTGAACACGTGGCTTTTAAAGCATTCGACATTTAAACACGTGACTTTCAAATCTAAGGTTGTTATAAAATGAACTCAAAGATATTCTCGTCTTCGGAGATTCATGATTGAAACATAAAGTTAAAAGATATATTATAATATAACTTAAGAAAAATCTTGTAAAAGATTATGTATTATTGATCAATTGTTTATACAAATAAAAGATACTTAGTATATGCTATTTGGTTAATTTAGTGCGATATGATTTTTGTATTACCAAATCAGATTTTTGAAAAGGAGATATTCTGCTCATATTTAGATTCATATGTTTGGTCGAAATGGATCATGATTACCGTTTTTTCCTTTCTTGAGAATAATCAAGATTTTTCGAGAGGCCGTCGGAAGTGTCAAATGTGAACCACATGGTCGGCCGGGCTGATGATTTTGTGGTTTATTAATTATTATTAAGAGTTAATTATACTTTGCGTTCCCGTGGTTTGGTGACTTTTACCACCTGATTTCAAAAGTTTAAAAAATTGTTGTTCGCACTATGACATTTACATTTCTTTACTATTGCCTATTTTGAGTCTTTTGGCTTAACGGGGTTAATTTTTTCTGTTAACTCAAAGGGCATTTCAGTCATTTTTACACTTAAGGCTTAACATGTTAAATTTACATAACTAGCCACTTAGGTGTCAAATGACTGAAATGCCTTTTGAGTTAATAGAAAAAATTAACCCCGTTAGACAAATAGACTTAAAGAGCAAAGAAATCCAAACGTCAGAGTGCGAACTGCGAACAACAACTTTTAAACTTTTGGACTCAAGTGGTAAAAGTTACCAAAGCACAGGTACGCAAACCGTAATTAACTCTATTATTAATTAGTTATAATTTTTATTAGTGGTTGGTTCCTTGCAGTCAAGTCGGCCAAGTTGACAAGTTTTATTAAGTGGGGGTGCGATATTGACCCATGATGGTCCATGTGAAGTGAACCTGGGGGTGGACCCCTTCTTGTAGTACTTAAATAACAACCAAGTCACAAGCCTGGTTCGGGGAAATTGACCGCAGATGGCTCATGGGATATGACCCGCTCATGGCGGCCCCCTCCACAACATGTGACGGCCTAATTAATCCAACACTAGACCTATTAATTAATATATATGGACTAATTACATTTGATATATAGTTAATTATTTGCAAATAATGTTGTTAAGATTTGATACAGTATTAATAAGTGTATGTTGTATTCTCTAGTAGATGCTTTCATTAATAAAGAATCATTGATGTGTTTTCTATATCATGAACCTCCCTTAGTCGTAAATTGTTATGTCCACAATTGTGCCCTCTACAAGGGGATCTGTGAGCTCTTCCTCTCAGATATTACATATAATAGATACTCCGCTTTAAAGAAATGAGATATCAGCGGTCAATGGAACTTTATGGTTTTTAAGTAGAAGATTGTTATTTTGCTTTGAGGAGATGACATGATAAAATCTTCGAAAACCACTAGGGGATCTGCTCCTAGGATGCCACAACAGAGTGTTTACGTTTTAAGTTCTAAAAGTAAGCACAATATTATAGAAGCGTGCATTTCACACCTATTAACTTGTATAATATTTTGACCTTTAAGCTAATCAATTTCACCAAATGGTCATAAGACACTAAAAAGTTTTAATGTTCAAAATTTGTTTATTATAATATTTTTCTGTAGGATATATGATGTGCGTTAAATTATACATATTTTATATCAAATATTCCTTGAATTTTAGGTTATTTCTGACTAACTATTAGCAAAAAAGTGTTATATTGTTTCCTTTTTAGGTTTTTAACCATGTGAAAATCACAAAAAGAGTCATAAACGCTGAAAAATGAAGAGAATCTGAAGACTTCGTGATTTTGAGCCAAGACCTAGGCTATGCCTCTGCAGGATGGACAAAATGCCCTCATACACCTCTCTCTCGAGTCAAGACAAAGTGGTAATCCTCAAACTTAAGCACACTTCGGAGCACAATAGCTAGAAGACAATGGTGCGGTCAAAAAAGCCTAAAACTTCGCGGAAGCATATGTCGGGCTAGAAAATGAGTTGTGGGGCCCATAAATAGTGAATTTTGAGTGTCTCGACGAGAGGAATAAGATTTTGAGATCAATACAGCCCGTGCCCAACTAAACACGGCTTGTGCCTCCACTTAAGCACGACCCGTGCCTAACTTTTGACATGGTTCGTTTCAAACTCAATCTTCTAGAAGGTGATTTTTGCATGCCAGACGCTCCCCCTGACAACCACGGCCCGTACCCCTGACCCAGCACGACCCGTGCCCCTGAACAAAGAAGATTCTTGAAGATCGACTGACAGGCACGACCTGTGCCCCTGACCAAGCACGGCCCGTGCCCGATTCCGTTTTCAGCTAAAAAAAAGTTAGCCATTCTCTTCATTCAAACCCGCTCAATTCTTTCCTTTCTCTCTAGATTAGATTTTGTTTATGAGCCACTTGTCGTTTGTAAGCATTCGACTAAGAGTTTGTAAGAATATTAACTTAATAAGATTTTGTTTAATGTTTGTCTATGAATCACTCATCTTAACTTAAGCAAATCTTTATAGGCATGTTTGGCTAAACTCTTAGACTCAATTGGGGGTAAATGAGCTTTTAGCGGTTGGGTAAAATGAGTTTACGAACTCACTTTAAGGTATGTATGAATGACTTTATAAAAACTCTTTATATTGAAAGTGTATTGTCACATTTTTGAACAAATATATCTTCTGTATTGCGGACCATTTGAGGAGTCGAAAGCTCACCAGTCGGACCCGTGACACCCGACTGGGGGACGATGTATGGTCCTAATGGTGACTCGCATCCCATGCAAATACATTCGAGTGTTTTATGTTTATGTAAGAAAACTCGATTTTCATGCATGTGCAGTCTGAAGGTAATGGTTGGGATAAAGGGTTGGTAATGTTTTGTCACCGCGTAGAAGCCAGTGCGGTATGCGTTGGTGAACTTGGTTTTGGTTACGACCGCCCGTGTATGTGCGTGAGTGGTACATGAAGGAAACGGACCTTAATCCCTTATAACGACCTTTTTTTAATAAAATAATCTGATACATGTGTTATTCCCTTGCTGGTTTATGACAACGTATTCAAGTGTAACGGTACCTTGACCATAAGGCCCTATAACTAAGTTGCATTCACACTATTATATTTGTTATTAATAGCATGAGTACCCCCTAAGGTTCATACCATTTGGGTGATCAACAGGAGGAAAGTGGGATTAGATTTGAGGCTGAGAGGCGGTCTATTTGTCTGTTAGTAACAATCTTAAGGAAATGTTATAAATAAACAAGTTGTCAACCCCGCAATCTGTGAGTCCTCCCAAGTAATATTTTCTCTGACTGTTTAGCCTAAAAACCCATTTTATGTTTATTTTACTTTTTCGTTTTAGTAATTTATATTTTCTTTAACTAAAAGATAGATCTGGTTAGACGTTGACAGAGACGAAGTATCAAAAGCCTTCATTTTCATAAATTGTGTCATTGAACGACCTCGGTATCTTACATTGGCTATACTACACCACGATGTGTGCATTTGCCCGTGTATGTAGTGTATAGTGAGTGTTAGTTATCGTGTTTATAAATATAAAGCTTAAATGCAATAGTGGTGTTGAAAAAGAGCCATAATTGTCATATATTCTTACACATCCACACGCACAACAATAATTTTATTACAATATATTTTTTTTGTTATCTTTCTAAAAAATTATGATTTACTTTTAGATGATTACAATAATATTTCGGTACTGTTATGGCGTCACATACCCCTTGTGTCTTTGGGTAAGTAATATAACTTAGTAAGACACTTTGTCCCTCTCCAACGATCGTTTGCGAGCACCATCCATATAGCTCCACCTCAGTCGCATGCTTGTCATGCGATGTTGAGGTATCCCGTCCTTGGTCACCATCTACCCTCCCCCCCTGATGCTCGTCCTTGGTCTATTTCCTTTTAACTAAAAAAAAAAGACATGCATGTGAGAAAGATGACTGTTAGCATTGTAGGCAACCAAGAGGTGTAGCAAGATCAATAAACGGATGAAAACTTTAATATTTTGAAAGGTTAGTAACTCAATAAACGCTAATGACGTCCAGCTCAACTGGTCAGAGGCATACTGGCCAGTGATAGGAGATTTAGGGAAACACAGGTTCGATCCTTGAGGCAATCGGGTTTTAACATTAATTTGTCTTCGTGCCTACGGATGGGCGGGTTAGTGGGTTTTCTCCGGAGCTAGTGTAAATTGGGCGCTTAAGGGCTCCATATGGGTGGGTTGGACCAGCTGAAGGTGGTCTTTTACCATTAGTTCATCCCACAGAGGTACCTGAGCAGTTTTCTTTTGTCAGCCGTTAAAAAAAAGTAATTCAATAAATTTCCTTTAAAACGTAAATGGATGTAAAAAAATTCCTTGACAAATATATGGTGTTACAAGCATGAAAACAAGATTTTCAAACACATTAATTTATGGGTCATTTGCATATCTCTCCCTCTAAAGTTAGGAAATTGTATATTTCTTCAAATCATGCTTTAAGAGAATTATACATTAAGCATTAAAAGCTTGTATTTTGAGGAAATATGCAATTTTTATATAATATTTATTATTCATATAAACAAAATATTTATTATTAAGGTATTTTGCATCTATATTTCTTATATAATTTTCCTACTCTAATAAACAATTACAATTATTGACGCATGTCAACACTAGATTCATTTTCACAAAAGTTTTCCCTCACAAATCTACTCCATAATAAATTCTTTTTTATTGGAAATTATATCTTATTTTATAATCATTATATATTTTTTCTATTTATATTTATGAAATTATGACAATCATATATTAATTTATATTTTATTTTTATTAAAAAATAATTTTAAGCTATTATTATTTTCATTTTGAAATATATATAAAAACTTATAAAATAGTAATGGATGAACGATCGATGGTTACAAACCCTAAAACCCAACAAAACAAAACATCAACGGATGTGTTAACAACAAAATTGGAACCATAAACAAAAAACAAATCTTTAAATCTTAAGGTAAATCTATAACCGAAGGATTATAGAGGACGATCATTAAAAACCAAAAGCAATACAATGGATTGAGAAGAAATACCTGAACAGCACCTCAAATCGGAAGAAATCCTTACGTATAAAATTTTAGTCATCAATTTCCTTTTGGATAGATCTAGCTTGCTTCAAACATAATCAAATCTAATACAAAATGCATATCAAATAATTCAAACTTGTAAAATTCAAACCTGAAAAAAATCAACATAAGATGAAGTGATGAAGAAAAATTCATGGTTTCTTGCAGCCGAAGTTTACCCAAACAACGATTAAACCCTGAAAACGTGGTGCCAGAGATTGATCGAGAGAAATCGAAAGAAGGTGACGAGGAGAAAGAGAGGGTGCAATGGAAAAAGCGACTGCAAATTAGGGTTTCTTGAATAAATAAATCGGGCCGAAAATTTTGGGTTAAAGTATCCGTGGATAGAATCCGCGTGCTTTTTTAGTGTACTGTAAAGGGGTTTAGTGGAGTGGTGGTGGGGGGGGGGGGGGGGGGGATTCTCACAAAAGTTTTTTCTCCCAAATCTACTTCATAATAAATTCTTCTCTATTGGAAATTATATCTTATTTTATAATAATGATATATTTTTTCTATTTATATTTATGGAATTATGACAATCATATATTAATTTACATCTTATTTTTATTTAAAAATAATTTTTAAGCTATTATTATTTTCATTTTAAAATCTATTTAAAAACTTATAAAATACCAATAAACACTTATATTGTGTGTTTTCAAATATAATTGGGCAAATCATATATCATATATTAATTAATTAATACCTAATACTATTTTACAAATTCAATCAGCGTTGCGTTGTGTGTATAATATTATAGAGAAATTCATAAGCGATAAAAATCATTTTTTATTATATCCAATATTAAATAGTTTTTCTACCATATCAAATGAGCCATGTTCATCAAGTTCGGAAATTTTAGACATCGCGACTAATATAATTGTAAGTTTTCTCATGTATATCAACATAACATTTTTTATTGATAACATTATAATCTTTTGATTATAATTTATATTTTATACTCAATAATTAGAATGCGTTCATTATAATTATGATAAAACTTTATATTCATCTAACTTACTATACAGACTTAAAGTCTCAAGTTTGTCAATTTATAATTCGTGTTAGTCGTTATTGAGGGTTTGATTGTTTCTTAAACATGATCACGTTTATCTTGCATTTTCCAAATATACAAGTAGACACATGCCCTAAATATATATTTTTTGATAAAGAAAGTAAAGTCACCAATACCATATTATGAATTATAACTTTAGTTTTTAACTTTTTATATAATGTAATATAATACGTTATTCTGGTAATAAGAAAAGTATGCATGAATTATCAATTATATATATATATATATATATATATATATATATATTAATTATTCAACTCGTATAACATATTGGTTCTATCTTAGTACTTACATCAAAATACTCATATGAAGATGTTTTTAAATAAAACTTAGTTAAATATAAGGCCTACAATTTTTCGTATGTAATGCTCACACGATATATATATATATATATATACTAGTTGGAACCTCGTACGATGTTGCGGTAGTGACAATTTGTAACGCGGTACTCAATCCTGTATATGAAATACAATTTATCCTATTTGACTTATTATTTACGTTACTTATATAACATCATTAAATGTCAATGATCATTAAATAGATTGTTTAATTTTTTTTAGTTTTCATTAAAAAGTCAATTTAATTCCTTTTCTAAAAGACTAATTTCTCCCCATAAAACTGTTCATTTTTTTAACTAATTAACAACTTTGTTCTTATATGTATTATAATCTTTACCTTTAATAATCCTAATAAAGCATTAAAATTGGTGTCACATGTTTCATTTCTAGAAGGTTCATATCAGCATTGACACATGTTAAACCACATTCAAGTATAAATTTATTAGATTATCAATTAAGTATAATTAACAAAATTTACATTTAAAAAAAAAGTTAACAAACTTAATGTGAATTTGATAAATTTACTCAATAATTTGATTATTTTAAGAAAACTAATCAACGATTTGCCAAACATAATAAATTTGATTATTTTAAGTGTTTTTTTATATGTATTTAAAATGAACTCAACTCGTGTAATACACGGGTTACTAACCTAGTAATATAGTATAGTCAGTGAGAGAGTGAAACATAAACTTAAAACCAGGGGCGAAGGTTCTTTTGGGCCCGGCCCGCTTTTTCGCTCAGAAGTAATGATTTATACATATTCGGTCCAAACTATTTTTATATACTTAGTTCTCCTAGATTCAATTTTTAATCAAAATTATTATCTACTAAATCGGTCCGACCCTTAACTTTCGACCCGCACGTATTTTTTCTTAAAGCTTCACACTCCTCATAACCGTCTTATGTACTTAAAACATCACATATGTAGTTGTAGAGTGTTTATCGTTTATTACTTAGAAATGGGTCATATATTAAAAGATTCAGTGTTTATATAAAACATCTTAAGGGTGAGGTTATTGTGAGGAGTTTAGTTTGGATAAGAAGGATAAGAAGGAATCATAGCCATTAGATCTTCAATTAAATGAAGATCTATGGCTTAAAATTTTACTGGGTAAACTAGAGAGAAAAACTAAAGAAAATCAAATATGGAAGGGTATTTTTGACTTTTTATCAAATTCCCCTCATTTTTTAAACCTTTATAACTTTTAGATACGACATTATTTTTTAAAAAAACTACACCATAAAGACGAGTATTTTTTTATCTTTAAAACGCGTATAGTGTTGCTATATAAAAAGTTAAATTTTTTTACTCTTTCGATTGTATCAAAATATTCAGATCATTGTGTCATTGTGTCGTTGTGTCATTGTGTCAAAATATTCAGATCATTGTGTCATATTGTGTCAAAATGTTCAGATCATTGTGTCATATGGTGTTAAAAACCGAAAGAGTATTTTTTTTTAATTTTATATACAGCAGCATAATATATATACTTTTGACACGACGACACAATGACACAATGATCTGAACATTTTGACACAATGACATAATGATGTGTCAAAATGTTCAGATCATTGTTTCATATGATGACAAAAACCGAAAGAGTAATTAATTTTATATATAGCAACACTATATATACTTTTGACACGACGACACAATGACACAATGATCTGAATATTTTGACACATGACACAATGATGTGTCAAAATGTTCAGATCATTGTTTCATATTGTGCCAAAAATCGAAAGAGTATTTAATTTTATATATAGCAACACTATATATACTTTTGACACGACGACACAATGACACAATGATCTGAACATTTTGACACAATGACACAATGACCTGTGTCAAAAATCGAAAGAGTAATTTTTTTTTCATTTTTTATATAGCAACACTATATGCGTTTTAAAGATAAAAAAATGCTCGTTTTTATGGTGTAATTTTAAAAAAAAAATAATGTCGTATGTGAAAGTTATGAATGTTTAAAGAAAATGGAGGAAGTAGATAAAAAGTCAACAAAAATGGCTAAGACTAAAATACTCATCCTTTCTTTTTTTATTAGATCAAGATCCAATGGCTGAAAATCCTTCTTATCCTTCTTAGGCTATGTGTAGTCATAATGCCCCACCATGTGGCATTATGTGACATGTGGCAGTGACGTGGCAAATGGGGGTTATGGAGGATGAGTGTGTAGTCATAAAGCCCCTATAATTAGGGGTGTTCAAAAATATCCGAGTCCGAATCCGTATCCGAATTATCCGAAATTCCGTATCCGAATTATCCGAAAATTTCGGATATCCGAAACTCGGATATCCGAAATTTCGGACTTGGACTTGGACAAGAATTTACAAAATTTTCGGAAGTTTCGGATACCCGGTATCCGAAAATTTAAATAAATTAAAATAAATTTTATATTAAAAAAAATAAGAAATTATTGAATACTTGGACTATGTTTATTTGTTTTGTCATTTTTTAGGTCGAACTTATGTTTATTTGTATTTGAAGACTTGGAATATGTTTATTTGTTTTGTCGTTTTGTCGTTTTTTTGGTTAAATTGTGGTTTTTTTTTTAAAAACTGGATTTTCGGATATCCGTTTTAACTATCCGAGTCCAGTCCAAAATTTCGGATATCCAAAATTTCGGATATCCGAAATTTCGGACTTGGACTTGGACAACGAAAACTGATATCCGAAATTTCGGATACCCGAAATTCGGATATCCGAAATTCCGGGTATCCGGTTTTGAACACCCCTACCTATAATGATTACTTCAATTATTAAATTTTTTTTATTAAACTAAAATCAAAAAAATTATAAAACCATAACATTTATATAAAAAAAACGATACATTTCATAGAAAAAAAAAACCGGAACATTACTTAAAAAAAACCGACACTTAAAAAAAACCGACACATAACTTAAAAAAAACAACCCTACTAGCCACTCATGTAACTCGCCATGTACGCGAACAACACAGTCATCATCGGGGTTACCGTTCGTACGACGGGGAGGTTGGAAGGGCGTGTTTGATGATGGTCCTCCTCCTTGCATTTTCTTAAAAAAAATTGAAGAAGTATAGAAGAAGAAGAGAGTGTGATAGAAGAAGTGGTGTAAAAAAAGTGGGGGTACCACTCTTTTTATAGTTTTCTTAAAAAAAAATTGAAGAAGTATAGAAGAAGAAGAGAGTGTGATAGAAGAAGTGGTGTAAAAAAAGTGGGGGTACCACTCTTTTTATAGCAAAAAAATATAACATTTAAATTAAAAAAAATATATTTAATGGCCAACGGATCAATTTTAACGGCTAGTTTGAAAAGTCAAGGGGGAAGAGGGCGCAATCTAGGTCACGCTCACCGGACGAAAAATGCAACATGGCGCCCCAGGGGGTGCTCAGGGGCGCTATGTTGGGCGTTATGATGGGGTTTTTGGGGCTATAACACCCGATTACACATAGTCTTACCCAAAACAAACTTCTCATTTAAACCTCTCCAAACATCTTAAGGCTATGTGTAGTCATCAAGCCCCACCATGGGGCATTATATGCCATGTGGCGATGACATGGCATAGGAGGGTTATAACATCTCAAGTGTGTAACTATAAAGCCCCACTAATCATTACCTAATCACATGTGGCGGTGCATTAACGGCTAGTTTGACAAAGTCAAGGGGGAAGAGGGCGCCATGCCCGTCACGCTCACGGACCAAAAATTGCAACATAGCGCCCCGGGGGGTGCCCAGGGGAGCTATAAGGGACGTGATGTTGATGTATTTGGGGCTATAACACTCGATTACACATAGCATAATCCGTGAATTAATTAAACTTGTATTTTAAATATATTTTATAAATTAAGAAACCAAAGAACATGCGTAGTTGTAAAGGGTTGAAATTTTGTGTTGCATCTTTCATCTCTCTCCATAAATGCACATGCATGCTTAGCTTCTACATGACATGCTATCAAGTATCAATATACGAATCCCAAGCTTTTACCTTTACATTTTCTCCCCCCTATGACTTTGGTTACACTCAATTCCCAATATTTATTTTTTTAACGGCTAACGCAATTTCATTAACGGAGAAAACGAAACCCCCCAAAGCAAGGAGCTAAAGGGGAAGAGTACAAAGACGACTTATAAAGAAAAAGAGATTCAGGCATACTAATTGATAACCTACTCCTTACATCGATTAGTAAACCATAAAAAACTCCAACTTTTGATATATCTTTCATCCTAATAAAGCAATAAAGTGGTATTCAAATGTCACATTTCTAGAGCTTCCACATCATCATCTACGTCATCATCCCACTTGTCAATACCACAATGAATATAAAAAATAAGGAATCTCAATTATTACTACATTAAAAAAAATATAATTCAACATTATATTTGATACAAAATAATTTCAAATGTAAAATTCAAAATTACATTTAATACAAAATTAAATACTTTATTTCATGTTAACAAATTAACAAAATAATATTTATACAAAATCAATAAAAATAATTATCTTTCATGTAAATAATAATCGTTGTAACAATTTACTTTTGGATATTTTTATGCTGCTTAATTTTATTTTGATTGGTTTTCTTAATGTCTTTACATGTTCCTTTTGCTTTTTATATTTATATACATATTTATTAATCCATTCATGATTAATATTTTGATTATCTAAGAAAGTGTCATTTTTAAAGTTCATAATATTGTATTTTTATTTATTTTATTTTAAGGTATTCTCTAATATTCATCATACAAATAGTTATTATAATATTCAACAAATCCTTTATTTTTATTAGCAACCATAAGATAACTATTTGATATGCGATAACAATGAAAATGATCGTGTCGGCGGTCCTACTGCTTTATAAAGCCAGATTTGAAACATGGCAACATTGGTCGATAAAAGGTCGACTATCTAACCTACACTGCAACGTCAAAAATAAAATATTAAATTGATCAAACATGATTACTGTAATTACTGAATCTATTACTTGGTAAACAAAAATTATATTGCCACAGCTCTTAAATTTGAACGAACTTAACATTGTTTTAGCATAGCCAAAATTGATAATGAATTATGTCATTCATAATTTTCAAACTTCTCATCAAATTTTTTTGTGTGTATTGATCCCATCTTACGAACCTAATATTCAACTCGTGTATTACACGGGTTACTAACCTAGTATATATATATATCCTTAAGCTAAACCCTAAATCTAACGGTTTAGAGTTTGCCGAGCCGGTTCCAACGCCCCCAGAATAAAATCAATCGGATTTCATTTGAGTTCGGTTCTCACAAACAGTGATGGACCCGAGACTTTTCGTTAGTGGGGGCTGAAAATGGGTGACGTTAAAACACGTCAAAGCATCCCACATACCTTTAGCAACTTAACCATTATGTTCCTATTGCAGCATACCTAATTATACAAAGTCATACATATAACAAAAAAATCAAGTTTCCTAATCATAAAAAGGTCGAATTGTTTGTTCTTTACAAGTTTCGCTCATCCGCTTAAGATTTTAATTATCAGATTCTTAATTATATATACGTAAGTTTTTATTCAATAATATTTTAGGTTAAGCTTTAGCCCTTGGGTGTCTTGATAAAGAAATTTTAGGTGCCGTAAACAAATATTCCAATTAATTAGCACCTTAGTTTTCAACTGAATGGATGCCTAGGTCTCCAGATAGTCAACCTTCCATCCGCCCTTGCTCACAAAATAAGGGAATTCTCATTTGAGCCAGTTCCATGTATTATTGTGTCTATTCATTTTCATAGTAACTATAAATGGTCTTACAGTTCTTAAAAAAGGGGAAAAATATAAAGAATTTTTTAATTTGATGTTTCATCATAATCTTTATAGAAGAGATCAATTTTAGATAATCTAAATGTCACACCCTCAAAATCCTCTAGCGAAGATCTTGCCATGAGATGCATGAAAAACGAGGAGCAAAGTCATTAGCCATACCGAACGACCTCTAAATGAGTTTGGAAAATCTATTTGGGTTTACTCAACCCTTTCAGAAAAACACTGTTTAGTTATGTGGAAAAGTATAAATAAAATAAACCAGATGACATGCGCAAAACAAGGCGTGCGACCAAAACCATTCAAGTAAAGTAATATTGACAAGGTTGAAATAGTGTCATCAAGACCCATCTGTCTTAAAATGCGTCCTATCCGTGCAGTTACCTTAGCGACCTGAGAAAAACATGTTAAAACATGTCAACACAATGGGTGGTGAGTTCACAAGTTCGATATGTAAGTGTTTGAATGTTTGTTTGCAGGGATAAAAATGTTTGTATGTTTGAAAAGTAGTGTAAACTCAATCATATCCATAGCTAGCTACACTATACATCAGATCCTATACGTTCCGTTACCGAAGCTGACCGTTTATGTGTTTGCAATGCCTTTCGCCATGCTTACCAAGCGATGGAAAATGCTTAGAACAATCATTATAGTCGTTCGACCTCCAGTCGAATTAGAGCGGCTGACACGGGTGGGGTTTGTCAGACCTGGTAGTACTACTCAATATCTCATCGCTATCCCATATACTAACAGTACGATTGAGTAAGTACTATTCATGGTAAGTTTGTGCACTATAGTAATCAGTTGGTGATATGAAAGAAATACAAAACCTCATAGTGTTCGTGGTTGCATGTTTTTCTACCCCAACAGGAAAATACGTAAAGGGGTCGTGACAGTCACCTAAGAAACACCTAATGCGTACAAATATATAAGTTTGTATGTTTGTATTGGTCCAAATGTCCCGTCGTATCCAAACGACTCCAAATGTTCCCATGTTTGACAATAATGTGTGTAGGCTCATGTTTGACCCAAAAGACCAAATTGGCCTGACAACTCGTTGGTGCCTTATTATATAAAAACGTGTTTGTTTATTATTACAGTAATCATCTTAGCAATTAGAGTTCATGTTCATGCACATATGGTTCAATTCGCATGCAAGATTCTAATAGAGTTTCCTAATTAGAAAATGTTCACCGTACATCACATACAATATCCAAATAGCATATTAAGCTAATCATAATACCTCCTAACATGGCATAATACTAACATGAACGATCAACAAGTTAACCACTCGACATATACGGTGTAAAGTTGACGGGACAACTTTACACAATCTTGTCTTTCCTACTGAGGTAAGAGACTTAGGATTTTGTGCATACGTATGGGGTTCATAACCATTTAGTGGGGTTCATAACCATACAGTAAATAGCATATATCTCATGTATATCTTTAAACCATAGAAAGTTTCATGCAAAGATTTCCCTTTTAGAAAAGTTAGACTCAACATATAACATTTTAATGAATTTACATCTCTAACAAGATTCCTAAGATCATTCAATTACATAACTCTTTACATCTAGTTTAATCCTCAAACTTTATTTACAGAAACCTATATGTATGATGATCAAATTCCATAAAGATTCCCAATTAAATAACTAACTTATCATGATAAGATAAATTAAATTACCAATCCATTTCACAATACATAGTTGTATGCGCACTGATCTTATGGTTGAAAAAAAGAAGTCGAAACCTTCATCAAATTGAGTGTCACCACTTGGGTTCAAAAGCTAATTCATCAAAGTATATTACAAGAAAATGAATCACTCAATTTGGTTAAGAATCGAGTGAGTTATGGTGTCTCAGAATCGACACAAAATTCTAACAGCAATCTGTCTAAAATGTTTTGCAAATTGGTTTGTTTAAAAATTACTTTGATCATTTATAGGGGTTTTAAAAATGATGAGATTGTTACAAACCCTCTTTAACATCCCATATTGATAACAACTCGGATTAAAATCATCAACAATCACCATCTTGATTATCAAGCATCTCTAAATCATATGATCAAGATCAGTATTGTCCTACCATGAACAATATCAAGTAATCATAAAACATCAAGAATTAATCAAATAATACCATGCATACGATCACTTGAAACACTTGGATTGGATCATATGATTTTCAAAAAACATGAATTAGGGTTACCTTGAGTTCTTGAATGTAGTGATGATCTTGATGTCGTTTGATTGTTTGTAATCCTTGTAGCGATTCCTAAACACTTGCTAGCACCACCAAACTCAAGAGACCGCAAGAATTTCGATGAGGATGGAGAGAAAAGATGTCGTCCATGAGTTTTTGGGAGGGGGAAAGAGGTTACAGATTTGGGGAGATAGAAAGAGAGAAAAGGAGAGTTTGTAGACTATTTGGTTTAGTCTAGGATTTTTAAATTGTGATAAACTTGTAGATTAAACTTTCTAGTTTAATTAAAAGTTACACTAAACCCCCATGGACCTCCTAATAATTTCGGCCAAGACCCACCAGTAATCATGGGTCGAATTTTACATTTTGTGCTACAAGATTTAATGTTCAAAATCAAAGTTCACATAATGCTCGGGTTAACAATAAGTCCCACGTATAGCATGCATTTTCCATAATTTCACATAACAACAATTCCTAACTCATGCAATTCTAATAACACATAAATCACATAAGAACATCGTTACGTATGTCAGTTAACATGCAAATTCACATAAAATCACGTACCATAAATTGCATAGGTTTTGTTCGTTCGATAATCAATTTATTAAATAGTCAACCTGAGTGTTTATGGACTAAATGACACATCTAATGAACCCTAGTAGATGTATGCATGCACGTATGTTTGATAAAACGAGAGTTTATGTTGGCCATGAATCACCTGGATTTGTCGGGTATCACATCATCCCTTGTTGAAAGAATTTCGTTCGAAAATTAAGTACGACGTTAGTTTGCTGAAAAGGAAAATTTCCTATTTGTCACACTAAAGTAATATGCATAAATTAAGAAGCTAAATGTAAAAATGATAAACATGCATATAGAGAAAGGATTAAGAATGAAATACGGAGGATTTTTATAAAAATAAAATTAAATTTTAAAGATAAACTTATTTTATATTTAGACTAAATTACAAAATTTGTCCTTTAAACTTTACAAAACTATGGATTTTGTCATTTTTTAAAAAAAACTTTCAAGTATTATCCTTTATTTGAAAAGTTATTTCGAATTTTAACCTTTACACTAACTCCAGTTAACTTATTCAACTAGTTACTAATAAATATGAGGGTGGTCTTGTAATTTACACCAAATAGAAAAAAGGGTTACTTTCATATATATCCCTATAAATCTAAAAAAATATCACATATATCCAAATAAAATTTTAGTATCATATATAACCATATAAAAAGTTCAAAATATCAAACATATCCATTTTAATACATTTCATTAAATTAAATTTAAATAACCACTATTTCACCTTAAATCCTTCAAAAACATTAGTACATTTTTTCCAAATTTCTAACTCCCCTTTTTCGATGAGTTTTTTTTTTTTCATTTTTCAAGAACTTTGAACTACTTTTTCCAATGTTGCTAGTTCATTTTTAATACGATTTTCAATGTTTTTATAATTTTTATTATCAGTTGCAACCTTTCTTTTCTTTATAATTTCATAGTCCACAATTGAGATATTTAATAACTATTAAAATTTTCAGCATAACCATTGTTTTGATATACACGTAACCATTGTTTTGATATACGTGTGTCCAGTAAAAGTTATTAAAAGTATAAAAAGATATTATACAACAATCTGTAAATGTTACAGCATCAAGAATCATTAACAGTTAAATATTAAATGGTAAAAGGAAATAGAATTGTACATGACATACACCAAACAAAAGACTCCACAAGTTCATTCACAAAAATAAATTACTTATTAAAAAAAATTATTTGCTAGTGGCTTTTTGATGTGTTTTATTGTTATTTGCCGTTCCAAAAAAAAAGACACTAGTTAGTTTTGAACAATTAATTGGTAAAAAGTTAGCAAAAGACTTTTAGTTTAATGGTATCCTGGTGTTGGTGTTGGATAAACCTTTGTTTTTTTAAACAGTTGGGGTTCAATTGGTGACAAAATAAAATTGTCCATTTGCTTTTTGGTAAACTATTAAATATTAGAATGCTCAATAACAATTTATAAATAAAATAAATATAAAATCATATAAAATATAAACAATTTTAAAGATTTCGTCCAACAGTAATTAATTGTTTGGATTAAAAATAAAATTTCCAACTTAAACATTTAAAAATGACAAAATTACCATGATACAATTTAAGGGTTTTTTTATTTGGTGCAAAATTACAAGAATACCCTCATATTTATTAGTAACTAACTGAATAAGTTAACTGGAGTTAGTGTAAAGGTTGAAAATCGAAATAACTTATCAAATAAAGGATAATAGTTGAAAGTTTTTTTAATAAAGGACAAAATACATAGTTTTGTAAAATTTAAAGGACAAAAATTTGTAATTTAGTCTTATATTTAAGTTAAAATGCTATATGTAGCCATAAAGCCTCTTCATGGGGCATTATGCGACACGTGATAGAGAGTGCATTTAGCAATGAGCTTTATAACTTGAAAGTGTGTAGTCATAAAGTCCCATAACACCCTCATAACTATTACTCAAACTTATTATTTTATTTAAAATAAAACCTTTAAAAATCTCAACCAATCAAAAAAGCAACTAATCACACACCATCTTGCACGACGCTATATTTATAACTGGAGAATAATTTTTTTGCCTCATAATACAACCGGGGGCGGTGTTGGGTCGTAATGGAGGTGTCATTTTTTCCCATCACACACATTACGATAATCAACCTAATGATGAGATGAAAACTTATTATGAATGCATGTGTAAACATAAACAATTTTTTTTAACATTGATCAAGAAACAAATTATTGATAAAAATTGACTAGCAAGAAGCTAACCGAGAGATTACGAAAGAGAAAACACGGTTACAGCAAAAAATAAGTTTACAAATTATCATAAACATATATCATATATACTTTACAAAACTTTGTAAATTAAACTTCAGCAACGATCACCAACCATCTCTATGATAATTTGTAAACTTATTTGTTGCCTAAAACGAATTATCGATAAAAATTGACTAGCAAGAAGCTTGTCGAGAGATCACAAAAGAGAAAATACGCTTATAGCAAGAAATAAGTTTACAAATTTATATCATAAATATTTATCATATGTACTTTACAAATTAAACTTCAGCAACTACCACCAACCATCTCTATGATAATCTACTAGCATGGTGCCCGCGCGTTGCGGCGGCGATAGTTTATAGTGCATTATTCGTCATTTTTTTCTCGCGTTACGACGGCGCAACAATTTACATCGCGATATTTGTTTAACCAATTCGATAGTCCAATGCTCAAGAACAAAGCATATACTTTTATTTTTAAATTTAGTTTATGAACCTTTTTCATCAGACAAACGTGTGAAACTTCTTATGAGAATCTTGTTATACCAAAATTTAGTTAAAAACAACAATTTTGTACTATGACAAAAACACATGTAAAAGTTAGTACCGATATAAGCTCACTATCACATATAATCAAGTAATATGGTACTTCTTTTTTGTTAGTTATCAATCTTCTCGTGATATATTATCTGTACATCTGTTTGTTTTCTCATCTGTAGCATCGATTTAGTATATCAATATCATGGGCTTTATAGATTTTAATTAAATAAGAATAAACACACAAATAATGTTGGTAACTCTAAAAAATATGGTAATTTAAAATAAATATTGAAAGGGTTACGTAGGTAGAAAGTTTAGAGGAATAAACATACTTGGAAAGAAGATTTGTTGCATGGGGTTGAGTTACATAAGACTCGGTCTTAAAACTAAGAGTCTTTAACGCAACCAAAAGTGTAGAGTCTAATATTTTGTTTGGTCACTTTCAATTTCCATACTTTCATAGAAGGGAGAAACAAACAAAGTTATGATAAGAAAAGTAAGATTAAGTTTTTTTTTCTATTATGTAAACAAATCTAATATATACATCCAATTCTTTTTACCCCGTATATACAAATCATTATGTTCGAATATTTTTTTTTTCAAGTCACAAAATATAACAAGTTAATTAATTAACCAAAGCAACAATTGATTGATCATTTAATTTGATCCGAACATAGTTACTCGAGCACTCAAATGTCTTCAGAAAAAGAACAAAATTGGAGTATTTAACAAATTTGACAAACACTGCAAAAATAAGTATTAAAACATCAAGCGGCAACAGTCACTTTTGTAACATATCAAAACAAATTGATTACATCTAGTCTTCTACGAAATGATACAAATGAGAAGATTAGATATTCAAACCAAATCAGGCCAAAACCCACCTCTACAATTGTTGTACAAATGCCCAACCGCCTAATTCCAGTAAAGAAAAAACAGTTAAGATTGTGTTACAAAGAAATCTAGACGCTTCAAAAACAATTCTTTATCCATCAACAAGTTGAACATAGAACACCTGGAACCAAATTTATAGCCCATAATACACAAGCTCAAGACGATTATAATTTTTCCAAGCAACATGCAGTTGAAAATTAGATGATTACTTTAACCAAGGCAGAAAATTCAATAAATAAACAAAGAACTACCCAGATTGTGGGTGAAGCAGAGAATATCAGCTATTTAAATGTACAAATTGACAGAAGGTGTTAATTTACCCGTTAACTCACTGAATGAATGCAAGTTGACTTGCAATATGGATTTTTTACTTAAACAGCTCATCCTTGTGTGCTTAGCTCCCTTTGAGCTGAATTACATAAAATTTCATGAATGGAGGATGTATTACTATTCTAAAAATTCACCAAGGCAGATGATACTAACTAACTTCAAATTTGGAGTATTACATTAGCAGAATAATTAAACTTTAGAGTAATAAATAGCGGCTCGACTACATCTTCATAACATATTGAACCATCCAAACTCAAGAAACACCCCTACGCCCTCACCACATAAACAAAAGAGACAATACAAAGGTTATGAAGTTTAAGATATAAACAACCAAATCAAAATCATACCTCCGAGTTCAATTAATCTGACTTTCTAAACCTGCATTTTGTATAACATGATGATAAATAACGGTTAATATTCATAACTGTAATACAATTATAAGGTTGTTGGTAAGTCATAATTAGAGCCAAAACGTTTGATGTAGTTAATATATCAACAACACTAATAAAATCATGAGAGCGAACCTCCTCGTGGGCTGTTCTGCAAGGGCGTTTTTGGTGTTTCATGCTTCTCCTCTCCATGGGCATCTACCTTGTGGTTATAATGCTTCTCCTCTCCATGCCTCAGTGTTACTATGTTGTAAAGCTACAGACGCACGCACAAATAAAGAACGAAATAAATGTAGGTTCATGAAAATCAACAAATGAGAATCAGAAAAGAAAAAAAAAACATAAACTATTTTTGCTCAAAAGAGACAAACTCTAGAGCCAGCCAACGATAAGTTCCGGTTTCTCATTTCTGCAGTCATCTCTCTGTTAATGATTCTTCTCTTGCCAAACCAAAATCAACAAGTTTCATAGATTTGTTATCTGCTGTCAGCAGCTAAGTTTCTGAAACAAAATAGATTTTGAAGTGTATAGAGTAAAGAGTATGGGCTCGGTCAAAGAGTAGAATTTTTATTATATTACTGAAATTTGGACAGACTACTGATCACAATCTCAAGTTCCTTTAAATTATCAAACTCATAAGCCTGTGTCTATGTTTATATATTGAATATGAAAAGAGTAACAAATTCATAAACCGATTTAAAATAAGGAAAAAGGTGATTTTACCAGGCTTCAAATCACGGTGACTTTTTGTTGTTCAAGGATTGGTATGACACTAACATATTCCTGAACCTTTTTAGCTATTGCCAATGGTGTGAAAGAATTTAACTAAGTTGAAATTAAAATTTTTGACTCGCTTATATATGATTCTTGAAGAAAACATATATTTAGTAAAGAAAATTTTGTAAATAATCTTGTTGGGTTTTTTACCTGTAGTCCATCACCTCTTTGTGATTCCATCTGAGCTTCTAGTTTCTGTTCTTTTTAATCTTTTAGCATGAAAAGATTCATACTTAGTACCTGTCCGACTAAACCAGATTCAAAATTTATGACAAAACTAATATATATCAGTTATCACAAATGACATAATAACGAAACAAATCAATCCAGAAATATAACTTAATACCTGTCTAGTTAAACCAGATTAAAAATTCAATAGTTATAGGTTCAGACTTGACAACCAGATTCACAAATCAATTCAGAATCAGTTTTATGCAAAGGTAGGGAAATATAAATCAGTACCTCAATCAAGAACTCAAGATCCTTAATTCCATTTAAGCAATCTGCAAGTCTGCAAGTGCAGATTTCAGTTTAAATTTCGATGAAATAGGTCAGAAGTGCAGGCATATTTCAGTTCCTTTGATGCTTTCAAGCAAAGTTCAACAAATTTCAAGAATTCAAATCACCAGAAATGCAGATTGCAAAATACAGAAGATTAAAAACGACAAGAAGCCATTAGACGGATTAGCAATGATAGAAATCGCAAATTAGGAACATTCGAACATACCTTTTATTCTTCAAAAGAAAATAGAGACCTTGTGAGTGACGATTAGGTTTTCGACGTCCAAATCATAATCTGAAAATTAGCATAACAACAAGTACATATTCTTCAAAAGCTGGAATAACTTATTCATAAGAATCAAACAAACGGGCAAACAACATCATTACTGAACTGTTTATAACCACTTTGAACCTGACTAATTCCAAAAGCACTTCCCATTGTCGCCATTTTGTACCTTTTGCGAGATCTGGTTTGGATAATCCAAAGCAAGAAAGATGCTTGCCAAAAACCTCATTAGTTGCTAATAGAACATAACTGGATGGTGTGTTAAACCCATAAAACCCCTCCCCTTCCCAACAAATTTGTAATTGCATACCATCTAGGGTTAGCATCATCTTCATCTACTGTTACCTTTGATTTCACTAATGCCAAGATTACAAATACATTTGAAAACCATTCAAGATCTATAAGAAAAAGTAACTGGGCTTTAAAGTTCATGTGAAAAAGTAATGAAAATGAAGACGATAATTTTAAATTAACTAATATAGCAGGAACTGAGTCGATACAGTTAAAAACCAACGAAAGGAAAAAAAAATATCATACCTAGATTGGAGATGAATTACACAACCTTGACACCTAAAACCTGTATGTAGAAAGAAACAACAATTAGACAGGCATAAGCTAACATAAGTACTCAAATTGACCCGTAATCAAGCTGCGGTACCTCACAGATCACGCACGATAGAAATAAGACCATATTTCACATAAGACCTCTACAAAATTGAAAAGGAGTAATTGATATTTACGTTGCGATCTTCCCACGTCTTTATCCCTTTTGGCCACGCTGCATTTGTGACAATCCGACTTTTCAGGTCATTTTCCGGCTTTAACTGAATTTAAACTGTATTAAATGTTGCGTGAACATTTGTGTGTTGACTGCGTTGACTTTAGCAATTAGGGTTTTGGGTAATCATTTCGATACGAGCATGCACTTAAGTCTAGACGTTTGATGTTCTTGTTCAATAGTTTGATGTAAATCATACGTTATGATTTCATGTGAACGTTGTGTCATTTTATGTGACAATTAAACATTTGATTTTGTGGGATATACTTATATGTATATCCTACGATTTTATGTAATACTTATGTATATATGATTTAATTATATTTATGTTTTTATGTAACTTAAGAATTTAATTACAAGTTATTATTCATGGTCTTACGTGACTTAAATATGTATATAGGTTATATATTAAAATCTATGAGATTTATATTTCTTATAAACGTTATACGATTGACATATTTTGACGTTCCTCGGATATTCGTCGTTAAAAACATTTTACGTTAACCCCGTTAGAGCTGTCAACTTTTATAAAACTTCGAGGGGCTTACCTCGTCATTCACCAAATATGTTTTGTTTAACTAAAACATGGAGGGACCGATTGTGTCAATAGCCCATAGTTGAAATTAAAACATTTCGTGAAACCGTCGAACCCCACACATCCGAATTGAATTCGGGAGTTTAATCCTCGATCGGTTACTCTGGAGAACCGATCATTCGGTCTAACTACAACAAACTTGATCATTAGACAATCTCAAACCACCCCCCTCACTCTCTCTCACTCGCATCCTCTCGCCTCTCCTGTTTTCTTTTTCCGGTGACTCAAAACGACCAAGAACCACCGCCGTCTTAGCCTCTGCAACACCATCATATACCCTCACTTATCACTCCTGGGTGATCGTGAACGCAGCAGCAGCAGTCCCGGAGCATTTAAGTGAATCAGAGTTCGAGTTCGTAAATTTTTCGGGTTCGTTTTCGGCATCTAAAACACATCGAAACTCATCACTGATTCGAGGTAAGCAATCTTTGATGTTAGTCGCATCATTTACTGTATTTATTTCATGTTTCACGTTTTTCCGGCGACCGGAACTAGGGTTCCGATCACCGGAGTTCATAATGAAGAAGATGAGGACTGGCGGGTATAAGTTATATGTTTTATGTCCTGGATTATAACCAGACGCCAATCTGGCACAGTTGCTTCAGACGCTGGTCCGTGATGCAAGGGACGCGAGTTCGAAACTCGTCCCCTGCATTCTTTTTCTTCTTTTTCTGTTCTCCTTTCACTCTACTAAACCAGTTAGTATGCGCTGATGGATAAAAGGATTCGGACCGAGTTCCTAACACCAACAGGGCCCCTGGCCGAGTGGTTTGGTGACGGTATCGTGACATAGAGCTCACGGGTTCGAACCCGGTGACCTCCATGTTCACAGTTTTTATTTCTTTTGCATATTCCTTGAGCTTTTAATCAATATATTTTGTGCCAAAGTCACCCTTATCGTATTCTAAACCCGTAACCATAAAACTTGGGATTTTAGATTCGGTAAATTATATTTTGAACTTTAAACACGATTAACTTGTTATCTTTAGACTAAAAATATACTTCTAATATATACATACATATTTATTGATCTAAAAATGTAGATTTTTATCAAAGTTGGTAAAATATATATATATTTTTGTGTAGACTAAATATAAATAAACATGTATCATCGGTTTATTTAAACGATTAGTTTTTTTTTATCGCTATTAATATGTATCTCGTTCTTGTGAACCCATTATTAACGTCATTTACACAATTGGTTAAAATATGTATATATATATATATATATATATATATAACATATTTGCATTTATTTATTTATTTTTTTGAAATCTTTGAAGTTAGAAAATATATAACAATGATATATATATTGTATTTTCTCGCGTTATTTCATTAATCGCTCGGATTCGGCACACGTGCCATCCTCGACTTGTTTCAGACTCCACGATCATTCGTTTTTTGTCGTTACGTTAGACTTAATAGTTTATAGAACACACACTTATACATTCATGCTCGTTAGGTGACTGACTGCTTCACAAGACCCGTTCTTGCTACTTCCTTAATTGTTTTTCTAGAGATTTTTGCTGTGCAACCTAAGGTGAGTTTCACGGCCCCATTTTACTGTTTTAAATCCTGTTGGGGGAGATTAACATGCATGATTTACACAACTGAGATAATTAGACTTTTATATATCACACGATTACTGATTACTGAGGCACACTAGACAGCAAAGTCCTTCTCATGGTACCGTTAGTATTTGGTGATGATAGCGGGAAATATATTGTAGTACTACTGGGTTTGACAAACCCCACCCGGGTCAGTCGCTCTGGCACGATTGGATATCGAACGGGTGTTATATATATTCGTCCTCAACGAAACAAGGCAAACTATAAACAACTGTCAGCTTCGGTGACCATCACGTGCAAAGTTTCATGTACATAGCCTAGCTAGCTATCTGATATATATTTGTGATTATGCTCTTACAACTTGACTATTGTTGAATAGTCAATCTTAAACTCAACTTGATTGTTGTTGAACAATCAATTTTAAACTGAACTTGAACTGTCGATAAACAGTTGATTTACACTGAACTGGGACTGTTGTTGAACAGTCGATTTACATTCAACTGATGAACTGATTAAACCTGTGAACTCACCAACCTTTGTGTTGACACTTTTTAGCATGTTATTTCTCAGGTTGCGGATGTTCGAGTATCACGAGTACGCATGCATGAGTATTTGAAAACCCTTTTATTGTCTTTGAACAAGCCACGTCACCTTGGGTGATGGTGTTTTTACATTAATACTTTCATTGCATTTACGCTTCCGCCTTTGTAAAACTCTGTATTTATATTTTAATGAAATATACAACCCTTTTTTATTAATTACTGGTCGTATGGTGTAACTAATGGACGGCGATCCTGGTTTGTCACGCTCCCTGCGGCGCGTTATCGCGCGTGGGATTTTGGGGGTGTGACAGCATTAAATAAATTGAACATAAATTTTCAACACAATGTTACAACCAACAATAAGAAAGATACTGGGTGCCATGATTTATCCTTTTCAACATGTCCATGGTTTTGGTGATTCATTCTATGGCTGGTTCTCCTGTAATATTCATTCAATAATAAATCTTTAATGGAAATAACTAAAACTTATGATCATTGATATCATCAGTTTGATTTGTGATGTATATGATATGAATCACAACAAACCTCAATCATATTTCTGCTCACCCGTTTATGCAACTAATAAGATTCGTATTGTAAAACAGTGAGATTACAAGTGAACCAAGTGGAGTTAGTTAAAGTGTAACATCATATTTGTCATACTTAAACCATAAGAGTAACATACCTCGATTAGAGCATCACGTTTCACGAGTTCTTCTTCAAGTTTTTTGTTAACAGTTGCAGACTCCATGCCTTCTGTTGAGTCTGAGCTGGTTTTGGATTATTTTCACTGGACTGAAGGGTTGCACTTAGCTACACTACACCCGTGAAAAAGAACATACATTAGGTTCAAAATGATTAAACAAAATATAAATTCAAGGAAGAACACATCAATTGCAAGTTTACAAATTCCAGCAAGTTAATTTTAACATGAACAACATATGGTTGGCTGAATTTTCATAAATATTTATCTTAGACTCAAAATCCTTCTCCATATCAAGCCAACCATCACCATAATTTCTGTCATGCGTTACCCCTAATTTCAAACCATAGGAAATCAAACAAACGTAAGTGTCAAAACATTATCCGTTTGTGAGATCATCATTTGTTTATCTGCTTTAAAAACCTTGAAAACAAATGATATGTCACTAACTCCAACCATATGAGATGATTAAATACCTTTGGATAATAGAGCATATAAAATGAACAGAAACATGAAACATCAGATCAAAGCCATCTCGCTCATCTGAATTCACCACATAAACATCAGAAAGCATCAATTCAAACCGAATAAAGCAATTATGAAGCATCGTAACATAACTGCATTCAAAACCTTAGAGAGCAACTATGAAGCTCATACATGAATTACCTTCACTCCTCAGCGCCATCAAAACCCTAAAAAGATCTTAGGAATTGAAACAAAGAAATCGATTAATTTAAGCAGATATTAGAAACCGAGAAATCAAACCCCTAAAAAATGCCATGAGCAGGTAATAGAAACCGAGAAATAAAAACCCTAAAAACGATGGAAACATACCGGTGAGAGCTAGGCGCGAGGAAGAAGATGATGCAGTTGCTTGAGAGAAAAAAACGACGGTACCTCGCAGTATAGAAAAACGGGACTGAACCTTACGTTAAAGCGCCTTCGCAACCATGACCGGAGACGGAGAGGTATGGATCGATGGAGGTTCACGTTTAGGGCGGCGGCCAGAGTTGAGGATCGTAGAGGACAATCGATATTTAGGTTTGAGAGACGGAAGAGAGACGGCTGGATACTCAAATGAGGTTGAATTAGGGTTTTGTGAAGGAAGTAACGTGTTCGGCAACTTGTTCATGCTTGTATGTGTTGTACATGTTGCTTATTGATTTGTACGCGTCTTAAAATTAAGACATGTCTAATTTCTCTCCAATATGCATTATATATAGTAATAGATAAACTTATTTCTTGCTATGAACGAATTATTTCACCAACAATCTCTATGATAATTTATAAACTTATTTCTTGCTATGAACGAATTATTGATAAAAGTCGACTAGCAAGAAGCTAGCCGAAAGATTACAAAAGAGAACACAGTTAGAGAAAGAAATAAATTTATAGATTATCATAAACATTTATCATAAATACTTTACAAAACTTCACAAGTTAAACTTCACAACTACCACCAACCATCTTTATGATTGATAATTTAGAAACTTATATACTTTACAACTTTACAAATTAAACATTTCCGTCATTCTATGTTCCCAGAAATTTTAGTTCATGATTTTGAGGAAATTGTTTTTTCTTTCCATGACTCTCTCGGTTGACATAATATAATAATTAAATTAATTTAAGTTTCCACAAAACCCAATTGTAAAGAAAACATAGGGCAAAAAGTGGCAAGTTGAACAAGTTGTGTCCTCGGGAGTTGGATTATTATTTGTTATCCTATCATATTCTATGTTGCATGGTACAAATTACAAAATACAACTACCCTAAAGTCACTGAAGCATTTTCTTTTTTTTTTTCTTTTTTTTAAGCATTTTCTTATGGGTAGGGATAAATGTACCAGGCTAATATTTTTTTTTGAACAACGACATCAAATTACCAAGCCCCCCAGCAAGAGGCCGGAAATGGGCAACAAAGGAACAACAACAAAGAGGGGATTTACATCGTAATATTATCCCACTCTTCCCAAATTAAACTAGACCATCTTCCCCTATATTTAACCCACAAAAAACTCGTACATTTAATATCTTTAAACATCACAACCGCATTAGATTTGTGACCTTCAAATGTTGCTTTATTACGAGAACACCAAATGCTCCAACACGAAGTAAGGATGATCGCGAAAAAAATCATCTTAGCCTTTCGATCAAACCGGGACTCTTCAACAATCTTAAGGAGATCGGCAATCTCAAAAGCGAAAATCGGAGGGACTTTAACCCATTCTGCCACCAACTCCCAAACTTTGGCCGCCACTCTACACCCAAACATAAGATGAAATTAGTTTAATAATAAGATAATGATTATGTTTTTCTTAAAAAATTTATTTCTCACTCTCATTTTTTTAGATATATGTTTTTTATTATAATTTTTTACAAAAGACTTTTTTATAAATATTCTAATTTTTAATAGCAATTTATTAGAAAAAGCAAGTTTGTTTTTATTGTAATTTTTTACAAAAGGTCTTTTTTTATAAGTATTATATATTTTTAACAGTAATTTATTGAAATTTTATTTTTATTATTATTTCTTATAAAAGGTTTTTTTTTATAAATATTATCTAATTCTTTTACAAGTGTTTTTTTAATGGGTATCGATTTTTTAAACATACACTCAACTCTCACATTATCCTAATATTTAACGTGCAAAATTTAAATATAAAAACACATCGGTTGAATCTAATAATTTGACGTTTTACATTAGTTTAAGTCCGACTTACTTATTTCCATTTAAATTTTATGCTAACTTATATAAAAAGACAAAAAATACTCCTTGAAACGAAATGGTCAATATAATACTCGCAACAAGCTCGATTATAAACGAGCCGAGTCAGCTCATCTCAGTGTTACTACATTTAGTATTTTTTATTAGAGTCCCGTGAACCTTTTATTTTTTATTGAAGTCTTAAATTTTTATTTATAACAAATGTTTTATATAGTCAACCTCATGGGAAAAAGAAAGCATATTTGTTAATGACGACCTATTAAATGGGCTTAGTAATTAATGTTGTAATTAAGTTTGTTAACTCCCGGAAAACAAAATACCATCCTTAGTACATTTAACAACTCCCTTTTCTTATAGGTTGAGTGTATTGGGCGTGATGTCCCCCAAAAGCATTAAGATGGTGTCCTTATAGCGTCCCTCTCCCACCCCGCTCGGTGTCATGTTAGCCAAAATCCTCCCCGGCGTTAAGCATTTAGCGTCCTCCCCCCTCTTTCTCATTGGCTCTGCTTTATTTTATTGGTTGAGGTTTTACTTTTAAAACAATATATATGATAAATAGGTAATAATTACAGGCCGTTATGGGGGGTTATGACTACACACGATTTCAAAAATAAAACCCTTGATGATGTGGACGACACGTGTCGTATAACCCCTTCGGGGGGTTATGACTACACATAGCCTTATTAAGTTTAACCCATTCCCGAGGGGGGGGGGGGGGTTATGACTACATATTAAGTTTCATAATATAAAAGTATATAATGGTTGGGTGGAGATAAATATACCAAACTAGTAGGATATAGTGTATTCACAACTTATTACTTAAAAAAATGTGAGTATAGTCCTTAAAATTTAAGGTTTAGTTGTGAGTGGAGAAGAAAGAAAAAGTTAATATTCATTCTTATATTTGAGGAAAAAGCTGATGATTTTCTTAAAATTTGAGGTTTAGTTGTGAGTAAAATAGAAAAAGGTAATAATAAGGATATAAAAAAATTATTTAGTTATGGTTGTGACTGAAAGAGAAAGAACAAGTAATGATAAAAGTATAAATTATAGTGATGGGGACGGAGAACGAATACCAACTTTAATCAAAAGGGCTTAATAATGATAAAAATTTATAGAATAATACAAAGAATTGAGAATTAAATATTAAAAAAAAAATATTTTTTTTTTGGTCAAATAGACCGGATACATAAACTTCCGATTCAAATATAAACTTACTAAATAAATTTTAATGCTTCATAAACCATTGAAAACTTTTTAATAAAAAAAATGGTTGTTAGAGGCCTATATAATTCAGTTAATAAAAGATTTGGTTTACGGTTTGCAATTTCTAATCTAAGGTTAGATTTAGTGGTTTGTTTAATATTTAAAATTTGTAACCAACAATGTAAATGTTTGGTTTATCCGTCTATATAGGTATTTGTCACGGATTTTACGGGTTTAGTTAATTTGGGAGACTGGGTATTGGTTGCTTGAATGAGATTGGCTTAAACTTTGGTTGGGATGTATTATGATTTTTTTTTAAAAATAAATGTAGAAGATGGAGAAGTATAGAAGAAAAGGTCTAAAAAATAAAAATATTGTAAAAAAGGAGTATATATAGGAGAAAAAGGGATAAAAAAATATTTTTTTAAACCTAAATTGACCTAACGGTCAAAAATTTAATATACTAGTCGTTACCCCCTTGAATTTCTCCCCACGGCGCACGTGAAAGATTTGGCGTTGATCCACCGCGCCGGTGGATCACGCAGGGGCCGGTGTCCACGTAGTGATGACGCCTTGGTGTGCCTATCGCGTAGAGTATACGTGCTGCTCTTATAATGATCCTTATAATGAATCAACTAGATGTCAATGACTTATGTCGATTATTAATGAAGTGGTGAATACCACTTCATCTCATTAATATGATACTGAATCAATGATCTCTAGCTCAATTGGTTATGGGAGGTATCCAAAGACATTATAACTGAAAGGTCTTGTGTTCAAGTTTCACTTGTAACAAAATAAAAATAAAAATTGAGGGTTACAGGTTGGGTCAGGGGTTTTCTCACCTATGGTGAGTATCCTCCTGATACTAATTGAAGATGATCGGGTCGGTGGATAATACCCCGTCAGTGATTCAAATTTGCCGTTCAAAAAAAAATATGATAGTGATCTTCATTTCGTCATACTAATGTGATTATCACTTCATCACATTAATAATGATGGCAAACCGGTCTTACCAAAGCGGTAAAGATCACCAAACACAAATGAGTATTTAAGTTTAGAGGCACGTTTGGGTAACATAATCTAATAATACAAAAATACACAATTAGCAAAGCTACCTAACTTCACAAGATTAATGAGTATCACGGACGTAAAACTTTCGTCTGCAGTTTTTACCTTTTTAAATATGACACTATATTCTCTTTCGGTAATCACCAATTGGTATCTTTGTTAGGATCTGTAAAAATATAATAATTTTGTATTGTTAATTCAAACATTTAAATATTTAGATATTAGACTTGTTTTTATGGTTTTTTACATTTGTGTTCTATTTTTTGTGTAACATGTATGCTGTGTTGCTGTGCTGGAAATGTTACAAGTTTCTTGGGCCTGGAAGGATGCTGGGCTTGCTGGGCTTGGAAGTGAGATAAGTTGAAGTTTGGGGCTGAAGTCAAGTTCGGTCAAGACCCGGATGTGTCCGGCTGCTTTGGAGTATTTAAACTCGTTATCAGCTAGGGTTAAAGATTGATCGAGTCTTCTCCTTGTCCGCTTATCTTCTTTTCTCTGCTAGGGTTTTCGAGATATTGCGAGTATAGTGTTTTCGATTCTCAGTTGTTGTAATCAGGTCATCACATCGATGGTTTGATCTTTAGGTTGATCATCTTCTTCTGATCGTTTGTTCAGTCTGATTGTTGTGATTCCTTTTCTGTTTTTGTGTATTCGTTGAGATCTGTGATTTTCTCGTTGTTGTCTTTGGTTTCCATGTTAAGTTCTATAAACTTTACATGGTATCAGAGCTCACGGTGATCTGATATTTTTTGTTCGATCGGTTTGTTGGTTCCGATCTTCGTTGAGATCTGGTTTTTCGTTCGTGAAACCCTATTTTTTTGAAGCATCGCTATTATTCAATCTTCGCGATTGTTGGTATTATTGGTTCTGGTTTATTCCGCTGTGACTCGTTTAGATCTAAGGGTTTCCGATTCCAAAACCCTATTTTCGGATCTCAGATCTGCGTTTGGAGGACTTGTCTCGGAGAAGCTCAGCTAGGAGTGGTGAAGACCCCAACCCTAAGTGAAGGTTGGGGAAGCTTGGAGGCGCTGTTCAGTGGTTGCAGTTCTTCAAGATCGCTGCCTGAGTTGTGTTGACCCTAAGTGAAGGTCAATCAACTCAGGTGCCCTGGGTGAGATCGTTCCTTTCTATATTGTGTTGTTATTCGTTCTTTTTTGTGTTTCTTTGTGTATTTTCTGCCTGCATATACTGCCTGCATATATTTGTTGTGTGAAGTTTATTCTTGATTGTGTTCTTGCTTGTCATTTGTCTGTGTATATCTGTTATTGTGAAGATCATTAGAATGTCTGGTGTAGGGGACGTCTCAACCTCTGCTACTCTTGTTAGCAAGATTGAGGCAAGTGACCCTTTGTATTTACATGCTTCTGATTCAAGTACCCTTACTCTGATTAGCTTTAAACTGAAAGGGATTGAGAATTATACAGTTTGGGCAAGTGCTCTTGAATTGGCTCTAAAGGTAAAAAATAAAATTGGCTTTCTTGATGGGACTTGTTTAAAACCAACTGATGACTTGGTGCTAGCTAATCAGTGGGAAAGGTGTAACTCAGTAGTATTGTCTTGGATTCTTAATTCTATCTATGAAGAATTGTATGTGGGGCAAGTTTATTCAAAGCTTGCCTCAGTTGTCTGGGCTGATCTTAAAGAGACTTATGATAAAGTTGATGGTTCTATTATCTTTAATCTGTATCAAAAGATCAACTCTGCTAGTCAGAGTGGGTCTTCTGTCTCTGATTATTACAATAGATTAAATACCATGTGGAAACAATTTGATAATATGGTTAAGCTACCTTCCTGTTCATGTAATGCTTCTAAGAAATATAATGAGTTTAGTGATTCAATTAAGCTAATGCAGTTTCTCATGGGTTTAGATGATGTGTTTTTACCTGTTAGAACAAACTTATTGACCCGTGATCCTCTTCCCACTCTTAAGACTGCATTTCTAACAATTTCAAGGGAAGAGTCTCACAGGGCTGGTAATGGTAACTCTAAAGGGCAAACTGTTAGTTTTGTAACCAAGACTAGTCCCTTTAGTGATAATACTAGGAGACCTAACAGGGGACCAAATACTAATCTCAAATGCACTCATTGTAATAAAGTTGGTCATCTTGTTGAAAAATGTTTTGAACTAATAGGCTATCCTCCTGGGTATAAACAAAGAAATAATAGATGGACTAGTCAAGGTTCCAAACAAGGTTTATCTAATGCTACTCAAGCTGAGATGGTTTCTAATTCAGGACCATCGGCAGCTGTTGGTAGTTTGAGTTCTGATCAGGTGTGTAGACTTCTAAAGTTGTTGGATGATAAATCTATGGGAGTTCCTCAAAGTAACAATATTGGAGGTAGATCAAATTTTCATTGTGATAATAATTGTATAAGTTTGTTTAACAGTTGTGTGTATTCCTTTGGTTCTGGCATAGATAGAACAGGGTGGGTGATTGATTCTGGTGCAAACCAGCATATGGTAGTGTCTGATAAAAATCTTTTAAACTCTGTAAATGTAAGTGATTTGGGCATAAAAATTAAACACCCTAATGGGACTTTTGCAAATGTAACAAAAATTGGAAACCTAAGGTTTGCAGAAAATGTTGTTTTGCATGATGTGTTTGTAGTGCCAGACTACTTTGTCAATCTCATATCTGTTCATAAGCTGGCCAAGGATAATAAACTTAAATCTGTTTTTGATGAACATACGTGTTATCTTCAGGATTTGTATTCCAACCAGACAATAGTGACTGGTAGGCAGGTGGATGGTTTATATTTGTATGGTACTGTTGGGTTAAGTTCGAAGGTGTGTTTTAATTCTGGAAATTTAGTTGATTTATGGCATGCTAGGCTAGGACATCCAGCAGATCCGGTGTTAAAAATCTTGCACACTCAGTTGAATATTAGAGATTTTGAATCCACTTCTGTTTGTGAAGTTTGTCATAAGTCCAAACAGCATCGTGAACCCTTTCCTTTAAGTACACATAAGTCCTCATTTGTTGGTGATCTCATACATTTAGATGTATGGGGACCATATAAAGTCACTAGTTCAGAAGGGTTCAAGTATTTTTTAACTATTGTTGATGATTATAGTAGGGCTGTTTGGATTTATTTGTTAACAAACAAAGGTGAAGTTGGTTTGTGTATAGAGAGCTTTCATAGTCTCATTTTGACGCAGTTTGGCAAAAAAATTAAGACATTTCGAAGTGATAATGGTAGTGAGTTTGTAAATTCAAATTTACAAAGTTTTTTTACAAAAAATGGTATTATACATCAGACTTCTTGTGTGCATACTCCTCAACAAAATGGTATTGTTGAGAGAAAACATCGCCATCTGCTGAATGTTGCTAGAACCCTTCTTTTTCAATCTGGTCTTCCTTTAAGGCATTGGCCTGAATGTATTTTAACTGCTTCATACTTGATAAACAGGCTCCCGTCCTCTGTTCTAAATGGCAAGTCTCCTTTTGAAATCATGTTTAATATGTCCCCTTCCCTTAACCACTTGAGAGTATTTGGGTGTTTATGTTTTGCTACTATTTTGAATAATCATGACAAGTTCAGCAGTCAAGCAGATAAATGTGTTTTTGTTGGTTACTCAAATTCTAAAAAGGGCTATAAGTTGTGGAGCTTAGATAGGAAAATAATGTTTTACTCAAGAGATGTCAAGTTTTATGAATCTATTTTCCCTTATAAAACTTCTTTACAATCTGAGGTTAAAAATGATGATACTCTGCATGACTGGCTGCATTTTTTTTATTCTGATTCTGTTTCTGGTTGTCCAAATACCTCAAGTGGAAATCCCGATGATGAAGGGGAGGGTCCTAGTGACACAAGTCCATCTGGTCAGGATCTAAGTGATACACAACTCAGTGATACTGTTGCTAGTGATGGCACTTTGGAACATGTCCTAGATGAGACTGAGAATGATATTCATTCCTCCTCTGAGGGTCCTGTAATACCTCGCAGACATTCTACTAGAACTGTTAAGCCTCCTTCAAATCTCAAGGATTTTGTGGTGGGGGGGAGTGTTTACGGTCTAGAGAAGGTTGTGAGTTATTCCAGGTTGTCCAAAGATCATTTTTGTTTTACTTCTGCCTTAAATAAAGGTGTAGAACCTAAGTTTTATCATGAAGCTAAGCATGATGAAAACTGGATTCTTGCTATGAATGAGGAAATGGAGGCACTCAATAGAAATAACACGTGGACCTTAGTTGATTTACCACAAGGTAGGAAACCTATTGGGTGTAAATGGGTCTATAAGATAAAATATAAGTCAAGTGGTGAGGTTGATAGATATAAGGCTAGATTAGTGGCAAAAGGGTATAGCCAAAAAGAAGGTGTAGATTTTAAAGAAACTTTTTCTCCTGTTGTAAAATTTGTTACTATTAGATGTGTTTTAAATCTTGCTGTTATTAATGATTGGCCTTTGTGGCAACTTGATATAAATAATGCATTTCTTTATGGAAATTTGAATGAAGAAGTTTACATGATGTTACCTGAAGGATACTTTAATAAATCTGAAACAAAGGTGTGTAAATTAAACAAGTCGCTATATGGCTTAAAACAAGCTCCTAGGATGTGGAATGAGAAGTTAGTTAATGCTTTAACTGATTTTGGTTTTAGTCAAAGTAAAAGTGACTATTCTCTTTTTATAAAAAAGGATCAAGGTAGTATAACTGTGCTTCTTGTATATGTGGATGATATTATCATCACAGGAAACAGCCCTGAGAATATAAAGAAAGTTAAATTAGATTTGCAGTCTAAGTTTAGAATTAAAGACTTAGGAGAGTTAAAGTATTTTTTGGGTTTTGAAGTTATTAAAACTGATCAAGGATTGTGTTTGTCTCAAAGGAAATATTGCCTTGAGCTTTTGTCTGAGTTTGGGCTAACTGGTTCCAAACCAGTTAGTATACCTATTGAACAAAGTTCTATTGTCAATAGTGTGTGTAAACAAAATGAGTCTAAATTAGTTGATATTACAAAATTTCAAAAATTAATTGGGAAACTCATTTATCTATCTCACACTCGACCTGATATCTCATACTCAGTTCAGTTTCTTAGTCAGTTTATGCATTCTCCCACTGCATCACATTTAACTATTGCGCTTAGACTGTTGAGGTATCTTAAGTCAGCTCCTGGAAAGGGAATTCTTTTCAGTAAAGATAACAATTTAAACTTGTCCGTGTTTTCAGATTCAGATTGGGGTAAATGCTTAGTTACTAGAAAATCCGTTACAGGTTTTTGCATTTTTCTTGGAAACTCTTTGTTATCTTGGAAGTCCAAAAAACAGAGCACAGTTGCTCGTTCCTCAGCTGAAGCTGAATATAGAGCTATGAATTCTGCTGTATGTGAGTTAATGTGGATAAAAAATATATTTCTAGAATTAGGAGTCGAAATCTCTTTGCCTGTATCTGTGTTTTGTGATAATAATGCCGCCATATCGATCAGTGAAAATCCTGTGTTTCATGATCGTACTAAGCATTTCGAAATAGATTTGTTTTTCTTGAGAGAAAAGGTTCTTACAGGTCTGATCAAAATTGAGAACATAAAATCTAGTGAGCAAATCGCTGATATCTTTACTAAGGGGCTGCTGGTGTCTCAGCATGAGTCTTGTTGTAAAAGGTTGAATATGTTTGATGTCTTTAAATGTTTGAATTAAGGGGGGATGTAAAAATATAATAATTTAGTATTGTTAATTCAAACATTTAAATATTTAGATATTAGACTTGTTTTTATGGTTTTTTACATTTGTGTTCTATTTTTTGTGTAACATGTATGCTGTGTTGCTGTGCTGGAAATGTTACAAGTTTCTTGGGCCTGGAAGGATGCTGGGCTTGCTGGGCTTGGAAGTGAGATAAGTTGAAGTTTGGGGCTGAAGTCAAGTTCGGTCAAGACCCGGATGTGTCCGGCTGCTTTGGAGTATTTAAACTCGTTATCAGCTAGGGTTAAAGATTGATCGAGTCTTCTCCTTGTCCGCTTATCTTCTTTTCTCTGCTAGGGTTTTCGAGATATTGCGAGTATAGTGTTTTCGATTCTCAGTTGTTGTAATCAGGTCATCACATCGATGGTTTGATCTTTAGGTTGATCATCTTCTTCTGATCGTTTGTTCAGTCTGATTGTTGTGATTCCTTTTCTGTTTTTGTGTATTCGTTGAGATCTGTGATTTTCTCGTTGTTGTCTTTGGTTTCCATGTTAAGTTCTATAAACTTTACAGGATCTAAGTGGCGTAACGGAATCATCAACACACAATGCACACATGATAAACACACAATAACAAGAATTTTAAACGATAAACTACACTAGAATTTCAACGTCTAGGTCCCATTGGGGGATCTATGTCCACGGGTAGGGTTATTTCATTAAATCAAGATCAAATATTACAATTACAACGGGAGATATTTATTTTTAAAAAAAAGATTAAAGGTAGGACCAAAACAGATTCCTAAATGATGAAGCGGCTCAAAAAAGACTTTAATACCCAACAATCTCCCACTTGAAGTCCTTGTGATAAACTCTAGCCCGTCATCCAAGAAAAAGCAATCTCAGTAACTCTAGTAATCTTCAAAAATGGAAATCCTCCCCGCCTCTAGTTCCTAACAAATCCACCAAGTTCCTACAGCTCCAATACAATCTTCATAAACCCGGTCATGACAACAAAAAATAACACAGGTGACCGGAGAAGACAATGAATGGTGTTTTGTTGGTGGGGGGGGGGGGGGGTGTTGGGTTATATAATAATTTTTTTTTAAACATTTTTTGTCTGTTATATTGCATATATATTTTTTGAGAGGAGCATTTTAGTCAATTCATACTAAGTTAAAAGAAAGTTTATCGGTGTTAATAAGTTCGACTATAATGGAGATAAAATGCCAAACTATTGGACTAAACTCGTAATTTTTATAGTTTTGAACTAAATCCAATATTTGAACAAAACCTCAGGGACGAAAATAATAGTTTACTAAAACTAGTTTGCATCCAAGTTTTTTTTTTGAACGACAGATATATTATAAAAAACCAAACAGGTCGGCCGAGAAAGCTGACCAGACAAAACAAATTACATCACAAAGAGAGGATTTTTCATCCACTCAACCCAATTCAAAAGACACCTATGATTCCTATTGGCATACCAAATAAAAGAGTAATGAACAATAGAATCAAAGATTTCATCATACTTGGGGGAATTGTCTTAAAAACTTTTTGTTCCTGAAGGACCACAAAACCCACCACGCCACCATTATAATCGCCTCAATTAGCGACTTTTTCTTGGAGGAGCATATACTACTATCCATCGCTTCAAGCATAGATTTAGGATCCAAATGAATGATAAAATCAACGTCCAACCACTTAGCAATTAAGTCTTAAATTTTGGAGGCAACCGCACAAAAACCAAGCAAATGGGAGCTCGTCTCATCATAAAAATTTCAAAATGGACACATGATATCCCAGATCTCAACTCCTATTCGACTCAAATTAAACCGAGAAGGAATTTTATCAATCAGAATTCTCCAAGCTAAAATATTAACTTTTTTAGGAATGAATCTGTTACACCTAGTAGCCGCCGAACTTGATGGTAATAAAAAACGATCAAAAGCTTTTCTAACCTGCTTCACTTGAAAGTCTGAATTATCCTCAAAACACCACTTTCACGGATCATCAGAATCGTTTAGTTGAGCCCCCTCAATTAGAACTAACAAATTCTGAAGTTGAGACTCTTCAGCGCCTCCCCGAATATCCCTTCTCCACTCCCAACAATAACCCGAAACAGACAGCCTATTAAAAACAGAACACAACTTATTTATTTCCAGATTAAACAATCGAGGAAATTCTGTAGCTAATATGTGATTACCAACCTAATGATCAAGTCATAATTGACAGGATCGACCATTCCCAATCTCTCTATGAAATTTTGTAGCTAATATGTGCATCCAAGCTTAAGGTGGTTGTCATACACTCATACTTAAGGGGGCAAAATTGCAAAAACAATTTATAAACTAGATCCAAAAAACATATGCAACAACTATAATAACAAT
This sequence comes from Deinandra increscens subsp. villosa, assembly GCA_039602395.1. NCBI lineage: Eukaryota > Viridiplantae > Streptophyta > Magnoliopsida > Asterales > Asteraceae > Deinandra > Deinandra increscens. Next base: position 73,153,260 of record JBCNJP010000025.1, read on the forward strand.
GATCCTAACGGCTCTTTCTACCGTCGGAACCAGTTTCTAAACCAAATAAAAAAAACTGGTCTCCTTTCGGGTCTTGACCCGCAAGGAGAGGAACCGGTCTAGAACCACTAGTTCGGTTTAAAACTAAACCTATTTAAATATGGGTTCGGATCGGTTTGAAAACTGATTTTTATACCCGAAGTCTTCAACACAACTAAAAGTTTACCCTTCTCGAGTTCTCGTAACTATTTAGTTTAATATGACTTCATAATTACGACAGTAATATAGAAGTGTATATACACACCCCCGAAGTAACGGGAATCATGTTAGTCTGTGAGTAGTGGTCTAGTAGCCTGCAACATGTGTAGTTCCAAGTTGGTGGGACCATAACCGCAATTTGGTTATCTTTTGGGGCATTTATCAACCTCGCTTTTTGTAACAGTATTTTATTATTATTGTTGTTATTATTATATAAAGTGGTTACGTAAAATTACCAACAGAAATTCACATGAGGAAGCAAGATGATAGGGGGTTGGTTAATACTTCGGTGATTCTATTCAGACACCCCAAAATTCTATTTTTACACCCCAAACCGCCCCCGTTTGATCAAACCGCCCCCGTTTGAATAAAGACAAACCCAAACCGCCCCGGTTTGATCAAACCGCCCCGGTTTAACCTTTTTTTTTTTTTTTTTTGATCACAAAATGAAATGAAATTAAAATTAAGTGTGTACGATTATGTTAAAATATAAAAAAGTTACAGTCTTTCACCCTTTGTGTTGATATTATAATTATAATTAGTTTATAAAAAAAAGTTGGGTTTGGTTGAGTTGTTTAATTAACGTGATATTTTACCGAGTTCCGTTTAAATTATAGAATTATTTGACAAAGAAATTGTTATACTATAAAAATGAGTAAATAAATGTTGCAAAACGTTAATATTTAAAAAAATGACCCTTTTTTGTATTTAAACTTTGTATCTTTTTATAAGGGCTATTAAAAAAATACCAATTCAGAAAAGAAAAGAAAAAAAAAAAAAAGGAAGAACAAACCGGGGCGGTTTGCCCGTAAAGCCCCGGTTTGAACCTCGTATTCTGGGTTCTGACGTGAAATGACTTTTTTGTCTTTTTCGAACTGGGCCTGTTCGGCCAATCAGCCCCGGTTTGGGGTGTGAAATTTGGAGAGGGGTGTCTGTAAAGCAGGTCCCGGTATAATACTTTGATATCACACATTCCCATGCTACCTGCTTTCTTCCTATTTTTATATCCGTTTCTTCCGCACATCTCACCTTCAGATTCATCCCCCCTTGCATCATGCCTTACACAGTTTCCTTTCACATACCGTTTTTATTCTAACATCAGGGAAACCGCGAGTATTAAAAACAACTAAAATAATATAAACAAAATGAAAATATAAAAATAATTGGGTTGCAATATTAAAGTCAGAACTCAAACCTTAAAATATAAAACATGAAACCTAAAAGTTATGTTATACAACTATATATATTATACCATCAACTTTATATTGGGTATAGAAAACCATTAGTTGTATTATTATTATACATATTTATATCGTATAGGGGCTATTCTATATTGTGTATTTGTATATAAGGGGATGCAATCTTTTGTGGTTAATGAGAAATCACGATTACTATTATGGTATCACAGCCAAACTTTTCCTAAACACTAATTTTTTTTCGTAAACCCCTCCCAGTCGTCGCCGGCTTTCTTCTCCGCCACCAATCCAGGCGGCGATCCTGGCATCCTCGCGACTGTCTTCTCTCGTCACTCCATCCCTCACCGAAGAAGGTACACGTCCTCTTCCTGACACGATGGCCGAAGCAAAGATCAAGGAGGTAACCGAAAAGCTTACGCACGCGTATATGGTAACCAATATCCAACATCGTGTTAGAGTTCTTGACGGTAAGAAGATCACTTATTCTATGTGGGTAAAACTGTTTACGATACATGCCAAGGCTTACAAAGTCCTGGACTATATTGATGGCTCAGCCCGTCCGGAATCTACGGATCCGATTTTTCCTATATGGTCAGAAACATATTCTCTGGTGCTACAATGGATCTACGGATCCCTTAGTGAAGAATATCTCACCCGGGTCTTGGCTTTAGATACAACTGCTCGTAATATTTGGGTTAAATTGCAGGCTATATTTCTTAATAATAAAGGCTCACGTGCTGGTGCTCTTGAACAGGAATTTACTACACTAACTTTGTCCTCGTGTGTATCTATGGATGACTATTTTCAGAAAATTCATGATCTCGCAGAGCAACTGAATGATATAGGACGATCTGTTGATGAAGATCGAAAAGTTCTGTAACTTGTTCGTGGACTTCCCGCGGAATATGACACAGTAGCCTCCTTTATCAACCAATCGTCTCCTTCATGGGATGAGGCTCGTAACAAGGTTCTTCTCGAAGTTCAACGCATTGCGGGTCGGCAAAACCACAACCATAACGTCCTTGTCACTAACACCAACCTGCCACCCTAACCACAACCGAACCCCCAAAGCAACTACCAACAATACCAAAATAATTCCCAACCTCCTTACCAAAACCCGAAACAGTTACCGAGGTCGGGGACGTCGGAATTACAACAACCGAGGCGGCTGAACCAACCAAGGCCGGGGGGCCCGATATCCTAACCATAATTACTACCCTCCACCATATCCCTCCCCACCCCCCACGCCGTATCCCTCTCAACCATTTAACTCGAGTCTTCCACCATCCTACCCCCAAGCCTAATATCAGCCTATCACTCCTACCCTCTCTTGGCCCAATTCTGCCTATCCCACCTACCCCACGGCCCAACAACCATACCCCACAGCCCAACCCCCTTCAATCTGGCCAACATCCCAAGTGCCAACTTCGCCACCCCTCATCCTCTACTTATGATGCATTGAACCCGACTGGCATTGGACATGCGATGACGACTCAGAACCTTATGCCTTCGGATCCGAACTGGTATATGGGCACCAGAGCATCTTCCCACCTCACTGTCAATTCAGGTATTTTCCATACCCTGTTATCTTATTCTGCGATTAGCAATATTTTTATTGGAAATGGTAACACAATACCAATTCAGGGATCGGGTAATGCTTTACACAATTTACCAAACCATACCTACTCCCTCAAAAATATCCTTTTTGCACCTACCGTTATTAAAAATCTTCTTTCGGTACGCCAATTTACACGTGATAACCAAGTCTCTATTGAATTTGACCCACTTGGTTTTACTTTGAAGGACCTCAAGACTGGAGAACACCTTTCCCGCCACAATAGCTCTGGGGATCTCTACCCATTCACCGCTCCTGCCAACACCACCTTTGCTTTTGTTTCAACTCGGTCTCCTCAATTATGGCACAACCGTCTCGGTCACCCTGGAGCTCAAGTCTTGAATTTTTTGTCTTCATTCGCTCAAACAAATGACCCTGTTTTTCGCTTTGCATGTCCACAAATGTCATCTTACCGCGGTAAGGCCGGACGCATGATTCGTCGTCTAAATGACATCATACGTGCTCTCCTAACTCAAGCGTGCCTCCCCCCTCCGTTAAGTTGCTTTAAAGGCGTCGGATTGAAGATCAAACATATAACCAAAGCACTTTGTAAGTCGCCTAAAAGGGGCTGCTAAGTTCCTCCTCGTCGTGTTTCCCTTGGCTCGCTTGGGTCCCTTTGTAAGTTAATTCTTTCGCGTGACGAGCGAACTTTAATATGATTCCTTCAAAAGTGGAGCTTATTTGACCAGGGAGGTTTGAATTCAGATTTTAAGATGGTGCAAAGGGCCGACTTTCCCTTTGGCCTCGATAGGGGATATTATTCATGCTTCAAAGGCATGGCATGTGTCTTCTGCATATCGGAAAGTCATCCTCAATATCCTTCTCTTTGTCTATGAAAGCTAGAAACAATCGAGTTTCCAGTAAGAAGTTGGTTAAATATAGTTCCGAGGTGGTGAAGAATATCAAGGCGATATCGTTCTTATGGATTAAGAATAGGAGTAGATTAAATAACATTAGTTGGCAATATTGATGTATGTTTTCCTCGTTATTCCAATGTATCTCTAGCGTCTCGCTAGTTTTTTTACTTGATTGGCCGTTCAAAAAAAGTTAAGTTGCTAAAAATTATGTAGGATGATTTAATGATATTGTTAAGCATCCGGAAACATTTATCATTTCTTAAGTTATCCGTGAAAGATATTGGTAATCTCATTGATTGAATTATGAATTACAATAGGTTCAATATATAAGGTTTTCTAACCCACTAAATTAGGAAAAGATCACAATTAAATAAATATAAAAATAATGATCGGAATCTTGTAGAACAAGTCTTCTAATAGTCCCCCTCAGCTGGAACGTGGAGCAGTTGTGACGTTCAAGCTGGACCTGAAAGAATCAAAGAGATACTGTGGGAGACCTTTGGTAAAAATGTCAGCATATTGATATGGCGCAGGAATGTGGAGAACTCGAATATGGCCAATCTGAACTTTCTCACGGACAAAGTGGATGTCCATTTCAACATGTTTCGTTCGCTGGTGCTGGACAGGATTCCCGGATAAGTAGACTGCTGACACATTGTCACAATAAACAATAGTGGCTTGGCGCACCAGAACTTTTAATTCAAACAACAAATTTCGGACCCATGTAGCCTCAGCAACAGCATTAGCAACCCCGCGGTATTCTGCTTCCGCACTAGAACGAGAAATAGTCGGTTGCCGTTTAGACGACAAAGAAATAAAATTAGGGCCCATAAAAACACAATACCCGGAAGTGGAGCGACGAGTATCTGGACAACCCCCCAGTCCGCATCTGAATAAGCGATTAGAGAGTGGCCATTTGAAGCAGTGATACGAAGCCCATGATCAATTGTACCCTTTAGATATCGGAGAACCCACTTCAAGAACAACATGTGAGATTCCCGTGGAGCATGCATAAATAGGCAAATTTGCTGAACGGCGTATGTCAGATCAGGACGAGTTAGAGTGAGGTACTGAAGAGCACCAGCTAGACTTCTATAAAGAGTGCCATTAGATATCGGATCACCGTCAGTTGCACTTAGCTTCGAATTTGTATCAACCGGTGTCTGACAAGGTTTGCATGTGGTCATGTTAGCCCGATGAAGAATGTCCTTTGCATATTGCATCTGATTAAGAAAAAGTGAATTTGCATCCCGGGTAACTTGAATCCCGAGAAAGTGGTGAAGCGGGACCAGGTCTGTCATAGCAAATTCGGTAGATAACCGAGTGATCACCTGCGATAGAAGCTGAGTGTTGCTAGCAGTTAAACCTATGTCATCAACATAAACAAGTAAGTATGCTACCTGGTCCCCCTGGCTATAAATAAACAAAGATGTATCGCATAAACTTCTCGTGAAGCCCATTGACATAACAAAAGCTGAAAATCTGGAGTACCACGCCCGAGGCGCCTGTTTTAGCCCATAAAGAGACTTCTTTAATCGACAGACATGGCGTGGGAGCTGTTCATCAATAAAACCTGGAGGCTGCTGCATATAAACTGTTTCATCCAGGTTACCGTGAAGGAATGCATTTTTGACATCAAGCTAATGTATGGGCCAAGATTTGGACACCACTATATTGAGCACAATACGAATGGTACCTGGTTTAATAACCGGGCTGAAGGTGTCCATGCAGTCGATCCCAACAGTCTGAGACTTACCATTACAGACCAGTCTGGCTTTGTACCTGTCTAACGAGTCGTCGACATTGAATTTATGCCGAAATAACCACATCGATCTGATTACTGGTCTGTCTGTAGGTCGAGGAACAAGCTCCCATGTGTTGTTTACCTTCAAAGCACTAAATTCATCGTTCATGGCCCTTTGCCAATTAGGGTCGGTCAAGGCTTTTACGTGGGAGGTGGGGAGAGGTGATATATTGGTGGTAGCAAAAAGATATTTCGGGTTTGGTTTAATAATGCCAGACTTTGCACGGGTGGCCATAGGGTGTATGTTCGGATGAGGGGTATCCGAAGGAGGGGAATGAGGCTGGTTGACGGTGTTTTGACTTTGGGCCGTGGATGGGGTAGAAGGCTGTTGGGCCGCGGGTGAGGTGGTAGATGGAGTATTGGCTGTAGGTGAGTGAGTATTGGGAGAAGGGGGAGTAGAAGGGGCCGAAGTATTTGTTTGGGCCGATGGGTTTTGGGGCGGAAAAGAACAAAACGGGAAAGATTGACTATCCTCATCGAGGAAGTCATAAGATGTGGTCGGTGGGGGTTGGTGAATGGAAAATGGTTTTCGTCAAAGACAACATGACGGGATAGGTGGACACGACCGGATTGAGGATCGTAGCAACGGTAACCGCGGAAATCGGAAGGATACCCGAGGAATACACATTGAGTCGAGCGGGGGAAAGTTTGTTTTGTTGCGTGGCTGAAAGGTTTGGATAGCACGCACATCCGAACACACGAAAATGATCGTATGTCGGATGTCGACGGTAGAGGGCAAAGACAGGTGTGTTGTAGTTGAGTTTCTTGGTTGGAAGGATATTATGGAGGTATGAGGCGGTGTGAAGGGCTTCTACCCAAAATTTGGATGGTAGGTGGGCATGTAAGAGCAAGGCACGAATGATGTCATTGATGCGTCTAATCATTCGTTCCGATCTCCCAATTTGTTTGGACGTTTGAGGGCATGAGAATCGAAAAATCAAGCCATTATCCCCCCACCCCCAGGTCGCATTGGAAAGTTTTTATCTTGACATGGAATTGAGTTTGAACGAAGTTGTGAAATTAGTGAAGTTATTAAAGGTCTCGGATTTAAATTTAAGCGGATAAACCCACACAAAATTGGTGAAGTTGTCAATGAGAACCATGTAGTACTTATACCCAGAAATACTGACAACATGAGATGTCCACAAATCACAATGTATTAAATCAAATGCATTAAAAGTCTGAGATATGGAATCTTGAAAAGGCAACCGTTTACTGTTTGACACCTGAGTCGATTTACATACCAAGGAATCAACAGACTTATTATTTTTCAAACAAAACAAACGACTAAGATAGTGAAGCACAGTTGGTCCCGGATGTCCGAGACGATCATGCCATGGTGCTGAAGCGGAAGTGGTAACGAGAGATGTGCTGGTAGGGGTGATCGGGTAGAGGTCTCCACTGCTATTGTGGCGGGAAAGCAGTTGCCCATCCTTGAGGTCCTTCAAAGAAAAACCAAAAGGGTCAAACTCAATTGAAACTTGGTTATCGGTAGTAAATTTACGAACGGAGATCAGATTTTTGATGACTTGGGGTGAGTGGATAAGTTGATTAAGGTGGTAGGTTTTATTGGGAGTATTGTAAAATCCTTTTCCGGAACCATTAACGGGCAAAAGAGAACCATTGCCGACAAAAATAGGATTTACAGGTAAATAACTATGAATTTTAATGTTACCTGGGTCCGAGGTAATGTGAGCCGATACGCCCGTATCCATAATCCACTGCCCCTGATCATTAGAATTGAGGTTCAATGTAGTCATAGCAGCTCCGATGTCGTGTGGGGAGAGAGCGTTGAGACCCGAGTACTGTTGTGGGCCGTATGTAAAACCGGGTGGTGCATGGAGGTTCGGCTGATTATTTAGCGTCATGTGGGCCTGCTGCGGGCTGAATTGAACAGCGTTAGAAGGAAAGGGGGTAGGGGGCGGGGTGCATGAAGAGTAAGTATTTGGGCTGGGTTTTGTGGAACAAATCGAGGCCCAGTATATTGATTTTGGTAAGGGCCCAAGATACTACATGTTGCACCTGTTGGGTAAGAAAGATACCCTATAGGTACCATTCCAATTAGTCCCGTCGTAGCCTCTCCCCCCTCCATGTCCAGACCCGCCGGAAAAACGGCCACCTGCGCCACCACGTCCTCTGCCGCGCGCCGCCTTGATGGGGTCATAGTTGTTCCCCTTGTATCCATTCGGGTAAGGAGATCGAACCGGGGCAGCCGCGTCTTGTGGGTTCCTACCCGCCGGAAGTTGTTGTGCAGTGACGAGTACAGAATCACGGGAGGAAGCGGACCTCGCGGCAAGCCTCTGCATCTCCGATTCGACCATTCCCCTTGCTTGATCCCACGTAGGGCATTGTTGATTGATGATTGCTCCTACCGTGTCATACTCTTTTGGGAGCCCTCGTACCATCTGAATAACTAATCGACTTTCGGAAACCGGTTAGTCGATGTCACCGAGTTGGGTAGCAAGATCTTTCAGTTTCTGACAATAATCGTCAAAGGAGGAAGAAGCCGATAAAGTCAGATTCGAGAACTGTTGTTCGTATGTTGCGGCCCGAGAGTGTTTGTTGTTCCAATTGATTCCTTGAAGTTAGACCCAAGCTTTACGTGCTGTGGTATCGTCGGCAATTATTCTTGTGAGTAGATCGTCGGATACGGTCCCGTATATCCAACGAGGGCATCTAGTTCGGACCAAGCTTCGTATGTGGGATCATCTTCATCCGGTTCCGATGTACCGTCTATATGGTTCATCAACTTGTAGATCTTGAGGTGATTCTTAAAAAGTTTCACCCAATTTGTCTATGTAGTTTTCTTGCCATCAAGAGTTCGTATTCTTAGATGGACGTTTGTTGCTGTGAAGGCTGGGTGTAAGGGTTTATGATTGTCAGAAGAAGAAGGTGTGTCGCCGGTTTTTCCTTCAACCATGATGACCGGCGTTTTAGGTTTTTAGGGAGAGAGAAAAAAAGATTTGATTGGCTCTGATTACCATGAAAGATATTGGTAATCTCATTGATTGAATTATGAATTACAATAGGTTCAATATATACGGTTTCCTAACCCACTTAATTAGGAAAAGATCACAATTAAATAAATATAAAAATGATGATCGGAATCTTGTAGAACAAGTCTTCTAATAATCCGTAGTGGGCGTTTCCCTCTCTGATAGCGCCCCATAGCGCCCCACACACCGCCCCCTGAGCGCTATGGGCTAAAAACCGTTCCGGGCGTTGCGAGCATGGCCATTCCACCTCCTCTTTGATTGGCTTTTTTTTTCTGTTTTTTAGATAGAAGATTTTGAGTGGTTTTTTCATAATAAACTTACGTAATAATTAGAGGGGTGTTATGGGGTTTTATGACTAGACCATTTTCAGCCATGGAATATCTCGCTAACTAGAACGATACGTGTCGTGATTTACCCAGGTGAAGAGGGTTATGACTACGGATAGCCTTATTAGAGTTAGCATAAGTTTCTAGTTTATTTTATAATCGCAAATATCATTTTAACCCGACTCGTTCTACCATACCTATTAATGCATTTTTTTACCTGACTTTTTTTTTACATTGTCCGTTTTTAACATCCATCATAAATAGATCATAGATTCAGATTCGCCACTATTTCTGTATCTAATTATATCCTCTCTTCTATTTACCTATATTTTCTAGGAAAACTGGATTTAAATAATACGAGTTATGCCTTATTGGCGAATAATAATATGAGTTTTGACTTTTCCTCACAATAATACCAATTAAACACATAGGTGATATCAGTGATACGCCGTTAAAATTAATTTAACGGGGTTAGTGAAACGGATCTTTTTGTCATTTTTGAAAGTTGAGGGGCTTGTTTTGTAAATAGTTATATGTATATAAAAAGCAAAAAAGAGAAAAAAAGGAAGATGGAGGTCGTCGACCTCCTCCCCCCCGGTGACTATTTTCCGAACTCCCCCCGGCGACCGGCGACCGGCGACCGGCGACCTCCTCTTTGCTTCGATCGAAACGACCGGCGACCTCCTTCCTCTTCCTCCGCCGTCCTACCACCATTGTTTCCGGCGCCGATCTTAATCTTTAACACTACCCTAATCCATCTTGCTCATCTCTGTCCTGCTCACTCATCGGTTTCCCGCTCGCCGGAGGCTTCGACACCTGTAGCTGCTGCATCGCCCACGAGATCGCTTCACCCGGAATCGACGACATTAACTCCGCTTCGTGATTTTGATTCGAATTTGGGGAAACCTGCTGCAGTGGCATCGCCGGAATTGCAACAGAAACAGGGGATGATGGCATTAACTGCAACGGCATCGGGACGGTACAACTGCGGCGAACGGCCGGGCGACGGGACGGTACAACTGCGGCGGCGTAGAAACGAGCCCCTCCACTTTATATCAGGTTTATAAAAAAAAATTACAAAACAAGCCCCTCAACTTTCAAAAATGACAAAAAGATCCGTTTCACTAACCCCGTTAAATTAATTTTAACGGCGTATCACTGATATCACCTATGTGTTTAATTGGTATTATTGTGAGGAAAGGTCAAAACTCATATTATTATTCGCCAATAAGGCATAACTCGTATTATTTAAATCCAATTTTCCTATTTTCTAACTAGTAATAAAAGTTTATGAAAAGAAAAAGAACTAAGAACGAATTGCCACGAAGACTAATTCATCAAATCAACCCTGAGTTTGATTTTCTAAGTATCTTTAGATACATTGAACTAGGATTTTGCTTAGAAAAAGTTTGATAATATAAGACTTCAATTATCAAAGGGCATATCAAATTAATTAGAATTTAGTCCAAACGTTTAAACGGTTATCTACTTGTGATTAATTAAAAGAGTTATTTTAATTTTTTAATAAAAAAAATCTCGGACATATCATTTAGGATTTGTTCATGTTACACAAAGGCTGGCCAAACTCACGGGATTGATTAGTAATCAATAATTACTAGTTATACACAAGTTTAGATGCATATAAAACATCTATATGGCAAGTAGGCTTCATGACACTTATGTGAGATACCTATTTTACCCTAATCATGCTAATCACATATTTACATTCCGAACTCGTGTGATACCGAAGGATCGATAACTTACACCGTGGTACTTGTTTATGTTAATTTATCAATCCTAATGTCACTAGGACTTACATGAACATATATGTATGTGCTTCAATTGACATGTCATATTCAGATCTCAAAACAACCTTTTTTAAACACACAACGCTACAAACCCTCTACTAAATTATGAAGCACAATTGTTTCAAGGGCGGAAGTGTGTCATATTGTTTCAAGGCCAGACTCCAGTAGACTTCACACAAGTTGAGTCAGGCTCGAATCCCTACACTCTTAATCTGTTTAACAAAAATTATACTATTAACAAAGTTAAACCCATAATGAATAATACTTTGCATTGATTGGGTCATGTGGTCCCGATAAATGCACCATCGAATATCTAACTTTTTTAGTGTTTGCTTCATAGATAACGTGTTCATATGTAACAAAATTAGCACGAAAGGAGATGATATAGCATGTAGAGTCATGTAACATAACATTTAGATCTCATATTTGATATGTGAAACTTTGACTTTTCAAATTCTTATTTTAATGTCGTTGCATTACTTTTTATATTCTCGTATTTTGCTTTGCACTTTAACCATACAAATATTTTATATACATGTTCTCACTAAAACTTTTTTTTTAAAAGGCAATTTTGTTAAAAACGGAAACACGGATAACAAATAGCTAAACCGGTCCCACCACAACAACAATTACATTATAAATTAAATCTACACCACTCCTCCCAACCAATCTTCCAACTTGCCCCAAAACAACAATTACATGTTCTCCCTACAACTAGCATATGGGTAATTAAATCTAGTTGGATTTAAAACGGATATGATTTAATAATTCTCATCATCTTCCAAATGGGCCAAGTTGGCAAGTTTCAAGCATATTAAAGATCTTTTGATAAATTCATATATTTTACCATATCATTAGTTGTCACGTGCTCCCCCTATTTTCCAACTTGCACCCCAAATTTCCAATCTCCAGTTCTCCACACGCCTATATATAAACACAAATATCATATCTCCCCCCAACAATCATCTTCACATCCCCTGTTCTTCAAACAAACATAAATCAGAAACAAATCCATCAAATTCAAATCAAAAACATTCTGTAAACTCCTCAATTTCATGCCCATGGAGTGGGTCAGAGGCAAAACGATCGGTCACGGAACCTTTGCTGCCGTCAGCTTAGCAAAACCCACAAACCGGAGCTCAGGTTTTCCGCCGGTGATGGCGGTAAAATCTTGTGGAATATCTCACTGCGAATCGTTGGTTAACGAGCGAATGATATTGGAAGAGCTGAAAGATTGCCCGGAGATTATCGGGTGTTTCGGAAACTCCGTGACGGTGGAAAACGGCGTGAGATTGTATAATGTGGCGCTGGAGTACGCTTCCGGCGGAGCTTTATCGGACAGAGTGAAGAATTCCGGGAGCTCACGGTTGTCGGAAAACGAAGTCCGGCGGTACACGAAATCGGTTTTAAAAGGGCTCCAGTTTACCCACCGGAATGGGTTTGTTCACTGTGACGTCAAGCTCCAAAACGTTCTGTTAGTTGGTGACGGCGTTAGTGACGCCGTTAACGTTAAACTCGCGGATTTCGGGTTAGCGAAAAGGGCAAAGGCGGCCGGGGATTCAAACTCTCGATGCGAAATTAGGGGAACGCCGATGTATATGGCGCCGGAGACGGTGGCCGGAGGGGAGCAGGAATCGGCGTCGGATATCTGGGCGGTTGGGTGTTTGGTGACGGAGATGATCACCGGCGAGTCGGTTTGGAACAACTGCTCCGACGTCGCCGCCGTTTTGATGAAGATCGGAATTGGCGCGGAAATTCCAGAGATTCCCGGGAAATTATCGAACGACGGAAAAGATTTCCTCGGGAAATGTTTTTTGAAAGACCCGAGGAAAAGATGGACGGCTGAGATGCTGCTACGTCACCCGTTTGTAAACACTGTTTTATTTGGAGAAACAGAGGATCAGATCTCTCCGAGGGACCCGTTTGATTTCCCTGATTGGGAATCGTGTTCGCCGGCGCCGGAGTTGGATTGTTGTGTTGGGGAGGAATCGGAGGTCCGATCGGACTTGCCGGTGACTCCGCCGGCGGCGAGGCTGGGGCGGCTGCTGACGGCTCAGGAACCTAATTGGTTGGTTTCGGAGAGTTGGGTGGAAGTGAGATGATGTCAGAAGCAGATTCAGATTTAGTTATTATTTTAAATTCTTGATACGGATTCTTTTATTGATTTAGAAGCTATGATGGTTATTTTAGCCCCATCAAATTGTAAATACAGATAGATAGATATATGGAAAGTGTATATACACATGAGTTATGATTATCAAAATATGACTTCTTGTAACAATATATTAATTGGCTTTATGTATTACAAAACTATAAAAAATTATAAATCACACATATATATTGTTCATGATGCTTATACATAAACAACATTCGTAACGTTAAAACCCGTTTTTCTTCATTAACTATATTTTTTATACTATATACAAAATGTAAGTTAAATATGCAAGTTTTAAAGCAAAATATACTAGCCTAAAGGGGAGGGGGTATGGTGGTAGGGTGGCTTGATGAAGCCATGTCCATCAACCAATTAGAAGATGCCAACTCAAATTGGGATTTTTGAAAGTGATTTGAAGTCACCCCACAAGGTATGGTAGTAGTGTGGCTTGGATGGTTCAATCATTTGAAATATATCTGTTGACACACAAATAAAAAAAAATAAAGAAAGAAGTGGAGCGGCTCTCCACGGTTTCTAGGAGCCATTTGAAACCGCTCAAGTTGAGCCATGGGAGTGAACCGCATGAGGCGGTATGGTAAACCACGTGAGCCACCCGGCTCCCCTTGAAGCCACCCTTTAGAGTAGGAATCATACCACCTCCCCTAAGCACATGGTATAATTATTTGAAGCACAACCATTATACCATATATTTATGCATGTTTATATAAACAATTTTGAACCATTTTAAGTATATGGTACATTTTGAACCGTTTTTATTATTACTATATAAACAAATTTTAACAAATTATCTTTTTTCTTATTCAAACACAACAAGTTTAACATATAATTTGGTGGTATAATAGGTATAGTCGTGTGAGTTTGTTAAATTTGAGTTTGAAATGACCAAGATATGACCGGTTTAAAGTCTAACAACGAATCTGTGATTTTACAGAATTTAAAGTTGAGTAGTTTTCTTTTAAAGGTGATTAACCAACTAGTCTTTTTAATGGGTGTTCTTAGGTATAAACAAGAACTAGTATTTAAGGAATATAAATAAGACAGTAAGCAAGCAAGGAGAAGGTAGTGAAGATGACGGTTGAACTTGGATCAATACTTGAAACCTTGAAGAGTTCTTGAGTTTTTCTGACAGAAAACTAGGTCGACTTTGGAAGAAAATTCTGAGCGATTTGGAAAACCAAATGATACAAATTTTAAGTCTAAAATTAACTACTTTGAAAAGGAAGAAATGGGAAAAAGAATCATTTCAAACCGATCTTGTTTGGTACCTCAAATGTGCTACGGAAAACAAGGTCACACAGCAGCGAGCTTCTGGAGCAGACATCTTTCAAAGTTGTCTAGAGGTCTGAGTTCTTATCAAAATTGAGTGAGGTCAGTTGGCATTTTTATAGGACTCATAAGGGAAGATTTCTGCACAAGAATGGATTAATTGGAAGAAGTATGAAAGAGAAATAGGTTATAGAAGTGGACCTAATGAATCTGGTAGAATTTATGTGAAGGTGAAGGTGTGAGAAAACTAGTGGGTAGCTTGGGTATTTATATACGGAATTTTAGTCCTTGAGAACTAATTTTAGTCCGTGAGAACTAATTTTAGTCTTTAAGAACTAATTTTAGTCTTTGATAGATTTAAATAGTGCGCGCGGTCTTTTTGCTACCATATAAACGAGAGATAGGGAAATAAAATAAGGAGTTTCAATTTCATATGCTTTACTAATTAATGATCATAATTGCAGTGAGATTATAACGAACGGAGGTATGGAACATTAATGCTTCAACTTCAACCGGAACGAAGTCCGCCTGAACCATTCCACTTGGACTTCAGCTGGTATGACATACGGCTGACCTCGGTTTCGCCAGGACCACGCAGGTCCGCTTGAACTTCGGCCGAATCAATGTTCCGCGAGAATAAGTCACGAATTTATAAAAAGAGTGTAACGTTATAAAGCTTAACTTTTATAAACTCTACTATTGTTCCATCATTAATGTATATTCTTAGAGTTATCAAATAATATCACCGTTGGCCACGTGTTCGGTTAACTCGGGTATAACTTCAACAGGGATCATAGAAACGGGTCAGGTTACAAATATGGTAAATAAGTGGATGTCAGAGTTCTTTTATTTCGTTGGCACCTATCAAACCATCCACATCATCATCATCAACAATTTCATCCCCCTTGGAGTTCTTTGTTGGGTAACACTCGGAAACAAACAACGAACTTTGAAATAACTTGCTTGATCGAAACTAAAAATATCTCTCAATTAATTTTGTGGTAATTGAAACTACAATCCTAGGCTTATTTATAACCAATTTTGACTGACTTTGAGCCCTACACATTAGAACTTAACCGACCTACCTATTTTATTATATGTGAGTTCACCAATTTGAACTAAACAAGAATTCTAAACTAATAAACTCGCTAATAATAAAATAAATAAACTAAATAACTTAAATATTAAATCAAGATTATTCCATCATTCACTCCCTTAATCTTGATTTGTACCTCCTTGATCTTAGATTCTTGATAATCTCGTAACTCCTTAATTTTAATTCTCGGACCTTTATCTTCTTGATTCCTCATAGATAATTCCCTTTTTCTGTTACGTCTTGCTTTATGATTTTTTTCATTGTCTTCTTTCTTCCAATTAGCAAAGGTGCGAAATACTTCTAGGCTTGAAAGAACCATTGTTCGACTACCATCCTTAACTTCTCGACCACCTTTCTCATTAACTTTTGGATGCCCACATACACTAACATTCAACCCAACATTGTTACACATCATAACACCACCTTCATTGTTATATTTTCTTGTCACCACTTGAGTAGAGGGCTCATCATAATACTCTTCATCCACAACCGGCTTAATACTTTTGGCTAGAGCTCCACTACCTTTAGCCATCATAACGCTATCCAATACCATCGAGATACCAACCAACTTCATTCGACTTCTTTGATCGATCTTCATTCCCTTCGATCCTAACACACCCAACACCCATCGTGCCACTAGAAACCACTTTTGTACATCTTTTGCTTCCATGTTCTTTCCCTTGACTCAATAACCACACAGGTTTCTAGATCACGCAGATCGTACCCAAATGACACAAGTTTAGACTTTACGTCTCCTCTACTACCGATTCACACATAATCCCGAACACGTCTTTGTCACACAAACTTGAACTCTTTCTCGATTCGATCACACATATCTCCTATTTCTTTCAGTCATACAAACAAGACCACTTAGGTCTCTGATTCGCACTCAGCTTTCTTTCGACTCACACAAGTCGATCTTCCTCCTTTAATAAATCTAGTCGCAAAAAAAAAATCTTACTTGCAGATTCTGGTCGCTAATCTGCAATCTCGTCACTGATCTTTTCTGGTCGCTAAACTTTGATCTTGTTGCTAATCTGGTCACAAAACCAAAATCTTGCCGCAAACGCTTAGTCTCTAAACTTATTTACTCGTCGCTAAACCAGAATCTGATTACAAATTGTTGGGAACAATCGGAAACAAACAACGAACTTTTAATTAACTTGCTTGATCGAAACTAAGAATATCTCTCAATTAATTTTGTGGTAACTGAAATACAATCCAAGGCTTTATTATTCAGCCTATTTTGACCGATTTGAGCTCTACACATTAGAACTTAACCGACCTACCTATTCTATCCTATGAATTCACCAATTTGAACTAAACAAGAATTCTAAACTAAAAAAAACTCGCTAATAATAAAATAAATAAACTAAATAACTTAAATATTAAATCAAGATTATTCCATCATTCTTTAGCTTCTTCTCCTTCACAATCCCATTCACAAACTCTACATTATTCAGGAGTTGGCTATCGTCATCACAGTCTTCGCGGTGCTTACGACGCTTCCACGATTGTTCAGGAGACGTGGTACGGTGATGAGGGCGGCTAGTAGCGATGGTGGTTGTTAGGGAGGTGGGATGGTGTGAGGAGGGTCAGAGGCGAAGTATAGTGAGGGCCCGACTGGCCCGGGCCCTATTCGTTTTTTCGCTCAAAAGTGGAAACTTATACCCGTCCAGTCTATTTTTTGACCATTGACTTTCGGTCCCAACTGAGTTTCTAATCAAGCTTAAGCCCTGGGGAAGGTAATTGGTGGGCTATTGGAGTTTAGATAGAGAGGGAGGGTGACCGTGGCGATATGAGTTTAGATAGAGAGGGAGAGTGAATGGGTTTTATTTTTAATTAATTAATTTATTTATTATTTTTATTAAATCGTAATATAGTTCCTCATACATTCAATGATGTTGATAAGTTACATAAATAGTTCTTATAAATAGTTCTTATGAATAAAATGACCAAGATATATTTATTTACATTAAATAGGAATAACTAACAAAATTTATAAATATAACAAAATAAATTGGAAATTAATAGTAATGTTTATAGTATTTATAGTCTTGCCACAAAATTTTATTTAAGTTTACATTTTCTACCCTAGGAATAGTATACTTTTCAACTCTTAGACTTTGGCCACCATATTTTTGTTTTATATTTTGATCACGAAACTATTAGATATTTACGTTTCATACCCCTTAACTTTTTACTTTTTTTTAGTATACTTTTTATAGTTTTTACTTTTACCACGAAACTTTTAGACTTTTACGTTTTATACCCCTTAACTTTTATACTTTTAGATATTCGACTTTTGCCACGACTTTTTTATAGTTTTATATTTCGACCACATAACTTTTAGACTTTTAAGTTTTATACCCCTTAACTTTTCTACTTTCGTTTTTAGTATACTTTTTATAGTTTTATACTTTGACCATGATACTTTTAGACTTTTACGTTTTATACCTCTTACTTTCGTTTTAGCATACTTTTAGAGTTTTCAACTTAGATCACGACTTTATTATAGTTTAATACTTCGAAAACACAACTCTATACTTTACGTTTTATGCCCCAAACATTTTCTACTTTCGTTTTTTATTATACTTTTTATAGTTTTACGAAATTGTACGTTTTATACCCCTCAACTTTAGTATTTTTTTAGTATATTTTTTAGTTTTAGAGTTTTATACTTTGATCACATTAAAACGTTTCTTATTTATTCTGACGGGTAAATGGGTGGCCCGCCGCAAAGCGCGGGCGGGTCACCATCTTGTTAGTATTATAGACCAAAATTGTTGGAAAAAAAATATAACATCTAGACTATATTAAAAAATTCTTTTTTAACTGAAATGTTAAAATGCCAAAACATATAAACCAAAATAGTATTTTAATCTAAAAGTATACATATAAAAAATTTATAAGATCTCTAAGCCTGCCAGCAAAACACAGCAAATTTGTGGCAGAAATATCTTTAATTTCAGCCTTTGTTTTGCTTTAAAAACCCAAATATGATTCTTGCAAGTCTCATCAATAATTAAATATAATTAGTTGCTTTTTCTAATGAAAACTCATATTCTAGTATCCACATGATTGGGGTTTCTTCTTTCCTATCATGATTCGTTTGTCATGTGCTATCAATAGATTTCTTACATATGTTTCTCACGAGTTAAGGTGAAAGAGAGTTCTAGCGGGGTAGAATTCGCATGATTGATGCGATAGTTGGTGGGAAAAATACTACCCCTACTTCATTAACGGGAATACCGCCCCTGTTTAGAGATACCGTAAAAACAAAATCGTTAATATATGTTCTTTTTATCACGAGGATAAAGAAGAAATCTAAAGAAGCGGGATGAAGAAATAAGGACAAGCACGAACATCATCCATCACATTCAAGACGTGAGGAGCGAAACAGAAGAGCGTGACAAGCGACACTCCCTCCACCATTATCTTATCTTATATATGTATAAACCAAAAGACTTTAAAGTTTTCCTTTTAAATTTGGTTTGTCTTGGGTAAAAATCTATATGAGATATGTTGTTCCGTATCTTTATATATACATGTTTCATATGTACTCAACGGCGGATCTAGGGGAGGGTCCGGGGGGTCCGTTGACCCTCCGGCCAACCTCCGGCGATCCATACATTTTGATAATCAAGGTGTCCAAAAGGGAAGTTTCTTTATAGTGGACCCTCTTGTGTCTCATGAAGGGATTGAAATAAAAAGAAGAATGAAGGTGGAGTTTTCATTTTTTCCGGTGACGATGATAAACTGGTTGCTGCTACTTTTGTGCGACTGACATTATACAGAAAGAAGAAGGAAAAAGAAAGATAAAGATGATGGTCATAACTGATATGTTGTCAGATAAAATATATTTTAAAGAGTTTTTAACTTTAAATGGGCTTTGTTATCTATTGTGAACTTGTGCCCATATAATAGCCCACTAAAAAATTATTATTCTGTTTATTATTATTTTCAGTAGCTTTTTAAATCTATTTTTTTTAATCTTTTAATCATTATACAAAATGCATCAGATCGGAATAGCATAGACAGTAATATAACTTGACTAGTGTGTAGTGCTTAGAATGCCTTCATTGACACTGAAAATTATTTTTGTATTGTTTATTAATTATCTCAAAATATTATATAAAATTTTAGATTTCATTTGTTTTAAATTTTCTGATAATCTGATTATTTATTATTTATTACCGATGTATATTATTTTATTTGTTAAAGAATTTATCTTCATAAAGTTTTTGGTTTTTTTATAAATATATAATTAGTCAATATTTTAAGACATAAATTAAAAAAAAAAGTACTCAATTAATAGAACTTAAAAGATGACCCTCCGGTGAAAAAGTTCTAGTTCCGCCACTGTATGTACTCTAAGATTCTAATCTATAATACAATAACATAGAGTATCAATGCATGTGAGATACAAAAGGAGGAGAATAAATCTAACTCTCCTAAATGTCTTTCTTAATAATTAAATATAATCATATTAAAAAAAATGTATTTTACTAAATACTTGAGTAAACCTCTTTAAGAATTTGTTCATTACATCATAAAGTGTCTCATATGCGAGCTGACGAATTATCGATGTGCATTTTTTTATAAATTAGTATTATGGACGAAAATTGTTTAAAAAGTATAGCATCTCAGCCGTCCATATTCCTCCCTTTAGAGTTAAAGTATTGCTACGTAGAGGTAAGGATTCAAACCTCACGAACTTTATATAATTTACTTAAGGTAAATTATGAGTAGTATAGCTTGTGGTTATAATAAATGTTAACAAATTGGAAAGTCTAAGGAGGTCGTTTTTCTGGGGTGGTTCTAACGATGTGGCGAAGATCAATTGGGTTTCTTGGGACAGAATTACGACGCCTAAAGCAGCGGGCGGGTTGGGGCTTGAACCTCTAAGTAATGTGAACTTATGTCTTCTTGCTAAATGGTGGTGGCGGTTAAAAGAAGAGCCGGAGTGTTTATGGCGCAAGATAATCACGAGATTTCACGGCGACCCTTCTAATATAAATACCCTCCCTTTGAGAACTAAATATTCTGGTGTGTGGCGAAATATAATAAAAATAAAAGGGGCTTTTGAGAATCAGAATGTTAATTTGATTACTCTTGGTGAAGGACAGAATGCAAGGGGGATTGTGCCCACGTTGAAGGCTTCTTTTCATAATGGGTGTCCTAGACCAAGCTTCATTTTGGATTGGAACAAAATGGTGCCGAGTAAAGTTAACATATTTGTGTGGAGAGCTCAAATGGGGCGAATTGCGACGTTCGACAAATTAGCTAAAAGGAATGTGGTTAGAGGCTCGGGAGTTTGTCCTCTTTGTAAAAACGAGGCTGAGACGGTGGACCACCTTCTCATCGGGTGCGAGGTTGCGGCTATGGTTTGGAGCATCATCTCTAATTGGTGTGGGATACCCCCTGTCTACGCCTTCTCAGTGGAAGATCTTTTGTGTTTTCACGAGTCTGCTAGATTGGGGAATGAAAAAGGGAATTATGCAGGCGGTTATTTACACAACATGCTGGGTTTTATGAAAAATGAGAAATGAAACCTCCTTTAACATGAAGAATCATTCTCTTTCAAGCATTATCAAGGAGATCAAAAGTTATTGTGTTCTATGAATCTAATGTAGATCTAATGTTGTTATTGAGGAAGGGCTAGGGTGGGCTAGTTGGGGCGTGTCCTTTGCGATGTTCTAGTCGTTTTGTAGCGCCTTGTTTTCGTCCAGCTCCTGTCTAGGTTCCCTGTTGTTTTGCCGCTTTGTGGTAATAAGATGTTGTTCAAAAAAAAATAATAAATGTTAATATAATAAGATACATAGGAGAGAATGGATTGTGATTCTAGCATCATGAACAAAATATATGTATGATTTTTATTTTTTATAGTTTTGTAATTGAATTTTAAATAAACCCACTTAATATATAACTCATGTGTATATACACCATCTATGTATGAGCATCATGAACAACATATATGTGTGATTTATAATTTTTTATAGTTTTGTAATTGAAATATTTACATAAAGCCAATTAATATAGGCTCCTGCTATATCCACCCGAGGATTTTACTAAAAACACCAAAATAAAACGGTCGTTTCAAGTGAAACGACCTTGAAACGACAGTTTCAACCAAAACGACCTTGAAACGGTCAATATAAAGGGGGGCCCCCTGAATTTTAAGGTTTCGTCGTCGCGACACGTGGCGGCCGTTTCAACTGAAACGACCTTGAAACGACAGTTTCAACCAAAACGACCGTAGAAAATGGGTGAATTTAGT
>JBCNJP010000025.1:73175416-73320352 GCA_039602395.1 Deinandra increscens subsp. villosa
GGTGATAAACGGTTGGAATGGGCACTAAAGGAGTACTCCAAACGTCATAACAGTACGTTTAATTACGTTGAAGTTTGGGGTATTTTGAACGAAAACCGAACCCTTTAGACGTGTATTGTTATGTTTAATTAACTATGTATTTGCTTTCTTTTTTATTATCTATGTAATCCTTCCGTGTAATGTTATGTTTAATTTATGTTTTAATTCCCTTAATATTTTATTGTATTATCAAAATTATAGGTAAAACTTAACAAGTAACAATAAATATAATTCAAATACCGTAATACAAATTCAATTATATAGATATTTTTGAATACAATACAATAGTTAATGATACAAATGATAAAATAACGAAATTTAAAGTCCATTTATAAATTAACATTTATATTTTTTAAAATATTAAAATTACAAAGTCAAGCGAAATAATGCATTCAAACATTTTTTTTAAAAAAACAAGCTAACAATACGACTCGATACGTATTCAAAACAAATTGTGCGATGTCGCCAAGTTTTCTTTGAAAATAGCGAGATCACATAACTTGATTCTAATACCCATCGACCCGTAATGTCACCTTGTTTTCTTAAAAAAATATTCAAATGCCTTATTTCGCTGACTTTGTAATTAAATATTTTAAAAATATATATATGTAAATAAATAATTTTTTTTTAAAATAAAACACAGTGCTTAAGATAAGCAAAGTGCTTGAAACCTATGTCGGGCCAGAGATAAGAAACGCCACCGGAATCAACAGAATCTTTCACAACTGCTGCTGCTTCTGTTTGATCACCTGGATTACAAAAAATTATCAATCTTAATGTACAAGAGATCAAAATATGAGTGGCGAACCCCAGCTTTTCCCGACTTAAACGCATTAATTCGCTTGACTTTGAAATTTTACACTTAGAATTGAACACCACCAAGGATAATAAGATAAAACTTCTTTAAATGAGACTGATATTAAAAACCAAAAGACTGAAGTCGACATTTTTTGTAAACCGTATAAGAGGAATAAAAAACAATAGTGGGGGAAGTTGTTTATTTTTTGTCAAACGGTTAACAATTTGAGATAAAAATACGTGGGGTTTATATAGGGAAGATTAATACGGTAGAAATAAAAAAAACGTGATTCGATGTTTTTTTGTACGGATGTCCTCGTGAATTGACGTTTTTTGTACCGTGGACGGTCGTGGCGCCCACAGTCACGGTCGCGGCGACCTTACACGTTTAACGAGGTAATAAATTTTTTACTTATGACAGAACCACGGTCGCGACGACTGTTGTGGAGGTCGTGGCGACCGTCTTGGTATTTTTTATAAATAAAATTTTATTAGAGTGTTATAAATACAAAAGACATTAAATTTAAAGTTTTTTATAAATAAAATTACATTGTACGCATTGCATAGAGTTCATCAGCCATAAAACGTCTGAATCTTAAACAGGCTTCTTGTAGATTAACTTCTTCCCACACTATGGACTTATTTTTAACTATCCTTCGTAATAACATACAGATTAACACTCCAGAATCGGATCCTATATGCCCTGCGTTGTAAGGCCACACAGTGTCCCCAGTAAATGGTATTTCTTCGATCTTCGCAAGCCCTGAGTGGTGCCAGTATGATATACGATCAAGAAAATTTAGATAAAAACTTTCAAATTCACAGACAATTCCGAAAATAATCTTATGAATGCACTTTGAATGGCAGGTACTCTGGGAGCAATCATACGGGTGAAATGCAAAGATTTTGAATGTATTCATACAGATCTTCAGCAAAAACCAATTTTCATCATCAATAGATACGGGTAAATAAACCTGAATGACAAAATATGATATTAAAATGTGGGACCATTAATATTAGTATTTATCTAAACAAACAAACTTTACAAATAAAACATTACCGTATCAACCTCCCATAAAGAAGGATATAGGTCATCTGTGCCATCACAATATTTATTAGCATCATTTGATCTTTTAGATATTAGTTTAACAAAATCGGTGGGCAGAATCGTCCAATGGTTCGGACCTTTCGGCAATTCATTCGTTGTTATTATTTGTTCTAAACGCCAAGTCATTAGTCGATATGTTCAGGCAGATACGTGCTATAATATAAAAAAATAAATTTAGGAACAACATTTATATTTAAATACACGTTTTAAATATAAAATAAAGAATGACGTACACTTGCTCCTATACGAGGATTTCCATGCAACGCAAGAAGTGAGCCCCAAAATTCTTTCGTAAGTGTATAGGATCCCATGTAAGAAATTGTACAAAACGAAGAATCCATACCACTATAAAAGAAGCGTAAAACATTTGGAGCCCAATTTTCTTTACTTTGAAAGTTTCAAACTTGTTTCTCAACAGGTGGTGGAATTTCGTCAATGGTTTCAAATGAGTTAGAAGCAGAATCGGTTTCACGAGTGTTTCTTTTTTTCGTCTAGATGACATTTTTCCAATTTGATAGAGTTGAATCCATAACTCCTCCTATTTATAGAGTTGAAATAAAGTGAGTAAAAAATAAAAAAAAATTAAATTTTTATTTAAAAAATTAAAAAAAATAGAAAAATACACACGGTCGGACGATTGTAGAAACAGTCGTCGCCGACCATATATACCGCGACCGTAGAATATATGGTTTTTAAATTAAAAAAAAAATATTTTCCACGGTCGGGGCGCCTCCGACAAACGTGTCAGACGGTCGGACCGACCGTGGCAGTAGGTATGTCGGAACGGTCGCTGGGGCCCGGAGAACGGTCGGACGACCGTTGACCAAGGACTTGTCCGACCGTGGAATGCTGAGGTGGCGTATTTTTATTGGTTCTGTGGCACAGTCGGACGACCGTTGATGGACGGTCCTAGACGACCGTGGAACCGGCTAGTTTCGTCTTTTTTTTTAAAGTGTGGACATTCTCGTCCAACCGTGGTCAAACCGGCTAGTTTCGTCTTTTTCCTTTTTTAAATTGTGATAAACTTGTAGATTAAACTTTCTAGTTTAATTAAAAAGTTACACTAAACCCCCATGGACCTCCTAATAATTTCGGCCAAGACCCACCAGTAATCATGGGTCGAATTTTACATTTTGTGCTACAAGATTTAATGTTCAAAATCAAAGTTCACATAATGCTCGGGTTAACAATAAGTCCCACGTATAGCATGCATTTTCCATAATTTCACATAACAACAATTCCTAACTCATGCAATTCTAATAACACATAAATCACATAAGAACATGGTTACGTATTTCAGTTAACATGCAAATTCACATAAAATCACGTACCATAAATTGCATAGGTTTTGTTCGTTCGATAATCAATTTATTAAATAGTCAACCAACATTCAGGATGTGTGAGTGTTTATGGACTAAATGACACATCTAATGAACCCTAGTAGATGTATGCATGCACGTATGTTTGATAAAACGAGAGTTTATGTTGGCCATGAATCACCTGGATTTGTCGGGTATCACATCATCCCTTGTTGAAAGAATTTCATTAGAAAATTAAGTACGACGTTAGTTTGCTGAAAAGGAAAATTTCCCATTTGTCACACTAAAGTAATATGCATAAATTAAGAAGCTAAATGTAAAAATGATAAACATGAATATAGAGAAAGGATTAAGAATGAAATACGGAGGATTTTTATAAAAATAAAATTAAATTTTAAAGATAAACTTATTTTATATTTAGACTAAATTACAAAATTTGTCCTTTAAACTTTACAAAACTATGGATTTTGTCCTTTTTTAAAAAAAACTTTCAAGTATTATCCTTTATTTGAAAAGTTATTTCGAATTTTAACCTTTACACTAACTCCAGTTAACTTATTCAACTAGTTACTAATAAATATGAGGGTGGTCTTGTAATTTACACCAAATAGAAAAAAGGGTTAATTTCATATATATCCCTATAAATCTAAAAAATATCACATATATCCAAATAAAATTTTAGTATCATATATAACCATATAAAAAGTTCAAAATATCAAACATATCCATTTTAATACATTTCATTAAATTAAATTTAAATAACCACTATTTCACCTTAAATCCTTCAAAAACATTTGTACATTTTTTCCAAATTTCTAACTCCCCTTTTTTGATGAGTTTTTTTTTTCTTCATTTTTCAAGAACTTTGAACTACTTTTTCCAATGTTGCTAGTTCATTTTTAATACAATTTTCAATGTTTTTATAATTTTTATTATCAGTTGCAACCTTTCTTTTCTTTATAATTTCATAGTCCACAATTGAAATATTTAATAACTATTAAAATTTTCAGCATAACCATTGTTTTGATATACACGTAACCATTGTTTTGATATACGTGTGTCCAGTAAAAGTTATTAAAAGTATAAAAAGATATTATACAACAATCTGTAAATGTTACAGCATCAAGAATCATTAACAGTTAAATATTAAATGGTAAAAGGAAATAGAATTATACATGACATACCCCAACAAAAGACTCCACAAGTTCATTCACAAAAATAAATTACTTATTAAAAAAAAATATTTGCTAGTGGCTTTTTGATGTGTTTTATTGTTATTTGCCGTTCCAAAAAAAAAGACACTAGTTAGTTTTGAACAATTAATTGGTAAAAAGTTAGCAAAAGACTTTTAGTTTAATGGTATCCTGGTGTTGGTGTTGGATAAAACTTTGTTTTTTTAAACAGTTGGGGTTCAATTGGTGACAAAATAAAGTTGTCCATTTGCTTTTTGGTAAACTATTAAATATTAGAATGCTCAATAACAATTTATAAATAAAATAAATATAAAATCATATAAAATATAAACAATTTTAAAGATTTCGTCCAACAGTAATTAATTGTTTGGATTAAAAATAAAATTTCCAACTTAAACATTTAAAAATGACAAAATTACCATGATACAATTTAAGGGTTTTTTTATTTGGTGCAAAATTACAAGAATACCCTCATATTTATTAGTAACTAACTGAATAAGTTAACTAGAGTTAGTGTAAAGGTTGAAAATCGAAATAACTTATCAAATAAAGGATAATAGTTGAAAGTTTTTTTAATAAAGGACAAAATACATAGTTTTGTAAAATTTAAAGGACAAAATTTCTAATTTAGTCTTATATTTAAGTTAAAAGGCTATATGTAGCCATAAAGCCTCTTCATGGGGCATTATGCGACACGTGATAGAGAGTGCATTTAGCAATGAGCTTTATAACTTGAAAGTGTGTAGTCATAAAGTCCCATAACACCCTCATAACTATTACTCAAACTTATTATTTTATTTAAAATAAAACCTTTAAAAATCTCAACCAATCAAAAAAGCAACTAATCACACACCATCTTGCACGACGCTATATTTATAACTGGAGAATAATTTTTTTGCCTCATAATACAACCGGGGGCGGTGTTGGGTCGCAATGGAGGTGTCATTTTTTCCCATCACGCACATTACGATCAACCTAATGATGAGATGAAAAACTATTATGAATGCATGTGTAAACATAAACAATTTTTTTTAACATTGATCAAGAAACAAATTATTGAAAAAAATTGACTAGCAAGAAGCTAACCGAGAGATTACGAAAGAGAAAACACGGTTACAGCAAGAAATAAGTTTACAAATTATCATAAACATATATCATATATACTTTACAAAACTTTGCAAATTAAACTTCAGCAACGATCACCAACCATCTCTATGATAATTTGTAAACTTATTTGTTGCTATAAACGAATTATTGATAAAAATTGACTAGCAAGAAGCTTGTCGAGAGATCACAAAAGAGAAAATACGCTTATAGCAAGAAATAAGTTTACAAATTTATATCATAAATATTTATCATATATACTTTACAAATTAAACTTCAGCAACTACCACCAACCATCTCTATGATAATCTATAAACTTATTTCTTGCTATGAACGAATTATTTCACCAACAATCTCTATGATAATTTATAAACTTATTTCTTGCTATGAACGAATTATTGATAAAAGTCGACTAGCAAGAAGCTAGCCGAAAGATTACAAAAGAGAACACAGTTAGAGAAAGAAATAAATTTATAGATTATCATTAACATTTATCATAAATACTTTACAAAACTTTACAAGTTAAACTTCAAAACTACCACCAACCATCTTTATGATTGATAATTTAGAAACTTATATACTTTACAACTTTACAAATTAAACATTTCCGTCATTCTATGTTCCCAGAAATCTTAGTTCATGATTTTGAGGAAATTGTTTTTTCTTTCCATGACCCTCTCGGTTGAAATAATATAATAATTAAATTAATTTAAGTTTCCACAAAACCCAATTGTAAAGAAAACATAGGGCAAAAAGTGGCAAGTTGAACAAGTTGTGTCCTCGGGAGTTGGATTATTATTTGTTATCCTATCATATTCTATGTTGCATGGTACAAATTACAAAATACAACTACCCTAAAGTCACTGAAGCATTTTCTTTTTTTTTTCTTTTTTTTTTCTTTTTTTTAAGCATTTTTTAAGCATTTTCTTATGGGTAGGGATAAATGTACAAAGCTAATATTTTTTTTAACAACGAAATCAAATTACCAAGCCCCCCAGCAAGAGGCCAGAAATGGGCAACAAAGGAACAACAACAAAGAGGGGATTTACATCGTAATATTATCCCACTCTTCCCAAGTTAAACTAGACCATCTTCCCCTATATTTAACCCACAAAAAACTCGTACATTTAATATCTTTAAACATCACAACCGCATTAGATTTGTGACCTTCAAATGTTGCTTTATTACGAGAACACCAAATGCTCCAACACGAAGTAAGGATGATCGCGAAAAAAATCATCTTAGCCTTTCGATCAAACCGAGATTCTTCAACAATCTTAAGGAGATCGGCAAGCTCAAAAGCGAAAATCGGAGGGACTTTAACCCATTCCGCCACCAACTCCCAAACTTTGGCCGCCACTCTACACCCAAACATAAGATGAAATTAGCAGTGGCGGCTCCAAAAATGCAAAAACAAGATCGGGCCTTAGGCGAAAATAAAAACCGGGCCCTTATAATATAAAGAAAAAAAAGGGAGTGGGTAGGATTTGAACCAGGACCTCTAGGTTACACTTTTATATCAAACATTAGTACCATCTGTGCCAATGACTTTTTTGTTTTAATTTCAAACTACAATATATTAATACACAATTTGATGTGTATATATATATAACAACATATTACAAAACTTCCGGGCCCCTTAAAATCTCGGGCCCTAGGCGGTCGCCGTTCTCGCCCCTACCCATAGCCGCCCCTGGAAATTAGTTTAATAATAAGTTCACAAAAGACTTTTTTATAAATATTCTAATTTTTAATAGCAATTTATTAGAAAACTTTAGCAAGTTTGTTTTTATTGTAATTTTTTACAAAAGGTCTTTTTTTATAAGTATTATATATTTTTAACAGTAATTTATTGAAAATTATCTTTATTATAATTTCTTATAAAAGTTTTTTTTATAAATATTATCTAATTCTTTTGCAAGTGTTTTTTTAATGGGTATCGATTTTTTAAACATACACTCAACTCTCACATTATCCTAATATTTAACGTGCAAAATTTAAATTAAAAACACATCGGTTGAATCTAATAATTTGACATTTTACATTGGTTTAAGTCCGACTTACTTATTTCCATTTAAATTTTATGCCAACTTATATAAAAAGACAAAACATACTCCTTGAAACGAAATGGTCAATATAATACTCGCAACAAGCTCGATTATAAAACGAGCCGAGTCAGCTCATCTCAGTGTTACTACATTTACTATTTTTTATTAGAGTCCCGTGAACCTTTTTATCTTTTATTGAAGTCTTAAATTTTTATTTATAACAAATGTTTTATATAGTCAACCTCATGGCCGAGAAAAAGAAAGCATATTTGTTAACAACGACCTATTAATGGGCTTAGTAATTAATGTTGTAATTAAGTTTGTTAACTCCCGGAAAACAAAATACCATCCTTAGTACATTTAACAATTCCCTTTTCTTATAGGTTGAGTGTATTGGGCGTGATATCCCCCAAAAGCATTAAGATGGTGTCCTTATAGCGTCCCTCTCCCACCCCGCTCGGTGTCATGTTAGCCAAAATCCTCCCCGGCGTTAAGCATTTAGCGTCCCCCCCTCCCCCTCTTTCTCATTGGCCCTGCTTTTTTTTTATTGGTTGAGGTTTTACTTTTAAAACAATATATATGATAAATAGGTAATAATTACAGGGCCGTTATGGGGGGTTATGACTACACACGATTTCAATAATAAAACCCTTGATGATGTGGACGACACGTGTCGTATAACCCCTTCGGGGGGTTATGACTACACATAGCCTTATTAAGTTTAACCCATTCCCGGGGGGGGGGGGGGGGGGTTATGACTACATATTAAGTTTCATAATATAAAAGTATATAATGGTTGGGTGGAGATAAATATACCAAACTAGTAGGATTTAGTGTATTCACAACTTATTACTTAAAAAAAATGTGAGTATATTCCTTAAAATTTAAGGTTTAGTTGTGAGTGGAGGAGAGAGAAAAAGTTAATAATCATTCTTATATTTGAGGAAAAAGCTGATGATATTCTTAATATTTGAGGTTTAATTGTGAGTAAAACAGAAAAAAGGTAATAATAAGGATATAAAAAAATTATTTAGTTATGGTTGTGACTGAAAGAGAAAAAACAAGTAATGATAAAAGTATAAATTATAGTGATAGGGACGGAGAACGAATACCAACTTTAATCAAACGGGCTTAATAATGATAAAAATTTATAGAATAATACAAAGAATTGAGAATTAAATATTAAAAAAATATAAACTTACTAAATAAATTCTAATGCTTCATAAACCATTGAAAATCTTTAATTAAAAAAATGGTCGTTAGAGGCTTATATAATCTTCCTACTCTAATAAACAATTACAATTGTTGACACTTGTCAACACTAGAATCATTCTCACACAAATTTTCCCTCCCAAATCTACTCCCTAATAAAAAAATAATTTTGGAAATTATATCCCTTATAATCATGATATATTTTTATTTAATTATATTTATGGAATTATGACAATCATATATTAATTTACATCTAATTTTTATTTAAAATTATTTTTTAAACTATTATTATTTTTATTTAATAAATATTTAAAAAACTTATAAAATATCAATAGACACTTATTTACCATGTTTTTTAAATATAATTGAGCAAATCATATTTAATATTATAATTAATGAATAACTCATATTGTTTTACAAATCCAATCAATATTGTTATAAAGAAATCCATAAACAATAAGATTTATGTTCATAATATCCAATATTATATAGTTTTTCTATCATATCAAATGATCCATGTTCATTCAAATTAGAATTTTTAAACATCATGACTAATACAATTGAACGTTTTCTAATATATACCAAGATAAATATTTTTTTATTAATTTAACATTATAATATTCTGATTATAATTTAGACTTTATACTCAACAATTATAATATATTCATTATAATTTTTGATAAAATTTTATACTCACCTAACTTTCTATCGAGACTTAAAGTCTCAAGTTTGTCAAATCATAAGTTAGTGTTAGTCGCTATTCAGGGTTGGATTGTTTTTCTAACAACCATTTTTTAAAGATGATCATGTTTATGTTGTATTTTTTTTTTCCAAATATACAAGTAGAGACATGCTCTAAATATTTTTTATGAAGATGATAAAGTCACCAATACCATATTATGAATTATAACTTTATTAAATGTAATGTAATACATTATTCGGGTAATAAAATACGAGTATGCATGAATTATCAATTATATATATTTTCTAATGATTTAACCCGTATAACCCTTTACCAACAAAAAAATATGATTTAACCCGTATAACATACGGGTTCTATCCTAGTTCAGTTAATAAAAGATTTGGTTTACGGTTTGCAATTTCTAAGGTTAGATTTAGTGGTTTGTTTAATATTTAAAACTTGTAACCAACAATGTAAATGTTTGGTTTATCCGTCTATATAGGTATTTGTCACGGATTTTACGGGTTTGGTTAATTTGGGAGACTGGGTATTGGCTGCTTGAATAAGATTAGCTTGAACTTTGGTTGGGATGCATTATGATTTTTTTTTTGAAAATAAATGTAGAAGATGGAGAAGTGTAGAAGAAAAGGTCTAAAAAAATAAAAATAGTGTAAAAAAGGGATAAAAATTAATTTTTTTAACCTAAATTGACCTAACGGTCAAAAATTTAATATACTAGCCGTTGCCCCCTTGAAATTCTCCCCACGGCGCACGTGAAAGATTTGGCGTTGATCCACTGTGCTGGTGGATCACGCAGGGGGCCGGTGTCCGCGTAGTGATGACGCCTTGGTGTGCCTATCGCGTAGAGTATACGTGATGCTCTTATAATGATCCTTATAACGAATCAACTAGATGTCAATGACTTATGTCGATTATTAATGAAGTGGTGAATACCACTTCATCTCATTAATATGATAATGAATCAATGATCTCTAGCTCAATTGACTAGGAAGGTATCTAGAGACATTATAACTGGGAACATCTTAAGTTCAAGTCTCACTTGTAACAAAAAAAAATTGGGGTTACAGGGTGGGGCAGAGGTTTTTCTCACATATGATGAGTTTCCTCCTAATAGTGATTGGAGATGATCGGATGGGTGGGTAATGCCCCCGTCAATAATTCAAATTTACCGTTAAAAAAAATATGATACTGATCTTCATTTCGTCATACTAATGTGATGGGTGAGGTTATTGTGAGAAGTTTAGTTTAGATAAGAATGATAAGAAGGAATCATAGCCATTAGATCTTCAATTAAATGAAGATCTATGATTAAAATTTTCCTAGGTAAATTAGAGAGAAAAACTAAAAAAAATCAAAGATGGAAGGGTATTTTTGACTTTTTATCAAATTCCCCACATTTTTAAACCTTCATAACTTTTAGGTACGACATTATTTTTAAAAAAAATTTACACCATAAAAACGAGCGTTTTTTTATCTTTAAAACGCGTATAGTGTTGCTATATAAAAAATAAATTTTTTTACTCTTTCGATTGTATTAAAATGTTCAGTTCATAGCGTCATTGTGTCGTTGTGTCATTGTGTCAAAATATTCAGATCATTGTGTCATATTGTGTCAAAATGTTCAGATCATTGTGTCATATGGTGTTAAAAACCGAAAGAGTAATTTTTTTAATTTTATTCATAGCAGCACAATATATATACTTTTGACACGACGACACAATGACACAATGATCTGAATATTTTGACACAATGACATAATGATGTGTCAAAATGTTCAGATCATTGTTTCATATGATGACAAAAACCGAAAGAGTAATTAATTTTATATATAGCAACTATATATATTCTTTTGACACGACGACACAATGACATAATAATCTGAACATATTGACACAATGACACAATGATGTGTCAAAATGTTCAGATCATTGTTTCATATTGTTCCCAAAACCGAAAGAGTATATAATTATATATATAGCAACACTATATATACTTTTGACACGACGACACAATGACACAATGATCTTAACATTTTGACACAATGACACAATGACCTGTGTCAAAAATCGAAAGAGTAATTTTTTTTTTCATTTTTTATATAGCAACACTATATGCGTTTTAAAGATAAAAAATGCCCGTTTTTATGGTGTAATTTTTTTTTAAAAAATAATGTCGTATGTGAAAGTTATGAATGGCTGAAAATTAGATCAAGATCCAATGGCTGAAAATTCTTCTTATCCTTGTTTTTTTTTTTTTGAACGGCAACAATTTTATTAAAACTAGCGAGAAGCTAGACAAACAAGACAAGCATCCAAGTTACAAGAAATACAAAGCATGAGAAACAAAAGAGGACCACTCTAAAGACAACAAATTTGATCGATGTTTCAACCAATGAAAAGACTCTAATTTGATTCCGTCAAGAAATCGGCCCGGATGGGTATTGAGGCTTTGAAATTCTTTCCCGTTGCGAGCTTTCCAAATTCCCCAAAGAGAGGCATAGATAATAGCTAGTAGAAAATCACTGTAATTGGAGGGCACACCGGAGGAGGAGAGAAGAAGAGCAACCGAGTCGTTGAGAAGAAGGGGGAGCTTGCACCAATTTTGCACCAAAGACCACGTTTTTTTTGCCATGTCACAATGAATTAAGGTGTGATTAACTGTTTCAACATCCAAAGGGCACCACGTGCAGAGAGAGTTTGGCAAGATGACACCTCTTTTGGAAAGTTCAAATTTGACCGGAATCCGGTTAAGCGCCGCTTTCCACACAAAAATGTTGACTTTAATAGGAACAATTTTGATCCAATTGTGTTTGAAATCAAAATTTCCAGCCCCATCCTCAAGCCTCCTCCTAACGTTTGCAGTGGAGAAATTGAGATCCGTAGCACCCAACCAAATCCATTTATCCGGAGCAGAGGAGAAATTATAGTTGTGGATTCTGGATTCAATATGAGAAATGGAGCCAAGGTCGGAGGGAGAGCTGCCCCACTCCCGAAGAGGGACCCGAGAACCAGCGGAGGGAGGACAACGCATAGCAACCGTGCAAGATTTATGTTTTTCAAGTTGGTATAATGCAGGGAATTCAAGGCTTAAGCACCCGAAGCTGAGCCATGAATCGTGCCAGAAAGAAACCGTTGAGCCGTCCCCGACAACCGCCCTTGTTTCACTTTGAAAATCGATGTTGAGCGAAGAGAGGTTAGAGATAGAGTTGCAAATCGGTTTCCAGTACCCAGGAACAGCTTTCCGAAGGGGAAGATGGCGGTGAATGCGAGGAGAAAAATGAATGGCGTTGATGATCTTGGCCCAAAGAGAGTCCCTGTTGGACTTAAAACGCCAGCCCCATTTTGCTATTAGGGCGAGATTTGCCGCCTTGAGACAACCGATGCCAAGACCACCATTCGATTTGGGAGCAAGAAGGCGATCCCAGGAAACCCAAGGAATCTTTGATTTGTCAAGGTTATGCCCCCAGAAGAAGTCCTTTCTGATTCGTTCGAGGGCTTTGATGATAGCGCAAGGGGCCGGGAAGAGGGAAAGAAAGTAAATCGGTAGGCTACCGAGAACCGATTTAATTAGGGTAAATTTGCCACCTTGCGACATGGAGGAGGCTTTCCACTTGCTGAGCCTGACTTTAAATTTCTCTATCACAGGGGCCCAATTTTTTTGTGAGCCTCATGTTTGCACCGATTGGAACACCAAGGTAAGTAAAAGGAAAGGCATCAATGGAGCAATTGAGGATGTTGGCAAGCTGAGAGAGGGAATTTGACTCCAATCCAATTCCATAAAGGTTGCACTTGTCGAAGTTTACCATCAAACCGGAAGCAAGATGGAAGCATCTAAGGAACCTGGAGAGATAAAGAGCATTGGAGGAGGAACAATCTCCAATGAAAATCACGTCATCCGCGTATAGAAGATGTGATAGAATAGGCCCATTGCGAGGGAGGTGAATCCCTTTGAAGCGACCAATTGAGACGGCCTTTTGAGTGGCGACGTGCAATGCTTCCATTGCGATGATAAACAGGAGAGGAGAGAGGGGGTCACCCTGTCGAACACCCCTATGTAATTGGAATTCTTTTGTGGGGGAGCCATTTACCAGAATTGAAGCTCTAGCCGATGCTAAGCAACCCCGAATCCAAACTCTCCAACGATCCGGGAAGTTCATTTGTTGTAAGACCGAGTCAAGAAAATTCCAGTTGAGGCTGTCAAAAGCCTTCTCAAAATCCACCTTAAATAACATCGCTTTTTGTCTAGAGTGCTTGACCCATGCGACGG
This sequence comes from Deinandra increscens subsp. villosa, assembly GCA_039602395.1. Taxonomy (NCBI): domain Eukaryota; kingdom Viridiplantae; phylum Streptophyta; class Magnoliopsida; order Asterales; family Asteraceae; genus Deinandra; species Deinandra increscens. The sequence goes on from JBCNJP010000025.1 coordinate 73,189,207, forward strand.
TTTCATTCAGGATCAAAGGGCTATCCAAAATGGATCTCCCTTGGACATATGCAGATTGGGTTTCGCTAATTACCTCCCCAATGACTGATTTGAGCCGAAGAGCTAGCGCCTTTGCTATGATTTTGTAAATGCATCCGATGAGGCTGATTGGACGAAATTGGGAAAGCATTAGAGGGTCCTTTTTTTTGGGCAGCAAAGAGATAAAGGAGGCATTGCATCCCTGACTGATCATGCCATCGGAGTGGAATTGGTCAAAAACATCTGTCAGAAGAGGGCTAAGAATTTCCCAATGGTTTTTGATAAATCTGAAATTGAAACCATCAGGACCCGGAGCTTTATCGTTGCCACAATCCCAAACCGCGACTTTGATTTCCGCTAAGGAGAAAGGACTGATTAAAAATTCAGCTTGAGAGGAGGAGATTTTTTTGAAATCATCGGATCTGAAAGAAGGCCTGGTTGCGAGGGGCTCATCAAACTTCTGTTTAAAGAAGTGCAGCGCATGGTTTTTGATAGATTCAGGATTTGAGAGCCAAATGCCATTATGAAGAAAGCCATTGATGCGATTCTTGGATAACCGATTCTTGAGATAGCCGTGAAAAAAGTGAGAGTTTTCATCCCCATCGATTAGCCATTTGATTCTCGATTTTTGAATGACGTCTTTGGCCTTGATCTCCTGAATTTCTTTTAATTTTTTCATGGAATCAAGCCTCAGCTGAAGCTCTCGATCGTTTAGGCCTTAAGGTTTCAGCCTTTAACTCTAAGCCGCTGATGGTGTCTTTTAAAAATATTAGTATTCAGCTCATTTTGACGGCGATTCTCAAAGTTCCAAGCTTTAAGTGCCAACTTGATTGCCTTAAGTTTAAAAGCCAGAATTCGATCAGCCCTCCACCCCGGGGGAGGAGACGAGTTACCGAACGATTGCAAGACGATATCATTGTAACCTGGATCCCCAACCACTTCATCTCATTAATAGTGAAGGCAAACCGGTCTTACCAAAGCGGTAAAGATCACCAAACACAAATGAGTATTTAAGTTTAGAGGCACGTTTGGGTAACATAATCTAATAATACAAAAATACACAATTAGCAAAGCTACCTAACTTCACAAGATTAATGAGTATCACGGACGTAAAACTTTCGTCCGCAGTTTTTACCTTTTTAAATATGAAACTATATTCTCTTTCGGTAATCACCAATTGTTATCTTTGTTAGGATCTAAGTGGCGTAACGGAATCATCAACATACAACGCACACATGATAAACACATAATAACAAGAATTTTAAACGATAAACGACACTAGAATTTCAACGTCTAGGTCCTAGTGGGGGATCTATGTCCATGGGTAGGGTTATTTCATTAAATCAAGATCAAATATTACAATTACAACAGGAGATATTTATTTAAAAAAAACAAGATTAAAGGTAGGACCAAAACAGATTCCTAAATGATGAAGCGGCTCAAAAAGGACTTTAATATCCAACAATCTTCCACTTGAAGTCCTTGTGATAAACTCTAGACCGTCATCCAAGAAAAAAGCAATCTCAGTAACTCTAGTAATCTTCAAAAATGGAAATCCTCCGAACCTCTAGTTCCTAACAAATCCACCAAGTTCCTACAGCTCCAATACAATCTTCATAAACCCGGTCATGACAACAAAAAATAACACAGGTGACCGGAGAAGACAATGAATGGTGTTTTGTTGGTGGGGGGGGGGGGGGGTGTTGGGTTATATAATAATTATTTTTTTTTAAACATTTTTTGTCTGTTATATTTCATATATATTTTTTTAGAGGAGCATTTTAGTCAATTCATACTAAGTTAAAAGAAAGTTTACAGGTGTTAATGAGTTCAACTATAATGGAGATAAAATGTCAAATTATTGGACTAAACTCGTAATTTTTATAGTTTTGAACTAAATCCAATATTTGAACATAACCTCAGGGACGAAAATAATAGTTTACTAAAACTAGTTTGCATCCAAGTTTTTTTTTTAAACGACAGATATATTATAAAAAACCAAAAAGGTCGGCCGAGAAAGCCGACCAGACAAAACAAATTACATCACCAAGAGAGAATTTTTCATCCACTCAACCCAATTCAAAAGACACCTATGATTCCTATTGGCATACCAAAGAAAAGAGTAATGAACAATAGAATTAAAGATCTCATCATACTTGGGGGAATTGTCTTAAAAAACTTCTTGTTCCTGAAAGACCACAAAACCCACCACACCACCATTATAATCGCCTCAATTAGCGACTTTTTCTTGGAGGAGCATCTACCACTATCCACCGCTTCAAGCATAGAGTTAGGATCCAAAGGAATGATAAAATCAACGTCCAACCACTTAGCAATTAAGTCCCAAATTTTGGAGGCAACCGCACAAAAACCAAACAAATGGGAGCTCGTCTCAGCATGAAAATTACAAAATGGACACATGATATCCCAGATCTCAACTCCTATTCGACTCAAATTAAACCGAGAAGGAATTTTATCAATCAGAATTCTCCAAGCTAAAATATTAACTTTTTCAGGAATGAATCTGTTACACCTAGTAGCTGCCGAACTTGATGGTAATAAAAACGATCAAAAGCTTTTCTAACCTGCTTCACTTGAAAGTCTGAATTATCCTCAAAACACCACTTTCACGAATCATCAGAATCGTTTAGTTGAGTCCCCTCAATTAGAACTAACAAATTCTGAAGTTGAGACTCTTCAGCGCCTCCCCGAATATCCCTTCTCCACTCCCAACAATAACCCGAAACAGACAGCCTATTAAAAATAGAACACGACTTATCTATTTCCAGATTAAACAATTGAGGAAATTCTATAGCTAATATGTGATTACCAACCCAATGATCAAGTCAAAATTGACAGGACCGACCATTCCCAATCTCTCTACGAAATTCTGTACCTAATATGTGCATCCAAGCTTAAGGTGGTTGTCATACACTCATACTTAAGGGGCAAAATTGCAAAAACAATTTATAAAACTAGATCGAAAAAACATATGCAACAAATATAATAACAATGATCCTAACGGCTCTTTCTACCGTCAGAACCAGTTTCTTTAACCAAATAAAAAAAAATGGTCTCCTTTTAGGTCTTGACCCGCAAGGAGAGGAACCGGTCTAGAACCACTAGTTCGGTTTAAAATTAAACCTATTTGAATATGGGTTCGGACCGGTTCGAAAACTGATTTTTATACCCGAAGTCTTCAACACAACTAAAAGTTTACCCTTCTCGTAACTATTTAGTTTAATATGACTTCATAACTACGACAGTAATATAGAAGTATATATATACACACCCCCGAAGTAACGGGAATCATGTTAGTCTGTGAGTAGTGGTCTAGTAGCCTGCAACATGTGTAGTTCCAAGTTGGTGGGACCATAACCGCAATTTGGTTATCTTTTGGGGCATTTATCAACCTCGCTTTTTGTAACAGTATTTTATTATTATTGTTGTTATTATTATATAAAGTGGTTACGTAAAATTACCAACAGAAATTCACATGAGGAAGCAAGATGATAGGGGGTTGGTTAATACTTTGATATCACACATTCCCATGCTACCTGCTTTCTTCCTATTATTATATCCGTTTCTTCCGCATATCACACCTTCAGATTCATCCCCCCTTGCATCATGCCTTCCACAGTTTCCTTTCACATACCGTTTTTATTCTAACATCAGGGAAACCGCGAGTATTAAAAACAACTAAAATAATATAAACAAAATGAAAATACAAAAATAATTGTGTTAGAATATTAAAGTCAGAACTCAAACCTTAAACATAAAACATGAAACCTAAAAGTTATGTTATACAACTATATTTATTATACCATCAACTTTATGTTGGGTATAGAAAACTATTAGTTGTATTATTATTATACATATTTATATCGTATAGGGGCTATTCTGTATATTGTATTTGTATATAAGGGGATGCAATCTTTTGTGGTTAATGAGAAATCATGATTACTATTATGGTATCACAGCCAAACTTTTCCTAAACCCTAATTTTTTTTCGTAAACCCCTCCCAGCCGTCGCCGGCTTTCTTCTCCGCCACCAATCCAGGCGGCGATCCTGGCATCCTCGCGACTGTCTTCTCTCGTCACTCCATCCCTCACCGAAGAAGGTACACGTCCTCTTCCTGACACGATGGCCGAAGCAAAGATCAAGGAGGTAACCGAAAAGCTTACGCACGCGTATACGGTAACCAATATCCAACATCGTGTTAAAGTTCTTGACGGTAAGAAGATCACTTATTCTATGTGGGTAAAACTGTTTACGATACATGCCAAGGCTTACAAAGTCCTGGACTATATTGATGGCTCAGCCCACCGAAATCTACGGATCCGATTTTTCCTATATGGTCAGAAACATATTCTCTGGTGCTACAATGGATCTACGGATCCCTTAGTGAAGAATATCTCACCCGGGTCTTGGCTTTAGATACAACTGCTCGTAATATTTGGGTTAAATTGCAGGCTATATTTCTTAATAATAAAGGCTCACGTGCTGGTGCTCTTGAACAGAAATTTACTACACTAACTTTGTCCTCGTGTGCATCTATGGATGACTATTTTCAGAAAATTCATGATCTCGCAGAGCAACTGAATGATATAGGACGATCGGTTGATGAAGATCGAAAAGTTCTGCAACTTGTTCGTGGACTTCCCGCGGAATATGACACAGTAGCCTACTTCATCAACCAATCGTCTCATTCATGGGATGAGGCTCGTAACAAGGTTCTTCTCGAAGTTCAACGCATTGCGGGTCGGCAAAACCACAACCATAACGTCCTTGTAACTAACACCAACCCGCCACCCTAACCACAACCGAACCCCCAAAGCAACTACCAACAATACCAAAATAATTCCCAACCTCCTTACCAAAACCCGAAACAGTTACCGAGGTCGGGGGCATCGGAATTACAACAACCGAGACGGCTGAACCAACCAAGGCCGGGGGGGGGGGGGGGGGGCGATATCCTAACCATAATTACTACCCTCCACCATATCCCTCCCCACCCCCACGCCGTATCCCTCTCAACCATTTAACTCGAGTCTTCCACCATCCTACCCCCAAGCCTAATATCAGCCCATCACTCCTACCCTCTCTTGGCCCAATTCTGCCTATCCCACCGACCTCACGGCCCAGCAGCCATACCCCACAGCCCAACCCCCTTCAATCTGGCCAACATCCCAAGTGCCAACTTCGCCACTCCTCACCCTCTACTTATGATGCATTGAACCCGACTGACATTGGACATGCGATGACGACTCAGAACCTTATGCCTTCGGATCCGAACTGGTATATGGACACCGGAGCATCTTCCCACCTCACTGTCAATCCAGGTATTTTCCAGACCCCGTTATCTTATTCTGCGATTAGCAATATTTTTATTGGAAATGGTAACACAATACCAATTCAGGGATCGGGTAATGCTTTACACAATTTACCAAACCATACCTACTCCCTCAAAAATATCCTTTTTGCACCTACCGTTATTAAAAATCTTCTTTTGGTACGCCAATTTACACGTGATAACCAAGTCTCTATTGAATTTGACCCACTTGGTTTTACTTTGAAGGACCTCAAGACTGGAGAACACTTTTCCCGCCACAATAGCTCCGGGGATCTCTACCCATTCACCGCTCCTGCCAACACCACCTTTGCTTTTGTTTCAACTCGGTCTCCTCAATTATGGCACAACCGTCTCGGTCACCCTGGAGCTCAAGTCTTGAATTTTTTGTCTTCATTCGCTCAAACAAATGACCTTGTTTTTCGCTTTGCATGTCCACAAACGTCATCTTAACGCGGTAAGGCCGAGCGCATGATTCATCGTCTAACTGACATCATACGTGCTCTCCTAACTCAAGCGTGCCTCCCCCCTCCGTTAAGTTGCTTTAAAGGCGTCGGATTGAAGATCAAACATATAACCAAAGCACTTCGTAAGTCGCCCAAAAGGGGCTGCTAAGTTCCTCCTTGTCGTGTTTCCCTTGGCTCGCTTGGGTCCCTTTGAAAGTTAATTCTTTCGCGTGACGAGCGAACTTTAATATGATTCCTTCAAAAGTGGAGCTTATTTGACCAGGGAGGTTTGAATTCAGATTTTAAGATGGTGCAAAGGGCCGACTTTCCCTTTGGCCTCGATAGGGGATATTATTCATGCTTCAAAGGCATGGCATGTGTCTTCTGCATATCGGAAAGTCATCCTCAATATCCTTCTCTCTGTCTATGAAAGCTAGAAACAATCGAGTTTCCAATAAGAAGTTGGTTAAATATAGTTCCGAGGTGGTGAAGAATATCAAGGCGATATCGTTCTTATGGATTAAGAATAGGTGTAACCTTTGTGGACGAAACGATTATCCGACGTGGAATTTTTAAATGAGAAACTCTCAAAAGTTTCTGAGTTTCAAATTGGGGCGGTACGCCTAGGATGGGGAAATCCTAGGCGGTACGCGACCCATCTGGTAAACGGGTCGGGTTGCGGCACCCGTCGGATTCTGGTATGTACGAACCTCAAAATCCGGGCGGTACGCCCCAGAACATGTACTTTGGGGCGGTACGCCTCCGGTCCAGGACGATAGAAACAAGGAATTTGGCCTTTATAGCCACTTTACACTTGTGATATTCTTCACACATCCGGCCAAGTTCCCTGAGTTGCTGCACCAGACCTCTGCTCTCACCATTTTCAAGCATTGGGAGCCTTGTGAAGAGAATGATCATCAAGGGTAAGCTTGTTTTAATCATTTCCTTCATTAACCACATGAATACATGGGGGCAAACCTCATTCTAAAACCTAACCCATATGAATACAGCTGTGCAAGAACAATCTAAGAGGATCAAAGGGTTCAAGGACTGATTTCAAGAGCTATTAAGGTAAGAGCTACTTGATTTTTGGATGAGTATGCCATTTTTGAGTTTCATAAGATCATATACTCATAAGATGGTGATGGATCATACATGCAGCCTTAAATCTGTGTTAGAGAGTTGGATTGGAGTGCCAAGGGAGCAAGAGTTTCAGAAGCTCGGTTGTACAAGGATCCTTGCACAAGGTACAACCCTTTTATGCATGCATGATGATTTTTCTATAAATAGAAACTTTATAAGTTAAAGTAGCATGGGAACAGATTTGATCAGTGAATCTAATAAGAAAATGGGCCATAGGAACACAAGGGTTCTGTCCCAAATGAAATGGGTACGAATTGGGGGTCGAAACAATGAAAGTTACTATATTTGGAAAGCTCGGGAATTGGGGTTGTGCTTGGTTAAGGTTTAGACTACAAATGAACCCCTAATTGACCCCTCAGAATAATATGAAACTGATCTAGTAAGAAGTCTGGACTTAAAACGCCAAATTATGAAAATGGCACTAAAAGACAAAATAGTCGGGCCCCTGTTCACAGATGGGGGCGTACCGCCCATAAACTCTGCATGCAGAGCGGTACGCCCGGAAATGAAAAACAGGAACCGGAATCTCAGATTCCAGCGTACCGCCCAGAAACTTATGAATCGGCGCGGTACGCCCGGACTTGAAATCTGGAAATCAGTCGACCATTTGAAGCGTACCGCCCATAAATGTAAACTTCCAGGCGGTACGCCTATGAAGAAAAATGACAGAATGTTTGGTCAATTTTTGATGAACCAAAAATTAACAAGACTGATTCAGTGACTGTAAATTATGATAATTTCAACCTGAGAATGATATGGGACATGATTAGCCTTATTTATGACGTATATGAATATGATAACGATAATAGGTCGCTAGGAATCTAAGAGAGAATACTTTCTCGGATCTTCTGTCTAGCCACCGTTTCTGACTTCTTTGTGTGAGTCTTCTGACTTCTCTCATGAAATTAACTGTTTAAGATCACAATTCTGTTTGATGTATTTGTTATATCTGTTATGAACTTATCTTGTCAAACACTGTTAGTTCGGTGATGCCCTGCGTGGGTTATCATATACTTTCTGGTCATTAAGGTTGAGCCACTAGGCATATAAGGGATTATAACGGCCATTATAGTTGATTTATCCATGTTCATCCGGATCCTCTAGGGTTAAGAAACTAGGGGGAATATGTCCTTATATGTTGAATATGAATTCTTACTCGTTGATGGTTTACGGCTGATTGCGACGTACCGTAGAGTACATAAAATTTGACCTATGGTGTGATTTGATAATTTCATAACCAGTATGTGTTTGAAAACTGTTAATGATATGATAGTAGTTAAGACTCACCAACAACATTGTTGTTGACCATGTTATGAATGACTTATGTTGCAGGTAAGCAAGTGTAGGAATGAACCTATTATGAACTTGGAACGTTGCTGGGTTGTTGTTGTTATTATGAATTTGGGCATGTATGAACTATGAAATATGAACCATGAACTATGAATGAACTATGAAGACATGATTATGACTATGTTTCCTTGATATTATGTATCCTTATTCAGTTCCAGGCCATATCCGGTGGCTATTGATTCTGTTAGATCGAATAAGAGGGCAGTGCATCCTCGCTCATGAGTCGGTCTAACATTTTCTTATGTGTGGGCTGGATGTCCGTTGTATGTGTATGTGTTTGTTGTTAGAAGCGTTGGTAATCTCGGGTAATGATACGGACAGCCGGTCCAACGCCCTCCCCCACACCTGGCAGGGTGCGGAGGAGGGGGTGTGACAGGTTGGTATCAGAGCCAAAGGTTCCAGCAAATTAGGCATTCTTAGAGCCCTAAGCTTGAACCTAGTTTGACCCCTAAGATATTGTATGAACCAAATTATGATCTAGGCTGAAATTTGTATGTTAGGAGTAATCGAGGTTTAGTGTAAGGTCGGTAGTAGTTACAGCCTTGCAAACTGCCATTCCTACCCACAGGTGCACTAAGACTCGGTGACTTCTAACAGACACATTGATGCTAATGATTTCCTATGAAAAATGTTAACCTAAGTTGAAATTGGTATATTAGACTTCTCATAGCATGATGTAAGGTCGGTAATAATTGCAGAAAGTGCACGCTGTCATTGTTACCCACAGGTATCTCATGATATGACAAGTTTGATAGACACGTGGATACTGATGGTTATTGTATGTGTACTCTAGGGGACTCAAATGATGGAACTTAGCATGATATAAGTTGAGAAATTTGATATTATATATACATTATTATTGTATATTGAACTTATATCCACAGGTACCATCGCAAACATGTGGAGCTTTACTAAATCTTCAAAATCCGGTAGCAAGAACAGTGGAGGTAGCAAGGGGAGTAAGGGTAAGAAGGAAGAAGGCGGACCTAGCCAACCGGCACCACCTATGAGCCCTGATCTTTCGGGGTATTTCACTGCGCCGACTCAAAGGAAGACTCCGTCGCCCACAGCGTCGACTACGGAGATGCCGAAACCTCCCAAGAAGAGAAGCACGAAACCTAGGATGTCGGTGCGTCCGAGCCATACTATCCACATTGCTCCATCTGACTGGAACGCTCGTGATGCCGGAACGGATCAGGAAGACCCGGAAGAGGAACCCGAAGAAGAAGAAGACGAGACTATCCCGGTGCAACAGGTGGTGATTGCGGTATCTGCAGGGCACACAGTGAGTTATCATTCCGAGCATCATTCTCAGCATGTGTATGCTTCCCCAGCTTACGCAGCAGACGTGGAGGAAGGACCCGAGGAATCGGTTCCTATGCAGCAGGACCCTATGGCAGCTTTCCCTCCACTGGGAAATCTAGTTGATGTTCCAATCCAGGACCCTATCGCAGCTCTAGCTCATGACATTAGAGATCCATATGTAGCCGCTATGATGCAGGGCCAAAGCAACCAACCAGTATCCGACCGTTATAGCTTTCCCCAGTTGCTGAGGTCCAACAGTCAACCCCCATCTTCCTACCAGCAGCCATCTGCATACCAGCAGAATTCCTCTTATCAGCCACCACCTGGATATCAGCAGCCATCATCCTACCAGCAGCCTGTAATGTACCAGACACCCGTTCAGGATCCCTATGCCACGGGAGTGCCTTTTTATCCTCCACCGTCGTCATTTTACCCGCCACCATCATATCAGTATTCCACTTCCCCACCTATGCAGCAGTCTTACATGCCTTATCCACCATCTGCTTATCCATATGCACCTTATGGGCCATACCAGGACCTACCTAGGTCATCCTACTCAGGACCTGGCCCAATTTTCGCCCCAACTCCGTATGCAGATCACTCCGGACCTACCTCTCCAGTCATCGACGCTCTTCGAGAGGAAAACAAGGCGCTGGCGAAAAGGTTGGAAAAGCAGTTAAAGAAGGAGAAGAGGTTGGTTGAGGAAGCAAAGAAGGCGTCGTCTCATCTCAAACACTTGACATCTTTTGGAAGGCGCAGGGATTAGAGACATGACGATTGGCATGAATGGTGAAGACTGGGATGTTGTTTGTGTTTTATCATGATATGTATTTTCGTTTCTAGCTTTGTTTGAACATGCTTGATGTGTGTGTGTTTTTATAATTGTAAGCGGTTGAACCGCTAAGTGAACCCTTTTATCGTTACGGAATAAAGAACCGTTTGTCGTTTTCAATAATGATTGGAGTACTATAATTAATATGATAAGTCTTGATAAGTAGTGCTTCTAGGAGGCTTGGATCATTAGATCACCCCTAAGTACTCATGTGTATGCGAACTCTTTCTGAAACATAGTCATTTCATGGTAACTATGTCGGTAACCACGTAGTGGTGATCCGGAAAGTCCAAAATAACACAACAACCCTGATATGAACATTATCCTATGGCATTGTTATATGCAAAGGAATATGAATTATGAATTATGAATACCTGTCAACTAAGTCAAAATGTATGATAATCTGTCAATTTGGTATTACTTTCAGCAAAATGTCGAAAGTAGGAACGAGCGGGACTCGTCAGGATGACCATGACGGAGATGATGATCATAATGATCGCTCCGTTCATAGCAAACGTGAAGAACCTCTCACGTCCGAACAAGTGAGACAGAGAGAACATGAGGAAAGACTTCAGGAGCTTATAGCCCAAGGGATCTCTAAAGCGTTTCCTTCATTGGTCGCTAAAGAAATGAGACAAGGAAAGACACATGTGGGTTCAGAAAGAACCAGCGAACCGCAAAGAAGCAAAACTGATGTTTCTAGACTCAGGAACTTTGCAAGATCTCGATCCCCAATAGCTGAATCCCAAACTGACTCATCAGCTCGTAGCAGGATCCGAAACCGTCGGAGCCCTAGCCCTGATTATGAAGATCGCCCAAAACGTATCAGAAGAAGGTCGAGGAGCAGGGAACGCAAGCCTGAAAGGGAGGAGAGAAGAGGATGTTCTTATAAGACTTACATGGCCTGCAAGCCAGGTATTTTCAAGGGGGACAAAGGGGCTACTGATGCCCTGAATTGGTTAGAAGAAATTGAGGCAGCCTTGGATATTAGCAACTGTGCTACCAGGGACAAGGTGAAGTTTGCGTCCCAATCTTTCAAAGGGGCGACATTAAATTGGTGGAAGGTGGAAATGAATCGGCTTGGGAAAGATAGGGTATATCGTATGAGCTGGAGAGAGTTTCGGGAAAGAGTTATGGAAAAGTTTATTCCAGAGAATGAGGCTGAGAGATTGGAAAATGAGTTCATTAACTTAAGAATGAATGGATCTGAATATATGGCCTATATCAATAGGTATAATGAACTGTTGAACTTAGTACCTCACATGGCAGACACAGAGACTTCTAAAGTCAGGAGGTTCGTTTGGGGATTAAGTCCCGAGATAAGAGCGAATGTGAGATCCGCTCGTCCTAACACTTTGGCATCCGCGATAAGTCTGACCGGTACCTTGGCAGATGAGTGGATCCGGACGGCGGGAATCAAAGTAAACACCTCCGGGAATAAAAGAAGAGGTGGTGATAGAGGTCATGACTCTAAAAGGGGTAGATTTGGAGGAAATGACCAAGGCAGAAGGAATGATGGGAGGGATTTTAAAGAAACGAAGGCTGAAACTTGTAGAAACTGTGGGAAAGTAGGGCACGCGCACCAACAATGTAAATCACCAGTAGTATGCTTCTACTGCAAGGAGAAAGGGCATAGGAGTTGGGAGTGTCCGCAAGGGAAGAAGAAAAAGGATGAACAAAACAAAGGCGTGGGAACTTCAAAAGGTACACCCCGACTCTATATCATGACCGCCGAAGAGGCACGTATGAATGATGATGTGATCTCTGGTATGTTTTCTGTCAATAATATGATAGTTAGCATCTTGTTTGATTCTGGTGCCAATAGAAGTTTTGTATCCTCTGCTTGTGTCCCTAGACTAAAATGTACTACACATAAGTTAGATATACCTTATGTTGTAGAAACTGCTAATGGCCATAAGATTAGTATCTCCAACGTAGTTAGAGATTGTCGCTTAGAGCATGAAAATACTACCTTTGAACTTGAACTCCTCCCTATGGAATTAAGTGAATTCGACATCGTCCTTGGAATGGATTGGCTCACCCGACATCAAGCAAAGATTCGTTGTGCCGATAAGATGTTGGAATTAAAGTCTGCAGACGACAAGATTCACACGATCATTGGAGATAGAAAAATGAAACCGATGAGAATAATCTCCAGATTGAAGGCGGGAAAATGTATTCGGAAAGGTGATCAGGCTTACATAGCAAATCTAGTGGAGACACCTCGAGAAAAGAAATTGGAAGATGTACCAATTGTCTCAGAATATCCCGACGTGTTTCCCGATGAGCTACCCGGATTGCCCCCAAAACGACAAGTGGAGTTTCAAATCGAACTTGCACCTGGAACGTCTCCGATAGCAAAAGCTCCATACCGACTTGCACCGTCCGAGATGCAAGAACTAAGGAATCAACTCCAGGAACTTCTCGATAAAGGTTTCATTAGACCTAGTTCATCGCCCTGGGGAGCGCCGGTACTTTTTGTGAAAAAGAAGGATGGCTCGATGCGAATGTGCATCGATTACCGCGATCTCAATCGAGTAACCATCAAAAACAAGTACCCATTGCCTAGGATTGATGACTTGTTCGATCAATTGCAAGGAGCAAGTTATTTCTCAAAAATTGATTTGAGATCAGGGTATCATCAAGTCAGAGTCCGTGAAGAAGATGTCCCAAGAACAGCCTTCAGAACCAGATATGGTCACTATGAATTTACAGTTATGCCTTTCGGATTAACTAATGCGCCAGCAATATTCATGGATCTAATGAATCGGGTGTGCAAGCCATATCTCGACAAGTTTGTAATCGTATTCATCGACGACATTCTGATCTACTCTCGCACTCGAGAAGAGCACGGCGAACATTTGAGAAAGATATTGGAGTTATTGCGATCTGAGAAGCTTTATGCAAAGTTCTCTAAATGTGATTTTTGGCTAAGGGAAGTGCAATTTCTGGGTCACATTGTCAGTGAGTCTGGTATACAGGTAGACCCAGCAAAGGTAGAAGCAATTGCTAAATGGGAACAACCAAAGAGTCCTACCGAAATCCGGCGATTCTTAGGACTAGCGGGTTATTACCGGAGATTTATTCAGGATTTCTCCAAGATTGCCACACCATTAACTTCTCTTACTCAGAAGAATGTGAAGTTTGACTGGAAGCCTAAACATACGAATGCTTTCGAATTGCTTAAACAGAAACTAAGCTCTGCTCCTATACTTTCATTACCAGAAGGAACTGAAAACCTTGTGGTATATTGTGATGCTTCTACCAATGGACTCGGATGCGTTTTGATGCAGAAAGATAAAGTAATTGCTTATGCGTCCAGGCAACTTAAAAAGCACGAGAAGAACTACACTACACATGACTTAGAGTTAGGAGCAATCGTCTTTGCTCTTAAAATTTGGAGACACTACCTGTACGGAGCCAAATTTGTAGTATACTCCGACCACAAGAGTTTACAACACTTGTTCAGTCAAAAGGAGTTGAATATGCGACAAAGACGCTGGATGGAAGTACTGAGTGATTATGATTGTGAGATCAAGTATCACCCAGGTAAAGCCAATGTAGTGGCAGATGCACTAAGCAGAAAGGAAAGAATCAAACCACTCCGAGTTCGAGCCTTGAGATTGAACGTAAGTGTAGATCTAATTGGAGAAATCATCGAAGCACAAAAGAAACAAATGGCTGACTCAAATGTTGACAAGGATGAGATGATGACTGTGGTAAGAAAATTGACAAGAGAGACGGATGGCATCCTAAGACTAGGCAAGCGTATATGGGTGCCTAAAGAAGGAGGTTTACGTGAGGTAATTCTCCATGAGGCTCACAAATCCAAGTACATGCTCCATCCAGGAGGTGACAAAATGTACCAGAATTTGAGAGCGAATTATTGGTGGCCAGGAATGAAAAAGGCAATTGCCGCCTATGTTGAAAAATGTCCAATCTGCCTACAAGTAAAGGCTGAACATCAGAGACCTGCCGGATGTCTTCAGAGAATAGAACTCCCTGAGTGGAAATGGGAAGAAATTACCATGGATTTCGTGACAAAGCTACCCAGGACTAGAAGTGGACATGATGCCATTTGGGTAGTTGTGGACCGCTTGACAAAATCTGCTCATTTTCTACCAATGGCAGAAACTTACAATGGGAAGCAGCTTGCAAAGCTGTTTGTAGATGAAATCATATCAAAGCATGGAGTGCCAAAGTCTATTATTTCTGATAGAGATACTAGATTCACATCTCATTTTTGGCAAAGCTTTCAAGAAGCGATGGGTACTAAACTGAAATTTAGTACAGCTTATCATCCCCAAACAGATGGCCAGAGCGAGAGAACCATTCAAACGCTAGAAGACATGCTGAGAGCATGTGTCATAGAATTTGGTGGTAGCTGGGATGATCATCTTCCCCTAGCTGAATTTTCATACAATAATAGTTATCACACCAGCATTCAAATGGCACCGTTTGAAGCATTGTATGGCAGAAAATGCCGAACCCCAGTATGTTGGTCTGAAGTGGGAGAAGGTCAACTTACAGGACCTGAACTGATAATGGAAACCACTGAGAAAGTTAGGGAGATTCGCAAAAGACTTAAAACCGCTCAAGACCGACAAAAGAGCTACGCGGATCGGCGTCGGAGACCACTTGAGTTTACGGAAGGGGACATGGTGATGTTGAAAATATCACCCTGGAAGGGTATAATCCGATTTGGCAAAAGGGGGAAATTGAGTCCACGATACATCGGACCTTTCAAGATAATATCAAGAGTCGGAGAAGTGGCTTATCAGCTAGAATTGCCTGAGGAACTTAGCGGAGTTCACGACGTGTTTCATGTGTCAAATCTACGGAAATGCATGGTCGATGAAGCTCTCGCGGTTCCGTTGAAAGAAATAAAGATTGATAAAAAGTTGAACTTCACCGAACAGCCCATCGAAATAATGGAACGAATCACAAAGAAACTCCGCAAGAAAAGAATTCCAATGGTAAAAGTCACATGGGACGCTAGACGCGGTCCCGAATTTACGTGGGAA
The DNA here is from genome assembly GCA_039602395.1 of Deinandra increscens subsp. villosa. Lineage (NCBI taxonomy): Eukaryota > Viridiplantae > Streptophyta > Magnoliopsida > Asterales > Asteraceae > Deinandra > Deinandra increscens. Next base: position 73,204,676 of record JBCNJP010000025.1, read on the forward strand.
TCTGAAGCGGACATGAGAAGAAGATACCCCCAATTATTCAGTTAATGACTAACGAATTCCGGGACGGAATTCCTTTAAGGGGGGGAGATTGTAACCTTTGTGGACGAAACGATTATCCGACGTGGAATTTTTAAATGAGAAACTCTCAAAAGTTTCTGAGTTTCAAATTGGGGCGGTACGCCTAGGATGGGGAAATCCTAGGCGGTACGCGACCCATCTGGTAAACGGGTCGGGTTGCGGCACCCGTCGGATTCTGGTATGTACGAACCTCAAAATCCGGGCGGTACGCCCCAGAACATGTACTTTGGGGCGGTACGCCTCCGGTCCAGGACGATAGAAACAAGGAATTTGACCTTTATAGCCACTTTACACTTGTGATATTCTTCACACATCCGGCCAAGTTCCCTGAGTTGCTGCACCAGACCTCTGCTCTCACCATTTTCAAGCATTGGGAGCCTTGTGAAGAGATTGATCATCAAGGGTAAGCTTGTTTTAATCATTTCCTTCATTAACCACATGAATACATGGGGGCAAACCTCATTCTAAAACCTAACCCATATGAATACAGCTGTGCAAGAACAATCTAAGAGGATCAAAGGGTTCAAGGACTGATTTCAAGAGCTATTAAGGTAAGAGCTACTTGATTTTTGGATGAGTATGCCATTTTGAGTTTCATAAGATCATATACTCATAAGATGGTGATGGATCATACATGCAGCCTTAAATCTGTGTTAGAGAGTTGGATTGGAGTGCCAAGGGAGCAAGAGTTTCAGAAGCTCGGTTGTACAAGGATCCTTGCACAAGGTACAACCCTTTTATGCATGCATGATGATTTTTCTATAAATAGAAACTTTATAAGTTAAAGTAGCATGGGAACAGATTTGATCAGTGAATCTAATAAGAAAATGGGCCATCGGAACACAAGGGTTCTGTCCCAAATGAAATGGGTACGAATTGGGGGTCGAAACAATGAAAGTTACTATATTTGGAAAGCTCGGGAATTGGGGTTGTGCTTGGTTAAGGTTTAGACTACAAATGAACCCCTAATTGACCCCTCAGAATAATATGAAACTGATCTAGTAAGAAGTCTGGACTTAAAACGCCAAATTATGAAAATGGCACTAAAAGACAAAATAGTCAGGCCCCTGTTCACAGATGGGGGCGTACCGCCCATAAACTCTGCATGCAGAGCGGTACGCCCGGAAATGAAAAACAGGAACCGGAATCTCAGATTCCAGCGTACCGCCCAGAAACTTATGAATCGGCGCGGTACGCCCGGACTTGAAATCTGGAAATCAGTCGACCATTTGAAGCGTACCGCCCATAAATGTAAACTTCCAGGCGGTACGCCTATGAAGAAAAATGACAGAATGTTTGGTCAATTTTTGATGAACCAAAAATTAACAAGACTGATTCAGTGACTGTAAATTATGATAATTTCAACCTGAGAATGATATGGGACATGATTAGCCTTATTTATGACGTATATGAATATGATAACAATAATAGGTCGCTAGGAATCTAAGAGAGAATACTTTCTCGGATCTTCTGTCTAGCCACCGTTTCTGACTTCTTTGTGTGAGTCTTCTGACTTCTCTCATGAAATTAACTGTTTAAGATCACAATTCTGTTTGATGTATTTGTTATATCTGTTATGAACTTATCTTGTCAAACACTGTTAGTTCGGAGATGCCCTGCGTGGGTTATCATATACTTTCTGGTCATTAAGGTTGAGCCACTAGGCATATAAGGGATTATAACGGCCATTATAGTTGATTTATCCATGTTCATCCGGATCCTCTAGGATTAAGAAACTAGGGGGAATATGTCCTTATATGTTGAATATGAATTCTTACTCGTTGATGGTTTACGGCTGATTGCGACGTACCGTAGAGTACATAAAGTTTGACCTATGGTGTGATTTGATAATTTCATAACCAGTATGTGTTTGAAAACTGTTAATGATATGATAGTAGTTAAGACTCACCAACAACATTGTTGTTGACCATGTTATGAATGACTTATGTTGCAGGTAAGCAAGTGTAGGAATGAACCTATTATGAACTTGGAACGTTGCTGGGTTGTTGTTGTTATTATGAATTTGGGCATGTATGAACTATGAAATATGAACCATGAACTATGAATGAACTATGAAGACATGATTATGACTATGTTTCCTTGATATTATGTATCCTTATTCAGTTCCAGGCCATATCCGGTGGCTATTGATTCTGTTAGATCGAATAAGAGGGCAGTGCATCCTCGCTCATGAGTCGGTCTAACATTTTCTTATGTGTGGGCTGGATGTCTGTTGTATGTGTATGTGTTTGTTGTTAGAAGCGTTGGTAATCTCGGGTAATGATACGGACAACCGGTCCAACGCCCTCCCCCACACCTGGCAGGGTGCGGAGGAGGGGGGTGTGACAATAGGGGTAGATTAAATAACATTAGTTGGCAAGATTGATGTATGTTTTCCTCGTTATTCCGATGTATCTCTAGCGTCTCGATAGTTTTTTTTAATTGATTGGCCGTTCAAAAAAAGTTAAGTTGCTAAAATTTATGTAGGATGATTTAATGATATTGTTAAGCATCCGGAAACATTTATCATTTCTTAAGTTATCCGTAGTGGGCGTTTCCCTCTCTGATAGCACCCCATAGTGCCCCACACACCACCCCCAGAGCGCTATGGGCTAAAAACCGTTCCCGGGCGTTGCGAGCATGGCCATTCCCCCTCCTCTTTGATTGGCTTTTTTTTTTCTGTTTTTTAGATAGAAGATTTTGAGTGGTTTTTTCATAATGAACTTATGTAATAATTAGAGGGGTGTTATGACCATTTTCAGCCATGGAATATCTCGCTAACTAGAACGACACGTGTCGTGATTTGCCCAGGTAAAGGGGTTATGACTACGGATAGCCTTATTAGAGTTAGCAATAATTTCTGGTTTATTTCATAATCGCAAACATCATTTTAACCCGACTCGTTCTACCATACCTATTAATGCATTTTTTTACCTGACTTTTTTTAACATTGTTCGTTTTTAACATCCACCGTAAATAGATCATAGATTCGCCCCTGTTTCTGTATCTAATTATATCCTCTCTTTTATTTACCTATATATATCCTCTCTTTTATTTACCTATATTTTCTAACTAGTAATAAATGTTTTATGAAAAGAAAAAGAACTAAGAACGAATTGTCACGTAGACTAATTCATCAAATCAACCTGATTTTGGTTTTCTAAGTATCTTTAGATACATTGAACTAGGATTTTGCTTAGAAAAAGTTGATAATATAAGACTTCAATTATCAAAGGGCATATCAAATTAATTAGAATTTAGTCCAAACGTTTAAACGGTTATCTACTTGTGATTAATTAAAGTGTTATTTTAATTTTTTAATAAAAAAAATCTCGAACATATCATTTGGGATTTGTTCATGTTACACAAAGGCTGGCCAAACTCACGGGATTGATTAGTAATCAATAATTACTAGTTATACACAAGTTTAGATGCATATAAAACATCTATATGGCAAGTAGGCTTCATGACACTTATGTGAGATACCTATTTTACCCTAATCATGTTAATCACATATTTACATTCCAAACTCGTGTGATACTGAAGGATCGATAACTTACACCGCGGTACTTGTTTCTGTTAATTTATCAATCCTAATGTCACTAAGACTTACATGAACATATATGTATGTGCTTCAATTGATATGTCATATTCAGATCTCAAAACAACCTTTTTAAACACACAACGCTAAAAACCCTCTACTAATTATGAAGCACAATTGTTTCAAGGCCGGAAGTGTGCCATATTGTTTCAAGGCCACACTCCAGGAGACTTCACACAAGTCGAGCCGGGCTCGAATCCATACACTCTTATTCTTTTTAACACAAATTATACTATTAACAAAGTTAAACCCATAATAAATAATACTTTGCATTGATCGGGTCATGTGGTCCCGATAAATGCACCACCGAATATCTAACTTTTTTAGTGTTTGCTTCATAGATAACGTGTTCAAATGTAACAAAATTAGCACGAAAGGAGATGATATAGCATGTAGAGTCATATAACATAACATTTAGATCTCATGTTTATTACGTGAAACATTTGACTTCGAATTCTTATTTTAATGTCGTTGCATTACTTTTTGTATTCTCGTATTTTACTTTGCACTTTAACCATACAAATGTTTTACATACATGTTCTCTCTAAAACCTTTTTTTTTAAAAGACAATTTTATTAAAAACGGAAACACGGATAACAAATAGCTAAACCGGTCCCACCACAACAACAATTACATTATAAATTAAATCTACACCACTCCTCCCAACCGATCTTCCAACTTGCCCCAAAACAACAATTACATGTTCTCCCTACAACTAGCATATGGGTAATTAAATCTAGTTGGATTTAAAACGGATATGATTTAATAATTCTCATCATCCTCCAAATGGGCCAAGTTGGCAAGTTTCAAGCATATTAAAGATCTTTTGATAAATTCATTTATTTTACCATATCATTAGTGGTCACGTGCTCCCCCTATTTTCCAACTTGCACCCCAAATTTCCAATCTCCAGTTCTCCACACGCCTATATATAAACACAAATATCATATCTCCCCCCAACAATCCTCTTCACATCCCCTGTTCTTCAAACAAACATAAATCAGAAACAAATCCATCAAATCCAAATCAAAAACATTCTGTAAACCCCTCAATTTCATGCCCATGGAGTGGGTCAGAGGCAAAACAATCGGTCACGGAACCTTTGCTGCCGTCAGCTTAGCAAAACCCACAAACCGGAGCTCTGGTTTTCCGTCACTGATAGCGGTAAAATCTTGTGGAATATCTCACTGCGAATCATTGATCAACGAGCGAATGATATTGGAAGAGCTGAAGGATTGTCCGGAGATTATTGGGTGTTTCGGCAACTCCGTGACGGTGGAAAACGGCGCGAGATTGTATAATGTGGCGCTGGAGTACGCTTCCGGCGGAGCTTTATCGGACAGAGTGAAGAATTCCGGGAGATCACGGTTGTCGGAAAACGAAGTCCGGCGGTACACGAAATCGGTTTTAAAAGGGCTTCAGTTTACCCACCGGAATGGGTTTGTTCACTGTGACGTCAAGCTCCAAAACGTTCTGTTAGTTGGTGACGGCGTTAGTGACGCCGTTAACGTTAAACTCGCGGATTTCGGGTTAGCGAAAAGGGCAACGGCGGCCGGGGGTTCAAACTCCCGAGGCGAAATTAGGGGTACGCCGATGTATATGGCGCCGGAGACGGTGGCCGGAGGGGAGCAGGAATCGGCGTCGGATATCTGGGCGGTTGGGTGTTTGGTGACGGAGATGATCACCGGCGAGTCCGTTTGGAACAACTGCTCCGACGTCGCCGCCGTTCTGATGAAGATCGGAATTGGCGCGGAAATTCCAGAGATTCCCGGGAAGTTATCGAGTGACGGAAAAGATTTCCTCGGGAAATGTTTTTTGAAAGACCCGAGAAAAAGATGGACGGCTGAGATGCTGTTACGTCACCCGTTTGTAAACACTGTTTTATTTGAAGAAGGAGAGGATCAGATCTCTCCGAGGGACCCGTTTGATTTCCCTGATTGGGAATCGTGTTCGCCGGCGCCGGAGTTGGATTGTTGGGCTGGGGAAGAGTCGGAGGCCCGATCGGACTCGCCGGTGACTCCGCCGGCGGCGAGGTTGGGGCGGCTGCTGACGGCTCAGGAACCTAATTGGTTGGTTTCGGAGAGTTGGGTGGAAGTGAGATGATGTCAGAAGCAGATTCAGATTTAGTTATAATTTTAAATTCTTGATACGGATTCTTTTATTGATTTAGAAGCCATTGATGGTTATTTTAGCCCCATCAAATTGTAGATACAGATAGATAGATATATGGAAGGTGTATATACACATGAGTTATGATTATCAAAATATGACTTCTTGTAACAATATATTAATTGGCTTTATGTAAATATTTCAATTACAAAACTATAAAAAATTATAAATCACTCATATATATTGTTCATGATGCTTATACATAAACAACATTCGTAACGTTAAAACCCGTTTTTCTTCATTAACTATATTTTTTATACTATATACAAAATGTAAGTTAAATATGCAAGTTTTAAAGCATAATATACTAGCCTTAAGCACATGGTATAATTATTTAAATCACAACCATTATACCACATATATGTTTATATACACAATTTTGAACCATTTTAAGTACATGGTACATTTTGAACCGTTTTCATTATTACTATATAAACAAATTTTAACAAATTATTTTTTTCTTATTCAAACATAACAATTCTAACATATGATTTGGTGGTCTAATAGGTATAGTCGTTTGAGTTTAGCAAAAGAGTTGCTGGTGTAATAGGTATAGTGAAAATGCGTGAGCGGTAGATCGTCTACTTAGTCGTATCGAAATCAATGTAAAACGAGATTGACACGAGATGTAAATACAAAGAGACTTGTATTAAACCACAGAGAAACACAACAGAGTTCACACACAAGATTTAACCAGACGTTCAAGTCCCCCCAGTTACAACACAAGACAAACTATATATATTATACCCAAACCCGATGGTCCGAACCTCAGGTTCGGACAAGTTCGGACCTGTCCAAACTTGGAGTTCGCCAAGGGTTCGGACAGCAGCAAACTTGCACATCTTTGTCTTTATTCGATACTTCACATGACGATCAAGAACTAGGTACTGACATATAGTCATGTAACATATATTTCTTTTAACTTTTTATTTCCAATGTCAATGAGTTTACCACGGAAATTGAAGGAATAATAGGTATAATCGTATAACAAAGTTTTTCCTTCACGTTATCGACTCCACAGTCCACACCGGTAACACCTGCAACTTTTAGTTTTACAAAAATCCAATACCCTAAACAAAAAACCATGGAAATGAACGAAAGTATTCGATTCAATGTAGGCTCAATTTCATTTTACAATCACTAAATTTAACAAAATAAACGAAAACAAAGATCCAATTTCAACAAGGAGTTCTCCTACTTCTTCTCCTTCACAGTCCCATCTACATCACTATCTTCATCAATTTCAGGGAGTTCTTGTCACACCCCAACCGGCGACGAAATTTACGTCGGGGCATGCTGATTGTCTAAATGCTCATTACACTAATTAAAGTCTCAATAATTAATCATTATCAAATTTCAATTCCAACATGAGGTTCAAATGCATATAACACAACATAAGGATAAAATCTTAATTGATTTAACTAGGTCCAAAGCATCAATCAAGTATGGCTTAAGCTGCGTTTCTTGTAACATGTATAAAAATATAGAGTGTCAACTAAAATTGTTTGTGAGTAAACATAGGGTTAGAATACATATAGTAGTTTGAAAGCGATTCAAATTCAAATGTAGACTCAAGCATGTATGAATAAACCAACATTGAATTTGCATAATCAAACCTTGTTGACTTGTACCATAACCCGAATGCCGTCTATACAGTCAAATTCTGGTTATTGCTAATTGTGACAGGTTTCAATCACCCAAATGTCGTCTATACAGTCAAATTTAGGTGGGTTGTCAGCCAATAGATTTATCATTTTTACCGTAGGCGTTGTATTGTTAATGATTATACTGTTGAATGATGAATAAAACATAATAGTTTGACATATAGCATGTAATCACACATAGACATATGATAAAATCGCATGGTTTATAAAATGAATAAAGAATTAATATTTGAATGTGTAAACTCACAACACGAACTACCATTTCAAATGAATCACCATTCGAATGATAACACGAATTGATCATTTAATACCATAATGCAAATCACCATTGAATGAATCACCATTCGTATGATAATGAGAATCAGATAGAAAGTTATATTTTGTCATATGATACATGTTACACTCTAAAATAGTAAAAGAGAGGGGATATGAATACTCACTTGATCAATAAGTGAATTATGAGAATGGTCCGAGTGATATGAAGATGACTATTTGTGTCCTAGATTATATAAAATCACCTTAAGTCTTAGTGATATGAATCAAATGTCTAAGTCACCCACTAAGACTAGTTTGGTCTTGTTTAAATGAGTTAACCCATTGACCATTGGTGATATATATTGGTTTTTGGTTTAGTGCTTTATTTGGATAACTTGGACAACTTATGAGCTGTGACTTTGAGTGCGTTTTTTAAATATCAAAAATTATCAAACTTCATAGATTGTTAGTTTAAAGTATGCCAAATAACTTTTGTTTAGAATGTGTTTTAAGAAAGTGTTAACAGATAGCTCAAAACAGCCTCACAAAACAGAAGATACAGAAAAAATGCACATTTTTGTAGGGACTCTTGTGAATTGCTCGGTTTGAATTAGAATGCAAACTATATACCATTGGAAAGCTAACTCGACGTACTTAATCGTGGAGTCTGAGTTTGTTAAATTTGAGTTCAAAATGACCAAGATATGACCGGTTCAAAGTCTAACAACGAATGTGTGATTTTACAGAATTTAAAGTTGAGTAGTTTTCTTTTAAAGGTGATTAACCAACAAGCCTTTTTAATGAGTGTTCTTAGGTATAAACAAGAACTAGTATTTAAGGAATATAAATAAGATATTTTTCTCACAGAAAGCAAGAAATGAGAAGGTAGTGAAGATGACGGTTGAGCTTGGATCAATACTTGAAGCCTTGAAGAGTTCTTGAGTTTTTCTGACAAAAAACTGGGTCGACTTTGGAAGAAGATTCTAAGCGATTTAGAAAACCAAATGATACAGATTTTAAGTCTAAAATTAAGTACTTTGAAAAGGAAGAGATAGGAAAAAGAATCATCTCAAACCGATCTCGTTTGGTACCTCAAATGTGCTACGGAAAACAAGGTCGCAGAGCAGCGAGCTTCTGGAGCAGTCGTCTTTCAAAGTTGTCTAGAGGGTTGAGTTCTTGTCGAGATTAAGTGAGGTCAGTTGGCATTTTTATAGGACTCATAAGGGAAGGTTTCTGGACAAGAATGGATAATTTGGACGAAGTATGAAAGAGATATGGGTTATAGAAGTGGACCTAACGAATCTGGTATAATTTATGTGAAGGTGAAGGTGTGAGAAAACTAGTGTATAGCTTGGGTATTTATATACGAAATTTTAGTCCTTGAGAACTAATTTTAGTCCTTGAGAACTAATTTTTGTCTTTGAGAACTAATTTTAGTCTTTGATAGATTTAAATAGTGTGTGTGGTCTTTTTGCTACCATATAAACGAGAGATAGAGAAATAAAATAAGGAGTTTCAATTTTCTATGCTTTACTAATTAATGATCATAATTGTATTGAGATTATAACTAACGGAGGTAACGTTATAAAGCTTAACTTTTATAAACTCTACTATTGTTCCAACATTAATGTATATTCTTAGAGTTATCAAATAATATCACCGTTGGTCACGTGTTGGATTGACTTGGGTATGACTTCAGCAGGGATCATAGAAACAAGTCGGGTTACAAATATAGTAAATAGGTGGACGTCACAGTTTTTATATTTCGTTGTCATCTATCAAACCATCCACATCATCATCATCAACAATTTCATCCCCCTTGGAGTTCTTTGTTGGGGAACACTCGGAAATAAACAACGAACTTTGAATTAACTTGCTTGATCGAAACTAAAAATATCTCTCAATTAATTTTGTGGTAATTGAAACTACAATCCAAGGCTTATTATATAACCAATTTTGACCGACTTTGAGCTCTACACATTAGAACTTAACCGACCTACCTATTCTATTATATGAGTTCACAATTTTGAACTAAACAAGAATTCTAAACTAAAAAAACTCGCTAATAATAAAATAAATAAACTAAATAACTTAAATATTAAATCAAGATTATTCCATCATTCACCCCCTTAATCTTGATTTGTACCTCCTTGATCTTGGATTCTTGATAATCTCGTAACTCCTTAATTTTAATTCTCGGACCTTTATCTTCTTGATTCCTCATAGATAATTCCCTTTTTCTCTTACGTCTTGCTTTATGATTTTTTCATTGTCTTCTTTCTTCCAATTAGCAAAGATGCGAAATACATCTAGGCTTGAAAGAACCATTGTTCGGCTACCATCCTTAACTTCTCGACCACCTTTCTCATTAACTTTTGGATGCCCACATACACTAACATTCAACCCAACATTGTTACACCTCATAACATCACCTTCATTGTTATACATTGTTGTCACCACTTGAGTAGAGGGCTCACCATAATACTCTTCATCCACAACCGGCTTAATACTTTTGGCTAGAGCTCCACTACCTTTAGCCACCATAACGCTATCCAATGCCATCGAGATACCAACCAACTTCATTCGACTTCTTTGATCGATCTTCATTCCCTTCGATCCTAACACACCCAACACCCATCGTGCCACTAGAAACCACTGTCTTACATCTTTTGCTTCCATGTTCTTTCCCTTGACTCAATAACCACACAGGTTTCTAGATCACGCGGATCGTACCCAAATGACACAAGTTTAGGCTTTACGTCTCCTCTACTACCGATTCACACATAATCCCGAACACGTTTTTGTCACACAAACTTGAACTCTTTCTTGAATCACTCAGATTTAACCCTTCACACATACTTGAACTCTTTCTTGAATCACTCAGATTCAACCCGTCACACAGACTAGTTCACTAAGAACTTCAACTCGTCCGATCACACAAGTAGGTCTCGAACCACATAGGTTTCCACCCTTATTGGATCACACATGTCCAATAGCCAAGATCAAGAAGATTTTGGTCTTTTCTCTCCGATCACACAGGTTGGTCTCAAACCACACAGGTTTCTTTTCTCTTTGGATCACACAGGTCCAAAGACCAAGTTCACACAGGCTTGGTCTTCTCGTTACCACACATAAAAGAACACTAGGTTCTCGATTCGATCACACATATCTCCTATTTCTTTCAGTCATACAAACAAGACCACTTAGGTCTCTGATTCGCACTCAGCTTTCTTTCGACTCACACAAGTCGATCTTCCTCCTTTAATAAATCTAGTCGCAAAAAAAAATCTTACTTGCAAATTCTGGTCGCTAATCTGCAATCTCGTCACTGATCTTTTCTGGTCGCTAAACTTTGATCTTGTTGCTAATCTGGTCACAAAACCAAAATCTTGCCGCAAACGTTTAGTCTCTAAACTTATTTACTCGTCGCTAAACCAGAATCTGGTTACAAATTGTTGGGGAACAATCGGAAACAAACAACGAACTTTTAATTAACTTGCTTGATCGAAACTAAGAATATCTCTCAATTAATTTTGTGGTAACTGAAATACAATCCAAGGCTTTATTATTCAGCCTATTTTGACCGATTTGAGCTCTACACATTAGAACTTAACCGACCTACCTATTCTATCCTATGAATTCACCAATTTGAACTAAACAAGAATTCTAAACTAAAAAACTCGCTAATAATAAAATAAATAAACTAAATAACTTAAATATTAAATCAAGATTATTCCATCATTCTTTAGCTTCTTCTCCTTCACAATCTCATTCACAAACTCCGCATTATTCAGGAGTTGGCTATCGTCATCGCCGTCTTCGCGGTGCTTACGACGCTTCCACGATTGTTCAGGAGACGTGGTACAGTGATGAGCGCGGCTAGTAGCGATGGTGGTTGTTAGGGAGGTGGGATGGTGTGAGGAGGGTCAGGGGCGAAGTATAGTGAGGGCCCGACTGGCCCAAGCCCTATCTGTTTTTTCGCTCAAAAGTGGAAATTTATACCCGTCTAGTCTAAAAAAGTTTTATATACTTAGCCCGGCCTTATCTATTTTTTGACCATTGACTTTCGGTGCCAACTGAGTTTCTAATCAAGCTTTGGCCCTGAGGAAGGTAATTGGTGGGCTATTGGAGTTTAGATAGAGAGGGAGGGTGACCGGTGGCGATATGAGTTTAGATAGAGAGGGAGAGTGAATGGGTTTTATTTTTAATTAATTTATTTATTTATTATATTTATTAAATCGTAAAATAGTTCCTCATACATTCAATGGTGTTGATAAGTTATATAAATAGTTCTTATAAATAGTTCTTATGAATAAAATGACCATTGACCAAGATACCTTTACATTAAATAGGAATAACTAACAAAATTAGTATTATAGACCAAAATTGTTTTAAAAAAAATATAACATCAAGACTATGTTAAAAAGTTGTTTTTTAACTGAAATGTTAAAAGTGCCAAAACATATAAACCAAAATAGTATTTTAATCTAAAAGTATACATATAAAAAATTTATAAGATCTCTAAGCCTGCCAGCAAAACACAGCAAATTTATGGCAGAAATATCTTTAATTTCAGCCTTTGTTTTGCTTTAAAAACCCAAATATGATTCTTGCAAGTCTCATCAATAATTAAATATAATTAGTTGCTTTTTCTAATGAAAACTCATATTCTAGTATCCACATGATTGGGGTTTCTTCTTTCCTATCATGATTCGTTTGTCATGTGCTATCAATAGATTTCTTACATATGTAATATGTTTCTCACGAGTTAAGGTGAAAGAGAGTTCTAGCGGGGTAGAATTCGCATGATTGATGCGATAGTTGGTGAGAAGAATACTACCCCTACTTCATTAACGGGAATACCGCTCCTGTTTAGAGATACCGTAAAAACAAAATCGTTAATATATGTTTTTTTTATCACGAGGACAAAGTAAGAAATCCAAAAGACGCGGGATGAAGAAATAAGGACAAGCACGAACATCATCCATCACATTCAAGACGTGAGGAGCGAAACAGAAGAGCGTGACCAAGCGACACTCACTCCCTCCACCCTTATCTTATCTTATCTTATATATGTATAAACCAAAAGACTTTAAAGTTTTCCTTTTAAATTTGGTTTCTCTTAGGTAAAAATCCATATGAGATATGTTCTTCCGTATCTTTATATATACATGTTTCATATGTACTCTAAGATTCTATTCTATAATACAATAACATAGAGTATCAATGCATGTGAGATACAAAAGGAGGAGAATAAATCTAACTCTCCTAAATGTCGTTCTTAATAATTAAATATAATTATATTAAAAAAATATATTTTACTAAATACTTGAGTAGACCTCTTTAAGAATTTATTCATTACATCATAAAGTGTGGTCTCATATGCGAGCTGACGAATTATCGATGTGCTCTTTTTGTAAATTAGTATTATGGACGAAAATTGTTTAAAAAATATAGCATCTCAGTCGTCCATATTCCTCCCTTTAGAGTTAAAGTATTGCTACGTAGAGGTAAGGATTCAAACCTCACGAACTTTATATAATTTACTTAAGGTAAATTATGAGTAGTATAGCTTGTGGTTATAATAAATGTTAACAAATTGGAAAGTCTAAGGAGGTCGTTTTTCTGGGGTGGTTCTAACGATGTGGCAAAGATCAATTGAGTTTCTTGGGACAGAATTACGACGCCTAAAGCAGCGGGCGGGTTGGGGCTTGAACCTCTAAGTAATGTGAACTTATGTCTTCTTGCTAAATGGTGGTGGCGGTTAAAAGAAGAGCCGGAGTGTTTATGGCGCAAGATAATCACGGGATTTCACGGCGACCCTTCTAATATAAATGCCCTCCCTTTGAGAACTAAATATTCTGGTGTGTGGCGAAATATAGTAAAAATGAAAGGGTCTTTTGAGAATCAGAATGTTAATTTGATTACTCTTGGTGAATGACAGAATGCAAGGGGGATTGTGCCCACGTTGAAGGCTTCTTTTCATAATGGGTGTCCTAGACCAAGCTTCATTTTGGATTGGAACAAAATGGCGCCGAGTAAAGTTAACATATTTGTGTTGAGAGCTCAAATGGGGCGAATTGCGACGTTCGACAAATTAGCTAAAAGGAATGTGGTTAGAGGCTCGGGAGTTTGACCTCTTTGTAAAAACGAGGCTGAGACGGTGGACCACCTTCTCATCGGGTGCGAGGTTGAGGCTATGGTTTGGAGCATCATCTCTAATTGGTGTGGGATACCTCCTGTCTACGCCTTCTCAGTGGAAGATCTTTTGTGTTTTCACGAGTCTGCTAGATTGGGGAATGGAAAAAGGAAGGTTGTGCAGGCGGTTATTTACACAACATGCTGGGTTTTATGGAAAATGAGAAATGAAGCCTCCTTTAACATGAAGAATCATTCTCTTTCAAGCATTATCAAGGAGATCAAAAGTTATTGTGTTCTATGGATCTAATGTAGATCTAATGTTGTTATTGAGGAAGGGCTAGGGTGGGATAGTTGGGGCGTGTCCTTTGCGATGTTCTAGCCGCTTTGTAGCGCCTTGTTTTCGTCCAGCTCCTGGCTGGGTTCCCTGTTGTTTTGCCCCTTTGTGGTAATAAGATGCTGTTCAAAAAAAAAAATGTTAATATAATAAGATTCATAGGAGAGAATGAATTGTGATTCTAGCATCATGAACAAAATATATGTATGATTTTTATTTTTTATAGTTTTGTAATTGAATTTTAAATAAACCCAATTAATATATAACTCATGTGTATATACACCTTCCATATATCTATCTGTATCTACAATTTGATGGCAAAAAAATAACCATCGTGGCTTCTAATAAAAAAAAAAAAAGAATCCGTATCAAGAATTTAAAATAATAACTAAATCTGAATCTGCTTAACTAATTTGGAAACGGAACTCAGGAATCAGGATCTTAAGTTTAGGGTTTAGAGAATATGAGAGCTGGAGAGAGAACAGGAGTCGCCGGCAAGGATGCTGAAGATGAATGGAGAACAGTCACCCGCAGAAAGCCAAGGTATGTCGAGAGCCACCGCCACCCTGCTGCCAACACCCACCCCACGCCATCAGTCACCACTTCCCCAACCACCTCATACCTCCTAGTCAATCTCTCCCCCGAATGCACTGCATCGATGATATGGAGAAAATGTTGCCACCTGGGAAACCTCCGACACGCCTTCATCCCCAACAGAAGGGACCGGAGGGGCAACATCTACGGCTTTGTTCGCTTTGATGCAGTCAAAAACCACGATACCATGATTGAAAAACTCTGCAAGATCAGTCTGGGACCCACCAGACACTCAGTCGTGCTCGCAAGAACGAACAAGCCACCCCCTACTTTCACATCAAACCTCCCCAACATCCGACCAATAACCCAATACAACAATCTTCCGGCGAATCATCGCATGCCACTCCGCCATGCTACGAACACCCATCCCCATCCCCCTCACCATTATAGGGTTGTCCGGAAAGAAATTACCTACAAGAACGTTGCTGAGGGAACCCTCCACAAATCAGCCCCTGGGACCTCCCTTCCCATACACATAAAAATTCCTGCTACCCCACCACTTGTCCCAACAACCTGGAAAACCCCAATCTTGATCGGTGATGCCATTAGCTTAGATCACCTATATAACGCAAATCTCTTCCTCTCAACAGAAGGAATAAAAAACGTTGACACTCACTACGTTGGAGGTCTAAGTCTCTTGCTTAAATTTGACAGCTCCTGTGAAGCAAAGCAATTCCTATCGGAACGACGACTGGTCTGGAAAGAGATATTTAAAAACCTATACATATGGGAAGGTCAGCCATTAAAAAATGAAAGGATTGCTCAAATCATCTGTAGGGGTGTACCATTTCATCTGAGATGTAAAGACACTTTCAATGCTATTGGAAAAGCCCTTGGGGAACTTGTTGATGCATCAGATTTTGACTGGGAATCATATGATGTAACAACCGGAACGTGTTATATACTCACCAACAGAGTTGAGAGAATTGAAGAAAAGGTATGCCTGGACTGGAATAATACTAGATACGATATATGGGTATGTGAAAGCACCAACCAATGGTGTCCTCCAGTCCACCCTCCATGCTATTCTTCTTCCTCTGATTCATCGGAAACTCTTGATGATGACTCAGTGGACTCCCTATACAATGATATTGAAGATGGGGAATTCAGAACAGCAACTTTTGCTTCACCACCGGAAACTTGCTCCGGCAGGAACATGGAAACTCCGACAAGTCCGACGGAAGGCTCAATTGCCGACACCGTCTCCGGCATTGACGCCTCGACTCCTGTCCCGAACGTTCGTCTGCCGCCATCCTTGGAAACCCAACAAAAAACATCATCATCACCTTATTTTTCCCAAAAAAGCCCACCTCATATCCCGTCACCTCCCCCATCTCCACTGGCCCCACCCCCTTCAACCCCACGCGCCAATGCTCCAGACTCCCCATCACGTGTCCCTGAGTCTACGGGGTCCACCAAAAGTGCCTCCTTTGGATCCCCTCGAACTTTAAATGGCCCAACCCACCTTACCAGCTTTGGGCCAACCAAGGAAAATGGTCTCAAAGTAAATTCCGACCCGGGCCCAAAACTTCCTAGAACACGCTTGTCTTCTTACTCTCCTGACACTCACATCTCTCCCTTCAAGCTACCCCCTTCCACACCTCCGTTTCCCGTCTCCCTTCACCCCAGCCCCCAAACATCCATAAACCACCCATCCCATCCTTCAAAATACCCCCTGCGACTGATATTCCTGACCTTAATTGTACTGCCAAGTCCTCCATGGGGGAAAGCTCGTCCACTCAACCCACTTTACATCAAAACCTAAATGACAATCCAACTAAGCGCCGACACTCCACCCTTCCTGTCCGTCTAAGCAACTCCCTTCGCCCTCCGTCTTTCCTATTCCGACCTCAAGGCGCCTGTGATACTCGCCGTAAAGGCCCTGATTGTCAACCTCGGTCTCGTTCATCCCATCCAACGCGGCAGACACCCTCGATGCCATCGCAGTCGCTCCAAAGCTCTCAGAATTCCTCCTCTGAGACTCTTAAAACTATCAATGTCGGAAATGATATTGGCTTTGGAATGCATGGATTCACATCCCAAATTGAGGGCCTCATCCCGGCGGGGAACGGTACAAGACAATAACCGCTTTCTCCCCCCCCCCCCCCCTGATTTCCTGAACATGTGTTTTCCAAATGAATTTCCTATCAATTAACTCAAACGGCCTAGGGCCTGTTAAAAGCTCCAGGATCAGAAGATTAAAGGCAACCCACAAAGTGGACTTTATTGCATTACAAGAGTCTCACATTCAAGCACCATCTGATATGCAAATCCAATCTATTTGGGGCAGCACACTATGTGATTACTGCATAGCGAATGCGATTGGTAGATCTGGTGGATTGATCAACATTTGGGACCCCTCAAAATTTCAAAAAATCACTGTAGTGGCTGCTAGGAGATTTCTTCTAACTTTTGGCACCCTACTAGGCTCTAAGGATAACATATTAATCATAAATGTGTATGGCCCTCATGACTCTAGCTCCAAAACTCAACTCTGGGCAGACCTTGGTGATCAGCTGACTGCGTTCCCAAACACTCCGGCTATCCTGTTGGGCGACTTCAATGAGGTTAGAATCCCTGCTGAGAGACTTAATTCTGAGTTTAACTCATCCAATGCATCTGTTTTCAACACATTCATAGCAAACTTTGGTTTAAAAGAATACAAAATGGGTGGTAGAAAATATACATATATGTCCCCATCCGGAGATAAATTTAGCAAAATAGACCGAATGCTTGTATCAAGCTCGTTTATGAGGGCATGGCCGGAGGCTTCACTGGTAGCTCTACCGAGGGAAGTATCCGATCATTGCCCTCTCCTGTTGTGTACTAATAATACTGATTTTGGTCCACAGCCTTTCCGTTTCTTCAATACTTGGTTGAGACTTCCAGGGTACGAGACGGTGGTAAGCGAGGCTTTCCTTGCAAATAAAGGCTGCAGAGAAAGTAGGGCAGACAGAAAGCTGCTGGAGAATCTCAAAGCAGTAAAAGGTGCACTCAAACGATGGAATAGTGATAATCGAAGAAAAGTCACAGAAGAAAAAAAGATACTTCTTGACACAATTGAAGGGCTGGAGCTCAAAGCAGAAATACTTGGCCTCTCAGATGATGATAAAAAAAGAAGACTCGACTCCATTAAGAGAATTAAAGAAATCGAGGAGATCGAACACAAAGACCTTCAACAGAAAGCAAAAGTTAGATGGCTTAAAGATGGAGACGAGAATAGTGCTTTCTTTCACGGGCAAATGAGGTGTCGGATGGCGAAAAATAGAATCAATGGTATACTACATGATGGATTATGGGTGAATGATCCTCAATTAATCAAAAAGTTGGCGGTTCAGTTTTTCAAGGAAAGATTTGGAGAACCTATGACATCCAGGCCATCGTTTACCTCTGACCAATTCAAGAAGATATCGCAGGATCAATCGGAGTGCCTCATAAGACCTTTTTCGACAACAGAAATAAAAAGCGCCATATGGGAATGTGCTCCTAACAAAGCACCCGGTCCTGACGGTTTCACCATGCAGTTTTTCAAACACCACTGGGAAATGATTGAATCATCGCTGTTGGAAACATTTAATCAGTTCCATTCATCGGGAGAAATTAGTCCTGGGTGTAACTCATCTTTCGTTACTCTTATACCAAAGAAAAAGGACCCTCTGCTGTTTTCACATTACCGGCCCATTAGCCTAATCGGGGGGATTTATAAGATCATCTCCAAAGTATTAGCGAACAGACTAAAGGGAGTTATGAACACAATAATCAGCGAAACACAATCGGCCTACGTCGAAGGAAGATCAATACTTGATGGTCCACTAATCCTCAATGAGACATTGTCCTGGGTGAAAAAATATAAGAAAAAGGTTATGCTCTTCAAAGTGGATTTTGAGAAAGCATTTGATAGCATAAACTGGAGCTTCATTGATCAAATTCTTCAGCAAATGGGCTTTCCCTCAAGGTGGAGACTCTGGGTTCAAGGCTGTTTCTCCTCCTCAAAAATTTCTATTCTTGTTAATGGGTCCCCATCTGAGGAGTTGCTGATTCAAAGGGGGGTCAAACAGGGAGACCCGTTGTCTCCCCTTCTCTTTGTGATTGGTATGGAGGCTCTCCACCTGGCTATGAAAAAGGCCGTGATAGATGGCAAGTTTAAAGCACTTCAATTACCAAACTCTGGAACATGTATCTCGCATCTAATGTACGCCGACGACGTTATCTTCCTTGGCGCTTGGTCGAAATCCAATGCTAAATTTCTCACCCGAATGTTAAGATGCTTCCATCTTTCTTCTGGACTTAGTGTCAACTTTGAAAAAAGTAGACTTTTTGGTTTTGGTGTTGATCAGCCCCTGGTACACGCCCTTGCATCTAAGTTGAATTGCAAAACTGATTCAATTCCCTTCACGTATCTGGGTGTACCTATAGGGTTAAACATGAGGTTGGAAAAAAGCTGGGATCCTGTGATACAAAAAATGAAGGCACGACTAAGCAAATGGAAAGAAAAGATCTTATCTCAAGGGGGGAAGACAACACTAATCAAATCAGTCCTGGGAAGTATTCCATCTTATTATCTATCACTCTTTAAAGCTCCTTCCTGTGTGTTATCAAAGATGGAAAAAATACGAAAAGATTTCTTCTGGGGGCAGGACGAAGGCCATCGAAAAATCCCATGGGTGGCTTGGGAAAAGATTTTGGCTCCAAAACAAGCAGGTGGACTCGGCGTGGGATCTCTCAGAGCGGCGAATCTTGCCTTACAATCCAAGTGGGTTTGGCGATATAAAGCCAAAAGCGACGATCTTTGGGTGAAAGTCATCAAAGCAATCCACTCCTCCCCACGTATTCACAGTTGTATTGCCTTGAAAAGATCGATTCCTGGATATTGGAAACCTATCCTTCGTGCCATTGATGACATAGAAAAAGACGGCATTGAATTCTGGGGCGAATTAAAAGCGTTGGTAGGAACTGGAGATAAGACACTATTCTGGCTTGACTCTTGGCTAACTGCTGCACCGCTAAAAAATATGTTTCCGGAGCTATTCTCTCTCGAATCCCACAAGTCATGCTCAGTCAAGAATAGAGTCATCTGGACGGGCACCCACCCCCCGGGTGCTATATGGCAATGGAAGCATGAAATCAACTCCAGCCCACTAAGACACCAGGTGAACCTGATTGAAAATTTGCTCAGGAATTACAACCGCAGGGTAGGGGACGACATATGGATCTGGGCTGGATGTGCGGATGGAACCTATCACTCTTCGTTCATAAGAAAGCAAATTGAAACAGTTAGCAACGACATAGACACCAAGCACAACTGGACTCATTGTGTACCATCAAAAGTCAATATCTTTACCTGGAAAGCAAGAATGAACCGAATTCCAGTAAAGGAAGAACTTATGAGAAGAAGGGTAAATGTAACAAACCCAACATGCTCTTGGTGTTATAGCGCATGCGAGACAGTCTCCCATCTACTGCTGCTATGCCCGATGGCGAAGGAAACATGGAAAAAAGTTGCAGATTGGACCCATTATAGTTTCAACACCCTAACCTCGGTGGATAATCTCCTCTCCTGCATAAAAAATGACAACACCCCGCAGAAAAACGAAACATGGCTGACCACTATTGCCTCCGCAACACTTTGGGAGATATGGAAAGCTCGGAACAAAAAGGAATTTGAGGGTGCTAACACCTTTCCTGGAAGGATCGTGGAAGAAATCAAGACTGATTGTTTTCTATGGCTTAGCCATAGAGCAAATCTGCTATGTAAAGATTGGAATAGCTTTTGTTCGTCCGCTTCGTTGTAAGACTAATTGTATCTTTTTTTTAGCGCCTTGCTAGTTTTCTAATAAAATTTCCGCTGTTCAAAAAAAAAAAATCTGAATCTGCTTCTGACGTCATCTCACTTCCACCCAACTCTCCGAAACCAACCAATTAGGTTCCTGAGCCGTCAGCAGCCGCCCCAACCTCGCCGCCGGCGGAGTCACCGGCAAGTCCGATCGGACTTCCGACTCTCCCCCAGCCCAACAATCCAACTCCGGTGCCGGCGAACACGATTCCCAATCAGGGAAATCAAACGGGTCCCTCGGAGAGATCTGATCCTCTCCTTCTCCAAATAAAACAGTGTTTACAAACGGGTGACGTAACAGCATCTCAGCCGTCCATCTTTTTCTCGGGTCTTTCAAAAAGCATTTCCCGAGGAAATCTTTCCCGTCGTTCGATAACTTCCCGGGAATCTCTGGAATTTCCGCGCCAATTCCGATCTTCATCAAAACGGCGGCGACGTCGGAGCAGTTGTTCCAAACCGACTCGCCGGTGATCATCTCCGTCACCAGACACCCAACCGCCCAGATATCCGACGCCGATTCCTGCTCCCCTCCGGCCACCGTCTCCGGCGCCATATACATCGGCGTACCCCTAATTTCGCATCGAGAGTTCGAATCCCCGGCCGTCACCAACTAACAGAACGTTTTGGAGCTTGACGTCACAGTGAACAAACCCATTCCGGTGGGTAAACTGAAGCCCTTTTAAAACCGATTTCGTGTACCGCCGGACTTCGTTTTCCGACAACCGTGAGATCCCGGAATTCTTCACTCTGTCCGATAAAGCTCCGCCGGAAGCGTACTCCAGCGCCACATTATACAATCTCACGCCGTTTTCCACCGTCACGGAGTTTCCGAAACACCCAATAATCTCCGGGCAATCTTTCAGCTCTTCCAATATCATTCGCTCGTTCATCAACGATTCGCAGTGAGATATTCCACAAGATTTTACCGCCATCACCGGCGGAAAACCTGAGCTCCGGTCTGTGGGTTTTGCTAAGCTGACGGCAGCAAAGGTTCCGTGACCGATCGTTTTGCCTCTGACCCACTCCATGGGCATGAAATTGAGGGGTTTACAGAATGTTTTTGATTTGGGTTTGATGGATTTGTTTCTGATATATGTTTGTTTGAAGAACAGGGGATGTGAAGATTATTGTTGGAGGGAGATATGATATTTGTGTTTATATATAGGCGTGTGGAGAATTGGAGATTGGAAATTTGGGGTGCAAGTTGGAAAATAGGGGGAGCACGTGACAACTAATGATATGGTAAAATATATGAATTTATCAAAAGATCTTTAATATGCTTGAAACTTGCCAACTTGGCCCATTTGGAAGATGATGAGAATTATTTAATCATATCCGTTTTAAATCCAACTAGATTTAGTTACGAGTTACCCATATGCTACTTGGAGTGATATAGTGTGTATATAAGAGAGTTAGTATCGTTAGAGTGTAACTTAAAAAATGGAATACAAAAAAACTATACAATGATGTTAAAATATGATGTTAACAGTTGATGTATTGAACATAAGAGCTAAATATTGTGTTACATGACTCTATTCGCTAAATCATCCACTTTCCTGCTAATTTTGTTACGTTTAAAAACGATTATCTATAAAACAAACACTAAAAAAAAAATTGGTGGTGTCATGGCATCCATTCAACAAGTCTACTTAACCCAATCAATGCAAAGTATTATTCATCATAAATTTAAATTTAACTATGTTAATAGGGATTTGAGTCCGGCTCAACTCATGTGAAGTCTCCTCAAGTCTGGCTATGAAACAATATGGCCTACTTCTGGCTTTATATATTAAACCACAGAATTGATTTCATTAATTAGAATAAGGAGAGTACAATGACTTATATAGAAGACTAGTTACTATTGACACCCTCAACTAATAACAATATAAAATACGGTCTAATATCCCCCCGCAAGCTAAGGCCGGTTAACGACCTTTAGCTTGTCTCTCAAAAACGTGAAACGATCTGTAGTTAACGGCTTCGTGAATATATCAGCAATCTGGTCATGTGTAGAGATGAACTGAACTCTTAATCGTCCTTGAGCAACTTTTTCCCGAACAAAATGAAAATCAACCTCAATGTGCTTAGTACGAGCATGAAAGATAGGATTTGCAGATAAGTACGTTGCACCAAGATTGTCACACCACAAGGTCGGAGCGGCGGACGTCCTGATGCCAAGCTCTCTGAACAACGATTGTAACCATGTAATTTCAGCCACTGTATCCGCCATTGCTTTGTACTCAGATTCTGTAGACGAGCGAGAAACTGTCTTTTGTTTACGTGCTGTCCACGAAACCAAGTTAGCTCCCATATATATGGCAAATCCCCCCGTCGAGCGACGATCTATAGGACACCCAGCCCAATCGGCGTCCGAATAAGCCTCAAGATCAGACCAATATGAGTCAGCGAAGGCATGAAGATGAGTACCGGATTTGTGTTGAAACCGTAACCCATGGCCAGACGTCCCAAGAAGATACCGAAGAATCCTTTTAACTGCACTCATATGATTCTCTGTGGGAGCATGCATGAACTGGCAGACACGGTGACTGCAAAACTGATATCCGGTCGAGTCAGAGTAAGATACTGTAAAGCGCCCACAAGTTGCCTATATTTAATCGGATCAGATAATAGAGGACTGGCATCGAGGTTAAGATTAGTTGTTGTGCTCATGGGAGTCGGCACAGGTTTCGCGGAAGACATACCCGCTCGTTGTAACAAATCAGCTATGTATTTTTGCTGAGATAATATAATGTCATCACCCTGTTTAACTATCTCCAAGCCAAGAAAATAGTCAAGCTCACCAAGATCTTTTAAAGCTAACTGTTTGCTGAAATGAGAGACAACATGATCAATGGCGACCGGATTGTTACCTGTCACAATAATATCATCTACATAGACCAAGAAATAGATCAGAGTGCCCCGATAATTATAAATGAAAAGGGAAGGATCAGTTTTAGAACCGCGAAAACCCAGAGCAAACAACGCATTTGATAACTTCCCAAACCAAGCCCGAGGAGCTTGCTTTAACCCGTAAAGAGACTTATGAAGCTTACAAACATACGTGGGGTGATTCTGGTCGACAAAACCCTGAGGTTGACGGAGATAGATGGTTTCTTGAAGATCACCATGTAGAAACGCGTTTTTAAAATCCAATTGCCTCAAGGTCCACTTCTGTGTGACAGCTAAAGACATCACAACCCGAATGGTAGTCGACTTCACCACAGGGCTAAATGTCTCGTGATAATCAATACCATGTTCCTGTGTAAAGCCTCGGGCCACAAGTCGCGCTTTATATCTAGCGGGAGCACCGGTTTTATCTGTTTTAATTCTGTAAATCCACCTGCAATCAACAACATTAGCACCTGAAACAGGAGGAACTAGCGACCATGTACCATTCTTGACAAGAGCATTGTTTTCGTCTACCATGGCTTGACGCCACTCGGGAGAGGTGTTAGCCTCGGTAAAGGTTTTGGGCTCAGATGTGGGAGGAGAAGTGGCGATGTTGGCGGACGGATCAAAAATGATTTTGCGTTTAGGATTGGGACGCAGATTCACAGGACGGGGACGAGACGGAGGTGGAGGAGCAGACGAGGAAGGCACGGCCGTGGATGGAGAAGTTGGGCCGGTTGAAGGGGTTGGAGACGGCCCGGAAGACGAGGATGAAGCTGGGCCGGATGATGATGATGATGTTGGGCCGGAAGAGGAGGATGAGGTTGGGCCGGCAGAATGTGGGGACTGAGGAGGAGTGCCAGTTGGTGGCTCGGTTTCAAGTGGAAAGGTGGATGGCATAGAGGTGCAGTACGGGTCAACCGAAGGTGTGGGAGACGGGTTAGGTTATGATTGACCGAAAGGAAAAAGATGCTCATTGAATCTTACATGACGAGCAATGTAAATGCGATCGGTGGAAATGTCAAGACACCGATAACCATGATGATCAGGACTGTAGCCAAGAAAAACACACGGGGTAGAGCGAAAATCCATCTTGTGAGGATTATATGGCTGGAGGTAAGGAAAGCATTGACAACCGAATACGCGAAGAAAGGCATAATCCGGAGAACGGTTAAAAAGAAGATCAAATGGTGTTTTGTTGGCGAGAGAACGTGAAGGCATACGATTGATGAGAAAGACCGCCGTTTTAAAAGCAAAGTGCCAGAATCGAGGTGGAACGGCAGAGTGAGCCAAAAGTGATAACCCAGTTTCAACGACATGTCTATGTCGGCATTCGACAATACCGTTTTGTTCACTTGTATGTGGGCACGAGCGACGATGAAGGATACCCAAATTTTGAAACACCGATGTTAAGCTACGAAATTCGCCACCCCAATCCGATTGTACCTGTTTAATTTTCCTTTGAAATTGACGTTCTACAAGTCTGACAAATCGTTGAAACACAAGGGAAACATCAGATTTTTGTTTTAAAGGGAAGAACCAAGAATATTTGGTATGATGATCAACACATAATAAGAAATAACGGTGGCCGTCACAAGATAAGAAAGGTGCAGGGCCCCAAACATCACAAAATATAACATCAAGCACATTTTTACTACGAGGAAAAGAATCATGCAAAGAAAGTTTAGACGATTTTCCCATTTGACACGCAACACACTGTAAGGGAATAATTTGTGGCTTGTGTATTAAATCATCACTTGGCGGACTATTTTGAAGGCCTATGTGTTAGAATAGGTGAAAAATAGTCGGTTTATTATTGTATTGGGTCATTGGGCCATTTTAGATAGGTTTGGGCTCAGTTTAAAAGAGTTTAGATGGGTTTTAGTGGGCCTGGAAAGTCAAATACGGGAATTAGGAGGTAATTAGGGGATTTAGTTACCGAAAATAGGCTAGCTTGTTTTCCAAGCTAGAATCCTCCTATAAATAGGTCCCTTATTCATTGTTTAAGGGTTGTTGATTCTAGAGACAAGGTTTAAGGGTGTAATCGAAATTCTCTGGAGGAGAATTTCGAATCTCTCAAGGTGTATTGCAACCGATTAATCAAGGAAGTTCAATTCTCATTCGGTTTGTTATATGATTTCAATTGTTCTTTAATTATTTCTTTCGATTATACTTGAATCATCTCTAACCTTCGGATTCCGCACGTTGGTTAGTAGATTTGATATCGCGTTTGGATCATTTTCGGGACTTACAATTGGTATCAGAGCCAAGAAACGCAAGTTTCGAGGCTCTCGCGATATCCGATTCAAGTTTTTGTCAACTAACCGTTTGAGTTTTGTTGGTGATTTTCAGTTTTTAGCAAAGTTCGGAAGTATTTTTGCAGGTTTCGAGTCAAAACAGTAGCATTCGAGGTGCTAAATTCGTGAATTGGAGACTTTTCGACCCTGTTTCTAGACTTTTCGATCGTCCTCCTGATCGAAAAGCCTTTTCTGTCGCGCCATCTTGATCGGAAAGTCCCCTTGTGACTTTTCGATCAGCCATCTGTCGATCGAAAAGTCCCCCTTGTGACTTTTCGATCAGCCCATTTCGATCGAAAAGTCCCCCTTGTGACTTTTCGATCAGCCCATTTCGATCGGAAAGTCCCTTTGTGACTTTTCGATCAGCCATCTGTCGATCGAAAAGTCCCCCTTGTGACTTTTCGATCAGCCCATTTCGATCGGAAAGTCCCCCTGTGACTTTTCGATCAGAGCATTTCGATCGGAAAGTCCCCCTGTGACTTTTCGATCAACTTCTCTTTTCGATCGGAAAGTCCCTATTGAGACTTTTCGATCCGTTGAAACTTTTCGATCGAGAAGTGTACTTTTCGACCAAGATCTTGTCCGATCGAAAAGTACTTTTTGACCCAACACCCTGCTGATCGAAAACCCCTTTTCGATCAAACCCCACTTTTCGATCTATCCATTTTTAATCCGTTCAAGTCTTTCAGTTCATTTTTGATCCATAAATTCATCCAAGAAAGAAAATGACAAGTTCTCAAGTTGCTTCTCCTCTTGTAAGTGATCAAACTCAGATATGTTCGAACTCGGCATGCTCCAAATCAATCGAACAATATAAGCAACTGTTTCGAACTGAAGAAAGAGACCGTCTCAATGCAGAGTACAAACTAAAGAATCATCTAAAACAAGTCGAACCCTACAAAAAGAGGATAGAGTCTTTAGGTAACGAACTCAGTCAGGAGAAGTATCTTTTCCGGACATTCCGTGAAAAAAAGGAGGAAAAGCGGAAGATCAATCGTGCTGATGGAACTTGGATATGTAACTGCGAGGAATGCTCAAACCACACGTGTTGTGCTTTGATTAAAGAATGGGAGAGCAAGTTTACAAATGAATGTCAAAATCATGCAATCACTGCTAGAGACCTTAGGGAGTCCAAAGGTAAGACCAAAATTTTTAGAGAGAAACTTGAGGCCATTCAGGTTGATGTTAAGAATCTTCAACGTGATGTTAGTAATAAAAGCACCTATCTTAGGCTTGCTAATGCTAAGGTAGAAGAGCTAACTAAGGAGGTAGAGGAACTAAGAACCAAACTTGATAATTCTCAATCTGCCCTTGAGAAACATCAAGTTATTCAAAAGAAAATGATGGACTCTCATCGTACTTTATTCAAATCAGAGGAGCGACTCGAGCATGTAAAAGAAACATCTGGCCTCGGGGATGGAAATTTTCCTCCCCCATTACAACATGAATACATCAGAGTGCCCCAAACTGCCGATGAATTATTGAAAGAGTCGCTTAATGAAGCAACCATGGTGTATGGGCCTAAACCTATGCACAAAGATGAAAAGACAGCCACAGAAGCAACTCAGTCAAATGGGGTGGATAATACTCATGTCACTACTGAGTGTGCAGGGTCAAGCTCCAGTGAAGTGAAGAAAGCTGATGAAGAGAAGTTAGTTCCTTATCCAAAGATCGAGACTCCTTATTCCAAAGTTGTAGATGAGGTAAAGCGGGAACGAGTGGTGATGACTACAAGACCCAATGGTAAGATATTCATGACATCTGGGTCAATGTTTGACCAAAAACCAGATGCTGGCTATGAACTACCATCCTTCTCCACTAAGTTCAAAGGCTTGGGTCATGATGGTGGTTTATCATCTAACATTAAGAGCATAAGGCCCAAGATCACCATCAAGCCTCCAAATTCCGTTCCAATCAAGATTGAAAGGCCCAAGGTGACAAACAAGTCTCCAAACTCATCAGTGGGATCATGCAGTGGCAAAACAACTTTCTCAAAGAAACCAGTGGGACCAAAAGTTCAAATGTCTGGTTCTGCTCAGTTTTCAACTAACCAGAAAAGATTCAATGAAAATGGATCAAGGTCAGAAAGATCGAACAACTGGAGATCTGGAGTCTTTCTGAACATGCAACCGAATCTCAATGCCTCTCCATCAAAGCCATGCATCTCAAACGGTCATACTTCTGACTTCTACCTGAAGAAGCAAACTTGCTTTAATTGTGGCAATCCTGGTCACATTGCCCGAAATTGTCTCTATCGCCCCTATGAGCCATATTATCCGCAAAGTCAAAGTGTTCCATCTCAGGCATCAGTTAAGTCTAAGCCAATGAAGATGCAACCACCTAAGGCAATGAAGACTGTTTCTCCTAAGATAAAACCCTCTGATAAACATTGGGGCGCTGCCAAAGAGCAAAGAAAATTTTCAAATCAAAAATATGTTTTTCCAAATTATGAAAATTTCCATAAAAAGGTGAAGAAACCGATGTCAAAACAACACAAAGTTGACAAACCTAAAGTTGCCCCTCCAAAGGTAACTAAAACTGTTTTGAAAAAGAAACCTGAAATGAAAAAGGTTGAAATACCTAAAGTCACTACTCCAAAGGTGACCAAAACAACTTTCAAATCACCTGGAATTTGGAAACCAAAATCAAAGGCAGCTGCAGCTCAAATTCCTGATTTTTCAAAGGGCATGTGTTTAAAAGAAGTAACTTTCATTGATTCATCAGGTCTACCCAGAACCACAATGGCCTGGGTTCCAATCGCTAACTGATCTCTCACTATGTGCAGGAACAGTCAAGGAGGACTTTCATTAACCTTTGTTTGTTTGTGATAGTGATTGTTCCAGGCATAGGATAGGAGGCATCTCTCTGCTATATGCAATGAAGATTTCAACGGAGGGTATGTTTCCTTGTGAGAGGTAAATCTGAAAAATCAGCAAGGTACTGTCTAAATTGGTTCTTTCTTGGCTAAATTGATGTGAAGTATGGTTGTGCATGAAACAAAACCCATTTCTGAAAAATTTTCAGAAGATAAACTTTGACGGTTAGCTTGGCCAGTTTTTAGTACATATTTAGTATTGTGTTAGTGAGTGTTAAAAAAAATATATCAAAAAGAAAAAATATATATATCAAAAAAAAATCAAAAAAAAAATCAAAAAAAAAAATGTGTGTTGTTATTAAAAATCAAAAAGCAAGGGGAAGAATAGGAAAGATGAAATTGTTGACCCCTCAAAATTAAATTATGCTTTTTAATTTTTAATCTTTTATTTGTGTGTTTGAGAAGGTGGGAAGTGAAACAAATTTCCGTTTTGGAGATGGCTGACACGCGTAAGGCAGATGTGAAAGACATGATCCATGGTGATATGCTGGTAGGCTCGGCTCTAAAATCTGAAAAGGTATGCGTTACACACTTAAAGATAACGTATGGCAGTTTGTTGGGTAACAACACTTAGGTTAATTGCATTTCTATTTGACTGCATGTTCAAGTTCCCGATACACACGCTTGTCTCCAAGAGTGTGAAATTGAGCTCAAAAAGTCGGTGTCCCCTCTGCTTTGCGTGAGCAATGACCTGGGGATGCTTCACATGTATGTAAGGCTCTCCTCTGCTTTGCGTGAGCAATGACCTGGAGTTGTCCATACATACGTGCTTCTAGATCACCTAAAATAAATTAAAGGAAAAATAATATACACCCAAAAGATGCCAAAGAGCACATCAAAAAGAGACCCTCAAGAGTCCAAATCCCTCAGCCGTTGTCACTGATGAGAGCATTATTAAAATTGTTTCAAAAATTCAGTTGACTTTGTATATTATACCCAAAAAAAATCTATCTGATCTATTCTTTCTCTTCTCAACCAAGTCTCGAGCTTACTTTCAAACTTCTGGTTCAGGTTGTGAAAATATGTGGTAGGGAATTTATATGCTTGATAGTGTGTAATAACATGTACCTAGGATTTGTTGAAACCCACTTGCTGTTTATAATTAATACACCTTAAAAGATAATAAAGTGACAAACAGCCTGAATAAGAAAAGGGTTTGAGTTTAAAGTGGATCAGTATATTGGCAATCACCTGGACGTGTTCGAGTAACAGAAGCTGAAAAGGGTTCCTCAGTCAGATTCATACGGTTTGATCCCATAGAAACCTTCTCATTTAGTAATTTGGTATGTTTGTTTTATTTTTATGCTTCTTTTGTGTTATCTTAAGTTTTTATTGTTTATTTTATTTTTCAACCATGGCCAGGTTAATTTAAAGGTTTTAATAAGTTTTAGGGGTTTTATGCAAGAAAGTATCACCCCTCCAGAATCTCAGGGGAAGTATTTGGTAAAATAATCTAACCCGATAACCAGTCATCATGTCTGGTTAGTGTCTATTTCATGTTGTGCTTGAGAGGATAAGTCAGAAAAAAAACTCATGGACAAGATGGTCAAGGACTCAGTTGACCGATGCACTGATGCTGTTACTGTTCGTGTTGAAGAACCAGCCGGAAAAGGACTTACCTTATGCTTAGGGGAAGTTTGTTGGTTGTTCAAGAAAAGCTTCCAAAGACTCAAAAGACACTGTTCACGAGTTGAGGGGAAGCTAAATGCCGTCAGTTCAAAGAAATTCAAGAATGTCAAGACAGGGGTTTTCAACATTTTTACCCTCTAAAGTTACATGCTGGTCAAGACAGTTACTGATGATCCAGCAAGGACTCGACATGTTTCAAGAAGGAGCAAGTACTTGAGAATCCTCCTCTCATTACTTGTTTGTCATTTGAAGTCCAAGCTGATGCTGATTGAGAGAAAACTCCCAGAACTCGACCGTTGCTGCCCATTGAAGATTGTTAAAGAAAAGTATCTTCATCAACCCATGCTCAAGCTAAGGAGAAGACTGCAAGTCTGAAGATTGAAAGAAGAAGACATTTAATATCACAAGCCAAGGGGAAGATTGTAAGGGAATAATTTGTGGCTTGTGTATTAAATCATCACTTGGCGGACTATTTTGAAGGCCTATGTGTTAGAATAGGTGAAAAATAGTCGGTTTATTATTGTATTGGGTCATTGGGCCATTTTAGATAGGTTTGGGCTCAGTTTAAAAGAGTTTAGATGGGTTTTAGTGGG
This sequence comes from Deinandra increscens subsp. villosa, assembly GCA_039602395.1. Lineage (NCBI taxonomy): Eukaryota > Viridiplantae > Streptophyta > Magnoliopsida > Asterales > Asteraceae > Deinandra > Deinandra increscens. Next base: position 73,235,628 of record JBCNJP010000025.1, read on the forward strand.
CCTGGAAAGTCAAATACGGGAATTAGGAGGTAATTAGGGGATTTAGTTACCGAAAATAGGCTAGCTTGTTTTCCAAGCTAGAATCCTCCTATAAATAGGTCCCTTATTCATTGTTTAAGGGTTGTTGATTCTAGAGACAAGGTTTAAGGGTGTAATCGAAATTCTCTAGAGGAGAATTTCGAATCTCTCAAGGTGTATTGCAACCGATTAATCAAGGAAGTTCAATTCTCATTCGGTTTGTTATTTGATTTCAATTGTTCTTTAATTATTTCTTTCGATTATACTTGAATCATCTCTAACCTTCGGATTCCGCACGTTGGTTAGTAGATTTGATATCGCGTTTGGATCATTTTCGGGACTTACACACACAAAGAATCCAACGATTTGTCTGAAACAGGTAACATAAATTTAGAAAACATAGTTTGGAGAGTGCGCTGATTAGGATGTCCTAATCGATGATGCCACACTTTTGCAGGAGCACGAATAGCAGAAAACACTTGCTTGACGACAGGTTGAAGCTTCGGGAGAGTAAGAGAATAGAGCCCGTCTTTACTTGGACCCGTAAGGAGGGTAGTACGGGTAGGGATATCCTTCACAAAGAAACAGAACGGGTGAAATTCAAAAAAGACATTATTGTCTAAACAAAACTTTTGAACAGAAAGCGGATTATTTTTAATTTGCGGGACATGAAGAATATTAGAGAGATTAAAAGTTTTAGAAGGGAAGTGAATATGAGTGGAACCAATATGAAGAATAGGCAAACCTTTACCGTTACCAACACGTAGATCGTCGTCACCATGGTAAGCTTCCGAAGATCCTAAACTTGACAAGTCTGGTGTAACATGGTGACTCGCCCCTGTGTTCGGAAACCAATTTGTTGAAGCATATGACCGAGTATCAGCAAAGTTAGCACTCGGACGGCCACGAATAGTAGATGGGTCCCGATTGGGGCAATCGGACGGAAGGTGAGAAATTCCACACTTGGGGCACGTGCCATGAACCGCGTTTGTTGTGGTTGCCCAATCGAAACGTCCACGTCCTTGAGGAGACGGACGCGAATTTTCCACCCGTCGACCACGACCTCTAAAGGTGTTGGAGCCCCTGCCACGGTTCGACCGAGAAGTGTAGTGGGCCTGGGGGCTGTTTACGGGCTGAAGTTGAAGGCCATGCTGGGCCGCCATTTGTTGTCAGGTAAGGAGGGTATGTGGGCCTGGAGAGGGGTGGGCTACGGGAGTGGGTAACAGCCCAGCAGCAGGGGACGGGTTTGGGGTGTTAGTGGAGGCCGAATATGCATGCGAGGAGGAGGAAGCGGCTGGGTTATGGTGCCGATTGATCATGTAATCATGATCCGATAGGAGGGCAGGGAGCTCATCAAAGGTAATGGGAGTGGTTCGGCCAAGCAAGTTTGATTTTAACCCATTATATTCTTCACGCAATCCGGAGATAACAAGCATAACAACATCTTCATCGGCTAAGGGCTTCCCAATATTTTGTAAATCCGTGGCATATTCATTGGCACGTGCTAAATATGCGAGGGGTGTCTCATCACCTTTCATCTCTAACTTAAGTAACTTCGTTTTAAGCGTATATTCGCGTGACTGAGTATGAGGAGCATGTGCCCGTTCTAAATTAAGCCAAATATCACGAGATGTAAAACCTTTTATGTGATGGAACGATTCTTCAGAAACGGTGGAGATAAGCAGCATCCGGACATGAGCGTCATTAGAGATCCAGTTTGCATAAATAGGGTTCGGCCTAGTGGAGGCCGGGACGGCGGTGTCGCCAGAACCAGTGGCCGGAACGTCTATATTGGGCGAGGGGCACGGGATGGTTCCATCGACATAACCATACAGATTGTTGGTAATCAGAAAGGGTTGGATCATTGTCTTCCAGAACCCATAATTCGAAGATTTGAGGGTGAAGGCAAACTTGTGTGAATTATGAGACGTTTTGTCTTGGGTAGTAAAGGGGGTAATGGTGGCCATTGAAGAGAATAACCGATCGACAAGAAGAGGGAGAGGAGAAGAGCCGATCGGCGGCTAGGGTTTAGGGGAGGGAGGGTCGAAATTTTTGGTGGCCTGGCTGTGATACCATATTAAACCACAGAATTGATTTCATTAATTAGAATAAGGAGAGTACAATGACTTATATAGAAGACTAGTTACAATTGACACCCTCAACTAATAACAATATAAAATACGGTCTAATATTATAATAATTGTGCTTCATAATGTAGTAGAGGGTTTGCAGCGTTGTGTGTTTAAACAGGTTGTTTTGAGATTTGAATATGACATATCAGTTAAAGCACATACATATATGTTTATGAGAGTCTTATTGACACTAGGATAGATAAATTAACAGAAACGAGTACTTCGTTGCAAGTTATCTATCCTGCAGTATTGCGCGAGTTGTGTATGTAAATATGTGATTAACATGATTACGGTAAAACATGTATCTTACATAACTGTCATGAAGCCTACTTGCCATATAGATGTTTTATATGCAACTTGATGAAGATTTGCAATTGATTACAGCAGCAAAACTATAGAGTGGAGTAAAATTGAAATCATAACTTGTAACTGATACTAGAAGATAATGTTCCCAAAGGATCTCAACTGATAATACATCACCATAGGTGACCCAGGACTATGTCCTTCTCAATGCTATGGACACTTATTTATAGAACTAGGACTTGCACTTATCGCCTTCCTTTCATGGGCATATGACTATTAATAACTAGGACATGATTCCTACCCCCCCCCCATCCCCAACACCTCAAAACAATCTTATCCTCAAGACTGAAATTAGTTAACCAACGTCAAATCCAGGTGGAGATCTCCTCAAGTGTGTCATCTGGAGGCCAATACTGCCCATGCACCACCCATGAATTCCTAGATAGACTATGAGATGAGCCAGCGATGAACTCCACAACATGACTAGCCTGAGGTAGGTATGAGTCAAGTGGGTGCGGTTCATGATCCAAAACAAACAACTTAGGAAGGATATGGGCCTATCGATCGCCGAAGTCATCAAATCCAGTAGAAATTTGCTTAAGCATAACATGAATAGAATTGTGATTGAAAGGAATACCGGATCAGAGAATGAAAACGCAGTTGAAGAAACACGGATCGAAGCAACACTCGATTTATCCCCTTTGGCAATTGCGACCAACGGTAAAGGAAGAAGACTGAAATGGGGCTGCTGGAGCAATTTCCTCAACTCGCAAATCAAGAGAACCCCGGGCCACAACTGTTTGTTGATCCACCCTGATGCCCACAACAGGACTGGAAATAAAGCGTGCTTCAGATCTGGATACGATTGCTTCAAATTGAGCAATCATAGACGAAGAAGGAGAAATTGAAGCTCGCGATCGCGAATCAGGAATCGACTCCTAATTTTGCATCCAATCACACATGAGTTTCTAGATTGTAATCGATTCCGCATGACCACTTCCAATTATTTGAGTACATATTTGATTTCAGCAACATCGGATTATAGCTGCTGAATCGCGAGTTGCAGAATGTCGAGGCGAGATGAATGAGTCATCCTAACTGAATCAGAAAGGTGAAAGGGAGATGGAATCGGAAATTAATTACAGAAAATCGGATTTAGAGAGCGGCCAGAACATGAAATCGAGATAGGAACTTGAAATAAACAGAAATTGACTAACAGAAGTGGATTCAGACGAATAGAAGGCGACGGCGAAAATCCCTACTCTGATAGAGATCAGAATTGAACTTGAAATTGAATCGAAAATTCAATCATAAGTTCAATCGGAAATTGAAGCCCAAAGTGGAATCGGATGAACAAAAAACGATAATGGAGGACGGTGGCAGATAAAGCGATAATGATGGAGATCGGGAATTAAATCAGAAACGAAAATTAAATTACCTTTCTCCTGATAAGTCGATGGCGGATAAAGCGATAATGATGAAGATCTGGAATTAAATCAAAAAGCGATGGAGGATGAAGAAGAAATCTGATGGAGAGATCTGAAATTAAATTGAAGTGGAAATGGAAACTAGATCGAAAACTGAATTTTTGATTAAATCATTGGAAATTAAAACTAGATCTGGATGCAGAAGGTGAATCGATGGAAGAGAGCAGAGGAAGGAGGCAAGTCAGACCAAAGATGGAGATCTGCTATGGAAACTTATTTATAGAACTAGAGCCTGCATATTTACGGGTTGTATATTTTCAGCTAGAATCTGGAGTTTTATTTCGAAATGGTGCAAAGTCTCTCATTTCTTTTTATTTTCGATTGAAGACCTTGTCTCATTGGATGACACAATGAAGTTGGAAAGGAATAACAGAGACTTGTTTAAGGCAATCATTTTCACGACGTGTTGGACTATCTGGAAGGAACGTAATGAGGTCGTGTTCAACAACAAACATCCGTCAGAGGGGTCATTCGGTTAACGAGATTAAATGCTTAAGCTTTCTTTGGGTGGTTAATAGAGATAGATCGAGAGTAGTGTCTTGGGAGGATTGGTGTCCATTCCAAATTTAATTTTCCTTTGTTGTTCTCGGTTCCCTAGTGGCTTACTAGGAATCCTCCATTATTTATATTGAAATCGCTCTTAAAAAAAAAAAAACTTGCACTTATCCCCTCAAAGAATGGACATATGACTAATATTAACTAGAACATAATTCCTATCACAACTAAACTTGTGTATGATTAGTAATTATTGGTTAGTAATCTATCCCGTGAGTTTGGCCTTTGTGTAACATGAATAAATCCCAAATGATATGTTCGAGAAATTTTTAATTAAATAACTCTTTTATTTAATCACAAGTAGATAACCGTTTAAACGTTTAGACTAAATTCTAATTAATTTGATATGACCTTTGATAATTTAAGTCTTATATTATCGAACTTTTTGTGAGCAAAATCCTAGTTCATTGTATCTAAAGATACTTAGAAAATTAATATCAGGTTGATTTGATGAATTACTCTACGTGACTAGTCATTAATTCTTTTTCTTTTGTAAAACTTTATTATCTGGTTAGGAAGTATAGGTCAATAGAAGAGAGGATATAATTAGATAAAGAAATAAACAATCCTTAAATCTTAATGGACAATACTTAGAATTTTTTTTGAAAAAAGAATAAAATCTATAGTTTTATAAAGTTTAAAGGGCAAAATTTGTAATTTAGTGTAACAAAAACTATTAATATATTAATCACTTTTACTCCTTTATTTTGAGTAAAATAGAATCCATAAAACAAGACATATATTTAGGGAACGTGTGAAGTCACTCATGATCATCTAGTTGAAGACTATTTTGTAGAAGAACCTTATATAATTCGTAGATAAATGTATCAACGGATTGTTGTCGACATCAAAATGCACGATCCTTATTTTCAGATTTCCTATGACGGTAGAGGTCAAAGATCTTCCGTCCTTTGGTAAAAGTGCACATCGACAATCCATCAACTCGTATACGAGTCAGTTTCTGACGCAATGAACAAATATTTAATTATGTCTACTCAAGTATTTAGTAAAATGCGTTTTATTATTAAATATAATTATATTTAATTATTAAAAAATCATTTAGGCGAGTTAGATTTATTCTTCTCCTTTTATATCTCACATGCATTGATACTCTGTTATTTATTAATAATACAATAAAAATTGGTTGATGAATAGTGTTCTTTTACTATTTTTGGTTTTGACCACAATTGTTTTCTTTTTTTTTTACACTTTAGCCTTTTTCTATTAAGCATGGGTTGAACACAGGAACATCATTTGCGTTGTACAAATTTAATAGCTTTGTGTACAAGTGATACTACTTTTTAAAGACTTAGTCTTTCTCTGTTCTCATTGGTATTTTTACACACTCTCTCTCAGAACCTTTTAAGACTCTCTCTCTAAGATGTTCCCTCTAATTATGTTGCAGATCTCTTGATATCTTCTTCGTTGTGGTTTTTGCGATGATGTTACTGCCGATGGTGGCTGTCAGTTTCTATTGTCACTGTTCATGCGTCGTTGTCGTTGCCGGTGTGCGATGATTTTACCGACGGCAACCACCGCATCCATCGTCGGTTTATGAGCCCCGTTTTTCTGATTTCAGCTAGGGGTCGTCGCCTGCTGGGCGATCAAGTGTACTTGCCGGTGTGCGATGATGTTACCGACGACGGCGGGGCGTTTACCGCAGCCGTCGTCGGTTTATGAGGCACCATATTATGCAGATTGTTTTTTTAAGCTACAGATCTAAGTTTTCTTTGAGATCTGATCGGAATCGGTGATTGCTTAGATTTTTAGTCGACTAGATTTTGGTCGGGACCTACATCGAAGTGTTTTTCGTTTATGGGGTGTCGCGCTGTAAAGCGAGATGGTGGCGATTATCATTCGGGATTACATGTTTGACGGGATGAGACCTGCATAGGTCGGTGATTCTTAATCGATTCAGAGATGTTTTCTTCATTTCTTCTACTGTTTATATTTTTTGGCTGTGATGAGATCCATTTGTTTGGCTGGAGTTGAGATACAATAATCTATATCTTGGCGTGGCAAGTAGATTTGCAGCCATGGTAGGTTTAATTCTTTGCTCACCATCACAAATCTGAGCCACATTCAAATGATTTATCGCCACATTCAAATGATTTATCGGTTTCTACTTGGTTTCTTCATAGTTTTTGATGTTTCAGTTTCTCTTAATTGTTGAAGTTTAATGATGTTGATAGCATTTTATTGGTGGTTCATCAACAGTCGAAAAATGGAGTTTTGTAGCTTCATTGAATACAAAATTTAAATTATGTTGAGGGTTTCAAAGAGTTTGATTTACGGTGAATGGTGTGGTGAACATAGGTGATCGGTGGTTGTTTTATTTACTTTCTGTAGGTCAAACAAAAAATGGAGATGAAGAAGAGACACCGAGAAGACCACCTCTTGACAGTTGGTGGTCGCAAAATCCCGGTTAGTTCTTTGAGTTCTAAGTCGGTTCTTTCATGTTTATTATAGTATTTTTCAAATGTTTTAAAATCACTCTTTCAAAACATTTAAGAGTCCCGTCTTTAATTGTTTTACGAAGATGATAGTATTTTTCAAATGGTTTTATATAACATTTTTTTTGTTGCAGAGATATCGAAGAATAGCCATAATAGTAGGCAGAGAGAGAAAGAAATGTCATAATTACCTAACATAGGAGAAAGTGAATTATTTTTAACCTTTTCCAAAGCAAAGCAGTTATACATTCACATCCGTGACAATTAGATAAGACTTAAACATTCCAGATTTAATAAAAATATAATGCAACCATAATTCTATTATTCATGTAACAGGTAACAAAAATCAGGTATATGGAAAAATGAATTCAATATGTATATGTTTTTGTAATCGAAGCAAATAAACTATATTAATAATTTACTCTCATATTCACTTTACTAATCCTGGGTCACCTTTAATTCATAAGGATCATATCCGAATTGATCCATTGATTTAACAAGTTGTCAAATGTATATATAGGTAATATCCCCGCTGATCCATTGATTTAAGTGGATTTCCCTCTCATCTGAGGCTTACAAATTACAACTTTGGTGGTAAAAATGACATCTAACATATAATTATTTTTATGCATAGTTACAACGATAACGCAGATCACTATCTATTAATTACACTTACAAACAACAAAAAAGAATGGGTCAAAAACGACTTGTTCGTCGCAACGCGCGGGAGGGGCAAATTCTCGTTATGTGTATTATAGATTAGAACTAGAATCCTAGAGTACATATGAAACATGTATATATAAGATACGAACAACATATCTCATATAGATTTTACCCAAGAGAAACCAATTTAAATTGAAAATTTTAAATGCGATCGTCTGTCCGATTTTTTCGTCTAGAAATACCTATTTTCGTGATTTTATGTATAAAAATTTATATGTATTGAGTATCACCCCTCGGTAAAACTTTTAAGTTGCGTCACCTCGAAGTTTTCTTTCAAACTTCGCAATTACCGTTAATGAAATAGGGGAACTATTCCCGTTAATACTACTTTCCCACCAACTATCACATCAATCATGCGAACTTCGCTAGAACTCTCTTTCACCTTGTTCTTTTTCTCAATTAAAGATGTGGTCAACATTCACATTGGATTGTCGGATTCGGAGTGGAAAAGGAAGGCTTTGAACACGATAATGCTCACTACATGTTGGTGTCTATGGAAAGAGCGGAACAACGTGGTTTTCAATCATAAATCCCCTTCGGTTCATCGGGTGGTGTTGGATATAAAGAATTGGAGTTTCCTTTGGTTTATGAATCGTTGTAAGTCCCGTCCCATTAATTGGGATTTGTGGTATTCTTTTCTCTTGTAATGTTCTTTGTTGGCGGCTTCTAGCTTCTTGCTAGGGGTTTTTGCCCGTGTTAATGCATTGCCGTTCCAAAAAAAAAACTCTCTTTCACCTTAACTCATGAGAAATATTTGTAAGAAATCTATTGATAGCACATGACAAAGGAATCATGATTGAAAGAAGAAACCCCAATCATGTTGATACTAGAATATGAGTTTTCATTAGAAAAAGATATATTTATTTTACGACTAATTATTATACTATACAACAAAATTTCATTGATGAATAATTAATTTTTAGTTTTTTAAATTTTGGTCACGTGACATTGGTGTTTTAACGCTTTCTACTTCTAAACTTTTACGATTTGTTTTTTTCTTTTTAACGAAATAGTAAACTTTTAGTTTTCATAGTTTGGCCATATTGTTTCATACTCTTACGTTTTCTACCGTTTAACTTTTGAAGTTTTTTTATTTTAAGTTTTGTTGTCTTCTATTTTGGTCACGAAACTTTTAACTTTTATACTTTCGTTTTTAGTATATTTTTATAGTTTTATACTTTCATTACAAGACTCTTAGACTTTTATGTTTTATACCCCTTAACTTTTTTATCCTCTAACATTTAATTTTTTTTTTAACTTTTATTTATCTTCTACTTTGGCCATGAAACTTTTAATTTTTATACTTTCGTTTTTAGTATACTTTTATAGTTTTATACTTTCACCACAAGACTTTTAGACTTTTACGTTTTATACAACTTAACTTAGTATATTTTTATAGTTTTATACTTTCACCACAAAACTTTTAGACTTTTACGTTTTATACTCAATTTTTTAACCCTCTAACTTTTAAAGTTTTTTTATTAAGTTTTTTTGTCTTCTACTTTGGGCACGAAATTTTAATTTTTCTACTTTCGCTTTTAATATATTTCTTAGTTTTATACTTTTACCACGAGACTTTTAAACTTTTACGTTTTATACCACTTAACTTTTTTACTTTCGCTCAGTATACAAATACAACCCCTCAGCAACGCGCGGGGTGGGTAAACATCTTGTTATACTTAATTATTGATGTGACTTGCAAGAATCATATTTGGGTTTTTAAAGCTAAGAGTATTCACAGCAGGTTCCCTGTACTCATCCTTATAATTTATACTTTTATTATTACTTTTTCTCTCTCTTCCACTCACAACCATAATTAAATAATACTTTTTATACCTTTATCATTACATTTTCTCTCTCTTCCAATCCCCAAATTTTAGAAATCACCAAACTTTTTGTCAAATATACAGATTTTGTAATGTTTTTATGTCTCATCTACTCACAACCACTCACAACCAAACCTTAAATTATACAAATTTACACTCACATATTTTTTAAGGAACCTACCGTGAATGCTCTAAACAAAGGCTAAAATTAAAGATATTTCTACTACAAATTTGTTATGTTTTGCTGGTAGGCTTAGAGCGAGGTCTTATAAATTTTTTATATTTATATATTTAGATTAAAATACTATTTTGTTTCATATGTTTTCGGCATTTTAATCATTTCAATTCATTTTTTAACATATCAAGTCTTGATGTTATATTTTCTTTAACGATTTTGGTCTATAACGTTAATTCTGTTAGTTATTCATGTTTAATGTAAAGGTATATTAGTCATTTTATTCATAAGAACTATTTATGTAGTTTATCAACACCATTAAATATACGAGGGACTATTTTATGATTTAATAAAAATAATTAATTAATTAATTAATTAAAAAATAAAACTCATTCACTCTTTTTTTTTAAACAGCGAATTCATTACCAAAAAAACACACTCATCACGAGCAAGAAGCTCGAGGGAGGGAAAAAGAACCCAACAAGTTACATAGTAGTAAAGTTGAAGTTACACCATTCGCTCCAATCGTTAAAAGCCAACCTATTCATACTCGAAGCCCAAAGAAAGCTCGTGGTTTTGATTTCTTGGATAATCCAACTGGAGGAAACCCACTTATTATTGAAGACAACCTCGTTTCGAGCCCGCCAAGTGGTCCAAAAGCAGTAAGAATCACCGTGTGGAGTGCATAGGACCTTTTTGGGCCCATTTGAGTCGTCTCATGAAGAGAAACGAGGTCCTCAATGGAGAAGCAGAATATTTGGGGAATTTTACACGAACTAGGTACGACGACCCATATGGCCAAAGCAACCTGACAACCGCTGAAAAGGTGATCCGCCGATTCCTTGTGTTCGTTGCAAAGAGGGCACAACAAAGAGGGCACCGGAACCAATCACCCTCCCTCTCTATCTAAACTCTAATAGCCACCAATTACCCTCCTCACACCATCCCACCTCCCTAACAACCACCATCGCTACTAGCCGCCCTCGTCATAACCGTACCATGTCTCATGAACAATCGCGGAAGCGTCATAAGCATCGCGAAGACGGCGATGACGGTAGCCACCTCCTGAACAATGTGGAGTTTGTGAATGGGATTATGAAAGAGAAGAAGTTTGAAGAACTCCAAGGGGACTGAAATTGTTGAAGCTGATGATATGGATGGTTTGATAGATGCCAACGAAATAGAAGAACTCCCTGAAATTGATGAATATAGTGATGTAGATGGGGCTGTGAAGGAGAGCAAGCGGGAGAACTCCTTGTTGAAATTGAATCTTTGTTTATTTTGTTAAATTTAGTGATTGTAAAATGAAATTGAGCCTGCATTGAATCGAATACTTTCGTTCATTTCCACGGTCTTTTTGTTTAGGGTATTGGATTTTTGTAAAACTAAAAGTTGTAGGTGTTACCGGTGTTGAGTCGATAACCTGAAAAAACCATGTTATACGACTATACCTATTATTCCTTCAATTTCTATGCTAAACTCGTTGACATTAGAAATAAAAAGTTAAAAGAAATATATGTTACATGATTATACATGTTACACCACCAACTCTTTTACTAAACTCACACGACTATATCTATTATACCATCAAATCATATGTTAAATTTGTTGTGTTTGGATAAGAAAAAAATAATTGGTTAAAATTTGTTTATATAGTAATAATAAAAATGGTTCAAAATGTACAATGTACTTAAAGTTGTTCAAATTTGTTTATATAAACATGCATAAAATTGTGGTATAATATATGCTTCAAATAATTGTACCATGTGATTTTATACTTTAAAACTTGCATATTTAACTTATATTTTGTATATAGTATAATATAGTTAATTTATTTATTATATTAATTAAATTACATAAATAGTCTCTCATATATTAAACTAGAGATCGACCGCGCGTTGCTGTGGTAATTTAGAAAAAATATATGAAAAAGTGAATAAAATAAATAAAATATAGATTTATAAGGGTTATATAACTTTTGTATAAACACATCTCTCATAAATTCAAGATGTTATATTTCATATCTTTAACCTTTAATTATTTATGTCAATGCACTTAATATCTGTATTACATCTCATAATTAAAGTCAACGCGTCGTTTCAAATAAAGTTCTCCGTATCCAAGCACTTTCAGTATAAAATATATTTTTTTGGTTATAATAGCATATGTATTGACAATTTATTTGGTTCGTGGAAAATACAGGAAAATAGTGAATATAGGTTCATAAGTGTATTAACTGTCACACCCCAAAAAATCCCACGCGCGATAACGCGCCGCAGGGAGCGTGACAAACCAGGATCGCCGTCCATTAGTTACACCAAACGACTAGTAATTAATAAAAAGGTTGTATATTTTATTAAAATTTAAATACAGAGTTTTACAAATACGGAAGCGTAATACACTGAAAGTGTTAATGTAAAAACACCGCCACCCAAGGTGGCGTGGCTTGTTCAAAGACAATAAAAGGGTTTCGAAGTCTCATGCATGCGTACTCGTGATACTCGAACATCTGCAACCTGAGAATAACATGCTAAAAAGTGTCAACACAAAGGTTGGTGAGTTCACAGGTTTATTAGTTCAAAAACAGTTCTAGTTAATGTAAATCGACTGTTCAACAACAGTCCTAGTTCAATGTAAATCAACTGTTCCTCGACAGTTCAAGTTCATGTTCAAGTTCAGTTTAAAATCCAGATAATATATCAATAGCTAGCTAGGCTATCTTCAAGAAATCAGTGCACGTTTGACTAGATAAACTAGCTATCCAGTTACTGAAGCTCGACAAGTTCAATTGTGCCTCGTTAAGACTAAGAAGTTTATAACACCCGTTCGATATCCAATCGTGTCAGAGCGACTGACCCGGGTGGGGCTGTCAAACCCAGTAGATCTACCAAATAAGTTCCCGCTGATGTCACATTGACAGTAACTCTAAAAGTGAGGACTTTATCATAAGTGTGCCACTATCATTCAGGTGATATAATTATCTAACAGTTCAAGTGTTTGCATGTTAATCTCCCCCAACAGGATTTAAAATAGGTAAAATGGGGTCATGAAACTCACCTTCGGGTGCACAGCAACTCCAGATAAATAACCATAGTAAGTAGCAAGTAACATGTCTTGTGTACTCAACCAAACACCTAACGAGCATATATACATAAGTGTGTGTTTAATTGAAAACAACTAAGTTTAGACAAACGGTGAAAATAGATGATGTCAACTATGACATGATGAAGATGAAAAGTCCAAAACGAGTCGAGGATGACACATTTGCCGAAATCAATACGATTATCAAAACGATGAAAAGTGTATTGTTTGCTAATAACACATGTCCAAGAAATCAAGTAATAAAATATGTACACACACACACACACATATATATATATATATATATATATATATATATATATATATATATATATATCCATAACCAGATATACAATTACGCAAATAGCAAGTTCTCAAAACATACTTGTGTATAAATATTTATATAAATATATACCTAACGCTTATAGTGTTTATATCGTAAAATACGACAAAGTATATTATCTGGGTACGCATATTTTTCACAAATATAAAGATTGCTCAAAACGTTCATTATATATATATATATATATACGAATTTATATTATGCCCAAAATATACATCTTTATTATTTAAAACTGAATCACCGGTTAATATATATATATATATATATATATATATATATATATATATATATAGATATATTTGTTGAAAGTTTGTGTTATATAAAAATAACGATATAATAATAAAAATAATGATGTCTATGAAAACCTACAGGTCCGCAACAACGCTAAAAATGATCGGTGGTTCGTTTTGGGTCACGGAGATCCATAAACAAGTAATAAAAATAAAATTGCAACAACCGAAGGTCATTGGATTTGAACCCATGACCTCTGATTCCATTTCCAGCGCCCAAACCAACAGGCTATGACTTTATTTGGTTACTATGTTCGAAAAGAGTGACTTTATTTACATGGTTTCCAGCAAAACGGTTTCTAAATAAAATAGTTACAAAAACAGAGGCTGCCGGGTTTCGAACCGGGGACCTCTAGTATGGTACTCTAAGGTCTAACCACTGGACTAGCACTTCAGGACGTGTTTTTATCCGGAATTCAAATACTTAACGAGTCCCGTTCGGATGTCTTCTTCTTCATTTAACCAACCCTAATTCACGATCCACCATAACCGCAACAGAGGCGTTTGCAGGTTAATCTAAAACGATGATTCGGACCCGAATATGAACAAAACAGAAATTAACAATCATTACCTTGATTAAAAGAAGAAAGCCGATGTGATAACGCGTTGACAACCGAAAACCGAGCGATAATTGCGATTAATTCCGGTGGACGATTGCACTGAGGTGGTCGTCGGCGGAAAGTACGGTGACTGAGAGCATCCCAGTCCCCCGTTTCAGTCGAGTGCCACACGTGGTGTTCGAGTTTTTTTCGAGAGCTTCACGGTATGCGGGTTTTCTAGAAAAGCTTCGAAGGTTCAAGGGGAAGATCAGAGGGTTTGAACGAGAGGTGGATGGAGATTGGAAATTGATCTTAGGTGGTTTAGTGTTTACAGTCATAGTGAATGATTCCTATGGCTTTTGATCATTGTGTAACCATCGATGCGTAAGTAACCGGCAAGGAGAAGATGTGAATCGTCGTCCGTTTCATGACATGCCTTCAAGTTCGAGATGAGAATGGTTGAAGGTGGGTTACGAAGATGAGGATGATTGCTTCCAAATGATCGGCCGATTAAGGAGCAATGAACTTAATAGTTTGTAACGGCGAATTGATGATCTGAATTGAATAGCGAGGTCCGAACAGTCGACGACTAATATTGATTCAACTAAAATTGAGTTTTGCTATATGACATAATACACCCTCCAATTTAATAATGCACATATTACCCCTTGAAGTTTTTATTTCAGCTTATTTCAAAACTTAATATAAATATTTAGTATACAAACTTTATGACATAGTGTTTAGTCCCCACTTACTACTATAAAATATCGTTTTAATAAGATGTGATAACGTGTATTTATAAAATATCATTCTTATATAAATACCGCTAGGGTTTCCCATCATTTATAAAATAATATATATTTGAGTTCACATAAACTGATAAACACGAAATCATAATGATACGTGTTTAACTGCCATAAAATCATAGAACAATACGTATAATTTCATGATACATCGTCACATAATAATCATAGAATAAGTCGTGTGAATATATACATATATATATATATCACATAAAATCATATATAACTTAACTCGTCACATGAAATGACATAACACTCACATTAAATCACAACATATGATCTACATAAAATCATAGTATATCAAACATCTAGACTTACGTGCATGCTCGTATAGTGATTGTTATACAAAACCCTAATTTGCTAAAGTCAACACAGTCAATCTCATAAATGTTCACACAAAATTTATAGCAATTTAGGTTTAGGTTAATTCAGAAAAGGACTTGAAAAGACGGATTGTCACATTAACCGCTTTCTAAAATTTCATTTACCGCTTATTCCATATTTTAAATTCTAGATGTTAAATTCCATATCTTTAACTTTACACAGACTCTTCTTCAGCAGCTAACACCAGGCGTCGTTTGGTATAAAGCTTTTTGTATCCAAACACTTTAAGGATCATATATATATATATATATATATATATATATATATATATATATATAATTTTTGTGTGTGTGTAAAATAGCCTATGTATTGATCATTTCCTTTATTCGTGTAAAAAATGTGCTACCTAGTACACCTATAAACTAATCTTAATCATGGAAGGTTGCTTATGGGTTTTTTTGGCAGTCCCAGTTAGCATCATATATGTTTTGGTTTTACTTATCTATGAAGATTTCTGTTGGTTTTCGGCTTTGAAGCGCGTATCAGAATTGTTTTGGTTTTAGTTTGCTATGACTATTTCTACTATCTATACATGATAAAGTTGGATCTAATGTTGTTACTATGGTCGTTGTTCCATATTGATTAGGCTTTGGAGGTTATGATCTAAGCCATTCTATATGGTATATTGTATTCATGTAAATGGTTGTCCTTGAATCACCAAATCTAAGTTGTTCTATCATTCGAAATCTAAATTGTTTTAAAAACTTTCATTTTGTCCCTTTTCAACTTGATAAAATTTCTTTTGTAAGCACGTTAACATGTACCTTCATCAAATATTTAAATTTCCTATTTTGTAATTTAAATTGAACATAATGTAAGTTAACCTCTCCAAATTTCAAGCTTCCCTACTGTTGTATATTTAGAATCTATGAATTTATAAACTCAATTTGATGATATAATATATAAACATGAATTCACCAAGTAATGAGTTGATAAGTTCACTAATAACACACTTCTTGATTTTGGCTAACCAAAACATATGGAATAATTCAAATCAAATATTCTTCATCATTCTGGCAAACAAATAAATTCTTGAAACCAAACTACCAAACAATGTGGGTTTACCTTAATATCATAATATGTAAAGTTGTAGTGACATTAAAAACGATATAGACGAATATATGTAGCCTTATGCAACAAAAATATTTAACCCCGCGGCAAGACGCAGGCCAAAAAAACAAACCTGAAGTGAGCCAACAAATACATGTACATGAGTTAAGGCAACAAATAAGCTTTGAGTTAAGAACAATGAATCTACCTTTTTTATATCAGGTCCCATCGGACTAAAAAAAATAAAGCATTTATTGGTTATTGAGATGACAAAGGTATGCATTAGGGGTGAGCAAAAAACCGAAAAAAACCGAACCGCACCAAAAAAACCGATAAAACCGAACCGAAAAAAACCGAACCGAAAATAATGGTTCGGTTTCGGTTTCACGTCGATTAAAAAACCGAACCGAACCGAAAAACCGAACCGTATAAAAAACCGAACCGAACCGAGGGTATATGTGTAAATTAATGATTTATGAAGGGGCATTATGAAACTTAGAACATTATTATTTAATAGTAATATTCTAAATTATATAAAATTACAAAAAAAACACTTTAATGATCCGTCCGACTTCCCAGTTCCAACTTCCCACTTCTTCGGTTCTCTTCCACGACGCGTCCCCAACTCCCAAATCCTGTGTACGTTAATCTTTGAGGTCCGATTTCTAATTCGTATGCATATACTATGTACATGTACGCCTCTTAATGTCTTATAGGGGTTGCTCAAACTAATGTAAAGTGATAACTTATATCATATCCTGTTGATTTCTATATATGCGTTTGGTTAATTAAGTGGGAAAAAAAGGAAAAAAAAACTGAACCGAAAAAACCGAAAAAACCCGAAACCGAACCGAAACCGAAAAGAACCGAAAAAAACCGAACCGAAAAAAACCGAAACCGAATGGTTTTTTTTTCTAGGAACCAAAACATTCGGTTTTGGTTCGGTTCGAGCCAAAAACCGAACCGAACCGAACCATGCTCACCCCTACTATGCATGATCAATAGTTTCATATCCAACATTAAACATGAAAACTTAAGCACAAATTCTAAAGCTTTAGAATAAACAACTTTGTGGATATTCAATGATATCTTCATGGTTTTCATGGTTTTCATGGTTTAGTCTCTGAGTGTTATTACTTATTACACACCAAAACCTATGATCAGTAGCTACATGACAAACAGATCCAAATACATCATTAGACATGTATAGATATTAATTAATAATAGAATTAAAAAGGAAAAAAAATAAGAAGTAAAAAACAGTTGTTCCAAAGAATTGAACATGGGTTTTGGATTTAGGGGGGCAAATGCTAAACCAATTGGGCTATAATGACTTTTGTTAAATATTTCTCAGGATATATATATATTATAGATATGGTTTTCTTTAGGAAAAGACAAAAAATGACACATTTCCATAAGTTGATTTCTCTATTGTATATATATACAATGGTGTTGATATGTTATATAAATAGTAGTAAAATGACTATTACATTTAACTGAAATAATTAACAGAATAGTGTTAATGATTAAAATCGTTAAAACTTGATATGCTAAAAGATTCTTTAAACTAAATGATTAAAATACCTAAACCACATGGACCAAAATAGTATTTTACTTTTTTTTTATCTAAACAATATTTAGAGGACCTGGATTTACAACCCAATTGTTTTCCTATATACAGATACAAGATCCAGAAATCCAATTAATATTTCTCATCATAATATATACCGTTTCCATTTATTACTTTTATTTTTACTAGAAAAGGTTCTAAAACCTTGCAACGATAAGTGTCGTAAGAGACACCGAAAAAAATCCTTCGAGAAGGGTTCTTGACAAGTATAGAATATCATGATATTAAGTGGTGTTTTATCGTTAATAAAAAATAGTTTTATCGTTAATAAAAAATAGTGATGTGACATTACAAGAAAAGAAAGAAAAAGATACATATTCATGACGCATAGTCTTTAAAATATGAAAGCTTGAAGATTGAATTGTTGAGTGCAAGCGGTATATTATTGCCCATAATCTTTAATCTTGCTCAAATGTGAACTTGATAGAAAGGAAAACTATTTAGATTCCTTGCCTTAAGGATTATCCACACACCAAGAATATTTCAAGTTTTCAACAATGCAACAACTAATTGAGGTGGTTTAGACTTTAGAAGGTTGATTTCTAGATCTCCTAAGATTGTTCTTTACTTCCCCTAAATGCATTTGAATGGTCACTTGCTTTAATTTCAAAGCTATGTTTATGAATTATTATTTTTTATGTTTAAGTAAATTGCATTATAGCTACCATTCAGCAAACATCCAAAAAGCTACATTTTATTAGTATACTTGTAATATTTAGGGCTATATTTCGTAATTACCTAAATAAAACACGATATATATGAACAATTCATTTTGGTGTCTCCAAAAGAGTGGGTTCTAGTTTAAGGCCCATTACTCTGGGCTATGAATGGGCCTGGCCAGTAGAAGCGAGTACACAAGCTATAAGTATTAATGAAATATATCCGCAAACGATCCAACCCAAACAAATCATTGTTCATAATTTGTTCATGAACGGATAACCAAATGAAATTCGGGTTAATTGTTGTTTTTTACGGATATGAACTTGTTTACGAACACCAATAAAACATATACTATTTAAAAGGGTAAGAGTTATCAATTTTAATCTCATATATTAGACATTTGGTGCATTTTAGATATAGTTTATCAAGGTCGTTTCGGAGAACCTCAAAGTATTTTGGGTTCCTAAGTGAGAATACAATTTTGAGCCCCTAAGAGATCTAGCTTGGAGCAGTCGCGAACTGAATAAACCATTTTGGTTTAGATCACTAATATTCTTATGTATTTAGTTATTATTAGAAACTGAGTTTTACTCATATATTTATTATTTGATAATAAATTTTGGTAGTGTCAAACAAAACAAATCCACACAGCAAAGTGCGCATCGCACTCTTACGCATTATTCTCACGATAATGCATGTATAGTAAATCTAGTTCAACATATTTAAAAAAGGTTGTGGTTACATTCACAGCCACTAAAAAAACAGCTCTTACACGGGTTGTTTGGGGTTATATGGTCGTTGGAGGGGGGGGGGGGTGACAATCGCAAATTTCAGGTTATAATTTAACTATTATCTTAATTTATTTAATATATCTACATGTTAAATTATGGTGTGAATATAAAAAATACATATCTATATATAAGCATAAATTGCTAATTTATGAGTACTAGTGTCATGCTCGAATATAAATAAATACTTATATCTCGTCACACTGATAACGTAGTAATATTTAAACTTAGTTTTGGGTAGTGGCTCTCAGATTCTAAATATTTAATAATAGAGTGATTGTAACCCAAATGAAGACTTATTTGGTCACTCTCAAGTGTATATATATTAGTAATGAACGGGCATATCAAATCCGTCTAAATTCACCCTGAGACGTGACAACCGAAACAAACGTGTGACATACGAACCTTACAAACATTCATTTGTATTTATATTTCTATTAGACCCTTGCCATACTACCCTTATTTTATCTTTAAACCCCCTTTTCAACTATTAACCTTTCCCTCGGGGATGGATATAATGAAAACCTCTTTAAGTTGGAAAAACCGTGAAAACTACCACAAAACGATTTTTTTTGTCTTCAAAATTTTTGTAGTGATTATATGCGTTAATACAAGCCCTATGGTGAAAAAAAATCAAAAAAACGCCTAGTAGTTTTTTTTTAAAAAAAATTCGGAAATCTGACGTTACGTCATGTTACATATGTAACATTTACTTGTTACATATGTAAAATGCCTTGTTACATATGTAACAAAATCTGTAAATAATTTTTTTAAAATAAACCTCTAGGCGCTTTTTTTTTCACCAAAACCATCAAAAATGAATGTAGAATCTATAAAAAAATACATCTAAAAAAATAACAAATTTTGAACGTCTTTTTTGGCCGGTTAACTTCTTTTTGCAAAAAAATATGTTCTTAAATATATATTTTTTTTAAAATTTACTCGGCGTTTTTTTTTTTTTCATAATGGGTGTTTTTTTAAGTTTGAGAGTCACCATAAAAAAAATCGGAACAAAAATGAAATTTTTAGCTTAGTTTTCACGGTTTTTCCAACTCGGAGAGGTTTTCATTTTATCCTTCTCCTACTCCCCTTTCCCTCACCAATAAATAGATTATGTGTTCATGTATCTAAGTTGTGCAAGTGATGCACAAGCTTCTACCTATACTACACCTATATCTATAGATTTGCCAAGATTTCCTTGTCTAAATAAGAAAATATCTACAATGGTTATTGATATATATTCGGTAACGGAACGGTCGGATTCGGGAGATCAAAACGAACGGATAGACAACGGATCGTTTGAGATACAGATTCACCACTCGAACAAACCCGTTGGGCAAAACTAATCAAAACTCGAGATACAGACACACCACTCGAATCTATAACTAGTATCCAACGATCACCATTCAAACTAGTCAAGCTTGAATTAAGATTGGAAAGTACAAGTTCACAAAGAAAACTTGCAGCTAAAAAAATCTCACGTAAAACTCATCTCCTCTTTGTTCAATCAAAAACAAAATACATAGAAACTCAAAACAGTTACCACATAAAACTACTACCCCATGTTTACTAAGTTAGTGGGAAATGCATAAATAAATAAAATAATATAATAAAAGAAGTAAATTGCAGGAACTAAACGTGGGTCTTTATTGTTGACTTGTTCAATACTCTAACTTGTGGGTTAGTCATATGGATGACCCGGTTAACCGAGTTGCATGATTTGTGTAACCCGACACACATGAGGTTTGCTAACAGTTATATAAATAGAACTTTAGAACTAAACACTTGAATTAAAATCGTCTACCAACCTCATAAATTCCACATCTCACGTGCTTCTCTCTACTCCTTTAAAAACCTATGACATACCACCTTTCATTAAATAATCACTTTATTACACAATTAAATCATGGGTTAGTAGATAGTTCTAGTATTTCCAAGGGTTTTCTTCCAATGTTTGAAGTCATCGGGTTATAACGAGAAGATTATTATCTTTTATTTCGAGCAACAAAGCGGATCGTCACCTAGTATCTTTATACTAGAGGTAAAACTTAATTTTTATAGTTTAAAGTTGTGTTCGAATAGGAATTATCCAATCTAATCCTAGTGAAATGATTATATTTCTATAAAAGATTTATAGTTTATAATGGGTTCATGTATATCATCACAAAAGTTAAAACTAAATAGAAATTAAAACTAGTAATCTAACAACAAAATTGTGATAAACTTATGGTTATAAAACTAGTGTTATTATGAGTTGAAAACGTTGTAGTTTACATAAAACATGGAGATTTAATATTAACATAAATTCTATGTTATAAGAAGTCATGGGATTAAAATGAAAGAGATAATCTTCCGTACCTATACTATTAAAAATAAGAGATTGCCAAATAGGTTGTTATTAACTGAACATTTATTTCAATTTTGTTTTCTAAACTCACGTAGGTAAAATAAATCATAAATTGTGTTATTAAATTGTTTTTAATTTAAACAATTAATTGTACTTAATTATATATTGTACCATTTTTACATTTCTAAAAATGTTTATTAGGTCGACGAGGTTAATCTACGAAATCCGTCCTATAAAATAAATATAGAACGAATTGGATAAGTTTATTAATCTATGATCATGCTTAGATATTAAGTGTCCTTTATTATAACTTTAGGACTAGTCTAAGACAATAAATCAAATATTCAAGGCGCACACCAATTGCTGTTCATTGTGAGTTCACGGCCCCTTTTCAACATGTTTACCGGGGGAGATTAACATATTTTACTTGTTTTTGAATTATTACATGAGTTGTTTATCTGGTTGAGCAAGCTCGAAGTCCCCATCAGCTTATAACGTGAATTTCAGTGAGAAAACGTGATAATTAGGAGTGGATCCATTGGGTGTGACGGCCCTACTCGTCGTTAGTAGTACTAATAATGGTAGGAGACCAACGAGTACTTGATTAGTCATTTCGTGTTCGATATTATGCTCATAAATATCGGTGGGGCAAATATATAACTAGGTCAAGTAGCATTATAAGGCTCATGGTAATAACTACACATTATTGTTACATACAATAATAATTATCTGGTGCACATTTCATTCATTGCTTTAAACTTGTTTTTAAAAAATAAACCTTGTTTTATCGAGTTATAAAACCTGTGAATTCACCAACTTTATGTTGACTTTCAAAGAAAATGTTAATCTCAGGTAAAGGAAGGGCAGCAAAATAGAAGGATTATTGGGTCGGATATGTTAAGAGGAAACGGGACTAGTTTTAGCAAATTATTGCATATGTTTTAAAATAAAGTCCAAATGTTATGGAACTCCGTTATGTCTTAGTTTGTTTAAATGTAATAAAAGTACATTGTAACATTGTTGTGTAATAAATTGTGTTTACTAAAAATATGTAGACGTTGTTCGATATAGCCATTGTTCCGATCCATGATAGTCACCCCTCGTTCTTCCGCAACGATATTGGCGGGGTGTGACAGGGGGGGGGGGCAAATTTCGGTCGTTTTGACCCAAATGGTCGTTTAGGTTTTTTTTTCTTAATTATTTTTTTTTAATATTACAAAACCACACCCCCCCCCCCCTGAATTTTAAGGGGTTGTTTTGGCCCAGACGACCTTATTTTAAAAAAATAATAATAAAAAACAAACAACCCAAATTTGGCCCCCACGACCATTTGACCCCAAACGACCCGTATAAAAGTTGTTTTTTTTAATAAAAGTGGCTGTGAATATAGAAAACCCTTAAAAATAATATATAAAAAAAACATTAAACTAATATTAAATTAAACAAATAACATAAAAGTTTGATAAAAAAAATTACATTCTATATTTGTGTCTTATTTCTTCTTTCATCTTCTTTACTAGTTCACGATCCGGACACGTCATGTTAGCGTTGTTTGTCAAAAGAAATTGTATATCGTTATTTCTTTGTATATAATTTTTAAATTGAACTTTCTCCTTCGCAATCTTCATTTTCTCTGCCCCCATCTTTATCTTCTCTTTTATTAGGTCATTGAAATGGTCACATTTTTCCCGATATGTGATCCAAACATTCCTTGTATTCTAACTTCTTTGAAGATGATGTTTCCCGTCTACCTTAACTAAAATTTCTACCAAGCAATCAAACCACTTTTGAAAGAATTACCCGGTTTGTTCCTCGAAGTCGCCACAAGTAAAAATGTTTATCCACTCGACTCCAAAAAATACTAAATGGTACCGTTACTAAAAAAATATTAATGAATATAAAATAAATGTATAAATGTATCACTTACAAATGTTGCGTCTTCAGATACATCATTCCAAACCGAACAACCGCTTGTTCTTCCTTGGGAGTCTGCTTCGACCTTCTTTTTTAACAGGTTCTTGAGTAGATTTTTTTTATGTGTCTCCTTGTTGGCATGACCTCATATTTTAGTGTGGGTTTAGGTTGAGGTTTTTGTGTTTCGAGAACATTCAGGGTGAAGTTATCGTGGAAAGTTTAGTTTGCATAAGAAGGAAACATAGACATTAGATCTTCAATTAAATGAAGATCTATGGCTCAAAATTTTCGTGTGTATAATTAGAGAGAAAAACTAAAGAAAATAATACATGGATGAACATTTTTGACTTTTTATCAAATTTCCCCAGATTTTTAAACCTTCATAAGTCTTAGATACGACATTATTTTTTTAATTACACCATAAAAACGAGCGTTTTTTATTTTTTAAACGCGTATAATGTTGTTATATATAAAATTAAAAAAAAAACTACTCTTTCGATTGCATCAAAATGTTCAGATAATTGTTTAAAAAATGTTCAGATCATCGTATCATATTGTGTCAAAATGTTCAGATCATTGTGTCATATGGTGTAAAAAACCGAAAGGGTATTTAGTTTAATATATAGCAACACTATATATACTTTTGACACAATGACACAATGATCTGAACATTTTGACACAATGATCTGAAAATTGTGTCAAAAAATCGAAAGAGTAATTTTTTTTAGTTTTTTATATAGCAACACTATACGCGTTTTAAAGATAAAAAAAAAGCTCGTTTTTATGGTGTACTTTAAAAAAATGTCATATGTGAAAATTATGAAGGTTTTAAAAAAAATGGGGGAAGTTGCTAAAAAATCAACAAAGATGACTAAGACTAAAATACCCTCCTTACTTTTTTATTAGATCAAGATGGCTAAAAATCGTTTTTATCCTTTTTACCTAAATCAAGCATCTCATTTGAACCTCTTCTTCAAAATCGAGTTAGGGTTGTTAAAAAAACAAATTGGGCATTTGGTGTCCAATTTGCAAATGTGAGCACCGTCAGTTGCGTTGTAGACATGTTAGACCACTAACAATCACTCCAAATCATTTTATACGATTCAAGGTTAAACGGTGATTGGTATTAGACCGTTGAATCTACGCCTATAGGATTCATAACACAAAATATAATAAAAAACCACCCACCAATCAGGCAATCACCATCACCCCACTACCACCAAACCCTGGTTTTCTCTATCCATTAAAGCCGTATTAGTTTAATCTATTCTTAAACTGACACCCCCAAAAAAAGAAAAATAAAAATCTCAATGTTCTACGTAATACTAATATAAAATTTAGAATTAATTGCACCAGAGGTCCCTGAACTTTGCCTAAATATCACCTAGAGTCCCTGAACTTTCATAAGTGCATGCTAAGTCCTTAGGTTGTAACTTTTGTTTCACCGGAAGTCCTTGGCCCTAACACCCGTTATATTGTCCCGTTAAAACCCTCACGTGGGAAACACGTGAGGGGCATTTAAGTCATTTACCTACCCGAAATATCTTTCTTATTTAAAGTAACCAACAAGGAACTCATTTAACTTCATCCCTCAAAAACATCGGCGACCTTTGAAGCTCCCAACCTCCAAGAATCAATGGCGATTTGCTACTGTAGACGTGAAGCAACCATTCGAACCAGTTGGACTGAACTGAATCCGGGCAGACGGTTTTACTCCTGCGCTTTAGAGGTAATATTAATCGTTGTCCGATTTCGTAAATATGTTTTTTCTGTTTCTGAATCTGATCGTTGGAGAAATCTGACTGTACAGGGGGGTAACTGTGGGTTTTTTGGATGGGTGGATCCACCCATGTGTGCCCGCTCGTCTGAGGTGATTCCTGGACTTCTCCGTTCAAAGAACCTCCTCGAGAAAGAAGTTAAGAAGCTGAAGGGGGATTTGAAGAAGAAGAATGCGTCTGTGAAGCTCATGTTTGTGTTTCTGGTTTGTTATGTGGTTGTCCGTCTTTTCTATTAGGGTTGCATTGGGTTTCTTTTGGTTGTAGTGGGTTTCTTTTGGATGTAATCAGTAGGTGTTAATAGATGGTTGTAGTGGGTTTCTTTTGGATGTAATCAGATGTATTGATGTAGGGTTTGGATGTAATCAATCAAGATGGTTGATTTATTTTGGATGTAATCCTGTTTTGATGAATGGTAATGACTTATGGTTGGAATTACTTTGATTTTTCACATATGTTTTGTTGTTCCTTCATATTGGTTTGGCAGATGCTTAAACAATTAGGATTGGCAGTTGATCAAAAGTTTTGTTTTGGCAAATGGTAACGACTTTTGTTTGGAATTATTTTGGTTGTTTCAAATGACCATTCTTTTTGGTTTGTCAAATGGTTTTTGGAAAATGACACCAATTCTGACCAACAATTGTCAAAGTAACATCAGGATATACACAAACTTGACCAACAATTGTCAAACAAACAAACTTGAACCAGCAGGATATATATAATCCAAAGCAAAAAACATGATAAAGTAACATCAAGTAGCAAATTACCAAAACAAATCACCAAACATACCATAGTTTAGCATCCAGTTTAGCATCAAGTAACACCAAGTAGCAAAAAACATGATCAAGTAGCATAAACCTTGTCAAAGCAAGTTAAAACATTACTGCAAAATCACTAAACCAAATCATCATAAGTCCTTCATTTGAATCAGCTTCCAACATTCCTTGCACCACATGATCTCTTGTTGTGTCCAGTTTTGTGGCAGATGGAACACCTAATTGATTTGCCCAACTTAGATAGCTTAAAGCCTTTGTCAAATGCAATGTCATCCAACTCAGCTTGATTCTTTCTTCTTTTCTTTTTGGGTCTTCCAATTGGTGTCCGGAAAGTAGGAGGCTTAACAGTAGTTGGGCATTGAGCCTTTGGCCACATTCTTGGTCCATTTATTGGACCAATTTTGAATGAATACACCTCCTTCCAAGAGTCCAGCCAATAACACTCATGAATCCAAGATTCTGGCCCCCCTTCTATCTCATGCCCAAGCTCAGTCATCTCCCAGTTTACTGCCACTGCATGCTTGCAAGGTAGTCCTGTGATCTCCCATTTTCTGCAACTGCAACTCTTCTCAGACACATCAACAACACATTGATCATTCCAAGGTCCAGACACTTGGTATTTAGTTCCTGCATTCCATTGAACTTTGTATGCTGCTGCTTTAGAATGAATTGTCTCAAACACTTTTGCTGCTACTGGAGTTAATGGACCATCACAAGCATTGATCAACTAGTAAAAGACAACTACATATTAGACAATTATGTAAAGTTTGAAGGCCAATCACAATTTACAAAGTAATTAGATTACCTTAATTACATTTACATGCCTTCTCATCAGATATTCCCTCACATAATCCAAAGCAGTTATAATGGGCTTGTCCCTCCCATCTAATAGCTTTCCATTAAACACTTCACATAGGTTGTTCAACAAAATATCAGAATGTGCTCTACCTGTGAAATGAGCTCTTGACCAATGCTTTGGTGGGATCTTTGATAACCAATTATAAGCACCAGTGTTATACTTCTTCAAATCCTCCATTTTGTTCTGAAATTCTTGAACAGTGGTAGCAGTGGCTGCACCCCATAGTAGATCCTTAAATGCTTTTCCCCTCCACTTCAATTTCATATTCTGGTGAATATGTCTCAAACAGAACCTATGCTCAGCCATAGGAAACACCTTAGCCACTGCTGGTATTAGGCCCTGGACATCACAAATGTAATTAACACATTAATTATCATATATGGACAATTTGAATTAAAAGAAAGAATATTCTAAAAGAAAACAGAATTACCTTTTGCCTGTCTGAAATAAATGTAAAGTTTGCATTGTTTGGTAACTCCAAGTCATCAGCAACACACTGTAAGAACCAAGTCCAGGCTTGATAGTTTTCAGCTTCAACAACAGCATAAGCCAATGGGTAAATTCCATTATTTGGGTCTAGTCCCACAGCTGTTAACAATTGACTAGGAAAAGGCCCCTTCATGAAAGCACCATCTAAACCCAAGATCTCTCTCCTACATGCCTTGAAACCATCCTTCAAAGCACCTAAGCAGATATAGATCCTTTTGAACACCCTGGTTGGAACATCTGCATTTTGGTCTTCTTCAACAACAAATTTGACAGTACTACCAGGATTTGATGTTTTCAACTCCAAGATGTAGTCTCTAAGCCTGGAATATTGCTCTGTATAACTGCCCATCAACTGTTTTGTAGCCCTGGATTTTGTTCTAAAAGCTTGGTTTCTAGACAACCCAAGCTCATACCTACTTTGTACTTCATGTTGGATGGCTTTGATTGACATTTTTGGGTTGGCCTCCACTGTGTTGAGAACCCAATCTTGATTTGCCAGGAACTTGGAAGTAAAATTCTTGATCTTTCTTGTTTTGCTACACTTGTGTTGGGAGCAGTATGTTCTAACCATCCAGGTTTCATCATCACCTGCCACTTTTGGGACATAAAGTACCCAAGGGCATTTACTATCCTTATCTTCAGGCCCATCTTCAAGATTAGATTTATTCTCAGGCCCAATAGGTGCATTACTGGGCCCAGCACCTTCTTGTTTAGACTTCTTCTCAGGCCCACCCACAAAATTCAAGATAGTTCCCTTACAAACTGCCCTCACTCTTTCAGTGTCATTCTTTACAAACACAATGTTCCTCCTTGTCTCAATACCATGTTTGATTATCATGTCTTTCACTTCTTTGTTGTTCCCAAAAACTTGACCAACATAGAATGTGGCTGCACTAGCATCATTCCTGTGTTTTTGTCTCATCATTCTCAAAACCTTATTCCTCCTTGCCTCATTATCATCTGAACCTAAGTCACTGCCACTATCAAACATATCATCATCCGGGGGAACTTCTTTCCCATCATCATTGCTTTCATTGTTGGTATTCTTAACAGAATCTTCACTGCTTGTTTCACTATCAAGATCATCATGAGACACTTCATGATCCACATTGTCCATGTACTCCCTCATGTCCACATCAACATCTTCCATATAATTCTCATCATCATCCTTATAATCACTATCATCAGCATCAATGTCATTCTCCTGTTCATCTTGACCCACCTCAAATTCATTCTCATTCATTGGAAAATCAGTGTCAAACTGCTCAAAATCATATTCAAAATCAACTTTCATCATTGAAAACTCATCACCCTTGCTCTTAGTAAGTGGTTCTAACTTATTTGAATCATCAACAACTGAGACTAATGCATTTTGGTTTGGTTTGTCCACTGTATCATCAGTCCATCCCAATAATCTCATCTTATTTTTCCTAGGTGCTAGTTTCATTGGC
Source organism: Deinandra increscens subsp. villosa (assembly GCA_039602395.1). Lineage (NCBI taxonomy): Eukaryota > Viridiplantae > Streptophyta > Magnoliopsida > Asterales > Asteraceae > Deinandra > Deinandra increscens. Next base: position 73,264,479 of record JBCNJP010000025.1, read on the forward strand.
CTAACTTTTTCAACTTCACCTCCATCTAGTTCCTCAATTACAACCCTGGATTTTGAACTTGAAAATGGTGAAGATAGGTAAGTTTTTACTTTTGACTGACCATGTTCAACATATATGCTAATCAACTTGTGTTTAGATGTAAACTTAGAAAGTTCAATCACATCTAAATCACTACCTAAAGCTTGTAATCCAAAATCCAAATCAGTTTCTGGGATTAGAAAATGGTACCAAAGTGGTGTCTGATTACTATGAAACCCTAGTTCTTCAATCACACTATCAAGTTCATGGACAGAAAACTCATCCATGTCAATAAAATCCACATACTTGACCACACCATCCACATACATACGTCCTGGAAAATTTTGGAAATAACCCCTAACATGCAGTTTAACAGAAAATAGGTTTTCTGATCCCTCTGTGCATCCGATCAAAGTAATACGAAGGAAAAATTAAAACTTTATATATAATTATTGTATGAAAACAAAGATATACAAGAAATCTAGAAGGAAAATAATGGAGACTTGGATTACCGTAAAATTTTTCGTAGTTCTCGTGAGGCTGATCGCCTCGAATCTTCCATCCCATTGCCTTAATCAATGTCGTTGACGGCTGTTCTTGTAATCGCCTTAATCAATGTGGTTAACGGCTGGTTTTTCACTTGAATGAGGGTGCCGGAAGGAAGTCTCAGTGATGGAGACGATACGTCAGGGATTATGGGGGGAAATAACGAAGGACATAGTCGTTTAATGAGGATGGGATGTTCATAGGGGGGGTAAATGACTTAAATGCCCCTCACGTGTTTCCCACGTGAGGGTTTTAACGGGACAAACTAACAGGTGTTAGGGCCAAGGACTTCCGGTGAAACAAAAGTTACAACCTAAGGACTTAGCATGCACTTATGAAAGTTCAGGGACTCCAGGTGATATTTAGGCAAAGTTCAGGGACCTCTGGTGCAATTAATTCTAAAATTTAATGCTCCAAAAGCCAAGTGCGGTGAATTTACCCATTAAAAAAATGCAAGAATCATAACCTTGTGGTACTTTAATATCATCATATGCTTCGCATTAAATAATTATAAATATAAAAAAATTGAATAAAACAATTACAAGATCTGTTCAAGCTTCCAATCACCACCGACACAGACCCCCATCAGCTTGCACCACCGGTCAACGGCTACCAGTAATCTTCAGATCCCCCCTTCCATTTTTCATCCCCAAATAAAAAAATTAAAAAAAAAAAAAAAAGTTAACTGCAAATCCACCATTTTTCAGTTACTCAACGGTGCAAGAGTTCTTGAGTGAAATCGGCGGTGGCACATTGGCATTGGCCTTGGTGGGTTTATAAACAATGGCACAAGAAACCTTTCTTCTGAACTTGGGTTTGACCAGTTTGCCCAGCACATAAGCCTTGGCTTTAACCGTGAAGTTCAGGTTCAATGGTACCGGTGCGGTCAGCTTTCCGTCCTGGGTGCCCCAACTCACACCTCCACCGTATAACGGAACACCACTTCCCTGTAAATTCACACTCACTATTCGATGACCTTTTCTTGATTGGTAGAATTTCTTTATCTGCAATTCACACATTTGAGTTTTGAAATTGAGAGAAAGTTAGCAAGAAATTGAGATTAATTTAGCAATATCCATGTGAAATTGAGAGAAATTTAGCAGTTTCCATGTGAAATTATAAGATCAATGTAGCAGTATCCATGTGAAATTGAGATCAATTTAGCAGTATCCATGTGAAATCGAGCTCAATTTAGCAGTATTCAAGTGAAATTGAGCTCAATTTAGCAGTATTCAAGTGAAATTGAGCTCAATTTAGAATTTCTTGATCTGCAATTCACACATTTGAGTTATGAAATTGAGAGAAAGTTAGCGGTATCCATGTGAAATTGAGATTAATTTAGCAACATCCATGTGAAATTGAGAGAAATGTAGCAGTATCCATGTGAAATCGAGCTCAATTTAGCAGTATTCAAGTGAAATTGAGCTCAATTTAGAATTTCTTGATCTGCAATTCACACATTTGAGTTATGAAATTGAGAGAAAGTTAGCGGTATCCATGTGAAATTGAGATTAATTTAGCAACATCCATGTGAAATTGAGAGAAATGTAGCAGTATCCATGTGAAATCGAGCTCAATTTAGCACTATCCATGTGAATTTGAGAGAAAGTTAGCAGTATCCATGTGAAATTAAGATCAATTTAGCAGTATTCAAGTGAAATTTAGCTCGATTTAGAAACATCCACTTAAAATTAAGATCAATTTATCAATATCCATGTGAAATTGAGCTCGATTTGGCAGTATCCATGTGAAATTGAGTTATGAAACTTAGATCAGTTTAGCAGTATCCGTGTAAATCGAGCTCAATTTAGCAGTATCCATGTAATATCAAGATCAATTTAGTGGAATCCATGTGAAATCGAGATTAATTTAGCAGAATCCATGTGTAATCGAGCTTAATTTAGCAAAATTCGTGTGAAATCGAGCTCAATTTAGCATTATCCATGTTAAATATACTGCTAAATTAAGCTCAATTCAGCAATATCCATGTTAAGGTGAGCTCAATTCAGCAGTATCCATGTGAAATTGAACTCAGTTTAGCAACATCCATGTGAAATTGAGCTCAATTTAGCAATTTACGTATGAAATTGAGATCAATTTACCAATATCCATGTGAAATCGAAAGGGATTTAGGACTTACGTTTCCAGAGGCTAGGCTTAGCTCCGTGTAAGCAAGATCGATCGGCGTTGAAGATACATGAACCCCGAAGAATGTCCCTCGGTTACGAAAACTGAATTTGATCGTAGCATTAATCGTCACCATTTCCGTCGCGACTCCCGACGCATCCGCTCCAGCATTCACCACAAACCCATCGAACGAAATACTCTGCAAATAATCAGATCTCAGATCCCCAATTCAATTACGTCAAAATCAATTACCCTAATTACACGAATCAAAAAACAAATTACCCGCATTGTGATCTCGGGTTTCTGAGGTTTAGCAGCGGCCCACAAAACGAGCGCGAAGAACGAGAACAGCACAAAAAACCCGACGACAAACGCGAGGAAGTAACACCGGCGAGGGATCCCGTTCCGGCGATCGTCGTCGAGGAGGCCTTCCTCTTCAATCGCGTCGAATCCTTTTTCCCCTTTGCGAGCGGGGTGGAGTTGCTGGCTGGCTTTTCTGGATCCGGGTCGGAGGGATCCGGAATAGCGGGTGGAGGATGAGTTCCGGGAGTGGCGGCCGGGGGATCCGTTGGGGCTTAAGACAGGGGTGGAGTGGAAGGAGTTGGTGGTTTTCTCGCCGTCGTGGGAGTCACGTGAGGGGCTCTGGACGAAGTAGACCGGCCGGCGGGGTGATCTGGTCGGAGATGAGGCTGTCTGGCTGGTTACCTCGGAGTCGGTCTTGGCGTGCATTGACATTGTTGGGTGATTCGTTTGTTGTCGTTATGGAGGAACAAATAGTGTGGATGTTATATATGTTTGATTGATGAGCTCTTTCTCTCTCTCACACAGTTACAGTTTCTCTCTCTAGGAATGGAGGAAGAAGAAGAAGAATCATATGACAGTGGTGAAGGCTGGAGATTTTAGGATTATTAATATGGACAAAATTGAGGTGAAGTGAAGCCAACACATATAATAAAATAAACTAGTTATGTTGTGATAATTAGAAAATTATAACCCATGTAATTATTTTAAGATAACATTATAGAGAACGTTTTATAAAATAAAATTGCAGGTATCATCTTTTATCGATATAAGATATAAAGAGAGTAGAATCGGAGGTTCCTGACCGGACGGAGAGGAGAGGCCAAGGACGGAGAGTTCGGCTACAGAATGCAGGGTGAGCTTTAGTGACCTCGAGCCACGCTTCGGATGACAGAGATGCTCTAGCATCCTTGAGATGTTCTCTGAACCAGGAGTAAGTTAAGAGTTGGGTATGTGAGGGTAAAGTCTTCCGACTCAGACCTAGACTGACGGTTTTATTATTGTCTTCCCAAGTCTTCTCCCGTGTATATAGTTTGAGTGTGTGTGAGAGTAAAATTTAGGAAAGTTTTAGTTGACCCAGTGTGTGAGTGGATTGCTAGAGTAAAAGTGTCGGACGGGGTTAATGATTCCTCATTAGGTGGTTGGGGAGTATTTATAATACTTAACATTTTGTATGGAGCGTCATTAATGCATTACTTGATTTGGGTACCCTTAGGGGATGGCGTAGATGCATATTTCGGGTAATGGCGACTAATCATTGGCATTCGATCAATGTCTCTGGTCCGGAACCATGCTTTGTGTGAAAGCATGTCTGGTTCGGTCATGTTACCCTAAGTTGTCCAGAGCACACCTTATGACGTTGGTTCGGTATATTGTCAACTGGTTGTTTGTTTAGATGTGTGTTTGGATCATATGGCCTGTTTTGAAAGCTGCCCGATTCAGGCATATATCATCATATACGTCATCAAAGAGCGTTAATTATTCTTTATGTTAATAGTTTATTTAAGGAAAATTGAAATTAAATAATCTAAGTTATTGGGTATTGGCGGATAATAATTCGAGTTCCAAAATTGGCCTATAATAATCCCAATTATTTGGGTCTTGGAATTCATTGAGCCGCCGTTAATTTTTCACTAACTCCGCTAGTACTTGCTGACGTGGCAGGTGATGTGACATCATTTTTGCTGACGTGGCAGGTGATGTGACATCATTTTTGCTGACGTGGCAGGTGATGTGGCATCATACTTGCTGACGCGGCATGTGCCACGTCAGCACACAACTAACGGAGTTAGTGAAAAATTAACGGCGACCCAATGAATTCCAACACCCAAATAATTGGGATTATTGTAGGCTAATATTGAAACTTGGATTATTATCCGCCAATACCCAATAACTTGGATTATTTAATTCCAATTTTCCTTTATTTAATGACATCATTTAACCTAACTTGCTTTAATATAACTTGCTTTAATATGCTATATGTTTGTATTATGAAAAGAAAAAAAATCATTTTCAAATTTAGGTTGTTATAACCGACCCATCTCTAGTGATTCTTATATACAAAAAAAGATTTTTTAACCCTGCTTTTTAATAACCTATAAATTTATATAAGTAGTCCCTTTGTATAAAATTACTAAAATGCCTTCTTGTGTTAATAAAAATTTTAACTTCGTTATCTATAAGTGCATGCGATATACATTATGTGATGTGTGGGCGTGTTCTATGTGGCACCCAACCACGCCGCTATCCACCTGCGCACACCGCCCCCTCCTTTGCTAATTAACCTTCTGTGCTATCCATCTATGCGCTCTTCTTCACGGATCAAATCTTGCGTGGAAAGGGAATGAGCTATCCATTCCTCCATTTTGATTTTCACACGTCACCCTTTCATATAATATATTAAATGTAAATATTTTATTTGGATTAAAATTTGGTTTTTTCTCAAATAACTTTTACATGTTAACTTAAAAAAAATAAAATTTGGAGTCTTCTTTATTTTTATTTTCTGAACACAACGATATAAATTTGAATGAAAACGAACTAGTTTTATTAAAATGTTTTTTTTTAATTTTTTTAATTTTTTTTATCTCGTGAGCATCTTTTGACTCGTTTTTATTATCGTAGAAGATAATCGAGCTTTTTGACACAGCTTTGAACACCTCTGAAATCTAGTGGAGACGAACGAGAATTAATCGAGCTTGAGAAGTAAGAGATCAATGAGAAATTGAGAAGACGTTTAGTTTTTTTCTAGTGTTTATATATATATTTTTTGTTATCTACTTTTTTTTTCAAGTATTTGATATTTCTTTTTAATGTTAACTAGAGATCAACCGCGCGTTGCTGCGGTCATTCAGATTTTCTGTATAAATTGATAATAAAAATGAGTAAAACGAAGTATATGAGTTGTCAGGATTATTAGACATACATGAAAAATAAACATAATTTCTTAGAAGACTAAAGTAACTTACAAAACACTATAGAAATAAAATTTGATCCATGTGGGTTGAGAAATGTAAACAACCGTTTTGCTGCAGCTATGGTATTAGTGTTGTAAGCAACGAATATTGGCATACCTAGAACATCTTCAAGGCTTCTTTTGACAGTGGAAGAGGTAGTTGCAGTTGTGGAATGCACTGGTGGTATTTACTAAAGTGTCTACTGCAGTAGAGTTATTCCTTATTTTCTTACCTCCATCAATTGTTCGAGGACGTCAAGAGGACCCATTTATAAACCTATATGACAATGTAAAACTCATAAGAAACCATGAGAATAACAAATCAACATATTTAAAGAAAATAAGCAAGTTATAAACCTATACATCAATATAAACCTCATGATCTTGAGCCTACCTCTCTGTGTACATCTTCAATCGACATTGTTGTTGTCATGTGCAAGCATATAAAAATACATAGACATTATATCATCTATTTCACAAATTTGTTAGATAATTCAAGATTAAGAATTATATATATTACTCACATACAGTTTTTTTTTTCCTCCCTGAGTGAGAATTTGGCAAATTAATCTTATTAATAAATTAAAGTTTGTGTACTTTACTTCGATGCACACTAAGTAAGGATAAAGATTTTGCTAGCAGTGATCGTAACTAAAGTTTTGAAGTCTAAATAGTGATGTGTATTTCTCCTAATTTTATGATTATAAGTAAATTTGTGTTGTCGCTATGGGATGATAGCTCCTTCCGGGCATTAAACATACAACCTTTCCACAGGGAAATAGATAACTTTTTTTTAGGGTTTTATGATCACCAAATTCTTTAAGAACATCTTATGAAAAACTTATCAAGCCTTTGGAGGGTTACCTAATTCATTTGAAATTATCATACACCTCTTTGTAGGAGTTAAACTTCGATATTCTGACATATATGTCAACTCTTTTTATTTAATAAAGGCATCATTTATTTAAAACTTATAAAAAGAATACATGGGCTGGTAATACCTCAATGAAAAGAACCACTTTCACTCCCTTGCCCTGATTGAATTCCTGGTTGTTTCTGATGTATTTGGAGCAAAAGGTTTGTAGCAAACTGCAATGTTGATTGGTATCATTCATTCTTATCAGCATCAAAATCAGACGGTTGCTGACTTGAAGCATATAAGGCTGACTGTAGCTGCTGCATTTGCTCGGGTAGCTGCAGACCTGAACGCTCAGGTCCAGCCGGCACCATCCTTTGTGGCTGGTAAACATTAGCCCCGTAAAGATTAGTTCCAGTCTGTAAACCTGAGCCCGCATCTGGCTTTTGTTAAAATGCAAAGGCAGGGTGCATGTCCTGTTGAATATTGGGTAAATATTGCTGTACCAAACCAAAAAACAGAACTCTAATGATAAGGAAACAAAATAAAGAAATGAGCAGACCTTAATAAAGCTAACCAAATCAAAATAATAAACTATGTGTATTTAGATACCAATTATGAACTATAACTGATGTTTATAATTGAGGCTATGATGATTTTTTATAAAGGCAAATTTATATTTTCTAAAACATAGACAGAAAACAATGAATCATACGTGCATCATACCTGCAGTTAAAACACAGCAAAAATTGTTTATTATATGTATATATAATAATTGTATGGCAATGACACATATATCTAGAAAAAAATTCATATGCCAAACGTGCAATTTATAAGTAATCATTCGGACGACATCATGAAAATTAACGTTATAGGGGAACTTATATATATAAATATATATAAAATGAATCTACAGGTGTATGATAGACACAAGTTGTCTATTATATGTATATAGAATCACGGTAACGCTCTATCCGGAAAAAAAAAAACATGTTTAAATTAACTTATAATCTTTTATAATTCTAACCTGAAACTTTTTAATCAACTTATATATTAATACAAAAGTCAGAATCAACAGAAAAGATACATGTTTCTTTAGGAATTATCAAGGAGAGATTTTGCACCTTAGAATCATTCCTTCTAACCAAGCAATGTTGAATGACCAACACCATATCAGTTCTGCAAAACCAAAGTTGAAATATATAATCCAGTGAGAATAAAGACAAAGAACAAACATTAGTTTGTAATCTAGGAAAGGGGAAGCGGATTATGAAATCTAAGATTATATAATAGATATAAAATAATACAACCATGTGGATTTTCAGCCATGTATATAAAATAATGCAGCCATGACTACAGATCACATAGTTTGCAATCTACGAAAGGGGAGATGGACTGTGCTTCCTGTTTCTTAAATGTATACAAAATAACATCTTCAAAAGTTAAGCCACGATCAACATTATTCAGAGGGCCGCAATTTTCAAGCCTTTATCCATAGCAACAACATGTATATAAAGGACAAAAAGAGGTTCATGTGTGAAGAAATTTAACATTGATATGAAGTTGACAATTCAAATCAGTAAAAGCACATTAAGACAAAAATTGGGACTGTATTTAAAACAAAACGCAACTTTCAATTCTATAATTTACATACAACACACTATAAATTAAACTGAACATATGAATGAACCTGGTTGCTTATCAATTTGGGCTTTCCTTCAAGACATATCACGTGACACCTACATACAACAAAATTTTATACACCTTCAATTACTTATTATGGATATATTGTTCGTTTACCCATGTGGATGAGAATGTCTTTGAAGGTAATAAAGATTAGGAAATATAGTAAAATATGCAAAATTAATCTTGAAAAACAAAAGGTATACTATTTTTGCTATGCACATAAGGTGTTCGTATAAATGTCTCTATCCTTAGTTTACCCATGTGAATGAGAATGTCTTTGAAGGTAATAAAGATTAGGAAATACAGTAAAATATGCAAAATTAAGCTTGAAAAACAAAAGGGAAGAGAACCGTGGAATAGGATTAAACTAATTTGAAAATAGTTTAAAAAAAGCACTACTTAAATAAGAGATGCATATATTTGCACATGCTGCAAAAGAGTGCCTTGTGGTTACATCAGATTGATTTGAAGCTAAATGTTTCTACAACACCTATTTTTAGTAGCTTCTTATAGATGAAATTTCCAAATGCTTACTCACGTTGTGATTTCCAAAAGCTTATTTACACAGACTGCCTGCCAACTTCGTTTCGGCTAAATGCCTTTCGCTTTTTTGTTGCAGGTCTCTTTTGTTTCAACTGTTATTAAATGCCAATTCTTTAGGCAAGTGGAAATTTGATATTTTGATCATTCTCTAATTATTTTGTACCAACTTTTATTAAAACCCATTACAACAATGAAAGAAACTTATACTATTCACTAATACCTAACTCAACACAGTAGCAATAAGACAAACCTGATCCACCAATTTGAAAGTTGTGATGCAACATCCATAAGCACCAGACAGAACCAAAGAAGACTCAAAATCGTCTCGTTTTAGCCCCAAATACTACAAAACCTCAAACCTAAAATTATATTAAACCATTAAATTCATAAATCCTAATAAACGGAGGAATAACATCAACTAAAGACATCATAAGAAACTTTAGCTAACAAATAACACACAAACATTCCCACATTAAAAACATATACTTTGTCCAATATACACAGCCTACTAAGAATACTAAAAAAACACATAACCATTTGAAAACATGAATTGTTAGCTCACTCTCAAACTATGGTTCATGTATGAAACTAATATTTCAAAGGTATGTTAGAAATTATCAGGTCATCACTTTCAAAACAAAGGATCAAACACCAGCTAAATCTATAGGAATCTAGTGTTTGCCAAACGATGAAGGTTAACATGAGAGGGTTTATTATATGAAGTGACATTGTTGTAGCTTTAGTTGTGCTATAGGACATTATATTGTTGCAGGTGAAGGATGGACTTATTTCCAAAGAAGCATTTTGAGGTATGTTCAAAAGCATTTATATGTTTTACAGTAATTGTTGGATCTGCATACTTATTTTTGGATATGGTAAAAAAATGCTTTGAAGATGGATATGTACCAAAAAAAATTCACAGCAGGAATATCAAGTGTTTATTTTACTTCAACTACATAGAAGTAGACCCATATGTTCTAAACTGATTAAAATGTTATCACAACAACAAAGAATCATAGAAATACTTGATGCAAAAATCTGCCATACAAATACCTAACCAATTAGTTCTAACAATTTGTACGGCGGTCACCGAAAACATAAACCCTAGAAAATTATGTAATATCAAAATCACACAGTTACCAATAGTTCGAAGATCCTGGAGGTACTGCCGCATAGAAGGCCCCTCCTGAACGATAAAATTCAACGGCTTATTGGAGCCGGATTGGTGAGGCTGTTCTCCGGCGATAAATAGGGCCTCAAGGAGGCGGTCGGCGCCGAGCCTGATGTCTGCGATGAGCCGTGCAGCATTGGCTAAACGATCCATCGCTAAAGCTACCTGTTTGGGGGGAGCGTCGGTGGAAGAGCCTTGGGATTCCGGGGGAGAAGCGATGAGATCTCCGGCGGATTGCAGCGGTGGTTGTGAGTGATGGTGATGCTACATCGCCGATCTATCTCGATCGGATTCCGACCTGAGATTGAGGAGTTCTTAGGGCAAAAATCAGAAAAGGTTGGCGATTTGGCCGGGTAGACCCGGAACCGGATCCGGATGGGTTTGGGCACGATTTCATAGGTAAAGTTTGTGATTGTATATATATACAATGTAGTTTTATTTAATATTTAAATAAGATTGTTTGCAGTTTATTTTTAAAAAGGTAAAAGAAATAATAAAACAATAAAACCACACATGTATACCCTTCTATGTGGTAATTATGTGTGGTCTAGTTATCATCTACGTGATTAAACCATATAGTCAAAACCACATAAGTATACCTCATACCCTAAAGACTCAAATGATTAAGGATTGCAAACATTAGACCCGAATATATAAATTTTTAACCCGGATATATAAATTTTTGTTGCTCGAACTCAAATAGTATTATTTTTTATATCTTTTCTAAATTAAAGATTATGTTATGTTTAGGTTAAAAGCCTCTGCGTCTGGTTCCAGAGGTACACACAGAACCACCGCATCCACGAGTTCCCGCCTCTCTCTGCTCATCTCTTCGACCTCCCGAATCTCGCAAGCTGGTTCCAGCAGGTACCTCTCTTTCTCCATATTCGTATCTATTTCATCTCTAATAATCGTAGGTACTCGATTCAATCCTCTAGTTGCTTAACATCGCTCAGTTTCTGCACAATTAGGGCTTCGTTCTACCGAATGTTCTTACCGAATTCGCTTGAGATTTCACGACGAATCTAGTTGATATATTAGTTTCCAATGCATTTAGTTTCTGTATAATCATCATCACAGCAAAATCATTTCGTTAAACCCTAACATCAGTAACTATAATTTCGTATAAACCCTAATCCGGAAGGCAAACCTGAACATTTCACAGATGGAAAACAATATCGTTTTTTGACCTATATGATCGAGTAATTTAGTGGTTTAACATTTCATTTCCTAATCATCATGTTCCATTTATAGTAGGTATTCTCTGGTAAAATTATCACTTTTACCAGTACAAACCAGTCTAAGTAGTAAGTTCATATATGTAGAGTAATTAGAATAAACCTGTTTTTTGTAAAGTAGATTGTATATTTTACTTCATAGTGATAGTTTTCTCCCAATAAATATTTGCAGCCAGTTTATGTGTGGGTATGGCTAAGATTAGTGAGAAAATAACACAACTAAGATGGTTTTATGGATCTTCTTTGATAACAACCTTTACAGGGAAATCACGTATTCCCGTGCTTAAAACCTCCTCTGTCAGATTAAAGAATCCATCGTTTCTCTTCCCTAGAACTCGGGTCTTGTATCAGTGTTTCAGAGCAATGTCTAACACAAATGGAGGTTTGAAATCAAATTCACCCGTTGTGGTGAAGGAAAGCATTGATCTAACTGATAAGGAAAAGCAGATATTTGATCGGCTGCGCCAAGTTCTTTGTCATTTCAATCTTGAAACCAAGCTTCGTGTTGCTGGTGGGTGGGTCCGTGACAAGCTTCTAGGGAAAGAGTGCTATGATATAGATATTGCTCTTGATAATATGCTAGGAAGAGAGTTTTGTGAAAAGGTAAATGAGTATTTGGTATCTACAGGAGAAAAAACGCAAGGAATTGGTGTTATTCAAAGTAATCCGGACCAATCTAAGCATTTGGAAACAGCAAGGATGCGTCTTTTTGATGTCTGGATTGATTTTGTGAACTTGAGATCTGAAGATTACTGTGAGAACAGTAGAATTCCAACAATGCAGTTTGGTACCGCAGAACAGGATGCTTATCGAAGGGATTTGACCATTAACAGCTTGTTTTATAATATCAACACGTGCTCAGTTGAAGATCTCACAGGGAGAGGGTTAGATGATTTGAAATCTGGAAAAATCGTGACACCTTTGCCACCAAAAGAAACGTTTTTGGATGACCCGTTGAGAGTTCTTAGAGCCATTCGTTTTAGTGCCAGGTTTGAGTTTGAAATGGTGGAAGAATTAAAGGCTGCAGCTGCAGATGATGATGTGAAATCTGCCATTTCTGATAAAATAAGCAGAGAGCGTATTGGTCACGAGGTCGATCTTATGGTAAGTGGGAACCAACCGACTAAAGCAATGGCTTACATATCTGAGTTAGGTTTATTTTGGGTTGTCTTCACACCACCAGGAAATTGTGAGCCTTTGATCTCAAAAGAACATGATAGGGTTTGTGTTGGATGTATGGATTTGGCATGGAGACACATGATTGAAGTGGGATGTAGCTTCAGTGATGAACAAAGGAGGCTGTATCTGTATGCTTCGTTGCTCCTTCCACTTAGGAATATTGTTTACAAGGACAACAAAAAGAAAACAGTACCCGTAGTGAACTACATCTTTAAAAATTCCCTCAAGTTGAAGACTAGTGATGCTGATGATGTCATGCGACTGCACACTGTAGCTGAGAAGATCTTGTCTTTGATTCCGTTCGTGTTATCTATCGAAGATACACAAACTAGTGAAATCAGTTGGGAAACAGCAGGTTATAGATGTTCATGTGTCATTGAAATTAAGGATCCTGTTGGGTTTGCTTCTTAGGGAAATCAAAGATTTCTGGAGGGCTGCATTGATGCTTTCCACTCTTTTGTATAAGAATGATTCCTCTGTTGAGTTTATTGAGGGGAATTTAGAGGAAAGAAGACAAGTTTTTAGGGAGGTTGAGCAAGAAATTTTGAAATTAGATTTGGATAAAGTGTGGGAAGTTAAACCTTTGATTAATGGAAAGGATATAATAAGGCTTTTGGAGCTTGAAAAAGGAGGTCCAGTTGTTAGCGAATGGCAACGGAAACTTTTACAATGGCAGCTTGCTTATCCTTCTGGAACGGTCGAGGAATGCATTGATTGGATGAAAACGCAAGCACAACTGAAGCAAGCTAGAACATAAAGCGTTTTAAAACACCATCTTGTAGCTGTTCTTACTGGTGAGTAGATTCATAGTTACAGGCTTATTAACAACTCAACTTTTACCACTAATATGCATAAAATCATAGATCATGGCACTGATATTGCATGAATTTGAATCTTTTTGTTGTGACTATTATCAGAATTTTGAATGGAATTGAAAATATGGTGGAATGATCTTGTGCAAGTTGGCAAGTACATTAGATCAAATCTGATAAGTGTCTTACATAAGACTTTAGGATTAAAGGGGGGAGGGGGATACAAGATACCAGGGCTACCTCCCAAATGCTACATTCTGATTTCATTTACTTGCTTTACCAAAAAACCTTTAACCGTTTAAAGTTACCATGCTAATTTACTATATAACATAGAATAGCCAGTCCTCAGTGAAATCATTTGTATATCTTCAAATATATTATCTATTTCAAGTAAAGTACCAACAAGATGGAGAAAAAATAATATCCATACACAACCAAGAGACTCGTATGATTTATTCGTGAAGCAGACCCTGTCAGTTGCACATTTCCTGAAAAACTTACTGCAGGACTCGTTGGTGAAGTCGAGTTACGTATCTCATTGTTTCTGCAAGCTCCAAAAGGTTTCCCAGCCTGGAAAATCACAGACATGAACCGGTTTCATACTAAAAGAACTCTATTCGAGCATTTTGTGGGGAATAAACTGCAGACGAACCTGACAAGCAGTGACTGAAGCACACCCGCATAACGTTTGACCGTTCATTCTATCCAAATCATCAAAAACACCACCTCCATCGCTTCTCTGCAAACTCACAAAGTTACCATGTGCTAGAACAATTTACCATTTTGCCATTGTGTTTCAAAGGAGAGTCTGAATACCATGTAGAAATTGACAGCTAAGAAGTTGGGCATTGAATTCCCAGCTGCTTTGTAGCAGGTGGCAACCATATCCATCAATGGAGCTGAATTCTCTTTGCAAGCTTCAGCTTGTACCGGTATTGTCGTGAAGTAGTTCTGGAGAAAAAGAGATGCAGATTTTGAAGTAAGCGCCTTTGACTCTTTTCGATTCGAGCATGAGCCTTGCTGTACTCCAGGATCCCCAGCTAAAAGTCGGTTACATGTTACACTATGCATTCCATTTGAAAGTTTGGTCTGGTTTTACAAACCAGATCAAACTTTTTTACAAAAAATAGAAAGACTTGCAAGAAAACAATGGTAACTTACGCTCATTTTCCAGAATGTATCTCCACTGATACGCGATACCTTCGGCAGCTTCCTTAGAAGAATCAGAAGTGAAAACCAACAACCTATGATTATCTTGTGCCATATTGGTCACAGTAGGCCAATCCTCGCCCTTTTTAGGCATCTTGGAAACTGGAAACCAGTACTTGTCCAAACCGGCATTGGTGAACAATTTAGTCAACCCTTTAGACTTATGTACATAATCCTCGATTATAATCGTCACGATCTCAGATGGATTTGATCTCAAGAATGCTTCCACTTCCCTCAATGTGTTAATTGCAGGTTGCTAAGCAAAATATACAAGTATTAGCCACATTATAAACTGGTACTCGTGATGATGATAACTTAGAGATCAAATATTCACTATGATACTAATGTGTAACAAAACTATGAAATCAAAATCTGTCAAACACTCAACACCATGAGGAGTCACTATTACTATCCTTTCTTTTGTGACCGTGAGAACCCGTTACTGGAGAATTAACTAGACTCGTAACTCGTTAATACTTGCTAACTAAAGCATTCACAGCATGTTCCCTATCTTTATCCTTATAATTTCTACTTTTATTATTACTTTTTCTCTCTCTTCCACTCACAACCATAATTAAATAATACTTTTTATATCTTTATCATTACATTTTCTCTCTCTTCCAATCCTCAAATTTTAGCAAATAATCAAACTTTTTGTTAAATATACAGATTTTGTAAAGTTTTTCTCTTTCCTCTACTCACAACCACTTACAACCAAACCTTAAATTATACAGATTTACACTCACATATTTTTTAAGGAACCTACCGTGAACAAGATCAGAAATGGCACTAAGAAGGTTTCAAAGGGTTTAATGGCAGAGAACCAGTGAAAGCCGGGGTCAAACTTGAGACATTTGCTAGAGGGACTCCGATGTCTACCACTGTGGCATAGAGGTGCACAAATCGTTTTTTTCCTAACCGGTTATTCAAGAAACCAGTTCAGTTTGTAACCGGTTCTAGAGGAAATTTTGTGTGCCGGTTTTAATCAGTTTTTTTTGCAACCGGTGTGTGAAAAACCGGTTTAGATGACCGAGTAATGTAAGTTGTATGTAAGCGGCGTTTTGAAACTGGAACCGGTTTTTCTTGTAACAAGTTTCGGGTTATTTTTTCGAGTTCGGTTGCCTGACCGGTTTTTTCTACCATCTCTACCGTGGAATTAACGATTACACTGAATAAACGAACAAAGCGGGAGAAAATAAGCAAGCTTACAAAGGCGGTGATGTTGTAGCACTTGCCGCGGAATGAATGACAGAGCCATATATCATTTTCAAAGTCATACATATCCAACATCAATCCTCTAACTCCATTCTAACACCAATTGAAACAGATACACAAAAACACATTATAATCAGAATCAGTAAACAAAAACAAATAGTAACTGGAGAAACTATATTTTATAAAAAGACATAAATATACCCTTAGTTGGTTGGTGACAGAGTCTTCTTGATTGTAAAATGTAATCCTTTGAGGACCAGTCAAGAGGGGAGCACCCACAATTGAGAATGCATTATGGGTTACAAGCCATGAATACTTGTTAAACGGCAGCCCATCAATCTGACCTCCATAAATGCAATGAAATTTGAAGTCAGAAATTGAACTTTCATCAAAGTTGAAAGGATTATGATCCTAACAGAATATACTTACAATTTTGGTAGGGATATCAGCTTGACCTCTGATGCAAAAAGGCTGATTCTTCCCCACTGGAGGGCAATTACCACAATACAGACCAACTGAACAATCAGTGGATGCAGAGCATGATTCCAACAGCTGTTCAGTTTCAAATGTGACAATTAACAAATCAAACTGAAATTGAACAGATCTACACGAATAGGATGAGAAAAAAAAGAAAAAAAAACACCATAAAAACCTGGCAATCGCCATTGGAGCAAGCGGATGTGGGGAGGAAGAAGGTAGGTGAGATGAACAGAAGAAGAAGGTACACATCTACATGCAGTGATTTCTTCATGAGCTGCAAAATCCCAAAACTTTTGCAGAATAGAGTGAGAGAGGGAGGTAAAGATGTTCCCACCCTCCTTTAGTATTTTTGTGGATGAAATCTTGTGATGTGTTGACAGTTTCACACACAGTGCGTGTGAATTGAAGGATGAATGAGAATGGGGGACTGTTTGTCAACTTTATTAAATACATGGTTGCCGCATACCATCACTTAAATATATATATATAAACTAGTTTTTTTTATAAATATATTTTAGGAGGTGTGTGTTGCCGCAGGATAATGCGGTCATACAAAAAATTTGAATTGCTATAAAATTACGTAAAGAAGATGGGAAAAAAATTATGAACGACTTAAACACTGCAATAGCGACGCTAAAGACAAAACTTGGAGAAAAAAAAGCTAAAAGACAAAAGAGCAAATAGTGACACTATTGATAATATTCATCGGAGTTTTCATTTGTTATAGGATATAATATAGGGAAAATGAATATGAGGCTGTTAGGTATCTAACTTATATGGAAACTCATCAAAACGACACAGTTTGATTAAAAGGAGTTTAAATTTGAAATTATTTCATATTTGAAATTGATAGATTTATATAAGGAATAATTCTAAATTTTGAATGATTTTTATTATAACCCAGACGTTTTAATGAGTTTCACATCTAAGTTATATGTATAACAACATCATATTTACTTTTTTCTATGTATATATATACACACACATCACGTGTCTACGTATGACAGCGATAATTTATAACATTGTATTCTATATATAAATGTACATGTATTTTCTTCAATTGATATGTCACATTTCCTCTCAAAACAACATTTTTAACTATTAGATACAACAATATAAACCAATAAATTATGAAGCGTATAAGCGGAGAATGTGTTTTACAACATAACAAAATGACAATTGAAATATATTCATGTTTGACCATTAAATAATAAAATCAATCTAACTTATGCTATAAGGGGAGGCGGTATGGTAGCCATGTGGTTCCTAAGAGTAGTGGGGTCAAACCCAATCAAATGTTGACATGTCAAAATGGAGGTGAAGTTGCCTGGCTCCAAGCGGTTTCTAGAAACCGTGTGAAACCGGATGAGACTCAAAATGGAGGAGCCATGCTTCTCAGGGTATGGTAGCCACTCCAAGCCACGCGGTTCCTTAGAAGCCGGCCACTGAAGCCACCCACCATACCGTCTCCCCTAAACATCACAAGGTACGATGCTATAACTAAATGTTTAATAAAAAAAACCAAGAAAATTATATAATTTTTAATGTAAGAATGCCTATATAATGAATAACGCATGATTTAAAGATGGCGAGTCTCTAAATTTGTTGGTTTAAAAGAGATCCCCTTACATTCGGTAGACTATAAAATATTCACAAAAAATATATCCAATAAAATTAAATGGTCATTTTATATAAGCAATGTGTATTATATACGTACATATATCACAACATACCTAATAGCAGATCGACCAATTTAAGTCATGATGCATATATAGCATATTTTCTTTTGATTGCAACATGTGTACATAATTATGATGTATGTAGTTAAATACATTATTATTTCTAAATATCCGTATATATAACACTTAAAAGATAATTAAACACACAGAGTAAGTTACGTCACATCATATCGTTCGAGTTTTCACAAAACAACTTTTTTAAGACATATCGACTGGTTGAAAGGCCTGAAAGAAAACGTTAAACATAGTATGAATGTATACCAACCCATTAAACGTTCACCCATTATAATCTTCTAAAGTTTAAGATAGATGACATGGGTCAACTTGTTTTGTTTTTGTTTTTTGGTTGTCCTCTTCCTGGGTTTATCCCTCCGTTGATTGTAGTAATTTATCTTTGGGTGAATAAGGTTACAACAAAAAATAGTGTGTTTATATTTTCATAGGTAATATTTGGATTTTAAAAATAGATTTTAGAAAGTTTTTCTTTGTTTATATCTGAATTTTAAAATAGATTTTAGAAAGTATTTATTTGTTCTAGAAAAACCATTAAATATGACATTTATTTCTAAAGTGTGTTCTAGATGTTTCACGCTAACTTTAGGCTTTTTAGCTTAACTAGTGACTTCTATCTTTGTAAAATTTATTTATATACTATAACATATAACAAAAGTAAAACATACTATGATCATGAAGGCCCTACTAGGCACACAAAGATATTTTAGTTTTTGCACTGCCCCTATACGTCATGTATAAACTTATACGTGATGTATAATGTTTTGTCATACTAGATAACGCAGAGAATCTTTGACTGATGCGACACTATACGCCACAGATAGACCTATTCATGATATATTAGGGTTTTGTAATACTCGGCAACACAGAGATTCTCTAGCTGATGTGGCCCTCTATGCCAATGATACTATCTGGGTCGTATAGAGTTTTGTAGTACACCAACACAGAAACTCTCGTGATGATGCAATTGGCATACAATGAATCTCTAGTGCGGATGTGATGGTCGTCAGACCTTATAGGACCCGAATAGACCTATCAGGGTCGTATATGTTTGGCTATACAACAACCAATTATGTGAGTTCATTTGATACGAAAGTTGTGTGAATTCATTTGATAAGTTCAAATTTATCGATTTTAATTCACATACCATCGATTAATTGTTTGTTTAAGGTCTGTTCAATCCCTCAGCGATGTCGAGTTCGTCAAAGCCGAAGATTCCATATTTGAATGAGGAGCCGACCTTCTCAGAATCGAACCAGGCAATAACAATTCTTTATTTAATTAAATAGTCCGTTATGCAAAATGAACCATGCAATAACATATGAGATATTGTTATTATTATTGTATATTGTTCATTCAGTGTAGTTATCTATAAAATTATCACCTGAGAAAAATATTTATAAAATGCAATTTATTAATCTTTGCAAGTTATTATTATTATTTTTTTACTAAATAGCAATTTACATTCCTCATGAAACCAATTATTGTTTCTATTTTGAGAGCAATACACATTTTTAAGGTTGATTCCCGGGCACTAACGAATAAAATTAATCATTTGCCAATCCTATAAGACTCTCAGTACTTCTATTAACCATATACGACTCTCAGTCTTTCCTATAAGACTCTCAGTCCTTTCTATAAGACTCTCAGTCTTTACCTTTATTTTCTTCCGCTATTCTATAAGCAGAGACTATTTTCATTAACAGTCACAACTCCCCTAGTACTACTACCCGCCCCTAGTTAAACACCCAAGTAACTTAGGGTTATTAGTAGACAGCGATAAGATATTCATATACTGCAACAAGTGGACATCCCCTCAATTTACCATTGGTGTATGTATACAGAATGTATCGGCCGACATATCCTCCACACTTTTGATATACCGGGTAACTAATATTATTATGTATATATATAGGAAGTACCAACGACGTATTCACCACATAATAATAAAGGAATACATCATCAGTTCTCATGTATAAATACATATTCACTTATAATGTCTACTAATAATTCCTTTATCACTTGGCTATTTAATTTCAAAGCAAATATAGCACATACCGTATCACAGTCATTATAACTGTGTAATAATACACATAAGCAATTCAAAATCATTTTCATAACATATCATTAATATATTAGCCTAAAAGCAGTTTAACAGTTTATCTATTCAAGACATTTCACGTATGAGCATTTTAACGCATTATCATACATTTCACGTATGTATATCAATTCAAAAGCAATTTAAGACATTTCATCCGTAATCATTTTTAATACATTTTCATAACCTTTCATGTATATATAAATCAAAAGTAGTTTACTAGTTTCTAACAGTCAAAATAGGAAACATTTCAGTTATAAACATTTTGAATGTATTTTCATAACACTTGTATGTATATCAGCCCGACAACAATTAAAACATTTAACATTTAAGAGTGGGCTCATAGAACTCACCTTGTCTCTTTAACAGGTTCACTCGGACATAACTTCCACTATGATTCCCAAATAAACCTAATTCACGTATTGTATGGCGTTAACACACGATTTTATATGATAAACATTTACTATGTTTATTTCTACAATTCATTATGTTAAGAGTAAAGTGCACCGGAAGTCCCTGAACTTTACCAAAATCTCACCTAGAGTCCTTGAAATATCGAAAGTGCAGATGAAGTCCTTATTTACTCAAAAGTTTCTCACCGGAAGTCCTTGAAGCTAACGTCCGTCTGTTTTAAACGTTTATTATGTCACGTGAAGAAAATGTGAGGGGCAATCTGGTCATTTCCCATCTCCCAAACATCACATCCTCATTAAAACTGTTGTGTCTTCGTTATTTTCCCCCCATAAACCCAGACACGAATCGTCATCATCCCTCACATCTCCCTTCGGCACCATTACACACACCTGTAACCGGAATTGAGGTCAAACGACGGCGATTTCAGGGGTGAATCAGGAACTGAAAACACAATGGTATGGAAGATTCGAGGATTTCAACCACACAAAGACTATGCACATCTTTATGGTAAGCACTGTTACTTTCAAAATTGTGTATGATGATTGAAGTAATTTTTTTGTATATCTAACATTCTGATTTAAAAAGTTCACATTTTTCATTCAATTTACACTGATATATTTCACAGAGGGATCACACAACCTATTTTCTCTGAAAGTGCATTATCGGGGTTTTTTCCAAAAATTTCCAGGTCGTGACTATGTGTATGGAATGGTTAAGTTTGTTGATTATGTTGATATGGATGAATTCTCTATTCATGAGCTAGATAGTATCATTGAAGAATTAGGGTTTGAGCATAATAAGACACCACTGTGGTATCACTTTCTAATCCCTGAGACTGATTTAGATTTTGGATTGCAAGCTTTAGGGAGTGATCAGGATGTGATTGAATTGTCCAAGTATACACGAAAACACAAGCTTATTAGCTTGTATGTTGAACATGGTGAGACAAAGTTAAAAACTTATTTATCATCACCATTTGGATCATCAAAACCTGGAGTTGTAATTGAGGAATCAGATGACTTAGATGATGCTGGTGCATTAACAGTTAGGCCAAAGAAGTTAACTCCTAGGAAAAACAAGATGAAGTTATTGGAATTGAATGACAATGAAGTTAGGAAATCAAATTGCACCCATAATGAAGTAGACCCAAGTAACCAACCTGCTTCCAATATTGCTGGTTCAAGTGAACCAAAGAAGCATGCATTCAACAAACCTTATGAGTTTGCAAATCTGCGTACAGATTTTGAGTATGACTTTGAACAATTTGATACTGATTTCCCATTGAATAAGGTTGAACTAGGAGGAGAGGGGGATGTTGGGGATTCTGATGATGAGGGGAATGACTTAGATGCAGATGACAGCAGGATAATAACATGGAAGATGTTGATGTGGATATGAGGGAATATATGAAAAGTGTGGATCATGATGACGAAGATGATCTGGAAAATGTAGAACTTGATGGTGAGAGTGTTGAGAGCAATGAAGACAATGATGATCGACAAGAAGTTGATGTAGATGAAGAAAGTTTTAAAAGTGGGAGTGATGAGGATTCAGATGACAATGCCAAGAGGAGGAATAAGGCATTGAGATTGCTTAGAAAAAAACACAGGAATGTTGCTAGTGCTGCTACTTTCTATGTTGGACAGGTTTTTGGGAATGCCAAAGAAGTGAAGGATCGAATAATCAAACATGGTATTAAGACAAGGAGGAACATTTTGTTCTTAAAGAATGACAAAGAAAGAGTAAGGGCAACTTGCAAAGGTAAGCTTATTGAATTTGTGGGTGGCCCTGAAAAAAAGGGTCAGGAAGATGGGACTGAGCCCAGTACTGTTGTTGATGGGCCTGATGTTGGGCCTGTATAAACTGAAGTTAAATGCCCTTGGGTCCTTTATGTTCCAAAAGTAACACAAGAGGGGGAAAAACCTGGATTGTTCGAACTTATTGCTCAGAACACAGATGCAACAAGACAAGAAAGGTCAGAACTTTCAACTCAAGGTTCCTATCTAACAAAGATTGGGTTCTCAGAACCATGGAGAACAGCCCTAAAATTTCTATTAAAGCTATGCAGCATGAAGCACAAGGTAGGTATGAGCTTGGACTTTCCAGAAACCAAGCTTTTAGAGCAAGATCCAGGGCTAGAAAGCAATTGATGGGGAGCTACACTGATCAATACTCAAAGCTTAGAGATTATATACTGGAGCTGAAAACATCAAATCCTGGAAGCACTGTCAAATTTGTGGTTGATGAAGTTGAAAATGCAGATGTACCAACTAGGGTTTTCAAAAGGATCTATATTTGTTTAGGTGCTTTAAAAGAGGGTTTCAAGGCTTGTATGAGGGAGATTCTGGGGTTAGATGGTACTTTTATGAAGGGGCCTTACCCTAGCCAAATGCTAACAGCTGTGGGATTGGACCCAAACAATGGGATTTACCCCTTGGCTTATGCTGTTGTTGAAGCTGAGAATTTTCAAGCTTGGACCTGGTTCCTACAGTGTGTTCAAGATGATCTGGAGTTACCCAGAAATGCAAATTTTACATTCATCTCAGATAGACAGAAGGTATTACATTCCTGGTTATTATGTTTCACATATATATGTTATATACTAATGTGCTAATTCATTTTTTGTTGTTGTGAAGGGTCTAATCCCAACAATAGCTAAGGTGTTTCCTATGGCAGAGCATAGGTTTTGTTTGAGGCATATACATCAAAATATGAAGTTGAAATGGAGGGGAAAGGCTTTCAAGGATCTATTGTGGGGTGCAGCAAGTGCTACCACTGTTCCAGAGTTTAACAAAAAAATGGAAGAGTTGAAGAAATACAACAGTGGTGCATACAATTGGTTGTCCAAAATTCCACTCAAAAATTGATTGATGTATTTGTCAGTTGATTTCTGCTTGTGATGGACCTCTCACACCAGCAGCCACTAAACTATTTGAAGCCATTCAAAGTAAAGCTTCAAATTATAGAGTGGCATGGAATGCTGGTACCAAATATGAGGTTTCTAGTGCTTGGAATGACCAATATGTGGTTGATGTGGCTGAAAAGAGTTGCAGTTGCAGAAAATGGGAGATCACTGGGCTACCTTGTAAACATGTTGTAGCTGTTAATTGGGAAATGGCACTAACAGGACAAGACATAGATGGGGGACCAGAATCATGGATTCATCCTTGTTACTGGTTAGACACATGGAAAAGGGTGTACTCATTCAAAATAGGCCCAATTAATGGCCCCAAAATGTGGCCACAATCTCAATGTCTAACTCTTCTCAAGCCACCTGTGTTTCATGCTCAAATTGGTAGACCCAAGAAAAGGAGGAGGAAGGATCAAACAGAGATGGATGATATTGCATTTGCCAAGGGATTTAAGCTTTCAAAGTTGGGAGGATCAATCAAGTGCTCAATCTGCCGCAGGACTGGGCACAACAAAAGATCATGCAATGCTAGACCTGCTGCAACCTGAAGGTCTTTCATTTGGTACCATTTTGGTGTTGTTTTCTCCTGGTTTATGTCTATGTTTTACTATGGTCTGTTTTAATGGTTTAGTGTTGTTTGACAATGGTATGTTGTTTGCTCCTGGTTTATGTCTAAAACAATGTTAATGTTTGACTATGGCTATGAAATTATGCAGCTTATTCTGCAAATTTTGTTATATTTGTTTGGTATGCACAATCTATATGTTTGACCTCCCATTTGGCATGTATTTGTATGACCATATTGACACAGATTTGGCATGTATTTGTTTAACCAAATTGAGACACATTTGGCATGAATTTGTTTGACCTTATTGGTTCCCATTTGGCATGTATTTGTATGACCATATTGACACAGATTTGGCATATATTTGTTTGACCAAATTGAGACACATTTGGCATGAATTTGTTTGACCATATTTAGGCACATATGACAGTTTACCAAGTATAACCATTTACCAAGTATAACAATTTGCCAATACAGTTTACCAACCTAAATGATTTGCCAATACAGTTTACCAAGCTAAGCCATTTGCCATTAATATTCAACAATAAACCAGTTACAATTATAACATAGAAACTGCCCTTACATTAGTTACAACAAGACCATTACAACCAACTTGATCAAAACACAAAATTCGGGCAAATTCCATGTCAAAAACCACCTTACAAACTACCATCTAACACTACTACATAACATCTTCAACCTAGAACAGATTCATGAAAAGAGAACACACAAGCATCACAAACAGAATCTTGATTGTAGCCTTCTTCATCTTCAAATCAGACTTCAGCTTCTTCACATACTTCTCAAGCATGTTCTTCGACCTTAGCAGCCCTGGGATGACCTCAGATGACCGAGCACACATCGGTGGATCCACCCACCCAAAGAAACCACAGTTACCTCCCTCCAAAGCACATGAGTAGAACCTTCGTCCAGGGTTGAGCTCAGTCCAGCTTGTGCGGATGGTTGCTTCTCTGCGACAGTAGCAAACAGCCATGATTGATCCAAGAGATGAAGATCTTCGATTGTTTGGTGATGACGGAATGGTCGGTGTGATGATGTAGAAGATCTCCGAACGGTTGGCTTGGTTTAAATAGGATATACAAATTGGAGATGGGAAATGACCAGATTGCCCCTCACGTTTTCTTCACGTGACATAATAAACGTTTAAAACAGACGGACGTTAGCTTCAAGGACTTCCGTTGAGAAACTTTTGAGTAAATAAGGACTTCATCTGCACTTTCGATATTTCAAGGACTCTAGGTGAGATTTTGGTAAAGTTCAGGGACTTCCGGTGCACTTTACTCTTATGTAAATATATAGAGTTATTAAGATTAACCATTTTATAGGTCAAAATAACCAAAATATCCGGCAAAATATCATTTTTACTGATAATATGAAGACGCGCATTCCTATAAGTAAACACTCACTCTGGGATCGCCTAGTGAGGTATGCCAGGTCCTAGTTGAGATTTATGCGACACCCTCGCTTCGCCAGAAACCCTAGTGTATAGGCGCTTACCTTTCTGGTATGCACGAACTTCTAAGTACCCATTATCTCGGTATATTAATTTATCATCATTTCTCACTTTTTAAACCATATATATTTATTATACATATAAACATATTACCATATCAAAAATCAAGTCCTAATACCTCCGAGATAATTTATTATCAATTAACTATATTTCAACCCCTAATTTCTCCTTTAAAAAAATTACTTTAGAATTAGGTAAAAATATAAAATTTGGTTATTTTCCCGAGGAAACATCCAATCGCATTGAAATGGTCACCGGACAGACTAGCCCATATGGCCATATGCACGGCCAAAAGTAACCAGACCTGCCGTCGCGTCACACCTCTCTGCTAGACACTCCGCATACCTACCTGCTCCGACGACGCGATTCCGCTCCACCGGAGGCTAAGCAAGTAAGTATCTCCCGCGCGAACTAGTTTTCCGTAAGATTGAGAATCTGTGATCTCTTTTCTTTCATTTGATTTGATCGCATCCTTCAATAAAACGTTGGAAGCGAAATTGAAACCCTAACTTTTGATTGCGTTTATAGGAAACATCAAATTTAGGATTATTAATGTTTGTTGATACTTTCGATATCGTTATCATGCTAGTTTCCAGGTTTGATGTTGAATCGTAAACCTTAAGTTTTAATTCTACTTTTGTTGATTGAGTGGCATCTCTATATTAGTTTTGAGTTATTCTGAGTGATAGAATAACTGTATTGAATATGTTAAATCCTATCCTGTAAATTCCAAATGATCTAATAGTTAGGTGATTGCATTTATTAGCAAATTATTGTATTTCACTTTATGATGCCCTAAAGTAGATGAAATATGTAATTGATATAGTCTGATTGACTCTCTTGCCCAAGAAATTTCAATTTCTATTTCAAGCTTGTGTTTATGCTTGTTGGCTGCTGATTTCTGGGTGTTTAGACGTATGATATTGCACAACTTGAGTTCTCATGTAAAATGTTTGAGGGATGATAATGATGTCATGATCATTGGCTTGCTTTGTTTTAGTAAATTATATAGCTTGGATTGTTCTTTAACTTTTTACCAATGAGCTTTTATTGATTTGATATGGCTACGTAGGAAGGACCGAAGGACTCAATGGCTTACTCTTCATATACTGGATTGGTATAAAATCTTCCTTTGTTCTTTCTTTTACATTCCTTAATGAACTTCTGCAGAATTTTTTTAAGTATTTAATTGTAATAATATGCAAGCAGCTGCTGTCATCAGGATAAATCTCAGTGACAATACTTGTAGGAATGTCTCATTTGGTGTAGCTTGACATTGTCAATAACCCAATATACATTACTTATATTTCTTCGAGTATCTTTGGAGTTTATATTTTCTTTTACCATGACAATGATTATACATGATCTTAATTTGGCTCCACGCTCAGAAGTTTTCTGCTAGAATTTGCATGCTATATATAGGATAGTTGGTTGGTAATTGGTGGATCGAGGTAAGTGTGTAGAAGGATGGTTTCAGTAGCGTATAAGATCACACATACGGTTTGTCATCAAGATACATATTGCCAAAATAGAGTCAACCCTTTTAATTCTATAGGAAAAGCATGCAAAGGTTCTTATTCAACTTGGCCCAATGTTCTTTTAGTAAATTGATTGCTGCACAGTCAATTTAGTCCATTTAATTTTAGATCTTTTATAGAAGTTTTGAATACATTAGTGGCATGTTTTTAGTTTGCAGTGCTAACAATTATATTGCACCGGACCAGAATACATTATGATAGTTTCTTGAGGAGTCAAGCATCCACTTGATCTTTTACACAAACATAAGTGTCATGTCATTTTTGAATAAAGACATCAAAGCATGGCTAACTTTACACAAACATAAGTGTCATGTGATAGATAATGTTTCAGTAGTATTTATTTTTAATCTTAATCTACCTTTTTCCCCAATAACTTGTATCCTCAAGTGGCATATTTACTAGTAAAAAGATTAAGCATCCTTGGAGTATGAGCACAAAGTATCATAACCCGAATAAAGAAAGGGTTCAGTATGGAATTTCATAACTCAATATCTCGTGTTCAGATGTTTCTTTTAGCATTGTGTTAATTCATGTATCAATTACTTGGCATTTTTATACATGCAAGCTTGTATAATATATATTCTTTTACGTTATTACACTATTACTGAATTTTGCATTTTATATTAATACTGATATTATTGTTTAATTTGCTATATGGCCTTAAGGTATTAAACTGCTATCCATATAAAGACGTATTGGACAAGCTTTCTAAAAATTGTAAGTGAGCCTCATCCCTCTAGTAGTAGTAGTAGCATGCTTCTTTTTAGTCATATAGTGATGTTTTACTATTACTTCTATCACTAAACCATATATACAAGGGAACATGTATGTATACTGATGATTTCTTTGATGTGATCATATACTGATCTGTTCTCTAAGGGGACTGGTTTTATTGATTGGAATTTGTATGTATAGTTTTTACATTCTTAAAATCTTGTAGCCTTTTAGGGTTAATAAAATCTTTTGCAGTGGACAACATCAGATTCTAACTACCGGATTGAAGCTGCTAAAAGTCCCACTTGTACAAAACATAGGTCCTTAATATGCTGCATTTTGCACACTGTTCTTCAAATTAAATTAATTGATTACTTTGTTTCTTCAAATTAAACTAATTCAGGTTCTATAAATTCTCTTCAAACTACACAATTTTTTATGCAGATGGTGTTAAAAATTGCCTTGTGTTCGATAAAAGAAAAAGCCCCTGTCCACCTCTGCGGATTTTTCATCAGGATGCATCGTTTACTTGCAAACCCAGCCACTTTAAGTTGCATAACCGGTGTAAAGTTTTGAGATCTGTCATAGTTAGATCAGAAATTACCGGGACTGGATCCCCTGCAGCTGCATATCAATTTCCAGGTTCTTCTCATTTCAGCTTCTAATTTTCATGCACTTTTCATTATGACTGTTAGATAGTATTATATAAGGTAATTGAATTAGTTAGATAAGACAGGATATCTTATCTTATTCCATATTGTTTTTCACTAGTTACACATGAGGCCAAAGTTGCACACTTGTCTAGTTGGTTAGCTAGATTATGTCTCTATATAATGTATGCATAGTTGCATACCATGATGTTTAGAATCAAGAAATACTTAGTTCTTCCCCTGTTTATCATCTGGTTACCGAGTTACAATGACCAACTTATTTTATTTTATTTTCTTTTTTTTTTGTGACGACCATGATTTCTCCTTGCATGCAGAATTTCAGTTGACCTCAAAAGTCAAAGGAGCTTGCTTTTATGCTGTTACATCCACTATTGCCATATTTTTATTTGTGCTCATGGTGTTGGGACATCCATTTGTGCTCCTAAGAGATCGGTACCAAAGGAACTTTCATCATTTGATAGCCAAAATCTGGGCGTCGATGACTGTTTTTCCATTTTTTAAGATAAAGATCGAGGGATTTGAGAATCTACCTCCAAAGAACAGTCCAGCCGTGTATGTATCCAATCACCAGAGCTTTTTAGACATATACGCTCTTCTGACACTTGGCAGAAACCTTAAGTTCATTAGCAAGACTGCAATCTTCCTCTTCCCCATTGTTGGGTGGGCCATGTTTTTAATGGGCGTTATTCCCCTTAAGCGTATGGACAGCAGGAGCCAATTGGTATCTTGTTTATCCATTTTCAAAATTTATAAAGACAGTGTTTTCACCTTCTCTTTTACTATTTGACCCGAGTTGACTCGTGTTTATGAACAATAGCAAACTCTAAGAAGATGCATGGAGATTGTCAAGAATGGTGGATCTGTTTTCTTCTTTCCCGAGGGTACCCGGAGTAAGGATGGGCGTCTTGGAGTTTTCAAGGTCAGACCTACTTTAGGGCCTTTTACGCGCTACATTTCTAACTTTGGAATTTACACTTAATAGTTACTAAGTTAACATGTACTTTGGTGCAAATTGCTTTTATGTAGAAAGGTGCATTTAGCATTGCTGCCAAAACAGGAGTACCTGTGGTTCCCATAACTCTTGTTGGAACAGGAAAAATAATGCCAGCTGGAATGGAGACTATATTAAACCCTGGATCAGTGAAAATTATAATCCACCAGCCAGTACAAGGAGACAATCCCGACACGCTATGCAACGAGGCCGTTAATGTAATTTCCAACGAGCTTGTTCGCCAAGGTTAACAAACAGGGTACAGGAAATTTTGATCGATATACATCTCACTTTCCGAATGTTTGCTCAAGTTAGGCCAGAAGGTATAAAATAGGTTGTTTGCATGCATCTTTGTTTAGATATATATTGTTTGCTTACTTGATGCCGTTATGCCCTTCATAGACAATTTGTACTCCACTATACATAGTAGTTAAACAATAAAGGGCATATTCGATGGTTGACTTAATTCCCGCTTTGTGCGGGTTTCGGGAAGGGACCGGATCACTTCATGATCTAATCTAATGCTTTAAACAACTATACCAGATTGATTCGCGATCTGATGTATGCGACTTAAAAACATTTGAGCTTATTTTAGGTGAGGACGATCACATTAAACGTCCTAAAAAAGCCTTTCAAATAAGCGATCACAACTCATGTAAGACTTACATATTTATGAGTTAATTTTTTTTTTGTCAACGAGGTTTGGTTCATTTAACTATTTTACTTCAATTCTCAGAAAATTCAATTTCATTTCTAACATTCTATTTTAATTTTAGTCATATTTTTAATAATGTTAAATTTTTTCTGTTAAGTGTTGTGATAAGATCAAAATACATATGACATTAATGAAATATTCTTTCGAGACTTAATTAATCCTTCCATTCTTTCGAGAGTTTGGCACCAACAATCTCAAATTAAAATAAAACTAAATCTCCAAATCAAACCACCATCTCATCTCCGACAACCACCATCGTGTCCGATCATCGTTTGTAGTTTACATCCATGTTCATCATGCAATATCGAGACTCCATCCCCGTTAAACTGTCTCCAGCGGCCTGCACGTCCCCGCATGTCCGTCCCACGTGGAGCCGCACCCAAGTGTACGACGTTGTGCTAAGCATCAAATTTGAATTTTTTTTTAATTTCCAACGGAAAAGTGCATTTATTTTTTAATTTTATAATTAAATTATACCGACCCTATATATAAATATATCAACATTCTCATATTCACATTACCACTCTTCAATCTTCCACTACCAAAATAACTCTCAAATATTTCTTGTTCTCATGGATCCAAAACCACCAATTTCTTTTACCGAACTCTTTTCATCCGCTAACGAGCAACAATACCCTACCAATTTTGGTCAATTTTTTCAACAATAATCCAGTTTTGGCCAATTTCAACCACCATCTCAATTTCAACCTCAATCTTACGAACAATACCAACAGTTCCTAGCTTGGCAACAACACCAACAACAAAAATTTCAAGCAAGTCTTCAAACGTCTACTCCTCAAGTTCAAGCAAACGTAGATGAATCAAAACCGAAGACGGTGGAAGTACCAATTGAAGTTGAGCCACCGATAATTAACCGTATCAAGTGGCCGATTAGTGATGAAGAGATTACGGCCAAGGTATGGTACCACATCTCTGAAGACTCGGTTGTTTCAAACAACCAAAACAGTGCTACATTTTGAAAAGTGTTCATGAGCACCATATTGACGGCTTAGGCCCATTTATGATGGACTCTAGGCCAGGGCTTGGCCCACTATGTTATGGCCTGGGCCACTGTAAACCCTAGATTGAGCTCTATAAATAGAGCATATGTAGCTTGTAATTCTCTGTGAGCGCCTCTATAATAAGTGAAATACCTAGTGTAGCCCGTGGACGTAAATCATTTTTGATCGAACCACGCTAAAACTTCTCATATTCATCATTTTCTTTATTTCTCTTGTGTGTGACCGATATCCGTCTAACATCATCTACATGAAAACAATTAACGCAAACGTGATCAAGAAAAATTATAAACTCTAGTTCTAACAATAACAAAGACCGTGGAATTTACCATAGAAAACACACATTAAGAAATAAACTAACATGCAACCTTAATAGTTAAATAAAATCAACTAGACATGTCACACGTAACATATGCAACCAGTGAACAAGACCTCTACAATTTATTCAACAAGACCTTCGTCATTTGTACTATGCTAAGTTGCTAACCGGTCAATTGGGCATTTGAAGTAAAAAACAATAAGGTGGTCTTTGGTTTATAGAATTCAATGAAATTGGAATTGATAATTTTTTCTTTCAAAATTTTTCTTGATTGAGTAAAAAGATAATTTGAAATGCAATGAATTCTTTTAATCAATGGAATTTGAGACCATGTAATTTTTCTTCATTAAAGTGAATGATTTCTAAGAAATGTTGAAATAGTACTAAATTTCATTAATTAAAGGAATTTATTGCATTTCAAATTCTTTGTTTACCCAATCAAGAACAATTTTAGAAGGAAAAATATCAATTCCAATTCCATTGAATTACATAACCGAACGCCACCTAAAAAAAAATTCTAAGACCATTCCAATGCTCCCTTTCGCCATGCATAAACTAAACCAACAATTAAGATAAGCACAAAAATTAAAGCTCTTACAAATACAGATACACCTAATACATCGAAACTCATTGCCCACGAATAAAGAAAAACCGTTTCCACATCAAAAACAACAAAAACTAGAGCAAACATATAATAGCGGATTCTAAATTGTAACCAAGCGTCACCTATTGGTTCTATACCTGATTCATAACTAGAAAGTTTCTCTGGTCCTTTGCTACTCGGAGCTAAAAATCCCGAAATAAAAAAAAATACCAAAATAGGAATAAGATATGATATTATCAGAAATGCCCAAAAAATATCATGTTCATAAAGAAGAAACATAGATACACTCCTATAAACGTGGAAAATATACCGGATGAGTCAATTCGAACTAATAAGTATTCCATAGGTAAGTTTTTTTTTTTTGCTAATGAGTATTCCCATCTTGTCCTATGTATTGTTTTTTTTACTAATATGAATATGTTTTTGATGTCGTGCTATTGATATTGTGTAAAATTTAAATCCATTTTGGGGTCTATGTTCATCAAACATATGTGGCTCGTAAAACATATTATGTTAAAACATATATTGGTGTTTATGTTGATCAAATCAATTGATTTTTTCACCATCTTATGTATTTGATTTTGACTAATTTTTATTGGTATCTAGGCATTCAGATATCGTTTCATTATCCGAATCCATATCCAAAATTCCAGATACAGATTCGGATATCAATATTCAATTATCAACTATTCCATATTTCGGGTATCCGGTCTTTAACACACATCTCTATCTTTATCTTTGTTCATATTTAAGAAAAAACATATAATTCTTTGATATTCACTCAAATCTTGAAATATCCTAAACGAGTATAATATCGGGTAATCAAAGTAAATGATTAGTATTGAGAGTAATTTTAAAAAAGTTGTACGGGTATGAAATTTTAGGGTATATCCGTTTAAAAATATATATTTGGTTCAAATACATTTCATTACGTGTTGTAAAAAACAGATTGATTTCAGGCACTACAAGCAAACTTAAACAATTAAGGGTGCATGCAGCCTAAAACAAGATCCATGTTTTCACTATTGAACCTATAACTATGAACATAATATGAACCCTAGTAAACAATATTATATTAAGAAAGATAGGGTTACAAACCTTTTAGCTGTTATAGTAAACAACCAGAATAATCCCTCTTGAACTCTAGGAAGCAAGCACCACAAACGTCATGCCTCTGATGGGATCACACCCAATGACCTCGAAAAAAAATATTAACTAAGGGTGGGATGAACTATAAGAAGTTATTCCACAAGGGATGAACTATAAGAAATTATTCCACAAGGAGGGAGAAAGAATGAGGGCGAATACTCAAGCCTTATAAGCAATTGGAATGAATCACTAAGACCCTTATTTATAGCATTGGATATCTTTCTTACTTTAGTTATTCCACCAATGTGGGATGAAACCAAATTTTTGAAATTCCCTTGTGCATAAGAGGAATTTTGAAAATTTTCATATGGGATAGAATATTTCCCAACTAATCAACTATTGATAAATTGCTATTCAATCCTTCTATTAACCAAACTGTTAACTAGCCTCCAAAATAGTTTCATTTAATTATTAAACCATAATAAATAATAAACTATTTTTTTTCCCTTATTTATTAATTCTACTTTTATCGAGTCTTGAGGGCAACAAAAAAGGACTATGTTGCTATCAATTATAGTTATGGGCTAGACACTCAATCCAACAAAAACATGGGCCTAAGACGAGCTGCAACGCTTTGCCTGTGGAGAAGCCCTCGGCCGACGTGGAGATGCCCACCTGAAGGGTGGCAATAGGGCATGGCAAAGGGCGGCCGCCCATGAAGAAGGGCCCTTAGCGGGACCCACCATTTTTTTTATTGTTTAAAAAAACCCAACAGCTATTTACCGAATTGTAATAAATATATTTAATTAGTTTAACCTAATATATTTGATTAAATCTAATATTTTTTGATTTTTTTAGAAGTAACGGTTATATATGACACCCACAAAAATCGGCTAGTTTTTTTTGTCTTTATCGTAACAACTAGTTTTTTAAACCTCATATAAATACACCACACAACCTCGAACATATTCTTCACAACCAAACTCATCTTTCTATTCAAAGATTCTGATTTCCAATTTCTCTAAACTCTCCATGGATCCCACAACACCCAACTCACTTCCGTCATCAATCCCTCCCTCGTTGCAAGTTATGTTAGACAAAGATGTTGAAGATATGGCGATATAGTTTTTTGAGATGATCGATCTCAAAGAAGAGGTCGGTTCTTCCAAACAAAAAAGAACACAAGGAAATAGACAAAGGTCGTATGGAAGGAGATGAACGCGTGTGGAACGATTACTTTGCTCCAACACCGGTGTATGACAAATGGTTCTTTAGAATATGGTACATGATGAGCATAAAACTGTGTACTTGCATGGTATTTCAGAACCAGCTAAATCTGAAAAGTATAAGTATTTTACACAAAGATATGATACAGTGGTAGAAATGGTCCTTCACCAAGACAAAAATGCATAAGTGTCATTCATTAGTTGGCTTATGGCAGTTCAGCTAACCAATGCGATGAATACATATGTATTAGTGAAAGTACTTCCTATTAATGTCTACAAAAGTTTTGTCATTCTGTTGTGGAGGTTTATGAAGAAGAATACTTTAGAAGACCAACACAAAGTGACATTAATCAACTACTAGAAAAGTATTAAACAAAGGACGGGTTCCGCGAAATGCTTGGTAGCATTGACTTTATACACTGGAGTTAGAGAAATTATCCAGTTGTATAGAAAGGTCAGTATACTTGTGACCATGGTCATCCAATCAGCATGCTAGAGGCAATTGCAGCGCAAGACCTATGGATTTGACATGCATTCTTTGCAGTTAAAGGATGAAACAATGATATCAATGTATTTGTCACACCCTCGAAAAACCACCCGAAAAGTATCACCGCGAACGGGAGCGTGACATACCAGGATCTGAGTCGCCAGACACACCGAACACTCTATATGCTCGAAAAACGTTTAAAAATTATTTTTCATAGTTAAAGTTCTTAAAATAGTTTATCAGAGTTAACAACAACTTTTAAGGTTTAGCAGAAGCATCTTAACATAGTTTAAAGTAAGTTTAGCGGAAGCGACAATTAAACAAACAGTTCCAAATGTCTATTCGCCCAAGGCAATAAAAAATGGATTAATGTTTACAAACCATGCATATCAGACAAATGAATGATCCTAACGTGCACCTTAGAGTACCTCCTAAGGACCTGAGAAGAAACTACCAAAAAATTGTCAACGCAAGGTTGGTGAGTTCACAAGTTTAAAACATATAAATAAACATTAAATAACAGATTACCCTCAACGAGGCATAACCCCAAGCAGGGACTTCACCCTGAAAAGCTGATTTATATACCCGTGGATAGCTAGTTCATAAGATTTTTATAACACCATAGCATTAACTTGATACCATTACTGACAACTACTTTGCCTTCTAACCATATTGTTTGCAAGTATGACCAAGCTAGAGATAATATAATACCCGTCCCACTCCCAGTGGCCGAGTAGGGCTTGTCAGGCTCAGTAGATCTACTCATAGTTCCCTGTTATTAATTATTCATGGTTCACAAGATCAAAAGTGCTTTCAGAGCAAATAGGCCGATCCATGGTTTATAAAGTTTTGGTATATAACATCAAGTTAAGTTTACAAAGCAAAGTCAACGTATGTCTTCTCCCCCAAAAACATAAATAGTTAAAAAGTGGGGTATGAACTCACCTTAGGGTGCAAATTTAGTATTCCAAACAGTCGACTGACGAAAGCAATGAATCCCCTAAAACTTCGCCCAAGACACACATCAATATGAGTGTTGATTGTGTTAACCGACTATCCGATAACGCGCAGACAATAAACAAGCTGACTCGAATACACATTGGTGATTAATTTAGGTTTTCTAATATTTATCCTAAAAAGGTATATCACATATAACATGCTACAGGACGATAAATATAAATGCGTCACAATTTATTACAACGTTATCCCACATGTACGATGTACGACCGATGGGGCAATCGCATAAAGTCTTGTCATTCACACTGAGACACAGGACTTAAGACTTGTACATACGTATAACTCATAATTAATTCGACTAATAGCATACAAACACATAACCAAGCAATTACATGATCATATGCATACATCACATAGTTATTTATTTTCCTGGTAATACATTTTCCGCATACGAGCTAGGTTCGTATCAAAACCACATTATTATTACACGTTAAGCCACAGTAAACCATATTTAGCATATTTCAAGTCACATGAGGCATTCGCAACATAACATGCAAGTTACTACACCCTACGATTGCATTTCGTACGTTGATAATAAGTATTTATTTATATATATATATATATCATTTTTCATGCAAGTTTTCCATCAAGCATCAACTTTATCATCCGATTTGCATCCAATAACATATATCAAGTCACTTTAACATAGATCGAGCATAGATCAACCATCCAAACCCTAGATCTAGCATGTAACAACACAAAGACATAACTTTTATCAAAGATTTTATGTAACGTTTGCGACTTTATCGCATATCCATCACATATCTACTACCATCAAGTAACTAGAACATGAATCATGCATAAAAACTCAAGATTTATCAACCTTCATGCATGCAAAACCCTAGATCTAACATATATAACCATAATCACCATAAAAATCACAATTTTATCATCAAGATGCAAACTTTTTATGTCTAACCACTAGATCCATGCGTATTATCATTATATTAACATAAATAACCTTAGATCTAATATAAAATCAAGAAATTTATCATTTTTTAACAAGATAAATCAAAGAAAACACATACCGGTGATGAAGAAACGTTCGGGGAACTAAAAACAAGCTAGGATCTTGATTTAGAACACCAAACTTCAAGGTTTTGGACCCAAAATGATTAAGGATGGAGGTCTGGGACTGATGGGACCTTTGGGAGAGCACAAATGAGGCATTTGGACTTAATGACGAATTTATAGAGGGGAAACTAGAGTTTTTTCCCTTCTGGGCTTAGATCGTGTCGCGAGGGGTTGGGCCATGGGGCCTCGCGGGTCGATCAGACTCCCTGTCCAGCCTCTTGCTCAGTTTTCCTTGTTTTACGTGCTCGTTTGTTCGTTTTTCAACTTTTTGGATATGGTTTTCTATAGTTTCTTATGTTTATTAACATCTTATCATATTTCCACATTTGATACAACTAAAACGAATATAAACATGCCATATATTGTAACACGCTAACAAAATCACTTTCAAGTAACCGTTTCGCACGTAATTCACAGCACTTAACAATTTTCGATTAATCACCACTATTTCGAGACTCAAACTTGCGTGTGATGTTTGTGAAGTGTTTTAAGGCTACTAGACTCTTCTAATACCTTAATTGACATACTACGCCTATATACGTGATTTTCAGATTGACCAATTTTATCCGTTTTTAAGGTTCGGGTTCCACCCTACGGACCAAAATGTCACAATACTCAATCAATCACTGCCATTTAATCAAGTCTTAGATGGGAATGATCCCAAATGTACCTTTGAAGTGAATGGGAATGTGTATACAAAAGGGTACTACCTTACATATGGTATTTATCCTGAATGGGTAATACTTGTGAAGAGTTTCTTGATCATATCCCCCTGATAACAATGAGAAAATAAAGTACTACAAAAGATGGAAAGAACCTGCAAGAAAGGATGTTTTTGGAGTGCTTCAATCTAGGTGGCGAATTCTACGAGGTCCATCAAGAAGTGCTAACTTACTCATAATTGGTAATATAATGAAGGTGATGATGTACGTAACTGGTGCCGTGAAGAGCAGGAACCTGACTCACTAGATTACAACAATGAAGCACTAGAACAAATGCACAACTTCAAAGATTTAGGGACTTGCATAGCCAAGAGGCTCACCAAGCACTACGAAACGATCTCGTAGAGCATATTTGGACCAATAGGCTACACTAGCTTGAGATTGTTGTTTTTAAGATTTATTCTAGTATTCTCTTTTATTTTAAGTTTCAAGTTATGTTTGTTTTACTTACATATCTAAATTTTAATTGTTTTTATTTTTATTCAATTATTTAACTTGAACTTAAATATTTAATAAATTAATTATAATATTATATAAATATAATGAATTAATATATTAGATAAAAAGAAATGATAACGTGGAAATAAGGAGGTGTTTGTGTGAATGGTTGCGTTGGGGTAAAATACCATCTGTAGGAAGGACTGAAGAAAAGCTGATGTACCATGCTGACTGGGTAATTTCTTGGAAGGGTTACCCTTAGCGTTGTGAATGGTCTAATAGGAATAGGAAACACTTGGAATTAAGACTTAATTTATCTGGAAACCGATAATTGGATCCTATCCAAACAGTTCAAGAGTCATCGGACCAACAATTCTCCTTTTATCTTATTGTACGGGCTCAATAATCAATGATAAGATAAGATCTTTGGCTCGAGAATCGGGTGCTCCATGTCCGTCTCCATATTGGTACGTACAATGTGAAATTCGAGCAAGATTAATTGCCATATCAATGAATGGAGTAGCCATCTCTTGAGAACATGCCACGTGGGCTTTGATCAGCTTTCTCCACGCTTCATCAATTAAACTGGTTACATATTCACGTGCAACTGCCTCGCAAACACCCTTTTCGTGCATGTAGCATGATATTACATTTACAGTTTTACCTCTTTCTATCTCATCCTGCATGAAAAGATATACAAAATAAAGACAAAAACAACAAAAGTAAAATGTTTAACGAAGAGAATGCCAATAAAACATACATGTGAAGTAGCCAAATCGTTATAAAGTCGAAACACCATTGACGACCATTTCATGAGATCATGATGCTTATCCAAGTACTCAACTACATCTTTTTTAATTTTGTGATTGATTAAAAAGTATCCATGAGTAAGTATAACCACTCCAGATACTGATCGCCATGCGTTATCAAGATAGGCCTGAAGTGTTGGTATGTATTTGTCTCGAGTCCACTTTGCTTCCACGAGGAACACTTCCAATAATTCTCCCCACTTTCAATATCACAACAAAAAGGAAGGAAGACATCTTTAGCAAGTACATTATTAAAGTATATATTACAAGAATTCCTTGCAATACTAACCACTTTTACAAGGATCGGTATGATGTTGTCTTCTGGTGAAGTTGAAGTGTTAGAACCCATTTCAGTAATTAAGTCGTAAAGAGCTTTGAATCCTAGCTGTAAATACTTTGGCATATGTTCCATTGCACTAATATCCCACCTTAAAAAGTTGGAAGTCACACAATTTTAGAATTTAAACCGGAGAGACTTAATATATATATAAAGTTAACAATTCATATTTGCGAACCTCTTGACAACATCCGTGAAGATCTCGAGTTCATTTACAGAACCATAAACATCGTAGATATCATCAATGACAGTAATCAATGTCCCTACTTTTGTTAGGCCTACACGGCAAGAATGATATTGTGGTTCGAAAACCATTCCAACTGTCCAAAAGAAGCATTCCATGAGTCGGTCCCTAGCGAAGCCTAACTTTTGCGCTAGGCCTATATTTTTCCACCACCTGTTATACACATAAATAGAATTAATGATTATTATCTATGTATCATTGTGTATAGTGATACTTACACACTAGAAAATACCATCTCGTTCATAAACACATCAGACCGTCGTCTAACCTTTTTTAAAATATAACTTTTTTAACTTTAACGTTTGAGTTCTTCAAACTTTGAAAACGTAAGAGGCAGTATGAAACTTAATACTAAGATTTCAAATTTTTTTTACATGTTCAGCATAAAAGTAGTCAAAATTTGAAAAGTCGTTTTAAGGTATTGACAAACCATCATTCAAGATGGTGTGAGAGTAGAATGGCAAGTGGTGTGCGAAAAGAGCAACACTTGATAAATAATAAAAAAAACAAGTTGTAGTTACTTTGATACTTGTTTAAGTTCCGTTTTGAATACTGCTTGAATCATGTTGAAATCTAATGTTGCAAGCTCAAGTAGCAACGGATTTGCATCCTGTCGTTTCTTGTATGCATCAATGTAACATCTTGCTTGTAATCTAAGCATCATATGATACAACGGGACTTCCAAAGTGTCGTTTATGTGTTTAAGGACTTGGATATCATTTTCTTGATGCTTAAGATTTAGCAAATGTTTCCTTGCAAATAACTTAGCCTCATGCAAATCACTTTCTTCCATAAAAGCAAGATGTGAAGCTTCATAGAGACTTACTAATCCCTTAACATCTGTCTGTAAACAGCTAATGAAGCCACCATGATTTTCCTTGAAATTCTTGAGAAAATCTGTGTTTAAATATTGCAGTATGTGAATCATGAATGAGTAACGGTAACGAAAAGGTTGCAAAAGAAGCAGTAGCAAAATGATGAAAATAGCCATCATAAAGTTTGGCTAAAAATAAAATGATCATGGTAGGCCATTTGCGATGTGCATGTGTTTTCCCACCACCTATTCGTCGCAAAACGGTCCTAAATATTTTTTTCTGACCGCTTTGCGACTAAAATGACAGTCTTAAATGTTTGGTTAATTTTCTAGTAGTGAATTGTCTAGTACCTTGTGACACATTATAACCATGTTGTCTAAGAATCCTGAATCTAAAAGATGCTTCATAAAGATTTTCTTGGAGCCCAACTTTATCTCCATATAGTGATGTGATTATGTTGAGTGCTCTCTTTATATCGTTTTGAAACCGATAGCCAATACCCAACCTCTCGATATCATCTATGTGTTCAAGCATTTCCAACGTTGTGAAACTACCATTTTCAAAATCAAAATTCAACGCCATTACTTTCTTCTCAAGCTCCCTCGCCTTTTCCTTTAAGATGATCTGTGTTTCATTCATCGCAGGACAATAGAATTACTGCTATATGCATGATAAAATATAATCTAAGAAATTTAAACAAATTAAAATTTAGTTAATTCGATTGAGACATTGAAATATATATACTTACTAAAAACTTTAAACATTAAACAAAAGTAATATGATAGTTCTTTTAAGAACAAAATACCAAACTAAATACTTACAATAAAATCACATTTCAATAAACAAACGAATATATTTTTGAAAAGAAATGCCATGCTACGTGATTTAGTTAATATTGTAAGATAAGTCAATCTTATAGTGTAATCCTGTTACGTTTATTAATATAACAATTATCAAATTGTTATCATAATGTTTTTATATTTAAAGGGTCTATTTTTCACTTTTCACTCGGGGCTTTAAAATTTCGAGACTGACCCTGCTATCAATGGCAAAGTCTTGAACAACCGTCTCACTTTCTTAACTTTAGCTTTTAATACACCCACTAGCTTAGCCTAGTGGTAAAGGTGTATGACCTCTCAATTAGAGGTTTTGGGTTCAGTCCCACTTGTAAACAAAAGAATAAAAGGTGGTGGTTACAAGTTGGACCAGGAGGTTTTTTCTCACCGGTGGTGAGTTTCCTCCTGGTGGAGATTGGAGATGATCGGGTGGGTGGTGTAATGTCTTCGTCAGTGATCCAAATTTGCCGTTCAAAAAAAACAAAAAAAAAAAAACTTTAGCTTTTAATGTATGATTTTTTCGAACTTATCAAGCAGCTGTTCACTACAAGAAAATGACATCAAGGTCTATCTCGACAACTTTATGTCGTTGGCACATCCACACCTTAGCGACGATAAATGCTTCCCATACTTTTTACCAGTCAAATACAATGGTCGCCCTTATTCAAAGTTTGAAAAGTCAAATAGTCTTAATGTATTTGTGAATGACGGGTGTGACACTTAAGAGGTGATGTGGAATCAGATTTATTAATATGTACTAGTCGAATACCCGCGTTGTGTTGCGGTAGTGACAATTTGTAACGCGGTACTCATTTTCGTATATAAAAGACATCGTATTTTACTTATTATTTACCCCACTTATAAACATTATTAAGTGTCAGTGATCATTAAATATATTATTTAATTTTTTAGTGTCCATTAAAAATATCATTTTAATTTTTTTTAAATATTATAATACTCTTAATCTTCTTTTAAGTAATTAACACTTTTATCTTTCTTATATGTATTATAATATGATATAAAATACTTATAATAAATATAATACACAATATATTTGCATAAAAGTATGTCGAGTTAGGTAATTACCGGAAAATTATCATCCAAGGCCTGGATAAAATCATCACTCCACATAGTTGGCCGGTAAATGGCTTGAGAAACTTCAGGGGCCGCCATTGGAATTGGAATATATGATTAGTTATTTTACCTTTTCTCTTATATTTATAGAAAGAGAAGAAGATATTTCTTAATTGCTTCATTGGGATATAAATATATGATTACTATATATGGAGCAATACTATATAAAATTCATATTGGGTGTGCTGTCCCAACCACCATGAAAACCTAATTCAGGAGGTAGTAAATTCAATGTAAAATAATAGCTTCCTCTTTTGTGTGCTATCCAAGTCAGAATCCACCTCTTTTGTGTGCTAAATATCAGTGTCACCGTCCACCCTTGCGGATTAAAAGGTTATGTTTTAGGTGGGGTGGGTTTCCTTCGTATATTTTAGGTGGTGTCGTGTAATTTAATATCTTGTTAAATTCATGAGTCTATTATAATATTTTAGATGGCGTCGTATTATTTAATGTCTCGTTGAACTCACAAATCGATTACATGCCACTAAAAAGAAAAAAAGATATGTTTTATATATTTTCCTTTTGTTTTTATTAAAAAGCTAATGATCACAAGTCATACATGAAATTTCCTCCCTAACACTACAAATGATAATTATACCTATCTTTTTAAAATATATATATAATCTAAAGAGGTTTGAAACCAGAGTAAAAGTTTTATGTAACCACAAAACGGTAAGTGCAAGTCTGACTTAGTCCACTTGACCGTTGTTAACTGGACCTGGTCAATAAACATGTGACGGGAAACAAGATAACGTTAGTATTAGTTGCCCAACATGCTCAAATAGCTAAGCATGCCAGAATACACCATAATACATCACATGTTCAAGGATGCATCATATGCCTCAGGATGCAAGTTCACCCAGGATGATGTACCAAAATTCGAGCCCTAACAATTTCCTCTAATTTTGTCGTGTGTGGATAACTTCCATAGCTGTCAAAATTCAAAATCATCCGTTGTGATCACGATTATCAATATGGCATTTCCGCAGTTTTAATTGCCTTAGCTCTATATAAACGTATATACTGCCTTGTTTACCATTCTCATCCTCATTATGTTACTTCCGAATCTTCAACGGACCTCCTATGCGTCAACGGATCTCACTCAGGTAACCTTCCATGTCTACTCTATCCTTTTTTACCTTATTATGGGCAAGAAGATTTGCCATTCCGTTACCTTTCCCCTAGGGCTCAGATAGAAGATTTCATTAAATAAAATCTCCTCCAAAACCCTGAATTCGAAACATACTCGTTCACCGATGGTGACATTGAGGGCTTGAAGCAGTCTGGGGCATTCCCTGACTCTATTATTTTTCACCCTTTCGACCCTCGTCTTCAATCGGATTTTATGTCCAAAATCTGGGTCTGCTTTCCTCACACTCCCTTTCGACTAGGTCTGTATTAGCCTTTCCTATCTGATCAGTAATTTCTTTGAGGCTATCCAGCTCTGCTATGCCCAAGCCATGCCTATGGTATGGCGGGTACTGTCCATGCTGGATCATCTGAATGAGCTCCATGAGCTACCATTGGCATCCCTAAGATCGCCCACATGTACGACCTAAGGAGTCATGGTTCGAGCCGTATTCTGTTTAAAATTAAACCCAACCGCCCTCATCTGATCCTGAAGACCACTCAACATGATGATGAGTGGAAGGGAAAATTCTTTTTTGTAAAGAGTTCCTCCATCCCAGATGGCAGCGACATCCCCGCAACATGGGTTACTAAGGGTAGGATCCTTCACTGCTAGCTTTACATACCTGGTAAATACTTACTTACATTGCTATTTTCAAGTTCTGCCACCAAGTGTTATGATCCTGATCCTTCCCTTAATGAGACCCCAGAGATTTTGGCTAAATTCATGGAGTTAGGAGCAGAA
Source organism: Deinandra increscens subsp. villosa (assembly GCA_039602395.1). Classification (NCBI taxonomy): domain Eukaryota; kingdom Viridiplantae; phylum Streptophyta; class Magnoliopsida; order Asterales; family Asteraceae; genus Deinandra; species Deinandra increscens. The sequence continues at coordinate 73,308,760 of JBCNJP010000025.1, forward strand.
GAAAGAACTTTCAAGCCCGAGCATTCCAGGATTCATTCTGACATTCCCGTTGAATCCTCGCGTTCCAACATGTCTACAAGTTTGTTTTCTTACCAACAATATCATTTAAAGTTAATAAGGTGTATTTACCTGGATGCATTTGTTACGAGATATGGTACCAACAGATCTAACCAAATAATGCTTCAACAAATCTGAAAGAACAATGAAGAAGCAACAACTAGGAAAAATGGATTACAACCAAGATAATCCAGAATCAACAAAATATTCGACACACCTAAATCACAATCAGGATGATTGTGATCTTAAACCTAAACCGAAATCTCGACTTGAAGAAAAACGAGAGAATCTCAAGAAAAAAGATGAAGACGGCTGTAAAATGTGGTGGTAACCTCAGAACCCTAAATACAAAGTATTTAAACTCCAGCTGCTCTTCAACCCGAACCATCGACCCGAACCACTTGACCCTTGACCAGTGACCCGCAATCATTCTCTTTTCTAAGCCCATCCAACCTCCAGCGCACGACTTCATATTCCTTTTAACAAGTAGCCCAATAACTAAATACACCTATAAAAAACAAACACAAAAAACACTAAGTAACTTGAATAAACACAAACTAATTTTAGAGAATTTTGAAGTGCAGAAAATGTAAACATTAGACATTCTCAACACCCCCTCTCAGTTCAATATTCGAAAAACTGTCAAACATATGCAACCTATCAATTAGATTGTCATGTTGGCCAACAAACAAGCTTTTAGTAAGGATATCAGTAGGCTGACTTGCTGAATCAATAGCAACAGTCTTTATTAACCTAGAGGCAATTTTCTCCCTTGGGAAAAATAAATCTATCTCGAAATGTTTTGTTATATCATGAAAAACAGGATTAGATGCAATAGACAATGCATCACTACTATCACAGAACAAATTCACAGGCAGCTTAACAGAAATATTCAACTCATTCAAAATATTCATAATCCACATCAGCTCACATGTACCAGCACACATAGCCCTATACTCTGCCTCAGCAGATGACCTGGACACAGTACTTTGTTTCTTGTTTTTCCAAGAAACTAAAGAATTACCTAAAAACACACAAAAGTTAGTTACTGACCTTCTCAAACTCAAGCACTTTGTCCAATCAGAATCAGCAAGCACAAACAGATTAAAAGACTCACTTTTACTAAGAAGAACACCTTTTCCAGGAGACTTCTTCAAATATATAAGTAACCTTAATGCAACTTTTAAATGTCCTTGTGTAGGAGAGTGCATATATTGACTAAGAAACTGGACAAAATATGCTATATCAGGACGAGTATGACAAAGATAAATAAGCTTGCCTATCAATTTTTGAAACCTAGTTATGTTATCTAAAGGTAAACTATCCCTTTTACAAGCTTCTGTAATAACATAATGTGGCTCCAAAGGTGTATTAACAGGTTTAGCTCCCGTTAACCCAAATTCTGCCAAAAGCTCAGTGCAAAACTTCCTTTGAGTTAGACAAATTCCTTTATTAGTGTTAATAACTTCAATTCCCAAGAAATATATTAAGAGACCCAAATCCTTAATCATAAAATGACTTTTTAGTAAAGACTTGACTCTAACTATTTCAAATTGAGAATTACCAATTAAAATAATATCATCAACATACACCAAAAGAATGGTAAAAACAGATCCAGAATTTTTAAAGAAAAGTGAGTAGTCACTTTTGCTTTGACAAAAACCAATATCAACAAGAGCCTTAACAAGCTTCTCATTCCACATTCTGGGAGCTTGTTTCAGCCCATACAAAGATTTAACTAATTTACACACACGACTATCATTTTTTGAAAAATAGCCCTCAGGTAATTTCATATAAACTTCTTCATTTAAGTCTCCATAAAGAAATGCATTATTAATGTCCAACTGGAACAAAGGCCAATGTTTCTGAACTGCTATACTAAGAACACATCTGACAGTTACCATTTTCACAACATGAGAGAAAGTTTCATCAAAGTAAATTCCATCAGTTTGACTGTAACCTTTGGCAACTAACCTAGCTTTGTACCTTTCTATTTCACCATTAGACCTATACTTCATTTTATAAACCCACTTGCAACCAATGGGTTTTCTCCCTGGTGGCAAGTCAACTATAACCCATGTGTTATTCCTATTTAACGCTGCCATCTCGTCGTTCATGGCAGCAACCCAATTACTATCATTTATAGCTTGATGGAAAAATTTAGGCTCAACAGACTTATTCAAGACAGACACAAAAACTTGATTTTCTTTGGAAAATGAGTGTAATTCACAACCTTTTCTAATCCATATTTAACCTTGCCTTCTATCACATAATCCTGCAACTTAACAGGTAAAACAGACCTCCTAGTCGACTTTCTAACAGCTGTTGGAACAGAATTCAGATTTTACAAACAGTTACCCTCAGAGGAGATAGTAGTCTCATCATTTTGATCATGAGAATGACCTACTCCACCAGAATCATTAACTGGAGTTAGATGGAGGAGAACCAGGACCAGGAACTGGTTGAGGTTGTCCCTCTACCCCCCGCATCTCTACAGTTGGTGATCTGGGTTGCTAGTCACTACTAGACACATCTTGTGTACCCTCCCCTTCATCATTGGGATTTTGACCACTTGAGATTTTAGGTGTAGTGTTTGTAAAACTAAGATCGAAGAAATTTGAGTGATCAAAACAATCAGTGGAAAACATGTTATTATCAGCCTCAATATTAGATGAAAATGGAAATATAGTTTCATAGAATTTAACATCTCTTGAATAAACTATGACTTTAGTATCAAGACTTAACAATTTGTAACCCTTTTTCTCATTTTAATATCCCAAAAATACACATTTCTCAGCATGAGTTCCAAATTTGTTTAAATCATTTAAAATGGTACTATAACACAAACACCCAAAGACCCTCAAGTGACTAAGAGGAGGTTTAAAACCAAACAGATGTTCAAAAGGTGACATACCATCTAAGACAGAGGAGGGAGTCCTGTTTATCAAATAAGTAGCAGTTAGCACAGATTCAGACCAGAATTTAAGAGGTAATTTAGACTGAAATAACAATGACATAGCCACATTCAACAAATGTCTATGTTTTCTTTCAGCGATTCCATTTTGTTGAGGTGTATACGCACAAGAGGTTTGATGTACAATACCATGTGCCTTGGTAAAATTGGAAAACTGTCTATTTACAAATTCAGACCCATTATCACTCCTGAATATCTTAACAGTTTTTTTAAACTGATTTTTCAGAAGATTAAACAATATCTCAATGTTTTCATAAACTTCGGTTTTGTTTTTCAATAAGTACACCCAAACTGCTCTAGAGAAATCATCAACAACAGTAAGAAAATACTTGAACCCATCTTGACTCTGAACCCTATAAGGCCCCCACACATCAAGATGTACAAGATGTCCCAACTGACGTGACTTATGGTCACTTAAAGGAAAGGGTTCACGATGTTGCTTAGCCTTATGACACACATCACAAGGCAAAGGCAAAGATGGACCCTCAACTCTATATTTCATATCATCCCTTAACACCTTCAAGACTTGGTCAGAGGGATGACCAAGCCTTGCATGCCACAGATTAACCATACTATGACTAGACAAACACACCTTAGCAACCACAGAAGGATCACCACAAGAATACAATCCATCAAGTTGTCTACCAGTCAGAAGGGTTCTCTTGCTGAGAGAATCCTGAATATAATAATTACGACTCTCATCAAAAAACACACCCATTTTATTATCCTTGGCTAATTTGTAAACAGAAATCAGGTTGACATAGTATTCTGGCACAACAAATACATTTTTTAGAACAACATTATCATTCAAACTAAAATTACCAATTTTAGATACAGTAGCAAATGTACCATTAGGATGTTTTACTTGTATATTTAATTCTGAGACATCAAAACCGTTCTGAATATTAGATCACTCAATAACTATATGTTGATTAGCCCCAGAATCTATTATCCAACATGACCCAACTCTATCAGAACTAGTACCAACGAAACTAAACAATTTACCACCAAAAACAGATGACAACACAATACCTCCCATGTTAGGAACTCCTGAACTCTCACTAGGAGACTCTTTAATCAAACCAAGCAGCTTAGACAATTGGTCATGTGTAAGAGAAGTCAAAACAGATTTTGAAGAATTAGAGTTTTGATTTACAACATTACCATCAACCTGTGCAGACCTAGGCACCTGATGTGACAATTGACCCCCTTTTGGTCTTAGGTTAGGTGGATATCCTATTATTTCAAAACATTTGTCCTTTAAGTGTCCAAGTTTATTACAATGAAAACATTTCAAATTTGGGTTTGGACCTCTGCTGAACCTTCTTTTATTATCAAAAGGTTGAGCAGCCTTTGCAACAAAAACAGAATTCTGAGTTGAACTTTTTTGGCTACCACTAGAGATTCTATGGGACTCTTCTCTAGACACAATTGAAAAAGCTGCTTTAATAGTTAAAGAGAGGGTCACGAATTAGGAGATTAGATCTAACAGGTTGATAAGCATCATCCAACCCCATCAAAAATTGCATCAACTTAATCAAAGAACTAAACTCATTATATGTTTTTGAGGCATTACAAGTGCATGAAGGAATCTGAACAGTAGCATCAAACTGTTTCCACATGGTATTAAGTTTATTAAAGTACTCAGAAACAGTGCTTCCATTTTGTTTAAGTGAATTAATGTTTTGATACAAGTTAAAAATTACCGACCCATCTATTTTATCATAAGTTTCCTTCAAGTCTTGCCATACCTCAGATGCAGAAACAGAATACACCTGTCCTACATATAGATCCTCAACAATGGAATTTAAAATCCAAGTGAGGACCATAGAATTACATATTTCCCACTGTTTGGCCAAGACTTCATCATCAGTGGGCTTAGAACATGTGCCATCTATGAAACCTGTCTTATTCTTAACACGCAGGGTAAGTTTCATAGCACTTGACCAAACAGTGTAATTTTCAGTCCCTTTCAATTTAATAGAAATAACAGTCAGACTACTTGAATCACTAGCATGAAGGTAAAGAGGATCACTAGCCTCAATCTTGCTCACAAGGGTGGCCGAGGTACCAACACCATCATCAGTCATATTGTGCAGTAATAAAGGACAATAACCACAAGAACAAGTATACATACAACAACATATAACAGGGGTAACAAGAACAAACAACCATGAGTACAACGAAACCTAGCCAGTGTCCAAATACTTACCACTTGTATGGCAGCCAAGTCTTTGCTAGGGAGTTGTAAACAGAGATACACAAACAATCAATATAACAACAAATTAACCAGCAAACTAGAATATATATTACCAACAAGAAAATAAGCACGTTGGAAGGATCTCCCCAAGATATAAGCCCAAGTTAGGGTTTCCAAATCCAGATCCAATAACCTTCGCTTAGGGTTATTAGATCTGGGCGCAACAACAGACTATCGGCAACGGCCCTTTCCAGAGATCAAGAACAGTCACACCGATCTTCTCAAAACCGAGTAGAACAAAGCTCGAGTCACCAGTAAACCAGAACCACATCAAGACTGATCGAAAAAATAAAAAACTAGGGTACGAAGAACAAACCCTAGAACGGAAAATCACACAAACGCGGAAGAATATACAGGCCAGAATCGGTCAATCAAGAGCACCTATTTCTCTGATACCATGTTACGAGATATGGTACCAACAGATTTAACCAAATAACGCTTCAACAAATCTGAAAGAACAAAGAAGAAGCAACAACTACGAAAAATGGATTACAACCAAGATAATCCAGAATCAACAAAATATTCGACACACCTAAATCACAATTAGGATGATTGTGATCTTAAACCTAAACCGAAATCTCGACTTGAAGAAAAACGAGAGAATCTCAAGAAAAAAGCTGAAGACGACTGTAAAATGTGGTGGTAACCTCAGAACCCTAAATATAAAGTATTTAAACTCCAGCTGCTCTTCAACCCAAACCATCGAACCGAACCACTTGACCCTTGACCAGCGACCCGCAATCATTCTCTTTTCTAAGCCCATCCAACCTCCAGCCCACGAATTCATATTCCTTTTAACAAGCAGCCCAATAACTAAATACACCTATAAAAAACAAACACAAAAAACACTAAGTAGCTTGAATAAACACAAACTAATTTTAGAGAATATTGAAGTTCAGAAAATGTAAACATTAGACATTCTCAACAACATTCATGTCCAGGATCTAAGTTGCTCTGAAGGATACCGAAACGTTGGTGGATGACCAACTGGAAATGCCTCGCGCCTTGCCTGCTCCTAAACCCAGGATGCCAACCACTTCCCATCATCCTTCACATTCCAGGAAGAGGGAAGTGTGCGGATCGTCAACCACCCTTGAAATCTTTAAGAGGCTCAAGATAAACAAGCTAGTCGCCCATGCCAAGAATGCTCATCAACAGGTACACCCCAACCTTCCATCCTTGCCTCTACGTTGTACTATCATTTCATTCTTACAAGTTTTGGACCAGATCCTCGAGGCCCTCGCCGTAGCTGAACAAATTGTGCAGGATGCAGAGAGAAACCTCGAGAAGGTAACTTGTGCCAAAGATGCTGAGGTAGAGAAACTGGAGAGGGAGCTTGCTGAGGCGAAAAAATCATCGGAAGTTTGGAGGAAAAAGGTTGAGGATGCCGAAGGGAAGAGGATGGCCTCTGAGTATGCTCATTAGTCAAAACCAGCGCGGCCATCTCTTTTCTCCAAGCCAGAATCGTTGATGGCCAAGGAGGCCAACGAGCTCGGGTTTGCTATCCCATCCTGGGACACCATCAAATGGAGCAAAAGTCTGGACCGGCTCACCGGCGTCAACTCCCATGTTACCTCCCCCCACAAAGGTGAAGAGTTGATTGTTGGTCATCCCCCGGACCAGGATGCTGGTGGCAGAGGGTAGGCCGAAGGTGAGGCGACCAAAGAGATATCACCAGAGGACAAGGTGGAAACTAGTGATGCTCCTTAGGTTTCCATGTTGCTTGTTATTTTTCGTATAACTCTTTGTTTTAACTTTAAAACATCTTTAGTTCACTTGAGACTCTATAGGAAGACCGGGTTTATTTATTCTAGTCTTCTGGCTATGCACTTTCTTTTTTAAATGATATTTTCTGCATTCTCCGCTATCTGCATGTGATGGTTGGTTTGAATATAACTGAATGATTTGTATTAGGGTTAGTAACTTATTTTTTTCGTAGAATCCATCCCATGATGTGGGATCTTCTTCTTGCATCCTTGACGTGTGTGTGTGTTTGAATCCTCATGCCCCCTGTCAAGATCATGTAAACAGGGTTTAACTTAGGTTCAATACTTGAGTGCTATTGTCTATTTGAGACTTAGTATCATATGCATGTCATCGGAATTGTAGTTGAGCATGTTGGATGCTAGCATTCTGGCCAACATGTAAATGTTGAAACTAGGGTTGCATCCTCGAATGTCATAAGTTACATGGATTAAAAAAAAAGATATTTACGTTTTTCTCCCATCTTGATACGTTTTGATTTTTTATATAAACTTAATCGTGTTAAATTGTTATTTGGTTCACGCATGTTCTTCACTAGCAACATATATATTCATATTACAAATTGAACAACCAATTAATCAAATCAATTCAAAATTATTTATATGTAGCAATTACTACTTCAACAAATCATACGCGGTATTTCTTATTAATGAATTGAGGAGATATGTTAGAACATGTGTTATGGTTTTTGTTTAGTTTTACACTTTGTAATTCCTAGATTAGGGTCATATCATAATATTTTACTTGTATCTTTTTACTTATAGTGTTCAGGGGCAGACCTAGCATAGGAGCAAGGGTAACTTCCAATACCTCTGAACCACCGCGTAATGAAAAAACTTGATATCGCCTAGTGGAAAAATAAAATTTTATGTATTTAGTTACCACTGAAACGATTTTACCGTGAAACGTTACCCTTGAAATAAAATTATGGGTCTGCCACTATTTGTGTTAGTGTTCATAGTAGCTTCTTCATATTACAACTTATCTTTAAACTTTAAGAATGGTATAACAAATGTCTATTTTTTCTTTATGTTTAAACATTATCCTTAAATTTTAAGTGATAAATATAAGAGATTGGTAAATATACAAACCATTACACATACATAGGTTTTTTTAAGGATACAAAAATATGATGTAGAGTGTTTTTTAAAAGTTTTTGAATTTTATTAAAAAAATGTGTTTTTTAAATCAATTATAAAAATAAAAAACCTCCTGTAAATGCTCATGATCACCATTCATTAAAAGTTAATAACTTTACATAATAAACCGTGCTAAAGAATTTATTAGCTATAGCTAGTCTTGGTCGTTGTTTGGAATAAGTTTCAAAACTATGTTGATTGATTACCGGGCATTTGCTCCAATGGTGGTGTTGATAAGGCATAACCTTTTTATTTGTTGAGGGTTTAAAATTCATTGGTAACAAAATAAAAAAAATAAGCCGTTAAAAAAAAAGAACTATGTTGATTGTTTCATCAAATATGGACGAAGACTATCATGCATTTCTCGCTTATTTATCTCTCGAATATTGGCTTCTTCCTTTGATGGTCACCAATTTCCTATTTGGCTATCCGTAGCGGTTTTTATGGTATAAATTTAAAAAGTGTGTCATGTAGGATGCTATGTAGGATGTAATAAAATGGTAAACGAATCAGCAATGGGTGAGTGATAGTATTAATGGTGATTGTGTTTTTTTTTTAGGAAAATTGGATTTTAATAATCCCAAGTTTTGGGTGTTGGCCGGCAATAATTCCAATTTTAATAATAACTCTCAGTGGTACCAACTTTCATCATATTTACTTATAGTGGTCCCGCCGTTAAAAAACTTAACACCGTTAAGTTTTTGCTGATGTGGCAGCCGATGTGTAATTTTTATATATTTTTTTTGTTTTTAACCACCTGCCACATCATCATCATCTTCATCCTCACACCATCGCCGTCACCGCCACTGCCACCGCCAACACCACCACCACCATTTTTTTTGGTTTGAAAAATAAAATATATGATTATTTATTTTTAAATTTGCATTGATTTGATATATAAATTCTTCCTCTGGTCATAATTTTTTTGGATAATCCGTTTAATACACATCAAGATATTTGATTGCTTGAGAACCTAAATAAAAATCATCAACATTGCATAAACAAGCTGTAAATATTTAAATGATCGTATATATGTTAAATATTGAAAAATGACTTGAAATCAATCATACGTGATTGAAATCAATCATACCTGATCGGATTGAAGGCAGCGGCTCAGGTCGATGATAATTGATGGTGGCGCGATAGGTGGCTGGCGGAAGAGCTGGTGAAGATCGATGATGATGAGTTGTTCGAATTACTAAAGGTTACCGGTTGGACCAAAGAGGGCGGCAAGCCTGGTTCTCCGCTGACCATTCCGGTGATGTTCCAACCACTCCGGCAATGTTTCACCAGCCGTAAATCTTCTCCTTTTATTCTTCTGGTCTCAAAACCATGAACCATCCTTTCATTTCGTGTCTTGAACGACATCAACACTCAACAGGAGGCAATCTAATTTGTGCAATTCAAATAATTCGAAATTCAAGTTCACAATTTGTGAAGCAAAATTATAATCCTTAACTAGCGTTAATAAAACGACAAATCCAAGCGCAATCTAATCAATCTAGATAATAACAATTGACGATTTATTGAAATTGTGCAATTCGTTCTCAATAATTTTCTGACGAGCGTCGCGTTTCCGTTATGAGCAGCGAGAAACAGAGCAGTAACCATCCGTCTTAAACTCTTTAATTTACATTCGAACCTCACTGGAAGACTCGTTACACAACACAATCTCTGTTTTAGTGACACCGATGGAGTAGTCGGAGCATCATCGGAGTGGTCGTCGGATAGTCAGTTTTAGCAACATCGTCGGAGTTGTCGGAAGAAAACTAGGCTCGCCGCCCTCTTTGGTCTAACCGGTGGCCACAAGGTGATGCAAAGTGAGCAAATCTGGAACCTGTTGAGCTTCCGGCGGCTGTGGTTTAATAACAAACTCATCATTTCCCCTTTTCCAGGCTCTATCAACGACACCATCGTTATAAATTGTACCTCTCTCTGCCATCAAAATCGATATTATTTTCACCAAAAGAAGCTTCTTCTTCAGAACCAAACTTGCAATTAATTTGGGACCTAACTGAATCCGAGCCGGCTAAAGTGAGGAAGGGAGGGTTAGGGTTTTGTTGTAGTGGTGGCTTTTCCAGTTTACGGCTTCGAAGCTGGAGGTATGACATCTCGATGGCAGTGATGTGGATTTTAGGAGATTAAAAAAAAGAAAAAAAGAAAAGAAAATACAAGTCAACGCCACATCAGCGCTACGTAGGATAAAAAATAACGGTGTTAGTTTTTTTAACGACGGGACCATTATAAATAATTAAGTTAAAAGTTGGGACCATTATGGGTTATATTAAAAAGTGGATTATTTTTTGCCAAAACCCAAAAGTTGGGATTATTCAATTCCAATTTTCTTTTTTTATAAACAAACAAATATTTATTTACACTAATTACACTATATTGTGTGAATGTGAGTTGTTTTTAAAAAAGAGAATAATATGTGGAATTATTGGTTGAAAAAAAAATAGTAAATAATTCATGCTCGTTGTTCTAGTGGCCCCAATATGATTAATTTTTTTGGACTTCCCTAAAAAGAAAAAGTAATGACAAGTTTTGATAACAGTCTTTGAATAATTTTTTTTTTGGAATGGCATTTATCAGGCGATCTTGGTCTCACGTATAAACCTATCCTTACGGGGCTATGTCCAAGGTCGATTACTCGGACCTCCATGAGAACCAAGACACCCCGTCCTGAAGCTTTCTCCTGGTACAAACCCTCTCCTGAAACCACATGGGGTAAAACTGCATCCTCTTGGATTAGAACCTGGGTCACATAGTGGCCAAAGCCCTAAGAGCCAAGGAGGTAACCACTAGGACAAGTCCTAGTAGTTAACTTTTGAATAACTGATTCAAAAGATTTGTTCAATAACTTTAAGAAAAGATATTTAATATATTTAAATCTATAGGTTAATAACTTAACCTTAACCAGTGGGTGAGTGATAGTATTAATGGTGATTGGGTTTTTTTTAAACAATAAATATTTATTTACACAAATTACATCATATTATTGTGTGAATTTGAATTGTTTTTAAAAGTGAGAATAATATGTGGAATTATTGGTTGGAAAAAAATATAGTAAATAATTCATGCTCGTTGTTCCAGACTTCCAGTGGCCCCAATATGATTAAATTTTTTGGACTTCCCTAAAAAGAAAATGTAATGACAAGGTTTGATAACAATCTTTGAATAACTTTTGAATAACTGATTCAATGAAGATTACCACCACTTGAGAATATTAATTGTGATTGTTTGAATCACTTTTCTCCTTTAAAGGAGTTTATAAGAAAGAAGATATAAGAAGTAGAAAGAAGTTTAGAAGATTAGAGAGAGTTGAGAGAGATTTTGTATAACATGTAGAATGTTTACAAAGAGGTGCATTTTTACCACTTTCATTGGTGTGGTATTTAT